>ML681995.1:2017576-2267060 GCA_007922195.1 Podocnemis expansa | reverse complement strand
TGGGTCCCCCAGTGCTGGGGTGGGGGGCCTGGAGGCAGGACCCCAAAGCCACAAGGAGGGAGCGAAAGAGCTGCATGTGGATCTGTAGCCACAGATTGCAGACCCCTGATTTAGTGCAACCTAACTGCAACACCCAGGATCCTATCTTGAAAGAATATGATCAATCTGTGGGACTCATTTGTGGACGAGGATGAGACCAGCAAACTTAGTATCACTTGTGATTAGAACTGGTTGAGAACCAGAGTTTCCATTCTGTGGAAAATTTTTTGCATTTGCCAAAAATTTTTATTTAGATTCCGAATGAAAAGGCAGATATGTGGAAAATTTCCATGCTAGGCAGGGGCGTCGCTGGCGCTGGGCACCCGGGGCACGTGCCCTGAATCCCAGCGCTGGTGCCCCAGGTCTGGAAGCCCCCGCCAGTCTCTGGCCCGATCAGGCTGGAGATCCGTGGCCGAGCCACCCACGGCTGCGGCAGCCCCGTCCCCAGCTGGGGATCCAGGGCTCGACCGCGGAGGCCACTCCTGGCCCCATCCCCAGCTGGGGATCTGGGGCCCAGCTGCTGCGGTTAGGGAGGTCGAGGCTGGATATTAGAAAAATCTTTTTTACTAGGCGAGTGGTGAAGCATTGGAATGAGCTGCCAGGGGAGGTGGTGGAGTCTCCATCTTTGGAGGTGTTTAAGGCCCGGCTGGACAAAACCATGACTGGGATGGTTTAGTGGGAGTGGTCCTGTCACTGGCAGGGGGTTGGACTGGATGACGTATGAGGTCCCTTCCAACCCTAGGATTCTATGCTCGCAGCCACGGCTGCAGCAGCCCCATCCCCAGTGGGGGCTCTGGGGTCCAGCCACCTGTGGCCATGGCAGCCCTGTCCCCAGCCGTGGATCTGGGGTGTAGCCACTTGCGGCTGCTTCCGGCCCCGACCCCAGCCGGGGATGCGGGGCCTGGCAGGATGAGGCAGCTTCTGGCGCTGTCCCTGGCCAGGGGCCATGGCCTGCGGGCAGGGCCTGCTGGCAGGGGCTTGGCCTGCATGCCATGTCCCGGATCCCTCCCGGGGGCAACGATGCCCCTGATGCCAGGGATATTTAAAAAAAAAAAAATTGGAAGAACAAACAGACCTTCTTTTTATTTATTTTATTTATTTATATATATATATATATAATTTTTTTTTTGAAAATTGCCAGCTGCCGTGCATCCTGACTGGTTGGCAAGCTGCTGGGGTACAGGTGCTACTCAGATTCACATCACTTTCATCAAGAGGCAGAAGTGAGGAGACTGAGGGTATGTCCACACATCTCTTTTATTTGAAAATAACACTGGTCATTTCTAAATAAAAGATATGTGGTCCACACAACGTATTCTTATTTCAAAATAACAGGCTCCGTCGTTTCGAAATAAGAGCCATCGTTTTGAAACAACTTAAATCCAGTTTATTTTGAAACGGCTGTTATTTCAAAATGGTCATTTTGAAATAACGCTGTTGGGACATGTTATTTCAAAATAACAGTTATTTCAAAATAACACATTTGACCTTCCTCCCAGGTGCACAGCACCCAAAGGAAAGAGGAAGTGCCATCCCCTGCCTGTGCCAGGCAGCCTGCTGACAGCCTTCAGCAGGCATGGCAGCATGCAGAGGCATCGCTGCCCCAGGGAGGGAGCCAGGACACCGGCCCAGGCCCTGCCCCCAGCCTGCAGGCCCCTTGGCTGTGGACAGGGCCGGAAGGTGCCATGTGCCGCCGTGGGCGGCTGGGCCCCACATCCCCAGTCAGGGATGGGGCCGGAGGCAGCCGCGGGTGGCAGGGCCCTGGATCTCTTGCCTGAT
Source organism: Podocnemis expansa (assembly GCA_007922195.1). Classification (NCBI taxonomy): domain Eukaryota; kingdom Metazoa; phylum Chordata; order Testudines; family Podocnemididae; genus Podocnemis; species Podocnemis expansa. The sequence continues at coordinate 2,265,242 of ML681995.1, read as the reverse complement.
TGGGCCAGAGACTGGGCGGGGGGGGCGCCAGGCCCGGGGCACTGGCGCCGGGATTCGGGGCACATGCCCCGGGTGCCCAGTGCCAGCGATGCCCCTGGCAGCACGTGGCTCTGGTGGCCTTGAAGGGAGACAGTGTGCCCCTGTTTCGACCACAGAGGAGGTCCAGTGCCGCCTCAACATATGGAGGAGGGAAAACATCCCTACCCGGTTCCGGGCCAGCCATCGGAACCAGGACACACATGCAGACATTGCTGCAGAGCTGTCTGCCCAGGGCCACGAGCACACCACCAAGCAGGTGTGCTCCAAAATCAAGGCCCTGCAACAGGACCATGCCTGCACCAGGGAGGCACGTGAGCTGCAGGGAGCAGGTAGTAGTGCTGCTTGCCCTATCTATGCCGAGCTACATGCCCTCCTGGGGGCTGAGCCCAGTGGCCTGCCAGCTCGGGCTGTTCATAGCGGCCAGCACCCGAGAACATCCTCAGCCGCAGAGGGAGAGGACAGTGATTCGGAGGCATCTGTTGACGTCCGCCAGCCTCTTGCCATACCACCACCACCAGCAGAAGCTGTGTGGGGGACTCCGGAGCTCTTTCCCGTCCCAGAGGAAGAGACTGCTGAGGAAGAACAGGGGCCTGGTGACGTGCAGACTCCTGGGGACTCAGAGACGGATGAGGGGACATCCAGGCGGACACCTGGAGCCCCTGTTGGTGAGTCTTCCTCTCGCATACAAGCAGGCAGGGCTGGGTCAGCCCAGGTCATGGGCAGCAAGGGCATACAGCACTGGGACAGGTATGGCACAGGGCTGGAGGGTACAGAGGCCCTCCCATGGGCACGGGTGCCCAAGAGACATAGCTCCAGGGTCACAGGCCCCTGCATGCCTGGAGTTGGTTAACAGGGGCTGGGTGTAAAAGATACAGCTGCATCTTGGGTGGGGTGGAGACCTTGCAGGCCACACTACTGGAAAGTGGCCTTGGGGAAACTCCCCAGAGCAAGTCTTGGATGAGTCCAGCTCACCAATTTGGGCACCACTAGGCCACGTGTGCCTCCAGGGCAATGTCCCACAGGACCCAGATCCAGATTCCTGCTGACAGTCAGGGCAGAGGTGGGTGCTGCAGACAGGCTGCACACAGACAAGGCCGCAGGGGCCAACCGTGTTTTGTGCTTCCCTCCAGCAGTTCACCAAGTCACCCACTGTGCAGCTGCACCAAGCCCACCAGGCACCCCCAGACCAATGAGGAGGGGCCACTGGACGTGGAGGGAAATCCTGGAGGGCTTGGACGAACTCGGCCACCAAGCTGAGGCATCCACCCAGGCATGGCGGTGACAACAGGCCGGTCGCCAGGACGCTGCCCTCTGCCTGCCGCAACAGGCGGCGAGTGCAGATGATTGCGTGGTCGCTGCATTCGAATGGCAGGCCTCGGCCTGGAGCGCCTGTGCGAGCACCTGACCACTGCAGTGGAGGACCTGGCCACCAGTGTCCGGCACCTTGTGGAGCACATGGCTCCTCCAGCAGCTGCCAGAGGTCCTCCTCATGCCCTTCCTGGGAGGCAGCCCTGGATCAGGAGTGGCTGTGGGCAGGGGCGTGGGACACCACCCCCCCGGACCCCAGCACAGGCCGTGCCTAAGGACTCCCCTCCCACCCAGACTCCCCAACTTCCTCTGCAGTCTCCCCCTTCCAAGTTGCAGGCCCTCCCCCAAGTCTCCCCCTACATTTCCACATCCCCTAACCCTTCCCTGCCCCAACCCCCATGTTATGTTCAATAAACAGTTTTTGACGTGCGTGTGTGTGTGTGTGTGTGTGTGTGTGTGGTTTGCAGTGCGGGGGGATGGGGGGGCTGGCTGTGGGAGAACAGGGGAGAGGGTAGCATGGGGCGGGGCAGGGCAGGCCTGGCTCTGTTTCTCTGTGGAAAAAACTGTTCATTGGTGCGTCACGAACTGTGACAGCCCTCTGTGACTCCCGCTCCCATGCGGGTTGCTCATAGTGGCTTCTGAGGAGTCGTGCTTCTCCTTCCCAGGTGGCAGCAACAGTTTCGCCCCGCAGTTCACAGAAGTTATGCAGGGCCACGCACGCACTGATGACCGCCGTGATTGTCTCCTCCGCAAGGTGGAGGCGTGTAAGGAGGCACCTCCGTCGTGCCTTCAGCCAGCCAAATGCCCGCTCGACCACCTGGTGGCAGCGGCTCACATGGCTGTTGAAAAGCTGCCGGCGGGGATTGAGAGGCCGTGTGTGCGAGTGCATGAGCCATGGGCGGAGGGGCTAAGCTGCATCGGCGACAACGAGAACAGGCACCTCTACTCCACCAACATTGATGTTATGGGGGGGGGGGAAGAAGGTGCCTGCTTCCGTGCCCTGGTACAGGGCAGAGTTACAGAGGACCCTGGCATCAGGGGCGCTCCCTGGCCATCCCACACAACAGTTTTGAAAAGATGCCCCTGTGGTCGACAAGGGCCTGCAGGATTACTGAGTAGTACCCCTTCTTAGTCTGGTACTCAGCGGCTTGGTGCTCTGGGGCTCTCACAGGGATGTGTGTCGTGTCCAGTATCCCAGCACAATGGGAAATCCTAGGATGGCCATACTGGGAATGGTGTCCTGTAGCTCCCCTTGAGTGACCAGGCATCTCAGCAGGATCCTGTTGATTACCCTGGTGACCTCCAGCAGCACATTCTCAATGGTGGACCTCCCTATGCCGAAGAGGTGTGCCACGGACCTGTACGACCCGGGAGCAGCCATCTTCCAAAGAGCGATGGCCACACTCTTGTCGACAGGGATAGCTGGTCTCATGCTGGTGTCCAATGTTCCCTCTAAGGTTTGGCGGCTTGTGTGCAAAATTTTCAACCCGTGTGCAAAACTTTTTCTGAATAAAATTTGTGTGCAAACTCGTGCAACAAAAATTATTAAAAAATCTAGACCAATGAAAAATTAATATAAACTATTTAAAGTTGTTTTTTATTACTAAAATCACCCAGTTTATTTAAAATTTACCCAAATTGCTATACAATCAAAAGAAACTAATCCATGGCTTTCAAACAACCCAAGACCAAAGTTATATTCAATCCGGATCCTAGGTGTCACAGTTCTGCCTAATACCCTCATCTCCTGTGTTCTACATGCAGAGTTACAGTTCACATGGAAGCCAGCTAATTATCACTGACAGCATTTAAGATACACAAGGAGTCGTGTGGCACTTAAAGACTAAGATTTATTTTTCGCATGAGCTTTCGTGGGAGACTCCTTGTTTTGTTTTGTTTTTCCTGGAATGGACTAACATGGCTACCGCTTTGGAAATTGGCAGCATTTAAGATGTCTTGATGGTCCCAGAGGGGTAAATTCTATTGAAATTTTAAAAATCAAAAAAAGATTCCAGGCATCTCTTTTCAGGAAAATGCTGCTACAAGAAGGATGCTAAACACAGCTGAAATCAAAACAATGGGCTTCTAGCTGCTTTAAGATAAGGCTACAGTATTTCTTAAAAGCCTATTTTCAGTCCCTTGTATCTTTACCTGCCCCATCATTTTGGGGCTACATTTCAACTTAAGAGAAAATCTCTACCAAAATACCACATCACTTCAATGCATTATGGTTTCTTCTGATGGACAGACTAGGGTGCATAGTGAAGAGAATAATCTCATGGCTTCTTTGATTCCCAGTCTTTTGGCTGTTACTATATTTAAAACAAGTACTTATCTGATATCTCCGTTACATCTCTAAGATTTCTGTGAACTGTTCTTCAAAGCATCTGATGAAATGGGGTTTTCTCCCATGAAAGCTCATGCAATCAATATATTTGTTAGTCTTTAAGTACCACAAGAATCCTTGTTTGTTTTGTAATGAATTGTTGTGAGTTACAGGATTTTGGAGAAAACATGTTCCAGGTTCTTTGAAGGCACAGGGTTAGCATGCTCAAACACTCTCACTGCTCAGTCACTCCACTTAAGTAACATCCACACTAGCTTTCAGGAAATATACAACTGATTTTTAGATTTTTCACCTCCACAGCTTTATCTAGTTACAGAAGGGACATTTTGGCACTATGCACTCCCTTTTTCCCACTTGAGGAGTTTCAAACTTCAGGATATGAATGGCACTTACTCTTTGCCATGCCTCTTGTTTAAAAAGCTGAAGAATTGCTCCAATTCCAACTCCCTAAGCTCCCTGCCCCCATTCCAGCCCTCCTAAACCCCACCCCCAGCTCCACATCTTCATGCCACCTCTTCAAGCCCCCGCAAGCCCTCCCCAGCCCACCATCCTGACCCCTCCCCCCCCACGCTTTCTGTGCCAGCTGCCTGACCAACCCCCTCCCCCTCCCAGCCCTCTTCACTGGCCAAAGAGCTGGGCGGGGGGCAGGAGGCCACGGGGCTGGCCAGCAAGGACGAGCCTGAGCTGGAGGCTGGGGCTGGCCATGCGAACGGCCAGACCCCGGCTGGAAGAGGCGGAGCCTCCACAATCTCCGAGGAGGGGAGGGGAGGAGAGGGAGGAGTGGCAGGGCTGACCCAAGCCCGCAGACCCTCCCTTCCTCCGGCCAAGGGGCTGGGCTGAGGCTCATGCCTGGACACAGCACTCCGGCTCGTCTCCCCGCGGCCACGCTGCCGCCCTGAACTGCCCCATGCGTGGGGGCAGGAAAATCCTGCGCGGCAGGATTTTTTTAAGCGCACGGCCGCGCTGCCGCGCGCCTTAGAGGGAACAGTGCTGGTGTCCCTTCGGCGCAGGAGTGGGGTGAGTTCTGCTACAAGGTGGTTGAAGCTCCCCCTGCTCACATGGAAATTCCTCCACCAATCCTCATCACCCCAGGTTCGGAGCACTACCCGCTCCCACCAGTCTGTGCTGGTCTCCTGGGCCCAGACCTGATGAGGCACAGAAGGGGGCAGAGGAACTAGGGCTGCTCTGTGGCCCACAATGATGATGGCCTGGGACACAGCCTGGGCAGCATCGGTGTCTGCAAGCAGAGCGTCCCACAGCAGGAGGACACTCTGCAGGGGAGCAGAGGGTCTGTTGACTGCATAGCGATGGGTAGGAAGCCAGGCAGTGTCCATGTCTCTGTCTTGCAGTCTCCTGCTAGCCAGAATGGACAGGGAAGTGAAGTCAGTACCTGCTTTTATAGGACTGGCTGGCAACATGGCTGCCAACATAGCCCAGTGAGGGGGCCATGTTGCCACACCTCCCATGGTGCCCCTCTCCTAAAGCAAAATAGCAAGTCCTGTGTTTGGACATGCTATTTCAGTTTGAGCTTTTCCTTTAATTCAAATTAACATATTTTGATATAGCCTGAGAGTCCAGTGAGCATCAGTTTCCAGCACCTGGAGTGGAAGCAGGAAGATTGAAAGCCCGCAGCAATGGGGGAGTTGGAAAAGTAAAAATGAGTTTTTGATGGAAAACTGAAAATTTTGAGCAGAATCTAAATTTTCCCCTACTGGATTTTGATTTTGAAAAAATAAATTCTGATAGTCAGTTCCTGACCAGTCATATTTGTGATCTCACAATATTTGAATTCCATTGACTGGTGACACAGATCTGACTTTTGCAAGTAGAGCTGTGTGCAGAATGGAAATTCTGTTTCTTACTACTACCATACAAATGAGTGATAGACACATAAGCACCACTCTGTACCAGAAACTTACTGACTGCTATAGTTACCTACATGCCTCAAGCTTTCATCCCAGACATGCCACACAATCCATTGTAGACAGCCAAGCCCTTAAGATATAACCACATTTGCTCTGATCCCTCAAACAGCGGTCAAGACCTCCAGGATCTCTATCAAGCTTTCATAAAACTACACTACCCACCAGAGAAAATAAGGGAACAGATTGACAGAGCCAGAGGGTTACCCAAAAGTCCAATGCTACAGGACAAGCCTAAGAAGGAGAGCGAAAGAACACCACTGGTAATCACCTAAAGCCTCCAAGTCAAACCTCTACAATACATCATCAAGGATATACAGCCTATACTTCGACGATTCCTCACTCTCTCCAGCCTCGGGCTGCAGCCCTCTCTTGCTTACAGACAGTCCCTCAAACTTAAATGGATATTTATCAGCAACTCCAGAAACACTAAAGCAGGCACATATCCCTGCAACAAACCTTGATGCCAACTCTGCCCACATACTTCCTCTAATGACACAATCACAGGACCTAATAAAACCAGCTACTCCATCAGGGATTCAGTCACCTGCTCATTCACCAATGTGATATATGTCGTCATAGTACCCCTTGGTCTTATGCATTGGGCAAACAGAACTGGCTCTGTGCAAAAGAATAAATAGACACAATTCAGACATCAGAACTGGCAATGTTAAAAAACTTCATAGGTGATCACTTCAGTCTCCCTGGCCATTCTGTGATGGATTTATCCATGGCTATCCTTAAACAGGTTTCTTCTAGGTCAAGGATGTAAAGAGCTACTTCAGAAACTTGGAATTCATATGCAAATTTGATACCATCAACATAGGTTTGAATAGAGAGATTTTTTTGGCTTTGTCATTATAAACAGTAACTGCCACCTCTCTCACCCTCCCTATCTGTTGTTCCCTTAGTTTGAATCAATACGACCTTTTTGGTTTGCTGAAGTAATATGACCCGACTCTGTGATTGCACTTACTTCACTGCATTTATCCCTCCTCCCTATCATTTTTTTCCATTTTCAAGTGTCTGACAAAGTGTGATTTCTCCCACAAAAGCTCATGTGATAAATAAATTTGTTAGTCTTTAAAGTCCTTGACTACGGCTGTGTTCATACAGCATTTTTGTTTCAAAACAATGAGGTTGTTTTAAAACAAAAAATAACATGTTCACACGATGCACAGTTGTTTTGATACAACGGGAACCCATTGTATCAAAACAACTGTGTTGTTTCGAAACAAGTTAAACCCCATTTGGGGGTGAAACAACCTTGTTTCAAAATCGTTGTTTCGAAACAATGCGTATGAACATGTTGTTTCAGAACAAGGTGTTCCGAAACAACATTTGAAGGGCTGCCCCCTCACACTCTGGCCAGGGAACCCTCAGCACCCTGGTAAGGGTGCTGAGGGGTGTCCCGTGGCCGGCAGAGTGGGGCTGCAGGCACCGGCAGGGTTCAGCGCAGCCCAGCGCTGATCCCCGCTGGCTTAAAGCCCAGGCTGCCCCCAAACCTGCCGCTACTCGCTCTGCAGGCACCATTGGGGATCAGTGCTGGGCTGCGCTGAACCCCATGGGTGCCTGCAGCCCCCTCCCCAAGCAAAATAGCATGTTCACACTGTGAACTTTCTATTTCGTTTCCCTCCTTTTTCCTTATTTCGAAGTAACTTTTTGCTAATTCAGCTTAAGTTATTTCGAAATAAGGTCTTATTTCGATATAAATTGTTTCGAAACAACTAACCTCGGGCTAGTTCAAACTAATCCGGACTTTTCAGTTCAAACTAGCTGCATGGTCTAGTTTGAGCTAAAACTCATGGCTAGTTCGAACTAAGGCTTAGTTCGGATCTTTCCCGCACTTAGTTAGAACTAAAGTTTGAACTAAGGCAGCTAGTCTGAACTAACCCTGGGTACCAAATAGTTTGGACTAAGCTTTGCCTAGTTTTCTTAGTTCGGACTAGGCAAAGCCTAGTGTAGCCAATGATTAAATTAGTCTGGGCTGATTGACAAGTGCAGACATAGCCCTTGTTTCTTAAAGGATTTTGAGATTTAGCTTTATTGTGAATTGGAGCAAAAATTCAAAATTCCCTACAAAGGAAAATTCTGAAAAGTTTTTGTCTTGATGAAATTAAAATATTTCATATTGTTTCTGACTTCCTTATTTTGTATTGTTTATTACAATATATAATAAGAAAACAAAAACTAAAGTGATATTTTTTCATTCCAAAAATAGCAAATCTGACATTTCATAATGGTTAGATAATTTTTTCCCCAGTTTTCTTTTCTTAAGACAAAACTCAGTTGAAATTGACTGAGTTTTACAAAGCGTTTGATTTCAACAGAACGGCATGTTCTGATGGAATATGGTTCTATCTGTGTTTCCATGTGCAGCTGTCTTTGAGGCTTTGGACTATGTTCTTGGGATCACTTTTGAACTGTATAAAACAACACTCTCTACAACTGGTGCTGAAGGCCCAGAAATAGCAGCCATAAGGACACTCAGGGCCCAATCTTGCAGCCCGATCAGTTACAATTCATTTCAGTTTGATCTCTACCTAACTAAAGATTTTTAGTACTCATGGAGGGTCCAGTTCTGAAATTCTAGTTGGACACAAGGAAACTGATTTCACTATAGTTTTGTGGTGTGTTTTGTTTGGCTTTTATGCTGGATCACTTGTCACATGGACACCATTCTCTTTTGAGTAATACTTTATTGATGTGCCCAGCTTTGTGATTTATTACACCAATACATCATTAGAATGACAACTGGTTCTGATGATGCATGGTCTAATACATCATCGGAACAACATCTCATTTGGGTTATATATTACATATGAGCAATATATAGTACACTCCTCAGCCCCTCCCTCTCTCCCAATTGTAGATGTGACTGTTATTGAGGCTGTTGGTGGTGATATAATTAAAGTCGAGAGGGGAGTTTAGAAGGAAACTGCTATCTTCAATCATGGGATAGAGTTTTAAAAATTGCCTTAAAATAATAAGGATCTGACTACACCCCATAACAGCAAGAGAAGGAAGTCTACAAGTGTGTATCTAACTTACTCTGTGGTTCCCAAAAGCTGCAGCTTGAATGGTCTTGCCTAAGAAGGCAATAAGAGAAAATAAAATTGTACCTGCCAATATAATCTTGTTTTTCAAAATAACCATGTCCACAAACGTGCAAGAGTGGGACTATGTTGGAGGCTTTATCCAAAGCCTATAGAAGACTTCATTGGCTTCTGTGGGATTGGATCAACCCTTTAAGAAGGCTGAGCCCAAATCCAGATCTGTGTGTCATATTCCAGGGACTCAGTTTCATTACAGGGAAATGATTTCCTGAAAATCGTGCCAAAGCTGTCTGATACTCAAAGCTTGATAAGAATGAACTGGTACAGTTGCTTAGCAGATTCACATTTGTAGTAATAAATAGAGCTAGCTGAATAATGAACAAACAGGTTTGCAAATAAATGATTAAACAAGAATTTATGCTCTTTAGAAGTGAAAAGGGCTGCATAGGTGATGGTTGGCTGTGCAGCCTAATCAATATGGACCCCAAGAGTAATTAAGAATGGGAAGAATAAAAATGTTTCATTTTGATCAAAGTTTTCAAAAAATATTCCCAGGTTCTTGAACTGATTGCGCTATAATGAGAGCTTCATCATCTCAGCACCTTTGAAAACAGGCCCCTATTTAGGAGCCTGATGTCAGACTCCCATTTAAAAAATAAATAAAACTGTCTCTTGAGCCTTTCCTCCCATGGGTGACAGAACTAGGAGGGTTCATAGATTGTGGTTCTTGCAGTGGTGTCTGAAAATAGTGATGCCCCTATTTGGATTGTTTGTGGGAACTGAATCAGAGACTTCTCTAGCAAAGGTCCAAAGGTCTTGTCTATAATGATGGTGGTGAGTTTGCTGCAGTGAGCTTGAAATTCCCAGTTCAACTGAGTGATCCATGAAGATCCACTCAATCAATCAGGAAGTCAGTCGTGTAACTCTCTAACTTCCCAAATCAAGTAGCACTGAGTTACAGGGAGGGCATTTCCCTTCAACTTGGCACTGTGGAACCGGGGAGGTAAGTGGATGTTAGGAAGCAGAAGGGAGATATGGAAACTCTTTATTTTATTATTGCTGCCAAAAATGGTAGCAAGTATAGACCAGAGCTGAGTTTCTATGATGAGAGACTGCAATAATTAGGATTAGTTCATCTTAAATGGAGACAAGTTGGATGGTATATGATTGAGGTGTTTAAAATTTATTACAAACTTAGCTAACTTTTCTTGTTGCCCTCCCCCCCATTACGTTGTTTTGAGTAGAAAGCAACTGCAAGGTGGTTCCATCCTGCTTCACTAAAAACAAGCAGTGTTTTTATTTATTTATTTTTTTTAAAGTCTGAATCTCACAAACACATCCCTGCTCTCTACAATGACAGCAGAAATGCTTTTGACAAATGGAACATTAGAGTTATTGCAGTCTTATGTGATCTGAGCACAAATGTTTCACACCTCTCATCAGTTTCAGATAGCTTTGGTGACAATCTAGCTTAGGGCATTTTTCATTATCGCAATTTGATACCAACCAGTCAGTGTCCTGGATAAATGGAGTATGTGCTAGAATCCAGAAAACAGGTTGCCTCCCTCTTTACTAAGGTGTTTGTGGTGCTAAACGCATCGAATAATTCTCTTGATACCAAGTCTGCTGAAACCTAGTTTCAATTCATTTGACCTTTACTAACGTTCATAGGACTCTTTGCCTTACTTCTTCACCTTTTGCTAAGGTTGATAGGACTCTTTGCCCTACTTCTTCAGTGACTGCCTGTACTTCAGGACAAAAGATCAGCAATTAAGGATGAGAAAGCTGAGAGCAGCAAACAACTGACATCACTCCACTTCATTCTTCTTGACCTTCCACACTTACTGAATACATACAGCCTCTTAGTTTCTCTTGTGTCAGTTCCCTTTCAGGCTCCATAACTAAGATACAGCTATCTGCTTTTCACAACTACTCCTCAATCTGAGTTATGCTCATTCTAATATGTCCCTGGGGGGAAAAAATGGGTTAACAGTTCTTCACAGATTTAGGCCCTCCATCAGGAAAATGCTTCATCATATGTCTAACTGTCAGTGAATCTAAGGAAATGCTTCAGAGCACTTCCTGAAGAGAAATGCTTTTCTGAATCAGGACCTTGTAGATCTTAAGGCCTGAAGAAAGCATTCTGATCCTCTAGTCTGACCTCTTGCATTACACAGGCCATAGACTATCACCCACTAACTCTAGAGGTGGAGAGAATTGTAGTTCTCTAATTCATAGATGACTACTATGAGCACAGTAGCTTGTGGCTAAATAAGATCTCACTACCCACTCATACAATGAGCTAGCCACTATATATTTTTCTGCTCCTAATGTTCTTGTGCTTTATGTAGCTGCCTTCTCTGCAGATATAGCAGAGTCAGTCCTGGATCTGTTAAAATACTGATGTTATGACATTATGTAGAAAATCAGTTTCATTCCCCATTGTCCAAAAACTAAGACACAAAGCCTTCATTAGTGACAATGATCCGTCAGAGGATTAAGATTAAGGTTTCCAAAAGAACGAAAGGATGTTTGTTCCTTTGGGATTTGAGTACCTAACTTTCTTAGACATTTTTGAAATCCTGAGCCTTAATATTCATGCACTGTGGCTGTGTATTTAGTAGTTTCCTCCCATATTATGTTTTGTTACTAGGCACTTTGCAACAACAGGTCTCTATCTCATGGACAGGAATTTTTTCAAAACCCAAAGGTATTAAGTGAAATTGCAGTCCTATTGAAGTCACTTGCAAACTTCTCATTAACTTCAATGGGGCCAGGACTTCACCCAGCATTTTGTATGACTATAGAGCCAGACTTTCTCTTATGTAGGTCTGAGTTTTTATTTTGTGGGGGAATGGCAAATTCTATCTTCTTTAGGGAAAAGAAGAAGAGAAAAAATGCAAAATCAGTAGTTACTTAAAAATGCCTGACCTTAGAACATGTCTTGTATGAATGTAACAGAGTCAGACAAATAGACAGGTCTGTCTCACTCACTCGGTGTTGGAATTGTGCCTGGGCCAATTCCAATTACTTTTGGGCAAATATCCGCATGCATTCATCTCTTGTTCCCTTTCCAAAAATCTTATGGAAATTATATGCATAGAATGAATGCAAATACAACACATCTGCACTGGTAAGAAGAATTTTTGTCCATAGCATTTCAAATTACTTGGAAGAATTCACTGAATTAATCTTTTCACCTGACTCAAATGCACAAGTTTGTATGCTTTTTGTCTCTCAAGTTATCTATTACCGTCATACTTAGGCACTCTAAATCCAAAACTGGAGTTTGGGGCTGCTTTAAAATAGCTAATAGTGCTTCTGGAACTTGACTGCCTTAGTGAGAGAAAGGAAGATCTTTCTGATAATCTATTACTCTTTGACCTAGTGAAAAAAGTCATAATAAGATCCAACGGCTGAAAGCTGAATTTAGACAAACTCAGACTAGAAATACAGTGTAATTTTTTAATGGTGGGTGTTGGTAACTACAAAAACAATTTACCTAGGAATCTAATGGGCTCTTCATCATGTATTTAATTAAAATTAGAGGGTTGATGACAGAAAGACCCTGAGTGAAATTTTATCATTTATGTATGCAGGGAGTCAAATGGAGTGGTCATACTAGTCCCTTCTGGCCTTAGGACAAGGATCAGCAAACTTTTTGGCCTGAGTGCCATATCTGTGGTATGGCAGGCCAGAGGCAGGGAAAGGGTTGGGGCTTGGAGCTGGGAGTGGCCACCGCTCTGCCCACATGGGGGCTGGTGGAGTTTTGGGGAGGAGGAATGGGGTGGGGTGGCAATTTCTTGCACTGTTTTTTTTTCACTTTTTAAGTACCATGGGCGGGGGAGGGATGGACCTGGAATGGGGGAGTTCTTGTACTGTTTTGGGTTTTTTTCAGGTATTTTTACTTTTTTGATAGTGTGGGAGCTGGGATGGGGAGTTTTTGCAGTTGTTTTCCCCCTCTTTTGCACTTCTTTTTGGTAGCATGGGGGAAGGGGCCCTGACTCTGGAACAAGTGACTGCTGTGCTCTGGTCGTGACCCCACTGGGCACTGCAGGAAGGCAACTGCCATACTCAGGCAGGGCACCCCAGACTCGTGGGAAGAAAGGTAGAACCAGGAGTGGCTGCTATGTGCCAACCAGCATGCCCCTGGGTGAAAGGGATGGAGTCTTGAGGAAGTAATGGTCACTATGTGTCAACCAGGGAAAGATGGGTGGAGCTGGAGGGAAGTGGGGTGGCTGTGGTACTGTGACCATGGCCCTGCTGAGTTGCTACTGGAAGGGGAGAGTGGCTAGAGCAGCTGTGGGCTGCTGATTGGTGCAGCTGATGAGCCAGAGGAAGGGCATTCATGCCTGTATCAGGCCTGGGGGCCATAGTTTTGCCCACCCCTGCCTTAAAATCTATTAATCTTTTAGCAATATCCAGGATAATATACTACACTGGCAACTCAGAATGAGATTGGGATATTTATAGTTGTTTTATCCTGAGGGAAGTTCATTCCTTCAGGTTAGGCGTGGTAAAATTATAGGGGCAATTGTTTTCCTTCCCCCTTTCTGAACTAACATCTCTTATCATACAAAGGATTATAGCATCCTGAGATGGAAGAAGCCCACCAGAGTAGAAGAATCATCTCTTTACAAGTGCAGGAAAACATGGTCTGCTCACAGAGGATAAATTTCTAACTTGTATAGAAACTATTTTAGCCTAGCTGATGTTATTTGGCTTCCATGGTTACCCAAGATTTAACATTCATGACATAGAGATCCCTCCCCACCTATGAAACATGCACATTCACTGCAATCCTTAAGGATGCTTTAAGTGCAACTAAGTGAAAAATAAGCCATGACTCTCCTTCAATATAAATTAATTAAATGACCAGCATATTAAATTCTGTAACAATCTACTCCAAAGACATCTATTCTGTCCCATTCACCTACTTAGCAAGAAGAGCGTGCACCTTTAATAATAAGAGTGTACATATGAATTGTTGTGTTGCAGGATGCTTTAACACAAAAGGCTAAGGTCACCAAGAAAATAAATGGTGCAGTTTTCTTCCCCTTGACCATAACTTTAATGGCTCAGTGCCAAATGAATAAGGGTTATTACTCCTTTGGAAGCACTCTTGGAATTTATTTCAAAGGCTCAGATTGGCCAAACATGCATATTGACCCATTCTTTGCCTTATTTCCTGTTTTAATTGAGTGTCAAAGGTTATACATTGCTATTAGAGTAAGACATGAGTGGCAGCAGGGGTCAGGGACTCTGTGGCATTCTATTAGAGCCATAAAAACAAAATGGAATGATAATTTCACCTGCTCTAACCCCAATTTTTCCAGGATAGGATAGACATTGACCTTATTGTTTGACTGCCATTGACTATGTAAACTGCAGCCACCTTAATTCTGCTTACTAAACAATAAACGTGCCCTTCACGACCAGGATGGAAAATAAAACAATAAAAAATACAGATGGCTGACTTGAGAGAGACTAATCTGGGTGATGGAAAATAACAAAATAACATCTCCTATGTTTAGGGATCCTCTGCTCTGTCTGACTTGCTTACCAAAATGGTTATTTCCTCTCTCAACAGTCTTTCATCTTTTTGCAGCACATCTTTTGGCCCTCTCTATATGTTCAGGCATGGGTAATGAATCTAACATGCTAGCTCAATCCCATTTATGCCATTTCAAAGGTTCAAAGGTTTATGTATCTCTGCAAAAAGTGGTTTTTATTATTTATTTATTAAGGAAAAATTTTTGGCTGAAGTGCAGAAAGATTTTCAAAGATATAACTCCCTGACAAGTGAGTAGAGTGAAGGGTATGAGATATGAAAACCAGTAATTCATTAGGAAATAAAATAAGGTTTCTTTTATTTTATTTTTTTAGAATAATTTATTCATTGTCCCATATTTACATCTTTTAGTGTTTGCTGTGAGATTTAACTGAGGGCTAGATCCAAAGTCTACTGAAGTTAGTGGAAAAACTCCTGTTGACTTCAGTGGATTTTGAACAAAGTCCCTTTCAAAAGAAATTTTGGATGGAAATCTGAAATTTCATTCTCTCCTAGTCTAAAAGTCTAGGTCCAAATCCCATTGGCCTTTTTCACACAGTCACATTTACTCCAGCAGGACAACCTGCAATAGTAAGGTGAACAAACTTTGTGCCCAACTTCATTAGTAAACTTCTGCGGGCTCTTAGGTTCATTCTGGATTTTCTTCTTTCAGTTTTGGGTAGTTCTGTCCTGGTCCTGAAAGAGGCACATGAAAATGAAAATTAAAAGGGATAACAAGTTGTCAAGGCTGCCATGAAGAGTTACAAAAGGATCTCACAAACTGGGAGATGGAATTATATTTTCCAGTGTGCATTATTTTGCACTTATCAGCACTGAATTTCATTCTGTCATTTCAAGTATACAAACAGAATGATGGGACCTAAATTATCTCTTCCCAGTCAGGAAGGAGATCTTGAAGTCATCATGAAAAGTTCTCTGAAAACACCTAGTCAATGTGCGGTGACTAACATTCCTAGCGTTTCAGCCAGTAACATTCCAAAGAATGTTAGAAACTGTTAGAAAAGGGGTACGTAGTAAGACAGAAAATTCCATAATGCCACTATAAATGGTAACTCACACTTTGAATACTCTGTGAAGTTCTGGTTTCCCCATCTCAAAAAAGAGGAGGGTGGGAGGGTATTGTATTTGAGCAAAGTACGCAGGTGGGCAACAAAAATTATTAGTGCTATAGAACAGCTTCCAAATAAGGAGAGATTGAAAAGACTGGGACTGTTCTGCCGGGAAAAGACTACTAACCAGGGATATGACAGAGGTCTACAAAACCATGAACAGCATGGAGGAAGTGAATAGGGAAGTATTACTTACCTCTTCACATAACACAAGAACCAAGGGTGACATAATGAAGTTAATAGGTAGCAGGTTTAAAACAAAAGGAAGTACTTCTTTACACAACACACAGTCGACATGTGGACATCCTTGCCAGGGAATATTGTGAAAGCCAATAGTAACTTAGGCTGAAAAAGAATTAAGTAAATTCATGAAGGATAAGTCCGTAAATAATTTTTAGCTAATATCATCAGGGACTCAGTCATCATGTGACTGGTGTACCTAGACTTCTAACTGCAAGAAGCTTGGACTGGGTGATAGGGCAATTATTGACTTAGTCATACCCTGTTCTATTCATTCTCTCTGAAGCATCTGGTACCAGCCACTGTTAGAAGACAGGATATTGGGCTAGCAGGACCATTGGTCTGATAACTATGGCCATTCTGTTCTTATATGAAGTATATCAAAGCTCAAAAAAGCTTCAGTCCAAATTTGAATGATGTTTTCAGTTGGTGTGTATTCTATCTGACTCAGTTGACTCATCCTTATAAATTTCCTCTGTACAGACTGCAGAATTATTACCCTTCTTCCCCTCCACCCCTTCAAAAAAAAAAAAAAAAAAAGACAGCAACATCATCTATAAATTATACTATAGCAACAGTTGGAAACCCCAGTGGGTCAGAAAAGAGGACAGGCCTCTTTCATCCTCCACTGATGCTAGTATCCATGGAAACTCCTTTTAGTAGTATCTGCATCAGGCTGAGAAAACAGGTAGGCTCTCTTCTAAAAATGAATGCATTGAAAAAAATACAATCCTTTGCAAAGAAGGTCGGCTCTTGAAAGCCTTGAAGAGCTTCCTTAGCTGAGCAAGCTGGAAGACAGTAAATCCTTAGTTTCTTGGCTAAGAAGCTCAGCCCCTGAGAATCACATCAGCGCTCTGTAACTCAGATAGAGGAAGGTAAAACCTTTGTTCCCTTCCTAAGATGTTGCACTCTTGAGAACTCACTTCCTTGACTAAGAGAATATATGGTAGAGAGGATTACGTGAACCTAGAGATTAATTATGAATAGAAGTAGATGGGAAAAGACTGATACAAATATATGTAGTGTGTGTGTTTTTTAAAAAAGACCAACTTGCAAAAATACCAGATGGCAAGTGCCTGTAGAACAAGAATATGTACAAGAAAATATTATTCACATGGTAACATTTTGAAAATATTTGTAATCTCAGCATTTTTCCTATGATAAATATATTGAAAACAACAGTGTCATCTCTCTTTCCCAATTGGGTTATTCACTAAGCTATTTGAGTGTAAAACAAAGGTTAGTGTGCCTTTAAATCACAACACTAGCAAGCCATCTGAGTCTCCCACTCCCCAAACCCTCAACAAAATTAGCACCAAGAGTGACTTGGAATAAGAAAAGGTCACAACTTTATTGCTGCACAGATCACATACAAGTATAACTACAAGGCAATGAGATTGTACATAGTAAGCAGTATTTATTAATTGCCTTTTAAACTAAACTGAAATATTGTTTAGTTTTTAAAAAGTATAGTGAAATATGCAGAGGGCTTCAGCCAAAGTGTACTGATGTATGTTGGAATCTTTCTATTGGTTTCAGTGGCCTTCAGATCAGGAGCTATTGGATGAATCCATATACATACAACAAGTAACTGAGAGAGAGACATAGACTGATATTTGGCAGAAGATGGGAAAAGAGGGTGAAATAAAAGCTTCCTGAGAAGCATGGCACATGCTTTATATGTTTCCATTCCTGTCAGTTTTTCAACTTACCAGTTCAATCTCGTCTAGTCTTTTTATCTAAGTCAGTGGTTCCCAACCTTTTTCAGGTTGAGAACTCCTTTTTAACACCAAAAAAAAAAACAACTTTGCCGCCCCCCCCCCCCAGCTGATTATATAATCTGGCCTGCACCCCTCTGCGGTGCTGCTCGGACAGCTGGTGAGCAGTGCCACCCCCACCATGGCCCACGTTGCTGGAAAGCTGAGCCGCAGCTGCTATGGCCCCCTGCCCTTGTCCTCCTAGGGAGTCCCCTCAGCCCCATCCTATTGCTGGGATCTGGCCACAGGCGAGGATAGACAGCCCTGGTGGGGAGCATCGGGGCTGCAGCTGGATTCCAGACCTGGTAGGGAGAGGCTCTACGGACCCCTTTAATATGTCCGCGGACCCCAGGTTGGGAACCACTGATCTAACTCACAAAAAAAAGTCAAGAGAGCTTAGTCTCCATGAGCATTTGCTTGACTGGCAAGGTGTGATGGGCTGAAGATGGTGTTTTCTGGTGGTATTGCGGCTGTCAATATTTTAATCAAGGCTCCCACGAAATATTCACTTGTTTTTCCTTTTTAACCAAATATTTTCTCACTATTAAGGAAAGAGGTGACATCTCTTAACAAACATATCTCTATTAACTTCACTTTGCTGGAAATAAATTTTTATGCTGTTACTGGAAAAAAAAACTAGGCCAGGCCCTCAGATCATGTACAATGGTGTATTTAATGAAGCTACTGTGCTTTACACCAGATGAAGATCTGATCCAGTAAGTATTTCATAGCAGAGCACAAAGTTCAGTTTGAGTTGTTCTGGATGACTGGACAAGGGTTTGTTTTGGTTGGCTGTTTTAAGAATAAACCTGATATTTGAGTGCAAAATGTAGCATGCATTAGTAAATGTGGATCAGGAGGCCAGGAAATCATGTATCCTGAATCTCCTTGTAATGAATTAATTGATTTTGGTACTGAAGCCTGTCACTAGTTTCTGGAATTAAGAAGGTTTAGGGCCATTTTAAATCAGGAAGAACTACTACTCCTTTCTCCAGTATGGGCCCTTCTCATGGTGGAGAAATTCATATAAAGATAGAGCGGGTGTCTTCTCTTTTGGGTTTGTGCAAGAGGAAAGCAGTTTAATTCCTGTTAGGGACCCCCCTGACATGACAACCTTATCAACTTCAGGAGCTATATTGACTCGTATTCGTCCTCTGACAGTGGCATTAATAGACATTTCCACCATAAGAGCTTTCTTCTCCTTGCACAGAATGCTTATGGTCAGTTACCCTGAAGATCCACCCTGGGAGAAATCAGTGGAGATAGGTATATTTCCATCTACCTATATGTTCACTTTTATGCAGGTTCTGTTTCTTTGTCATAATTATGTTGTATAACACTTCAATATACAGGAAGAAGTAAGTTTTTAAAACGGAAACTTCTAATTTGACTTAAGTGCAACTGCACACGTGGATATAACATCCTTCCTTTTCCCTGACACATGTGCATGTCTCTGATTGATCTTATAATCTCTCTCCACTGGAAGAAAAATATTTGAGCTTACCGGATGTGTCAATAGTTCCTAGAATAATACAAAGATTGTATATTCCTCATAACACAAACTGCAAAGAAAATAACTTGAAATCTAATATGATACCCTAATCATACCACAGAAGTATGGTGTTTTTTAAATATAGAAGATTTTCTTTATTTGAAACAACATACCTTTGCATGTTCTAATGGAAGGTTCCCAGATATAAAAGAAATCCAATGTAAAGTTTCAAAACTTTGCAAAGGTATGGGCTGCAATGATAGTTTGCCACAAGCATGGGGGCAATTCAGCTATATATGTGTCAATATGTATTTTTAAAATAAATGTACATAGCCATAATATTTGCTTGTATTTATGCCTCTGGTGGAGGGATAGTGATTACACATCATTTGAGTTCAACATCAACATAGACAGAAAAGAGAGGTTTTCATGGGGATGCAAAAGAACAAAAAAGCTGGATTTTGGCTTATTAAAATTTTTGAGCCAGATTCAACCATGGAGTTACCTCAGAGCTGAATCTGGACCGTTGTCTGTTTGGGTTACAACTCCATCTCTAAGATGCAGCAAATCCTAGTCTGGATGTACGCCACATTTCTGGACTTGGAGACCCTCAATATCTCTCTAGGGATGGGTGAAATCTGGGCTTCATTGAATCAAAAGGACCATTGCTTCACATCAGGGCTTGGATTTCATCACAGAATTCCTGATCTTTCTATTATATACTCTTCAGTTTTAGTGCAATTTGTCTTTCAGAAATCTTTTATAATTGCTCTGTTCACTAACCTACACTGAGTGCAGCTGTTCTGTTCACTAATGCACACCAAATTTAAGTGAGGAGTTATTGTGAGTAGATTATTTGAAACTGTTGCTTGCACACACACTTGTCAACCATGTTATTAACTGAAATGTTTCTGAGAGAGCTTTAATTTTGCAATTAAGCTCCTGTCTTATTTTGTAGAATTTCTGGAGTCTTCATTAATAATTACATATTTTCTTTATGATGACCACTTGGGCAATGGTTTATCTGGAATTTTGTTGAGTCATTGAAAAGACCCATTGCTCTCCTCTCCCCTTCACACACATGTACTGTTTGTGCAACTGTTCTGGAATATTAGACATTTATCAAAAGTAACAAGAGGTCCTGTAACACATTTCTTTTGTTTTAAATGAGTGGTCACAAAATTTAAAACCAATTGTTATTTGGAATCAAATATAAAAACAAAATAGTTAGCTCTTTCATGTAATTCTCCTTTATGCCTCACATGGCTTGGTTTCTTACAAGTAGAGCTCAATCCTTTTGGGTTTTGTGAAAATCTGAAATTGATATGTAGATCTGGGTGAAACTGATAATTTCTGTCAGGAACTGAGTGGAGAAAATTTTTTGAGAAAATGTTTTCCAGCTTTCCCTTAGTCTCTGAGTCTATCTACTTTTGAACAACTATATTAAATTGGCCTTTTTAAAAGGCTTCAGTTTTCCTCAACTAATGTTTGGAAATAATTTTTTCTTGAAAATTTCACACCTGCAAATTTTAAAGGGGCTGCAGAAGGAAAGGTGGAAAAGACTATCACTTGTTGGCTCCAGCCAGTTTCTTTCCCCTCCCCTCAAAAAAGAGGAGGTATGTTGTGAAATGTATTCCAACATGGGAGCAATATTAGAACACCTGGATTTTGTCAAGGCATCATAGCAAAGATGGGGCATATAAACAGTAACATTTCCATGAGACAGGCAGACCTGGAAATAGCTATGTTTTGCTGATGTCCAAGCCATCCAGAAAAGACCAATTAAACTTTCTTTTATTTTGATAATCCTTTGCTGTCATCATGATCAGATGACCACCATTTGAAGAATGTCTGAAACAAAATGGGAGTGTATTTATATGTGTATGTTCTATGGCCTGTGTTGTCTAGGAGGTCACCCGGTAATCTAATAGTTCCTTCTGATAGTTAAAGTCTATGAATATAAATGTTCTTTTCATTGCCTTTGGGCCAGGTTAAAATAAAGACCTCTAGGTAAGGAAAATCTCCTTATAAATTCCAGTGATGTACTTTTTTGTTGTTCAGCCAGCAAGATCATCTATAAAGTTCTCTATTTTAAAATGTAAAGAAAAAAAAGTTACTGACACCTACCTTAAGGTGTCCTCTATTGACTGACAGCAAAAGTATGAAACCTCCAATTGAGAACTTGCCTTCTTGTTACTATATCACATATAGCAGTAGCCCAAGTTCTAGAATTAGAGAGCCATTTCATGAAGCTAGCACCATTGCACCCTTGGATGTACTATGAGAAGGGGCTGCATAGGTGTGCAAATAATCATGATTGCACTTGCTTTATGAAAGGCCTAGGTACCACAAGTTCCACCATATCACCCTTCACTGTTCCAGCACCTTTGCTGAAATCATGTTCGTGTAGCTGTTACAATGGTTTGTTTTTCCTCCCCATGTAATGCCACAGTGAGAGCGTTACTGCCCAGAGCTCTGGTTGCGGTACTGTCAACCACAAGCATTCAAAAATCATGAGATTAAACATAATCTCATGACTTTAAGACAACAATATTTTGGGTTCTAATAGGAAATCTAGGCATTTTCACACCCTCTTTGCCACCCCTAAATCAGATATTAACTTCTACCTATACTGAGTTCTGTAGATCACAAATTAAAGTTTTCATTCTTTGAAATATACTGAAGGGGGATAATGCTATGAATAGCTGAGATCGGCTAGACTAAAGATATGATCTAGTCTACGACCTCAGGCCTGATTAGTGTAATAAAAACAAGAGATTTGTAGGAGCTGCTTTGGAATATTTTTTGCCAATAAGAAAACTTATATGCTGCTGTCAAAGCTTGACCTGCTAATTATTTGCACAGAATTGAATGCAGTCTGCTCCCATTTATTAACATGTCTATGGGAAACTCAAGAGGCAGCCATTTAGGAATGAATAAATATATGAATAAATAGCCCCCTAACTTTCTGGCACAGTGGACCATCCCTGCCTGGCATCCTCAGTCTTGCAGGAAGAAGTCATCATTGTGTTAGCCACTATTTTATGTTAGCTATTTAACCTTTTGTCTCACATCAAATTCAAATCCCGCTGTTCCTGTTACAACTCTTGCTAATAACAACAAAATCTGATTTCATAATGCTCCCCAGTACCACATTAACCTTGTATCAGATTAGCAAATATATCAGTGAAAACAATGACTAATGCAGCTGAATATGATACATTTTGATAGGTGGGAGCAGCAGAAACATGAGTCAATGGAGTAGAAATCTGTTTAAGGGCTAACCTTGTTGCATGAAAACAGATGTTCCATTAACAGTTTATTGCTGAAGGAAGGCTTTACTGATGCTTTTTCCCCCTTAAACATATTTTGGTTTGGTATATGGGGGAAATTAATATTAATTTAACCTTTTGGGGCACTCAAAGTTTCTTTTAATGAGTTTATTCCTACTTAGATCACAGGCATGACAGGTTTCATGCAATATGGAGCTTCTCTGCATTTTCCCTCTGCCTCCAGCTACCACAAAGCAGCACGTGCTCACCTCCTGATAAACTCTAACATTTGCAGTCTGTCTTCTGGTTTCCAGGGGACCCATCTGTTCTTTGCAACACTGGGTATTGTACAGCAAATAGCACTCTTGGTATATAGTTATTTCTACTTTTTTAAGAGTGGCATTTACTCTTTCCTTTGTTGGTGTTAGCAGGCTAAATTACCTGGCTTTCTTCAGGAAAAAATGTGCAGGAGGGAAAACATTATTACAGGGGGGAAAAGAAAACCAACCATTTTTGATGGCCCAGAACTAGTAACACATTGTCCCTTGTGGGGCAGAGACTATTGGAGCAAAGGGCATGGATGCTAGATGCTGGATCTGCAGGAGAGCCAGATGCAACTAAATGGACCACAGCTCACTTGTGCAGCATTCCACTCCATTCTTTCACAATCACCTGAGCTCACCAGCATAGCTGACTGCGGGGCTGTGCTGTGACCGGCCCCCCACCAGTATTACCTTGCTCGTTCAGGGTGGTGAAAGCCACAGAATGGAATTAATGTTACAAGGAATTGAACTGAATTGTCTGGCAATATGCCCCAGACGTTTGTAAGCAGTTGCTGATAAAGCCTGTGGCATAAAAGGGAGGCAGTCCCAGCCAGTAGATGGGACATGGCTTTGCTGCTGTCTCACTGTAAGTTTGGGCAGCTCACTTCATCTTTGTCTATCAGCTTCCCAGTCTGTAAAAATGTGATGTTGGCACTTAGCTTTCTAAAGTGTTTTCAAATCTGCAGTTGAAAAGAGATGAGTTGTGTAGTAGCCATGCCTCTACCTTCCTGGCCTCTTGCCTCTCTACCCATCCTACCAAACCATGTATATTAATAAAGGCATCGTTGCTACACAGGGACTGCTGGCAGCTGAGCAACAATAGGCACTTTGCAACACAGCTCTTATCCTTGACCATGTTATATTGGAATAACATGCCTTTGTTCCTTCCATAATGGTTATTGGAAAAGAAAAGCTGCAGAATATTGTTTTCTTAGAAAGAAACAGCTGATTTAAGCACATGTATATGCGGTATAAATAGTGGCAGGATGCATATAATGTATCCTTATGGTGCTGTTCAGTCCCTTCAATAACACATGAGAAAAAATATGTATTTCTCTGTCAGGTAACAGGGATTCACTGTTTCCCTATATATTTTTCCATTTGTGGAATGGAACATGTATAAAGAGCGGTTTATTCCTTTCTGGGAATTCCCTCGAATGGGCTCAACTGAGAGATTCAGCTAGGCACCTCTCCTCAAAGGTTATGTCTATGCTGCAAAAAATAAAAACAGCATGGTAGTGAGTCTCAGAGTCCAGTTGTACAGAGTCAGGTTCAGGCTCCCGTTCCTCTGTCTCCTTTTGGAGCCTCTGTCAGAATGTCTACATGGCTGTTTTTAGTGCTGTAGCCTGAGCCCAGATCTGAAGAGTTGGTCTCTGACATTCAGTGCTGGGAGAGGTGTTTCGATCCACACCCCTGGTCTAGATATACAGCAGTTGATACTCCTCTGCCCCCCCCCCCCCCCCGAAGTGCAAGGCAGTCGTTGCAGTGTTATTTAAGGGCACTGGTTTGTTATTGTTGAGGGGATTTTGTTTATAAATGTTAAGGTTATTATCTCAGAACCTTAACGAAGGAGTAGCCTTTGACAGAAGACTCCAAAGCCAAAAGTCAATGGAAAGACTCCATTGGGCTTTTGGATCAGGCCTTCAGTACAGAGATAAGCAAAATGTATAATGAAAGGTAGATTTAGTCAGCTCCAAATGGAACTAGTTGCAAGTCAGTGGGGTACCATAGTTTTGGAGTAATTTGGTAAATTTTTAATTAGGACTGAAAACTTTCAGCCATCAGATTTGTAGGTTTAATGAACTAACCCATGCACTGAACTATTGTGTGGATTTCTACCAATTTATTTCTAATTTATAGGCATTTTTTAATTATATCCAAGGCTGCTTTTTATACTGTCTAGCATAAAAAATATTGTTAAAATTAAATGAGCAGCATTTTTATCAGTTCTGTTCAAACCACAGATGCTAGGTTTGATTTTATTTCTAATGCTGAGATTGAAATTCTGTTTTAATATGCAGAACTACAGTCTAGGGAGTCATAAAATACAGAGTGTTTTCATTAGATGATGGCCCTGCACCTCTAGTTAACAGGAAAGCTGATTCATCAAACAGTAGTGATCAAGACACTAAGACATGGAATGAAAACAGACCATTGGGGAAGCAGGCGGGGGGGGGAGGGGAAGGGTGAAGTTTAGCCTATTACCTGCTTTTTAATTTATAATTGTTAAAGCTAAGGGATTCAGCAAAAAAAAAGTCCATTAAAACTTTCCTTTAGTGATGTACCCCTTTGCCTTGATGTTCGGTAGGTTGAAAGACAAATTACTTTGTCATTTTATAGTATATTAGCCCTTGCTTTTTAATGGCTGATTTTGAATAGGAAGTCAACCTCGATGCCTCTCACAAGATGAAAAAGATCTTGATTATTCTTGAAAAATCTGACAATTAGACTTTGAAAAGTTGTGCTGCCCAAAACTGAAGGTACAGATTTTGTTCCTGGAAATTTCAGATACCAAAAAAAAAAAAAAAAAAAAAAAAAAAGGAGAGAGAGAGAGAGAGATGGTTTTGCAGAATCTATTCATTGTCTTCCAGTGGGTTAGAGAATTCAGAAATCTATAATCATCACATAAGCCAAATTCACCACCTGAATGAAACACGACATTCCAGTAACAGTTAATGGCAGTCTGAGTTCCTGGTTGCCATATAATTTGTTACTAATGGAGTTGGGTTTGGTTAATGTTTTCAGTCTTCTATGAAACTGGTAGTATGAAATGGTCATTTCAAAAGCTCTTTATAAATACAAATGTTTTGATTCTTTATTTTGGGTGAGGTTTGAGAGGATGAATATTTTATCTCTGTCATGGGTGGAGCATTACCTCCTTCAATTTGATGATAGGGAACATTTCTGCTTAACACCAAAGGATTATTGTTCTGCCCCTCCAAAAACGATGAACTTTAAGAGAATCTGTAAGTGAGAATTGTCCACTACTGATGGTGTAGTCTGTCAAGGGCCTACTAGAACACTGATTGTCTTGTTCGCTTTAGCCATCAATATGGTGGCTCCCGAGTGGTGTTTTCTGCTATTTTCATGTATCAATATGACCTATTGGTTAGCTAATCCATTTTATGTATTTTTTTAAGGTCCCTGTTACCATGGTGTTTGAACTGTGACACATGAAATGTCTGAAGTAAATACCAATAGTGAAACTTGTGCTCAGAGTCCAATCTGTGACATCACAGAGAGATTTTAAAGGTCTATGCCGTATCTGTGAGGAAGATTTCTTTTTCCCCTCCTCCTCCTTAGCTGTGTCAATGAAGTCTCATTGACTGTTCAGGATGATTGAGAAACTAGTAATTTCTACTTGCCTCTGCTCACAAATGTCCATCAAGTAGACAAACTACTGCTCATACTGCTAAATTCTGACTAAAATGGAATGGATTTGTGTCAGGTGTGGAAGGGGAGGATTGTGTGGTGGAGGCAAATGCAACACCATCTATGGCCAAACATTGATTACTTTTACCTACTGAGTTTCTAAAGGCACTGTGTCAGAGTTTCCAGCCTGGGATCAAAATACGAGCAAGTGAAAAGAAGTATTCTCAGATTCCCTTGAGGACTTTCAATCATATTAGCCTATTTATGGTATGAAGACTTCACTGATATCTTTAGTTCATCTTAGAATGGACCAAGATCAGGTGTCTACTATTCTAGAGCTGTCAAACAGCCTCTGCTGATGCTGACTGTGAGGTTTTGTTGGCTTGCTGCAGACCTCGGATGATGATATAGCTCTTAAGTGGTTTTACTCTTTCAACTTTGAAAGATACCAGAAAATATTTCTGCCTGATGGCTATCTTCCTAAGAGCTGAGGTTTTGTGTTTCTGCATATTGCTCCTTATGCCATCTGTTTCAGCAGCTCTTCTGATTCCCATGCTTGCACTTTCATTACTGGTTTCAATGGCTTTGTTTATTTAGCATTTAAACTCACTATTCATCGTGGGACCAGTGAGTCCACTCAAGTTTGTAATGATGAGCAAGTCCCCCAGTTATGAGAGGCATCAACTTGAGTTCTTAATAACATGTTGACCAGATCTTCAGTAATGGTGGTTACCCCATTCCTCAGCAGGAGTTGTCTGCTGAACTCAGTTTAGGCAGGGACCAGAAAGTCTACCTAGATGAAAGTCCACATGAATGAAACATGTTTCAATGTTGTGGTTGCATTATACAGCATTGTAACTATTTTATTCCATAAACTGTGGTGGGATATGACTTGCATTCATATAATTATCACCTGAGTCCCCCCTCCCCCATCCAAAAAAAAATTCTGCAAAGTAGGGATCAAAATATATCATTTGAAACTCATTTTGGGTCAAAAATGGGATTTTCTGAAAATATTTTGTGGGTGATGTTGAAATTATTTATTTTCATTAAAAAATTCAACAAAAAATCCCAATCCTCCCAAATTTTCTAGGTTTTGGTTTTGTCCTCTTGCAGTATGCATGTTTTAAAATAGAAACAGTGATGTTAAGCATGGACACTTTTCTCAATATCATGCTTGTACCATAAATTGTTCATCTAAATAGTACAGAGAACAAAATTTTTAAAAACAGCTTCTAAACAGCCATCCATAAATATTTGTGAACATACAACCCTGTATTGGTATGCACAGACTGTGTGCATGCCAGTAGCAAAGTGAGCTGGTTCTTTAAAACAAGCTCCAGCACTATTCTGTGACTCGTTTTAGCTCAGATGTGAGCAATGTCTCGGTTAACGGGACAACACTCCATGTTCCAATCCTCAAATCAAGAAGAAGCAGCCATTTTGAAAATAGAGTAGGTGATGTCTCATGCATGTTGCCTCCTTTTCTTACTTTTTCTAAAAAGTATTTATTCAAAATTACTTGATTACTACTAAATTTTCATTGATTTCATTTTATTTCCTCCAAGAAAACCATAGGCATACATGCTGCATCGTGAATTGAGGCTACACATGTCCAGATTGCAGTTTCCCTGCAGCAATTTATCAGCAATTATATTTTAATTGATCCCTACAGTATAAGCCAATTTATGATATCAACTAGGCAACATCATTTGAAACTCCTTTGAAGTGAAGAGAGCTTGTGTTCATAGTCTCTCCTTCTGCATGCATTTGTTTATAAATGAAAACAGATCCCATCTCTCTGGCTCGCTCCACAAATGGCAACACAATCCCTTGATTTCTCCCAATTTCAAAATCTTTCAAAAAGATCAATGATAACTCTTTCCAATTAAAATTTTCTTAAACAAAATTCTTCCGAGCACAGATCTAAGCCCATCCTTTGAACTGAGTAGCTGTTGTCTGATGACCTATTCCTGTACTGTATATATTCAGCTCTTAATAATAACTTGCTGAAATCTGTCTAGGAGTCTAGTCTTTTTGATGGAAAGATGCCCAATCACTTCACTGGGCTTTACTAGAACTTTTTACAATCCTTGATGATTTCCATTTTAAAGGAAACATAAGACTAATGTAAATGACTAGAATGTGTGTGGGAATCCCATGGTGCTGTTTTCCTCTGTTTATTTTTATGCTGATGTAAATCTACTGATGTTAGTATAGTTATGCAGACGTGAACCTGGTTTCAGAGAATGGAGATGCATACCATCCGTATTCAAATCCCCCGTTCTATTGAGCTAGCTAGTTTAGAAAGCAGGTTCAAAGAATTCACAAAAAATAAACAATCACAGAGCAAAACTACATGTAAATAAGCTAATATTTCTGAGATTACATGAACTAATTCAGATGGATGTATTTAGGGAAATTTTGTTGATTTTGGAACTACTAAATTTATGCAGGAATTAATACAATGTTTGGTATTTTCAAAAAAGGTGTCAAAGGAGTTGAAAGTAAAGACAGGATGATTTGAAAGTTTGCATCTGGATTCAGATAAGTGTCTGTTTGCTTCACTTTCATGTGTGTGTGTATTGAGTTCAGTTCAGATCATATTCTATATTCAAAGTGGGAGAAAGAGTTTAAGATGGAGAGGAGTTCATTCTAAAGATTCCTTTTCCCCTTTCAGTGTCACTGATGCTTTATGTATGGTAGGTAATAATTAAACTGAGTCATAATAGTAGTCCCAAGTTCAGGGTCAGAACCTAGGCTCCGTTATTGTACTTGCAAATGAAGTTTTCCCACCTACAATTATTCATGCTTGCAAGTGTTCTCATCTAGATGTCTTATTTCCAGTTTTTTGTGGGTGTAACCAGGCACTTAAACATGTAGTGCACCAACTGTGCATGCAATAATTGAAAATGATTTGCTGCAATGATTTGAACCTGTAAATCTGTAAGTGGGCAAAACAAATGACCAGATAAAGCCAGTCTGAACAACTAGGTTCCTGATGTTGTGTTGTCATACGGGAAATGATGATTTAGAATAATTCAGTGACATTAACTTAAATATTTAAAATTAATAGCATAGTACACCATATTCATTTTGTTTTGTGCTAGCAAGGGATGCAAAGGATAAACCTGGGTGAGAGTGAAGAACTCTAATGTGCATGTGGAAGAAGGGAGAAGAACTTTTAGACCTTTCTTAAATACAAAGAAGCCCTCCCATGACTGAGGAACTGAATCAGTCACTTTTGGGCATCGCATCAGAAACTGGTCTGGCAGTGATGCATTATGGGGGAAGTAGTCACAGACAAATTCTTGGGCAAGGATGGTGTCTTATTGACCAAGAAGGATTTTCTTGGGTAATTAGATGCTACTTGATAATAGAGAAACTAGACTGAGTAGCAGTAGAGGGAAAGCTAACTTTTGCTACAGGTACTAGTGCCCCTCAGAAGTTTATAATTTCTCCTCCATATGAAGACTACTAGTTTCCATTTCTTTGAAGCTCCACCAAATAATTATGATTAATTTACCATTTTAAAATTGAACTTCAATTGTCTTTGTTGATTTGATGTACTTGTCTATGTATCTGTCTTCTACACTCCTCAGTATGGCAAATGGAAGTTTTAAGATAGCAAAGAAACTGCTTCACCAGTTGGGCGTTCTGCAACCAGGAATTGAAAACCTTTGCATTCACTTGTCGTAATACAATCTAGTACAGGGGTCAGCAACCCAAAAGATAAGAGTCATTTTAAAAAATTCCTTACATGACCAAGTGTTCTGATAGCTGCAATGGGTGTAAACTCCTGGTACAGGGTGGTGGGAGCTGGGCCAGGGCACCTGCCACAAGGTCACCTGGTGGGAGAAAGCCCAGAACAAGGACCAGGCCCCCTGAAGGGTCCCCCAGTGGTGGTGTTGGGGGATTCATGGGCCAGCTGCAGGGTCCCCTGATGCTGGGGGGGGGGGGGGCTGGACCAGTAGTGGACTGCCTTCTGGGTCCCCCAGTGCTGGGGTGGGGGGCCTGGAGGCAGGACCCCAAAGCCACAAGGAGGGAGTGAAAGAGCTGCATGTGGATCTGTAGCCGCAGATGCAGACCTCTGATCTAGTGCAACCTAATTGCAACACCCAGGATCCTATCTTGAAAGAATATTATCATCTGTGGGACTCATTTGTGGACGAGGGTGAGACCAACAAACTTAGTATCGCTTGTGATTAGAACTGGTTGAGAACCAGAGTTTCCGTTCTGTGGAAAATTTTGCATTTGCCGAAAATTTTTATTTAGATTCCGAATGAAAAGGCAGATATGTGGAAAATTTCCATGCTAGGCAGGGGCGTCGCTGGCGCTGGGCACCCGGGGCACGTGCCCTGAATCCCAGCGCTGGTGCCCCAGGTCTGGAAGCCCCCGCCAGTCTCTGGCCCGATCAGGCTGGAGATCCGTGGCCGAGCCACCCACGGCTGCGGCAGCCCCGTCCCCAGCTGGGGATCCAGGGCTCGACCACAGAGGCCACTCCTGGCCCCATCCCCAGCTGGGGATCTGGGGCCCAGCTGCTGCGGTTAGGGAGGTTGAGGCTGGATATTAGAAAAAACTTTTTTACTAGGCAAGTGGTGAAGCATTGGAATGAGCTGCCAAGGGAGGTGGTGGAGTCTCCATCTTTGGAGGTGTTTAAGGCCTGGCTGGACAAAACCATGACTGGGATGGTTTAGTGGGAGTGGTCCTGTCACTGGCAGGGGGTTGGACTGGATGACGTATGAGGTCCCTTCCAACCCTAGGATTCTATACTCGCGGCCACGGCTGCAGCAGCCCCATCCCCAGTGGGGGCTCCGGGGTCCAGCCACCCGTGGCCGTGGCAGCCCTGTCCCCAGCTGCAGATCTGGGGTGTAGCCACTTGCGGCTGCTTCCGGCCCCGACCCCAGCTGGGGATGGGGGGCCCGGCAGGATGAGGCAGCTTCCGGCCCTGTCCCTGGCCAGGGGCCATGGCCTGCGGGCAGGGCCTGCTGGCAGGGGCATGGCCTGCATGCCGTGCCCCGGATCCCTCCCAGGGGCAGCGACGCCCCTGCCCTCGATTCACACACCATACATTTGGACCCTCTTATAGTTTTGGGGAAAATATAAAAATCTGAAGCAGAGAGTAGCTGGGAACATACTTTGTATGCTGCAGAAAGTTAATAATGTTCTTTGTAGCCCTTTTTCCACCCTTCTCTATGTAAGGAACATAGTGCAACTTTACTGGAAGCCAATGGAAGGTGCAGAACCCCAAGGATGTTCATTTCTTAAACATCTCCCCAGAACATCAGTATTGCACTATAATAAATAAGTTTTTCCCCAAACAGCTAAAAATACTTCGAGTCCATGATAGACTGCTGCTGCATTAGCAGAAACACAAGTCATGAAAAGTGTGTTTTCCCACAGAAATGTTGACAGAAAGCAATTGTATCAAACTTTCTATGAAATGTTTTGCGTGTTTTGTTAAAAAAAAATACACCCCCAGCAAATTCTGGAAAATCTGCTTTTACAGATAACTTATACCAAACTGGCTGCAATTTTTCAGCTGCAGAAAAACCAGAAGTCTTTCAGTGTTTTGGGTTTTCAATGAAAAACTTGTAAATGTTGTCCAAAGTAGACAAAAATGTTTCTCATTTAAAAAACAACAACAACAACAAAAAAAACACCCCCCCAACACAGTTTGAGCAGCTCTGACTAGCAGTTCCCCAAATACTTATTGTAGAATCAGTAGCACTTCCACTTCTAGACTCAGATGAGCAAATACTGCATAACTTGTGTGAAGAATCCGAGTGCCCCATAAAACATACCCTGCCACGCAGATTGAAGGAAAATACATAACATTAAACTACAAAGTTGTGGTAGGTGCAGTATGAGAGCTTCACTGAGCAGCTGGCTCCCCCTGATAAATAGTGAAAATGTTGTAAACACAAAGAAACAAGTTTTCTCCTGCACTCAACTTCCACACAGTGGAACGAGATGTCTGTCTCAACCACTGTATGTGGGCACATTACTGGACAGCAGTAAGCGTGTTGTGGAGAGCCAGGGAGATGGCTGGATTTGGCCTGGTGGGTTGGGCTGGTGTGTCCTGAAGGGTTGTGATACACGGCTAAGTGTATTGTGACCTGCAAAAGGTTGAGAAACACTGTGTCAGAGAACTAATTACAGCTCCTCAGTGTAGGTTAGCGCAATTTAGGGCCTAATCAAACTCATGTCAGCATGTCTCCTAGATCCTATGTACCAGCTGGGAGCTGCTGGAATGCACTGCAGTGCAGTCACACCCCTGACACACACCTCACCCCTCTACCAGCTCTACTTCTCCTCAGATGTCCCCATGGTAGGCCAGCCCTAGCAATTGACTCTTGGGTAAGTTCTCCTTTTTTTATGCCACCTGAACACTGCAAAGAAATGGGCCCAGTGATTCCCTCTTGAAAGTCTCTAAAGCTAGCCTTCATACTGCCATGGTTTCCATTCATTAACATCTGTGGTGAAGTCAGTGGGGCCCATCAGTGGTGGTGGTGGTGAACGAGCAGCAGCAGCAACCTGCACCGATATCAGTGAGGAGGCGGTTTAAAATAAACACCCCCGGTTAATTTTACGATGACCAATTTTGCTTTGGCTTCTGAGCTTCACTAGGTTTTATTTTTCCCTGCTAACCTGAATTGGTGTTATGGCACTCATTGTTCAAACAGTACAATTAACATCACTGGGGCCGGCTATAATGGAAGCACAACTAAGAATTCATTGGCTTCCACTGGAAATATATTAGCACACTGTTAATTCATTCTAATGAGTGGGAGACACATAGTGAATTACTGATTTTTGCCGATTAGCTAGCAAGAGAACAAACACTGTTATATGTAAAATCTAGGATAATATATCACTAGACGTACTTGAGTCATTGAGTTGACATGTAATTTGATTTAAATTATTTATAATACAGCACTTCGTAGTGTACTAGTATATGTTTGGTAGTACAATTTGTAAAAGCAAGGGAGCTGGTAATATGAGAGACCTGCTTTTAACAAATTCCTAAGATGAGGGGAAATATTGCTGCAATTAGCATGCATGTTAATAGATGTGTGGTTTAATGAAGTGCTATTATGCCTGTGTTCTGTGTGCCCTGTCGTCATTGACTGCCTGCCCAAGGCTGTCTGTGGCAGGTCAAATAATATGACCTTGCAGGGAGGACATGTGACCCCCTGGACCTCCATTTGCCTATCCTTGGTGTGGGTGAATATTGAACAGAACATGTTAAACCATACTGTATGACAGTGCTTCTCAGCCTTTTGTGTATTGCACCATACTTGGTGGCATATCCAGTGCTATAGGATACACCTGTCCATACCTCCCAAGCCAAATCCAGTCATCTAACCAGCTCTGTGACACACTTACTGCTGTGTGGTGACACAGGGGTTGCAAACTGCTGCTGTATGACACCCCCCCCCCCAATTCTAAAGAATTCCCTTTTTCGAACTGCAGAATTTCAAAAATCCTTTGTCTATTCCATAGCTGCCAGCGTATGGGGCACATTGAGTTCATGTGGCTACTCAATACAACACAGTGGGCCCCAAATTTAGGTTAGTTTTAATATTATGTATATCTTCCCCTTCGATTTTGGAAAGCTTTAAGGGTGCTGTGGCATTGTATGAAAGCATGAAAATGGGAAATGGAAAATTGGCTGTAAAGAAACTAGTTTAGATTCACTGTCTGGGTTTTCTGAAGGGGATAAAGGAAACTGCATCAATTTATCTGGACCTGCAGTAGCTGAGCATCTCTCAATCATTATGGATTTTATCCTGTCAACTCCCTTGTGAGAAAAGGAAGCACTATCCCCATTGTACAGAACTGACACATATGGTAGATTAAATGGCTCACCACCCTGGACACAAGTGTCATGAGTCCCAATCTAGTGGTGTCCTGTACATGCTGAAATGTAAGTTCACTTTTTTTTTTTTTTTGCAAGTGTTTAGTAATCTCTGCCCTGACTCTGTAGTTGGATCCAGATAGGTGCAGCTCTATCGATGTAATGGGTTCAGGGAACCACATCCATGGTTCTGATTGCAAGGAATGGGCCCAAAAGCATAAGTGACAAGTGAGATGTTTTCTTTCTTTCTTATTTTATTTTTCAAAATGCAGGACTTTTATCACTACACTGGTCCTTTTAATAAATGAATAAAATAATTGTGGATTGGAAATGACTTAAATCAGAATCTCTGTGACAACAATATAATAATAATGGTGTTGATCAGTTTATTAGAAAGATTAAAATGAATTCAGTTGACTTTGTTCACACTGATTCTCCATTGCAGCGAGGTGCATCTTCCATTGGTAAATAATGCCATGTCTTCAAAGATGGTGCTTTGATTAATGTCTATGGCTCAAGTGTAGGTTTCTGATATCAGCAGGGGAGATGGGGTGGGGGGAAATATGAGATGCATTCTGGGTAAAGAAAAGAATGTGATTTCTTCAACTGTTCTTTCTAAAATTGCCCATATTTGCAACATTATGAATAGGTAATAGAGCTGACCTATGACTCTTGCACTTAAAGCAAACATAGTATTGATGATAAAATGGATTTTTATGTTCTCTTCTCCCAGAGAAGCAGGAAAAATGTTACACAATGTTTGTTGTAAACAGTGCCAGTTACAGAAAAAGCTGGAGTGATATGAGAGAGTCTAGAGCTAGAGAGGCCTCTGATGTGAAAAATCTATTTTTAAAGAAGGAAAGTAACCTGATTGACTAATTTGACTCCTTGATCTGTACAAAATCTCACAGGCTTACCTTGCAATGCACAAAACTTTAACATTGAAGCAAACCACCACTTACTTTGATATTTGTGACAGAAGAAGGCACAACTTCCTCTATTACCACTCAACGTGGGTAGGACTTGGAGAAAGCAAAGAAAGAGACTAAATCAAACATTTAGCTGGAGAGGAGGCACAGAAAGCAAACAAAAAAGAATCCAATTATTTTATGTTTATTTTGCTAAATGGTTTTTCTGTAAAAGTTGGGAGGAAAAATATTTTTCAGCTTGTTTTTCTTCTGTATTACGGTGATGGGAGCAGACAGTACCATAGGATTAAGGACATTGTGGCTGATGACTCTGCTAATGCCAATTAACCTCCTGCTACAAATATCAACAAAATACAGGCTGGGCTTTGTCAGCATGTGTTTTTTTTTTTTTCTTTTTTCTTTTTAAGGCCTAACCAAACAACCTTTCTCAATCCTGTTGTAGTCAATCATTTTCTTCTTCCTCAATTGAAATGCATCATTGGCTGAAAAAGTTCTAGAAGGGTAGCTGTATTAATCTAGTTTAGCGAAACTAACAGATTTATTTATTATATTGGCTTTTGTGGGAGAAAACCTCATGCAATAAAAATACATTTGTTAGTCTTTAAAAGTGCCGCAGGACTCCTTGTTTATTGGCTGAAAGGAGACCCTTTAAAATGTCTAATGAGGTTTTTTAATAAACACAAAGGAAGATTTGCTGTTGGAGTTGAAAGAGCAGAAATGCTCTAGGTCTTGGGCCTTCTACTGATGAAGAACTTGAGTAAAATCTTTGAGGGCCTGATCCTGTGCAGTGCTGAGGGCCTACAAATTCCTTCTGAAGTTGTGAATGTGCATTACCTCTGTCAGTCCTGTGCTCCTTTTGATGCATCTTTTTTGAATCATTAGGATGTATCAGAACAGACAGTATGCTAATGTTCTCCTAACGATAAGCAACATACTTCAGAGGTAAAGAGTTTAACATGGAGGTATATTCCAGTGGGAAATTCTAAAAGTTAAATAAACTACTAACCATTATGCTGGAATGGGGCAGGGCTGAAAGGAAGAGTTGCTTCATTTCTGGACTTCTTAGCTTGGGTCTGATCAACACTTCGGGTCTGATTTTTGTCTTTTTTTCAGAAACAATGCAGGAATGGTACAGAGCAGCAACCAGACACTAACAGTAGTGTTTGAACTCAGGACCTTCAGTGTGGAACATAAACTTTTGGCACTTGAGCGAAAGCCCAAAAATCAGTAGCATGACCTCAACTAAGTTCAGTCAGTTTCCTCTCCTACATGCATTAGCTAAGAGAAACAGGTTCCCTGTCATGGGTCAGCCACAGGGGAAGGAGATGTAACACAAACTGAGACATAGATAATGTAAACATCTCTTTAAAAAATAATAAAAGGCCAATAGTAAGGCTGAAATGTACCATTTTTCTATAAACAACACAGTTCAACTCTTCCCATCACAGTAGAGATCCAGGCTCTAAATGAGTTCTGTTCTAGTTGTGCCATCAGTGCAATTCATTTCATGCTGCTGTGCAAGGGCACAAGAACAGGTTTTATAGTGGGGGTGCTGGGAGCTATTGAACCAAACTGTAAAGCCTGTATATAATGGAAACCACTTCAAGCCAGAGGGGGCAGCAGCACACCTTCTTTCAGCTCCAACACACCTGTGTGTCACAGAGCAGGACTCCATGTTTTCAGGAGCCCTAAAAAGACAAAAGGATGGACTTGCTGAAAGAAAAGAGGTGATGTTTTAAACCAAATTAGTTAAACTAGTGCAAAAGGCTGCAGGGACATTTTAAAATCGGTTTAAATCAGGCTTATTTTTAGAACACATTGGAAATCAGAATTTTTATTTGGTGAGAAATTCTGAAATTTAAAACTGTTTTGGAATGAAAAGCTGAAATTTTCCATAGAATGAAGTCTATTGAAAACCTGATTTGGAATCATCCAATAATATTTCAAGTAGGATAAAAATGTTTTGACCTTATCGTTTTGGTTGATTTCATTTAACTCTTAATATGTGCATATTAAATACAGAATTGTATATTGAAAACAATTTTTAACCTACATTAAAAGTGATCAATGATAAAATCAAAACAGTTTTTGACATGTTGAAAATGCTGTCAAACACATTCCTGTGAAATGTTTCAATTTGAAATTGATTGAACAATTTTCTGTCAAAAAAGCAATTTTCAAACAGCTCAAATAATTTTGATTTAGTTTAAGATTAGACCCTCTTCCTAATTGAGTTAAATGGAGACTGCACGGTAGGAAATCTAAGTTCAATTTTTGTTCTGCTCCAGACAGTGGAAAATAAAAATGGACCATAAATGACTTTGAATTTTTTCATCTGTAAAACAAACAACAGGGGATTTTATTTATTAATGTTTACAAAGTATACTTTGTCTCTCGGGTTGAAGGTACTCTAGAAATGTAAAGTTATTTAAATTCTTGCAGATCACAATTATAACTGCTTGGCTTGAAGGAACGTATTAGAACAAAATGATGTCCAGTGTTCGTACGTACATGCCTTAGAGTTGTCATTTTGTTCTACAGTGAAGATGATGATTAGCTAGCAGTAAATTTTATTCCATATCTTGTGCTAGGATAGGAAATAGAGCCCAAACACTATTTTCATTTAAAGTAAATATTTTCTGTAACCTCCAAAAATTCAAATCACCTTGTTAGAGATAATGTGAAAATAAAACCTGTTCAGGAACTTAATATAGCACAATTTATAAACTATTGTGCGTTCACTTATTTTTGCCATAGTATAAAGATCTTCATATGCATTGTGTTCAAACCTGTGTCATTTTTCTGAACTGAGAATTTGAACAGTAGTGGCTTCCATGGAAGTTTGGTGTTCAAAATATGTTTTTATTAGTTGCCTGATGCTTCACATTCGACATAACCAGACACAGTAGAGAAACGTCTTGTAAGATTTGGTGTCAAGCTCCATCTTTTAGCTTGCTTGCAAGAACTCATATGGGGCAAAACATCAATTTATCAGTCCCAGTTCTTTCTCACAGCCAGCATATGCATTCTGCTTTCAGCGATCAGAATTAATGACCACAGTTCTTATACTCTGTCTGCTTCCTGATACGCATTTATTCAAAAATAAACTTTTGATTTAGAAGTGGTTCTGGCTGAAAGAAGGAAATAATGCAATAAAATCAAACATGAATAATTCTTTTTTTTGGCACCTCTGAAATTAAAGGCCATTTTATTCCCCTGTGTTAGTAATAACAATATATAGTGCTTATGTTGTGCTTTTACAATGTTGTTTGAAGTTAAACATTAGCCTGTTAATTCTCCTAACATTCATGTAATTTAGATGAATCTTATCATAACCCATTTTACAGATGAGAACGTGAAGGGGGAATGCAAATTCAGATGTGATATGCAAATTGCATGGTGGTTTAATTGGGGGCTTGTCTACACTTAAGTAGTTAAAGTGGCAAAACCACTCCCAGCATAGGTGCAGTTGTACTGGAATAGGTTATTTTTGGTCTGGGAATCCAAAAGAGCTACTGTATATTATCATATAAAGCAACTATATACTAGTATAACAGAATCAGTACTAAGGTTATCAGTATGAACACTATGGGGGGAAAAAAGCAGCCCAGCTTAATTATGTCTGTACGAGTTTAACAGGTTATGAACTGTCTATTAGTTTTGTGTCTCTTAGGTTTTGAGCATCCAGCCTGAAACACATATTAGTAAGGTCTAATTTCCAGAAGTGCTGAGTATTGCTGGATGGGGTTCATGGGGGCATTTTGTTAATGGAACCAGCCTTTGGTCCCCAAGAGGGAGAATCTCTGTATTCATCTGACTAGTCTTAGCCAAACTGGTAGCTGTTGTGATGGAAGGGTACTGGGTGTGGCTGGAAAGTACAAATGGTCACTTTTCTCCATGGGAATGTAGGGCTCTGATTACTATTCTCCATAGTAATGCAAATTGCAAACAGAAAATCTAGATTCAAAGGGGTAGCCATGTTAGCCTAGCTCAGCAAAACAAGCAAGGAGTCCTGTGGCACTTGAAGCATCTGAAGAAGTGGGATTTTCTCCCACGAAAGCTCATGCGATAAATACATTTATTAGAGAATCTAGAGCAACTTCTGATTAAAGGCACCAAGGCTCTACTTCTGCAGGAGAAAGCTGAGGAGGGACAGAACTGAAGATCTTCTGCCAACTCCATACTTCAAATAAAGTAATTCAGTTGCATTTGGGGTGTAACCACAGAACCTGAGAAATATTCTGTCCAATTGTTAGCTAGTAAAGTACATAGTCAGGATGGGCAGGGCTCAATTATCATTGCCTGCTGTGCCCCAGCCTAGAGCTTGAAGCAGAGGCGTCACTAGCATGGGGCTCTGGGGGTGTCAGCCCCCCTGAAACTCAGGGCTAGCCTCTGAGCAGTGCACCACTAAACTGTGTGAGGGTGTACTGTTGCTTCCCCATGCAGGGAACACTGCCGGCTGTGCACAGCCGGTGGCTGCAGCCTCTACTTGACTGGAAGACAGTCTTCCGGACAATGATGAACTGCCCCAGACTGGGCCTGGGAGTTTTTAAAACTCCCGCCCTGGTCTGACTCGGGGGCAGGGGGAGTCTGGGGGCAGGCACACCAGCGCCGCAGGGAAATGGCACTAGGGAAGGGGTCTGCTTGGGGTACTGAGGGACAGCAGCGGGACTGGGGGATTATGGAAGGGCTCAGGGAGCTGTAGAGGTGGAGGGTTTGGGAAAGGCTAGGGGAACTGGTGGGGGGGCAGGGAACGGGTTGGAGCCCAGGCGGCCAGTGGGGCCCTGGGCCCCACCTAATATTTATGTGTAGTGGTGGTCCTGGCTTGAAGGGAAAGTACCCACACCCAAAAGCAGGGACCACTATTACAAATGTAGGCCTGAATTAGTTGCTCAAGACATGAAGGGAAGAATCAGTTTTATATCTGACCTAGATCACAGTTCAGGGGTTACTTTTTCTCACATTATCTGGGGGATCTGAGTCATTTTCTTTGATCAGTAACTGAGCAATTTGGTTAGAGCATTCAGGCTTCTGATCAATCAGAATAAAGATGTATGATAGCTCCAAGTTGTAGCACCGATCCTATCAATATTCGATCTTCCTGCATTTAGTAGCACGTGACTGTCTATTTCTCTCACTTCTTCAGGTATGATCTATGATTTCCATTAACTTTAGGGAAAAGATGGTAGTTTTTGGCATAAGTGGAGTGAGTTGGTTGCAACTAAGATGGGTTTCACGTTGTGGAGATTTGTCAACAAGGAAGTGGACTAAGACTACAGGGTATCTTTATTTGGACCACTGTATAATCATTAGTTACTGACAACCTCCAATCACTTTTGACCTAGAATGGATTCCATGTGGTGGCCTAAACTACACAGTCCTTTTACATTTTATCTGGTCCCTCAATTTTATGTACATGCAAAGGGGTGATTGTAATCTTAACAGCTATTTTTAGCTGTAATCTCAGCAGTAACCTTTAAAAAATCAATAGTATTAGCAAATATAGGTATAGGACATTAAAACAAAAACCTCAGATTTCAATGCAAAATCTATACTAATGTTATGCCCTGAAATCTGGCTCTTTAAAAATCCAGATGTGCTGGAAGTCAGCAGATCTCACTGATTTTAATTGGCATTTTGAGTCCTTAGCATCTTTGAAAAATCAGTCCCTAAAGTCCTATTTCAGGACAGTACTTAGTGGACATGGTTAACATTAAGTATATGCTTGTCTACCTGACACTGAGACTCACATGCCTGCAGTTTATATGTAGCATTGACGTGAAAAAAAGTGCTCCAAGTAGGCTCAAGAGTGTATCTCTCACCAACAGAAGTTGGTTCAATTAGAGAG
Organism: Podocnemis expansa; assembly: GCA_007922195.1. Classification (NCBI taxonomy): domain Eukaryota; kingdom Metazoa; phylum Chordata; order Testudines; family Podocnemididae; genus Podocnemis; species Podocnemis expansa. The sequence continues at coordinate 2,224,795 of ML681995.1, read as the reverse complement.
ATTACCTCATGCACCTCATCTTTTTCATACGCCTAAAATTAGGCACATGTTTGAATGCCTCGTCAAACAAAGGATCTAAATGTCCAAAGTCGAGAAGATTCTTCCAAAGCCCAGTGTAACTATAAATCATTCCTTATTCTTTTAAAAACACTGCATAGTATAAAGTTTTCACTTTAATACTTTCATAAATGCATTTTGGCTGATGTACAATTGTTGTGGAAGCCATAATTTAGAATTTTCTCATACACAATTAAAATCTCAACCACAACCTTACACTAACATATTTGCATTCACCTTTCCTTAAACAAAAAAGACAAAAAAAAAAAAACCAAGCCAACCCTTCCCCCATTATGTAGCACTAACATTGTGCTCTATAAATTGTAACTAATTAACCCCCTCAATACCCCTCCACCCAAAATCCAATTACTTGGGTTTTGTGCAGGGAGGAATGAATTTCACCCTTACGGATTAAATGCCTAATTAAATTGTTTAATAAAACTTAATATTGATAATTCATTCTCTTCTAAGTAAAATAGGGAACTGCGAACATTTGCCCTTGGTGATGCTTTCCAGATAGTAAAATATCTGAATAGTTCATTTCTTATTTAGATTATACAGAATAATTAGTTTGATACTTTATATTTTATGTATGTACTCTACCTGTTCTTTTGCTTTGCATAGTGTAGTAGGCATTTGACAATCTCCATCCAGTTCACTCTGGAACATAGTGAAGTGTTATGATATGCCAAGAAAAATCATCATCATCAGGACTTTATATCAAGATGTAGCATGCACAGTTAAAGTAAAGGTAGATTTGAGCAAATAGTTTAGCTTAGAGACAGGTGCAAAATTAAGACCTCTGGTTTTGACATCACCATTGATTTTATGACGAGAAAGTGGAGATGGAGACAATTGTACACTACAGTATTTAAATTTTGCTGATGACGTAGCTCTTGATTGTTCAACTAATGTGCAAATAAAGACTGTCCAGCATTGCAAAAGAGACAGAGCTAATAATTAGTTATGAAAAATACTAATAAACACTCCAGCAACTCCTAACTCATTAAATTAGAAGACAAGAGAATGCCAGAGGTAAGTCAATTCATGTACTTTGACAGTAATGTGTAACCAATGGGGATTTCTAGAAGATAATAGTGTCACAAGCTGGCAGCTGTGTTTACCAGTTTAACCAAAATTTGCTTTTTGAAAATCTACAACTTAACAGTTAAACTACAAATCTTCAAATGTTATTTCCTCACTAACTTATGGATATGAAAGTTGGAAGTCCACCAAAGGTACAGACAGACACCTAAGTGCCTTTGAAAGCAAACACTTGAATTAAATACTACATATTAACTAGGATGATTTTTTTTTAACAAGTGCAATGATTTGCCAGAGTTCAGGAATTCTTTATGTAGAAAGTTATCTAGAAAACAAGGGAGAATATTTGAGATATGTTAAAAATGAATGTCTCCCATAGCAGGAAGGTCAATGGGCTGCTGGAAGAACACAAAGGGGCTGGCTGAAAATATTTCTTCATTGAGTAGTACTCTAGAGATGGAAGCCTGATAAAACTTAACATTGAGGAATACGCAAATTGTGGCTCAGGACGGACAGCAGTAATGGAGTTTTGTTTAACAGAACAGGAAGAATTCAGGTTCAGATAATGATGGAGCATATTTAAAATATTTAAATCTATAACTACACCTATTCAGTGAAATGTTTTGTCTCTCTCTAGTGGTGGCTGGGCCACCCAGAAATTGAGATGCCTCTATTAACTGATCTAAATGGTAAGTTGTGAAAATATAACTAAGGCAGGTGTGTGTTTTACTGCCGTCTTGTTTCATGCCTACTTATTTGCTATATTCTTTCCTTGTCCCTGAACATTATTCTTTAGAATTACCAATTGCTATAGGGCACTTTGTAGAAGATGTTTGTAATGCATGCTCACAGTCTTTCCCATGGGAATGACCTTCCCACGAACTGTTTTCTGGGCTGTCTGCCCAGAAAGATTGTACCAGGGTCTGCCTATGTTTTTGTTTTAACAGGTGTTTAGGCCTGTTTTTGCTTATTATACGTTATTTTGTGCTTTTGCATTTTTGTGCCCTTCAGAGCCAGCTTGGCTGGTCCAAGCCTGTTCAGGGAGGGTGGGCCTGATCCCTTGACCCCCTCTGAATTGTGCTATATGTTAGCACGACCCCTATGATTGCTGGACCTCGCCGAATGGGCCTTATGAGAAGGGTGCCTTGAAAACCTCCTTGGGGTCATTCACAGCTGTCCAGGGGTCCCCGACTGCTGAAGGGACATAAGCTCCCACCACTTCACTTTGCATTGCTTAAGGTGATTTATTCAGTATACTACCCTGGCATTTAATAAATACCAACCTTCTTTTAAGTGGTCTTTGTCTGTGTTCGGTGAATCCACAAATGCACCTCCCCTTTTGGGATACACCAATATAACACAGGGTCAAAGGGACTGCTCACTTTCTTCAAACAACACAATATACTGAATAAATTAGTGATGAACTAACTTTACGGTAAATTTCAAACCTACTTAAGCAACTCATTGTGGTTTGTTTCAAGCCCAGTAAATGGATGGGATGTAAGATGCAGTAGGCTGGGCAGATCTGTTCCTACCTTGACCAAAAATAGCATTCTTTTCCTCTGTTTTAAAAGAAAACAACAAATTGTGGAATTTAACATATTTGTAGGGGACGGTGATTTATCAGTTGCTGAGGAGAACTGGCTAGAATTTGAGTGATGATAGAATCACCCTCTTCTTCCTTAAGTCAGCCATTCAGAACTTTTATTTAATTTGATTATTTCATTTTCGAGTATGTTCTTCTCTGACTCTTCGGATGTTTGCAAATGCTCCAATCTAGCACATTTAAAACAAAACTCCAGAAACAATCACAGGATCACAGAAAGGTAGAGGTGGATGGGACCTCAAGACGTCATGGCGTTCATTTCTGTGACTTCCCAGCACTTAGTCACCTCTCATGGGAGGAGTCCTGGAAAATGGACAGGCCTGGTAGCAGAAGCTGAAGGTCAACTCAGGGCTGGCTCTAGCCATGAGCCAATGAGGCCCTGGCTTGGGGTGCCATGGTGCCATGCTTGGAGGCTGGGCAGGCTGGCCCAGAAGTCAGAACGTGCACTCCCACCCCTCCTTTGAGCCAGCCACTCCACCCCTGGGGATGGAGCAGACCAGCCAATTAGGTGGACTCCACCCTCTCGCTCCTCCATGGGGCTGGCCCTCCCTGCCCCTAGGGCAGAACAGCCAGCTCAGGGGAGGAGATGGGAGAGCAGAGCCTGGCCTCTGGCTATCCCGCTCCACCCCTGGTGCATCTGTGTCTCACTCTGGGGATGAGGTAAGCCAGCCCAGAGTGAAGGCAGGGTTACACTCCCCCCAAAAGTTGGGTTGGGGTGCCAAAGCCCCTTGAGCCGGCCCTGAGTCAACTAATGTGGGCTATGTCAAAAGGAGAGAGAGAACGAATTCCACAGCAGTTCCTCTCGCTGAGAATGCTGTCCTGGCTATGTGTGATTGAACGGAAAGCTCTTGGCATAGGAGAGGTCTCCCTACATTCTCAAACACAGGCGATGCTGATATTGCCTTAATTGCCTCCATCTCCATTTCAGTCCCGAAGTCCGAACCCTATGATGACAATAACCATCTGAGAATCTCATAAATGTCAAGGTGGCCGTGGATTTCTGAGTGGATCACAAATAATTGTTTAATTTACTCAGTGCAATCCATCTCAGTGACCACAGAGGTGTAGTGATGATGGACACAATTGGATTAGCAAGGGATTGGTGGTGAAATAGAGGGAACTCAAATAGCAAAACTAGTCCCATTCTTTTCTCCATTTTGGGAATGTCAATATCTGACCCCTTTTTCGAATGGGACCCTCCTGTGTGAACCATACTGTCTCTTCAGTTACCTTGGTGGTGGGACTGACTAGAATACCCTGAACAGCAATGCAGTAAGAAGCATGCAGAGAAAAGATATGAGCGAGTGCAGCTGAGGAGCAGAATACAGGCTGTGAGGTAGCATTACAAAGATCTTTTTCCTTCCTGTCCTCTTGGCCATCGTGTATACTGAGAATCTGAGGTAGCAAAATATATTTCACAATGAAATACATACCTCACTAAAAGAGGCTTCTGTATAAACCCCTGGGGTGCTACCTTCTGTAACAGTGTTTTGGGCAGGCAAGCACATAACTTTCATCACTAGAGGAGCATGGCTGACTTAGTGTGGGTCTAACCTTGTAAGACCAGGCCAACGTTTCCTCCACGTGAGTTTAGCTCTGTCAGTTGCTGTGGAAAAAGGGGTGGATCTGTAGCTATTAGGCACCCACTCTAATAAACTTCTCTTCCTTTCTCCTCAGGTTCTAGCCTACAGGAAGCCATTTGATTTAGGGAATTTATATCTCCACCTGAAGTCAATGTGCTGTTGAGAGTTCATTCATTCATTTGTACCCTCTTGTTCTCCAATATGTATTACATGGCACTGATTGCTAAACTACTGTGGAAATTTGTTGTTCTGGTGCACTAGGTATTCATTGCTAATAGGCTTTCTTTTGGCATGTAAAAAAAAAAAAAGGTGTTAGAAGCAATGATATCTGACTCTTTCTGTAACCAAGGGGTCTGAATGGAACTTGGAAGCATGAGCAATGTGTCTGTCATACACTGGGTTATTTAGAAAGCCTCTTTTTAGAGGAATAAAACAAAACTTTATATGGCTTGCCTTTGCTTAAAGCATACTTATGAATAGCAATATACTGTACTTAAAACTTGGTACTGGTACTGGGTAGTCTGGATTTTGGATATGCCAAAGCAGGTGGTGATAGCATTAAGGCCATTGTGCATACTGCGAATATGAGGTAGCAAGTGGAATATATACCTCACTAAAAGAGGATTCTGTATTCACTCCTGGGGTGCTACCTAGAGGCTCCATCTGAGAAATAGCTCAGCATGGTCCTTTTCTATTTCTCCTTTTTATCCCCCCTCATTGTCCAGGAATTTTGCTCAAGATGCCCTCTTTGTAGCTTGCTTTTCCAGCCAGGATGATACAGCTTTTTCCTTCTGGGGTATCAAAGCCTTATCAGACTGGTTGATGAGGTATAGTTGCCACCTGTTCTCCAACTCAAAGCCATGGCACTTCCTCAGCAGTTGACAAGAAAACCCAGGCCCATTTACTACTTCAAGTTCTAGTTCAGGGACCCTTGAGTTAGCAGCCAAGCTTTGCACCATCCCAAAGTTTGCTGCCATTTTCTATTAGTTTTCTGGTCTACCATTTTTCCAGATAAACCCTTCCTTCAGGGTCAGGATCCCAGGGCTTTTGGTCTCCTGCCCCATCTCCCTTCCTTTGCGTCTGTAAGACCAGAGAGTGATTGTAACCTTCCATACCACAGCCCACTTCTGTCCTCACTTCCTGGCCTTATACCAACCCCACCTATTCCTGCTTAGCTGGATGCGTCCTCAATCACTGCTTGTCAAGCCTAATTCTTCCTCAAATGTGATTTATCAAGTTACTTAACCCCCCTGAGCCTTATTAATCCTTTTAGGCTAGTGAGGTGAGAATGTTCCACCACACTTATGTAAAGGATCTGATCCTGCATTCCTTACTCAGGGACATGGTTCTCCAGCCAGATTCTCTGGTCTGCCAGGGCACTGTCATGGGTCCCAGCTCATCAATGACAAGTGGGTCATTAGTATTAATATTTGAGTTCCTTAGTTCCCTGAGCAGGAGGACTCTGTTGGTGTAGCCACTTCCTGTACAAGCACTTCCACCACCTCTGGTGTGGGGACAGGGAGCGTGCTCCGGGGTGGGGAAGTAGCAGAACAGTGCTCTGCTCAATCCAATTCTCCTCTTAGAAGCCTGAAGGATCTTAAGCTAGTGATGTAAGTAAGGGCTGCTGCAGTGCAGCTCTCACTTGTACTTGAGTTGGCTCTAGATTGGGGAGTTGCATTGCCCCCCAGGGATCTCCCTCCTCCCCGCTCTTCTCCATCAGAGTGAAGCTTGCATGGAATGGAGAACAGAGACCATTGCTTTAAAGAGGAGTTGTAGTTTCCATGGCGTATTGTGCACTGTAGTGAAACATATTTTTAAGAAACTTGCTAGTTCATCTGAGTACCCCATCCCTTCTAAATTTAGAACACTAGATTTTAAAATGCATAGTATGTGGTACGGTAGTAACAATTCTGAAGACTCAAGTGGCCATACATTTGTTACAATACAACACAAAAATGAAAGCATTAAACAAGGGATCATTTCATTAGAAGCATGTTGGAGAAGATGGATTGATGATTGCTCTTGTGGCAGGGTATCATCAATAAATTACATACCTCCCATTACTTTGACTGTAGTTGCACCTATGCATTTCAGTGTCTAGATTCTTATAGCATGTTTGTGTATTTTCTGTTGTATCTTTCTACCTTTTCAGCACTAATTTTTATTATTCTCTAGTCATTTTAATTGTTGAAAAAATCAATTTCTATCTGTTTTTTTCCAAAAGAAGATAGCAGAATGATGGAATTAATAGAAAAGTCTACCTGCTAAGCACTGCTAGCTGTTATAAAGGCATTGCAAAATAATCTTAACTACTTTAGGACCAGTTCCAACATCCACTTAAGCCGCTAGGAGACTTTTCCTTGACTTGAGTTGGGTATTCAATCAAGCCACTAGTGTAAGTTTATGAGGTGATTAGGTTGGAAAAATTACTTTTTTAATTTGGCTAACATTGCGATATAAATTCATTATTAATACTAGTACATGAAGAGGATGTAGAAGTGTTTGTTGTCCCATCTGCACTATGAATTTATCTATGTGTGGTCTATTATTTGTATGCATACACAAGCACAAAAACATTTACTACTTTGTGGGGTTGTTTTAAACTGTTTTCTGGTCAGACCAGTAAAAACTGTGTTGTATTTGAAATGCAATGTAATTCCCTATTCTACCCCCACCAACAAGACACTAAGAAAATATAGTGTGCTGAGAATTATAAATGGAGACCTTGCAGTGAATCTTCCATCTGGCATCAGAATTACAAGTATTCAGGAGTTCATAACACTTGCTATCAAATATTAAAATCAAACACATGAAAATTCACAAAGTGGTTTTTAAAAGCATGCACAAAACGTTGATAGTTCCATAGTAAGGGGTCTCTTCTGTCTCTGAAATAGCAATTTCATGATGACTATGCATGTCCTTTGTACCCTCTATACACAGTTAAAGTATAATTTGGCAGGCCTTCGAACCCTCCTAAATTTCTGGGCCCCCTTCCCACCAGTTCAGGCCCCCTTGACCCACCCCAGCTACTGACCTCCAAAGCCTGCCCCCCACCATGCCTGCCACCCATCAGACCCCTCCTTCCCCATGTCTTCTCAGCCCCAATCCCCATTCCCTAAGCTCCCTGCCTGCATGTCCCCACTCCAGACCTCTTAACCCCCCACCCTCTTCAGCCCCCCTAACTTTCTCCACACCTTCCCAGCTCATCATCCTGACCCCTTCTTCGCACCCCAACTCCCACGCTTTCCCCACCAGCTGCCTGCTTGTCCCCCACGGCCCCCTTACCCATATCACCAACATGGCCAAGGAGCTGAGCCTGGGGAAGGGAAGCTGCTGCACCAGCCAGCCAGAAAAAGGGGGCATGGGCCAGGGAGTGGGTCCAGCCTGCGTGCACTGCACAGGCCCAGCAGGAAGGGGTGAGGGCTGGTTAGGCTCGTCCTAGCCCGCAGCCCCTTCCGTCAGCTGGCCCGGGAAGGAACGTGCCAGAACGCTCTGTTCTGGTGTGTTCATCTGTTTTAGGGGGCCCTGGAATGCTGTTCTGGGGCATTCCCCCTTACTTTAACCCTTGTCTGTTGAGGATGGGGTGGGAAGAAAATTCTGCTCTTCTGAATCCATGCATATGTTTTGATGCAATGCCTATTTTCTCGGGAATAAGAATTTGGGCCAGATTTTCAAAGGAGGCAAAAGGAGTTACATGTGAGTTGGGCACTCAACTCCCTTTATTCCTTTTGAAAATCCAAGCCTTGGTCCTTAGTATTTAGATATATCAAAAATATTGAATATATCTCTTTAGGGTTGCTTCCTTGCTTTTTGTGCAGGCAGAACTCCCACTGAAGCTGCTGAGCTTTAGATGAAGGTGTGATACACTCTTCTTGTTCTCTCACTAAATATAATGTTTTGGCCAGATGGTTTCTGAAGTTCAGATCTGGAGCCTTTTCTGTGGCATCTCCACCACACATGGTCCTGTGGAGAGTTACATTGCTGTGGCATGTGGTGCTGCTTCATTCTTTTCTTAGAAGGATGGGTAGATTTATGCCTCTGGGATGTACTTGGTTGGAAATTCTCAGCCTCTCTCTCACCCTTTTCCGAATCTTGCACTTTTCAAGTAGCTTTATTTTCAGCAAACAAATAATTTGAGAATAAATTGCAAGTGACAGGAGGGATGACATGCCAATGAACTAGCCACTCATGTCAGTGTTGAATTAACTTGTAATATTGCTTTCAGCAGGGGCATCGCTGGTGCTGGGCACTCTGGGGCATGCGCCTCAAACCCCAGTGCCACAGCCCCAGATCTCTGGCCCAACTGGGCAGGAGATCCGGGGCCCAGCCGCTGGCGGCTGCAGCGGCCCCATCCCCAGCCAGGGATCCGCAGCCTTGGTGGCCCCGTCCCCCTGCCAGGGATGTGGGGCTTGGCCGCCCACGGTGGCACAGCGGCACCTGTCCCTGTCTCCTGCCAGGGGGCGGGGTCTGCAGGCTGGAGGCGGGGCCTGCAGACTGGGGGGCGGGGCCTGGGCCCATGCCCCAGGTCCCTCCCTCAGCCAGCAATGCCCCTGGCTTTCAGTAATATGATATTTTTCCCCCCAGAGTTGTTAAAAGTGCCACCAGAAATAATCCTTTCCTGACTGGTAGCAGCAATGGAGCTTCACTGAAACTGATGAATTATCTCAGGTCACCAGAAAGGATTGACATGGTGGGCACTAGCCTGTCATCTCCTGGCAAAGTGAGTTCACATTACTAGTTTGCACAGGAGATTTCATATAAGTTGTTGTAGTTTAAGAATGAACATTTTAGGAGCCACTAAGTAGTCACTGCTGTGCAAAACTCCAAATACCATCCATACTACACATATTGGGTGGTTTTGTACAAATGGATGGAGAGAGGTTTTTGGGGGGAGGGATGGGAAGATGTTCCAAAAGCTGTGAGGACCAGCCTTACTTCACCCCATTGAAGTGAAACCCATATTCACTTCAGTTTGGAGCTGAGTTAGAATTAAGCCAATATGAAGCACTATTAAGGACAACATCCAGTACAATGGTGGAGCTAAACCACTATCCTAAAAAAAGCTATGTTGTACAGTCACTTCTAAATGTTAATTCCATGATAAGTTGCTTCTTATAAAAAAAAAAAACCACTTCTCTAACTTTCCCTGTTGAAATTTTATTTATATTAATAATATACCTTCTCTGTATGATATGTTCTTCTGGCTTTTTTTCATTTAATATATTTTGTTCATTAGCTGTGCCATATGGATCAGAATATAGAGATTCTTCAGGTGTACACTATAAAGTGGTGCTGGCACAGCTGTGTAAATTAGGAGTACCACACCCCTAACCAGCAGAGAGATGCCAGAAAAAAATCCCTGTGTAGAGACCACTAATATCATCAAGAGAGACCTTTTAAATGTCACTTAGGGAGGTGGTTTAACTATGTAGACAAAACAAACAAGGAGTCCTGTGGCACGTAAAGAGTAACAAATTTATTTATTGAATGAGTTTTCACAGGAGAAAATCCCACTTCATCAGATGCTTTGAAGATGGGGGGATTTACAGAATGTAAGGAAATAAATGCAGGGAAGTGTAAGTAATTGGAACAGGTCACACGCTAACAGCAGACAAAAGAACTCCTTTTGTTGGTATGAGCTGGATGTCCACTAGGGGGCTTTGCCGGTAGAGCTGTAGTATTACAGCTTTTATAATGTATGCTAACCCTCAAAAGATTCTGTATCTACATAATGTGAAATCATTGCAACATGACTGAAAGAGAACCTAAGGAAGATCACATTTTGTGGTACTTGTGTGTTTGAGATTACAGTTTAGATGGCAAGAACAGAAAATACAGTGAAGATGACATTAATTTTCGGAAACAATTGTGAAAAGTATCATTTTGTCCGGATGATACAATATATGGGGAGTTGTTTCTAGTTAAAGTGTTTCTAGTTAAGTTTACTATGTAAACAGCTATATCTTTTTAGATAGTTAATATAATGCTGTAAGCTTTAAAGCATATTTTTCCTTGCTTTTTTTTCCTTTGGAAGCCCAGAAATATTACTCCAATTGATAAAATGTAAGTGCTACCAAAGCAAAAGAATTGAGGCAGAATAAGTAATTCCTGCTGCTTGATTATACAATTGCTGTACAATTAGATTTGGTCTCTTCCTGGTTTAATTTAGTTTATCCCCTTAGGAGAGATCCATTCACCATATTTAATTTAGCTGTAATGCAATGTAGTAAATATTTTCCAAAAAGGAAAGCTTAATGGGTTGAAGACATGCATGAAAAGCTTCTTATTTTCATTCCTAACTCTTTTTTTTTAAAGCTGCTTTATTTCAGTTGTATTAAAACTACTTAAGGGGAAAATTAGGCCTCCCAAAATAATCTTGGTTATGTGTCCTCAGTGCAGAGAATTTGTTAATAGACATTGCTTATCACGAAGGGCCTTGATTCAAGTGCTGCTGAAGTCTCTGGAGTCTTTCCATTGACTTCCATGGGTTTTTGATAAAGTCTCCAGAGTCTAAGAACTGCATTTCTCAGAATGACCTGTGGCAAGTAGTTCTGCTCAGGTCAGGGAATATAGAGGTTGTCCCAGCTGGTCTTGCAAGGTGAGGAGAGTCTTTGTGTACCCTACTTCCAAAGGGGCAGATGTGTTAGTTTAATTCAGCAAAAGAAGCAAGCAGTCCTCTGGCACTTAAAGATTAACAAATCTAGGATTTTCTCCCATGAAAGCTCATGCGATAAATAAATTTGTTAGCCTTTAAGTGCTGCAGGACTCCTTGCTTGTTTTATGTACCCTCTGCATCCAAGCAAGGGTTGAACAGAATGAGCCCTAAACACGCAGTAAGCACCTATGCACTTTTGTTTAAGGATCCATTTTGCATGTGTTCAGTATTGCCATTCCCAGGCATACAAAGATCATGAGGTTTTTAACATTTTGGATCTTTCTGTTTCCTAGTTTTTCAGACTTTTGGGCTCATAATTTCAGACTTTTCAGTGGAATACCAACTTAATACTTTAATGGAAATTGAGATGATCATATGTTCACATGGCTCAAATCTAAGGTCTTATTAAAAAAACAGCAATGAAAGAAATTTTAAGAGTGAAAAAGACATATGTTAACATTTTATGGAAAATTTTGGTCCAAGAGAAGTCAACTGGAGTTTTTCCACTGGCAGCAAGATTTCATATTGTCTCTTTTTCAGTTCTTGCTAAAAGAAAGATTCTCTGCACATGATTTTCACCAACTGTTTAGTTCTGTGGCACTTAAAGACTAACAGGTTTGTTTTTTGTGTGAGCTTTCATGGGAAAAAATCCTTTGTTAGTCTTTAAGTGCCACAGGATTCCTTGTTTGTTTGTTTTACTGAACCAGACTAACATGGCTACCCCCTTTGGATGTTGAGATACCATCTGTCTTAGTCACATGCCAATAAGCTAAGACACTGAGCCTGTTACTTTTCTTTCATTTCCAGTTATGGCTCTTCATTCCTTTTTCCTTTTAAGGTGTTAAAGTGACCTTCATGAATCACTGAGGTTACACCATTAGAATTTTTAAACCACCAGAAATGTACAAGTTTGGGAGTAAGAGGAGATCTTTCAGTGATATGAAGTCTCCCTGGAAGCCAATTTCTACAGCAGAGTTAACTGAACAGCATTGTACAAATAATTTCTATTCCTGTTTTCCCTTTCAAATGAATAGCTTAATACATTGCTGTGAAATCAATATTATCAAGAAAATATGATGTGAAGTGTGGTCATGTCAGTATAGCTGCTACAGCTATACCTTTTACATTTTCTGTTTGTTTTTTCTTTCTCTTTAATTTTAACACTTCAAGCTCATTGTTGCTGGGCCATAGTTGTTTTTACTTTTAATATCTTTTGCCAGGCGGATGACACAATTGCCTTTGTCAAGAGTACATGCTGAGTCTGGTGCATTGGGATCTATGACTCAGGCACTGCCTTGCTTGAGCAGAAATGTAGCAGTCTGTAGTTTTGATCTTGTTCAGCTAGAAAGGGAGCACATCATAAAAACATTAGCACTTAAGCAAAGCTTTAGGCTAGGCAAATGTGAGAACAGTAGGAGAGAATAGCTGGTGAAATTCAATCATCTGTCTCAGTAAAGGTATCTTATAGCACCAGTTATTCTGTTAGTGCACTTTACAGGTGTGCAGTTGTTTCATGTGCAAAGATGAAGTCACATAGAAACAGACTCATTTTGAGAAACTACTCACTACAATATTTTATCCCCTAATGAAACACTTCATAGATCCTCTTTCTGCCCACCTGGTAATACTGGTGACATCTGTAGAGGCTATGTGGAAACACTGGAGGTCTTGGGATCCAGATCAGGTCTGTTGATCCAAGAAAGCAGGGTCAGGGCCCACGAGCACAAAACAGATGTGAGGAGGGTTGGTGACAGTGCTGTTTTTGAGGGTTTGACAAGACTAGGATTTAAAGAAATGATATTAGGTGTTAGCTAAGACATTCTAAAACTTCCATGTAGTCAAGCAGTAGAGATATTAATATGTACATGTTGGGTTGAACCCTTGGCATTTGACAATACATCTTTAAATCCTAGACAAGACAGCAAGGAGGAATGGAACAGCAACTGGTACAAGCCCAGTCAGGTATTGGGGCATTAACTGTGGGAGGTCTAGGAAGGCAGAAGCAAAAGAGATCAGGTATTGGACTGGATCTTCAATTCCTATCTTACTTTACTAGTCAATAAATGGAATTCTTCATTCCTGCTACGATTAAACTATTTTTCTTCTCACACTTTTATGTACATAGGAATGTGGTGTTGCAGACCTTGAAATTTAAGCTTCTGAGAGCGATGAATGACCTCTGAGGATATTGTGGCTTGGGTCAAATATTCATCTAGATCCGTAGACTCTTATTTGGATTTTATCTTAACTACATTAACCTAGTGAAGTCTATAAATCTGGAAATCTTGGGAAAGCAGTTTTGTATGTGGCATTTCTGTTTGCTGACCTGTTTTAAAGAAGGGGTTGCAGATGTAGAATTACCTTGAAAAATAATGGAGGGAAGATTTATACCACTACTTCTACTTCTTCATTCTGTGCTCCCTGGAAGAGGAATGTGGGAAGGGAGAAAAGGAGGATTCACCTCCTTAGTCCAGCAGGTAATGCTTTGTGTACATGAGAAAGTTGCACTAATTTATCTTATAGTTTTAAAATCCATTTACTTATACTGGTGCAGACCCCTTATTTTCAGTTGAGTGCTTTATTTGATTTATCTTAAATCCTTAGGCCTGATCTGTAGTTAACTAAGTCAGTTGGGATTTAAAACAAAAACAAAACCTGATACAGTTTTAGTGGTACAACTTCTAGAATGGACATAGTTTTATAAATATAAATATGACCCACTGATACTGCTTACTCCCCTTTCTGGACTGGAATAGCTATGCCAGTATAAGTATCTTTATATCAATATATCTATTGTGACAGAGTTAGATAAGGAGGATACAGGAGAGTATGGGAAAACAGGTAAATTAGCTCCAGACTTACCAAGGCCTTATTCCCTGGGTAGCTGAAGCAGACTGCTACGCAAGGCAGTTGGGGTGATTGCAGCAACTGAGTCAGGCAGAGCAGAAGAGATTAATTGCACAACCTGGGCAAATTAGGGTGTTCAGTGAGACCGGATAAAAGGGGCCTGACAACATGCAAGAGGAGGTGTGTTTGGGGTGTGGCAGTGAAAGGAAAGGCAGCACAGCATAACAGCATCTGGAGAAGTTGGTCCAGAGTGAGATCTACCAGCAATTCAGGAGAATCCAGTTCTCCATGCTAGTGAACCCAATGGGCCTTGGAGCCCAGGCCCCACAGCCTGGGCCGGGGGGTGCAAGAAGCTCTCCCATGAGGACAAGGACTTTGGGAGACACAACACACTGGGAATTTTGGAGGAGAAGTGGTGCTCCAGGGAATCCGCAGACCCTAGAAGCGCACAACCCACAGGGCCCTAAATGCTACTCTGTCACACTATGTCCACACTAAGAGAGAAGTACCACTTTAACACCTCTGATTATAGTTAAAACGGTTCCATTTTCTCATGTGTGTAATGCCTAATTATTTGAAACAAAACTGAAATAAGACTGGTTTAAACCAAAGTGATTGTGTCCACAGCATTTTAAACTGTTCTAGCTAAGTAGATGTGAAATCTCTGCCTTACTTAAACCAGTGGTGTTTTTTTGTGGTCTTATGCACTGGTATGGTGTGCTGGCATCTTTTTTTTTTTTTTTTTTTCACAGTGATGTGGTCCCAGCTCCTGCTCATGGCCCCAGGTCCCAGGCTGGGGCTAGATCCAGCAGTCCTGAGTTCCAGACTGGGACTGGGGTTGAAGCCAAATAGGGCTGCTGCCACAGTGGTCAGGGCTGGAGCTGGCTGAGTACCAGCACTTTTTTTTTTCTTTTTACAGAAAAAACACTGAGTTAAACTATCACAACTTCCTTTTGTAGACAAGCCTTTAGTGGATGGATCCATCTCCCTCTGAGGTCAATAGCAAAATGCCTATTGATTTTAGTGGGAAAGGATTGAACCCTCAATACTTGGGCAGTCCCTCTGCTAAAACTGCCATAGCACATTTTGCAACTAGGGGCCATACACTGATTGTCCCTCCCTGCTCAGCAACTTCTCCCGTAATAACCACAGGTGGATTTCCAGTAATATGGTCCACACAGAAAGGGTTAGAATATCACCCGGAAATCAACTTGACAGTTTGAGATAAGTGGTGTGCAGGACATGTACAAAAAACCCCCTTTCATTTCAAAATTTGAATCTTGAAAATGGCAAAAAAAGAACCTAATATACCCCTAACTCTGGGAACCCTGGTGCTAGGGTGTGGACCCTTACAGATAATGATAGAAACCCTAGTGTGGGGACCTCCACTCATATGAACCATAACCTCAGGTTGGGGACAGCTACCTATTGTAAATCTGACCAAGCCCCAAGTCCCTTAGCAGCAGATGCCTACCTCTAGGGTGGTGAACCTTTTCCATAGAGCCCTGCATGGTTACAAATAAGTGGATCCATATCTGACCTGCATCCGCAAGAAATGGTCCGGATATCCTCATATTTACAGGGCTCTAGCTCTGTGCAGATAAAAATATATGGAGCCGTATCCAATCTTCATCCACCAGAAATGGTCCACGGATGTCTGTGTTGTATCCGTGGCTGTGGATATAAGATGGATATCCATGGATTTGCAGAGCTCTACATATCCATAGGAACACTAATCCTAGGGTGGGAACCCTAATGTTTAGGAGCCCTAACCTGAGGTCTGGAACTTAACCCTAGTCCCAGGTACTTTATGTATAGGATTCCTAACCCTGCTTCTGGGACTCTTACTCATAGGAACCCTCACCCTAGCTCCAAGGTCCTCTATACATAGGAACCCTAACCCTAGGGTGGGGACCCTTTCCCATAGGAATCCTCACCCTAGCCCCAAGTCCCCTACTTACTGGAACCCTAACCCTAGGCTGGGGACCTTTACCCCTAGGAAATTCATCAATGGGGTGGGCACCCTTGCTTCTTGTAATCCTAACCCTAGCCCTAGGTCCTCTGTGAATAGGAATCCTAACTTTAGAGGGAGAACCCTTAACTGTGGGGGTAGAGCTAGGGTTCCTAGTCAGATACCAACTAAAAATGGGCCGGGGACACTCATCCATAGCACCCTTAATCCTAGGGTGGGGACCCTTCCCAATCAGAACCCTAATCTGAGTACAGGGACCATTACCTTAGCGATTTTAACCTTAGGGCAGTGACTCTTACCTATAAGGACCCTAAACCTAGCCCCAAGAAACCTTCCTATTAGAACTCTTAATCATAGGATGGGAAATGTTACCCATAGGCACCCTTATCTTAGGGCATGGACTTGTACCTATTTTAACCCTAATGCTAACCCAAGTCCAGTACTTGTTGGAATCCTAAACCTAGAGTGGGGAACCCTACCTGTAGGAATCTTAATCCTTGGGAAGGGAGCCTTACCCATAGGAACATTAGCAATAGGGCAGAATGCTTATCTACAGAAACCATGTCCCTAACTCAAGGTCTCATGCACACAGGAACCCTTACCCTAGGAACAGGACCTGTAGTCATTTTAAGCCTAACCGTAGCTACTAGTCAACTAAACACAGGGTGGAGAACCCTATCCATAGGTGCACTAACCCTAGCCCCAACTCCCGTACCATAGGAAGCCTAATCTTAGGGTGGGAAAACTTACTCATCAAAATGCTAATCCCAGGAAAGAAATCTTTACCCTAGGAATATGCCTAGTCTCAGATCCTCTTCCTATAGAAATCCTAACCCTGGGGTGGAGATCCCTACCCATAAGAATCCATTTCTAGGGTGGGGACGCTTACCCTTGTGACTCCTAGCCCTATGATAGTGATGGTCGCCTGTAGGAACCCTAACTCCAGGTTCTGTAACTACAAGAACCCTAATTTGAGGCCGGGGGGACCTTTACTCATAGGAAACCTAAATCAATGGCAGGACCTCTTACCCATAGAACCCCTAAACTTTGGGCAGGGATTGTCACTCACAGGAACCCTAAACTTAGGGAGGGGACCAAACCGTAAGGAGAGAAGAGATGCCTCTGAAGAACTTACAATATAAACAAACATGGTCAACACAGGATGAAGGGGAAACAGGCACAGGAGACACAGTCATAAATATCACACAACAAATCACAGTAGAGCCAGGAATAAAATCTAGATTTCCTGACTCCCAGCATAATGCCCTCATGTGATCTTTTGGGGATCATCCAGATCTGTAAGTGGTGCTGTCACCATCTGCCCTGCAACCTTAGGTACATTTGTGCTGTCCAGCTATGGTTCAGATCCTTGATGCTGTTAGCCAGCTCATCTGCATAAGGTCTCATGCTGCCTTTCACACCTAAAGACTCTTTGAGGGTAAACCCAACAGCCCTTCCATTCCTGAATCTCTCCAAATCTTGCCACCCTGAATTCTTAACTCCCAGACACTCAGACTGTACCCTTGTGGTTTGTCACTTCCTCAGTCATGAAACCCCAGTTGTCACCTCACTTTGGCACACACACTTCACACAGGCTGGATATCAGAGGACTGCTTGTGATGAAAATAAATGAAAAATGCATTTAATAGAAAAACTGCAGATTCAAAGATTAAACAGTATGCGGAAAAGCAAAAAGTATAGAAGCTACACAGAACATATACATAAAAATGCAACCTCAGGATATTCACTTCCCTGTTAGATAAAATGCATTTTTCAGTAATGACAATGGAAGTCCTGTGGCACCTCAAAGACTAACAGATTTCTTCAGGCATAAGCTTTTTGCAGGCTGCAATCCATTTCATCAGATGCATCTGACAAAGTGGGTTGGAGCCTATGAAAGTTTATGACTGAAAAAGTTTGTTAGTCTTTAAGGTGCCACAGGACTTTCGTTGTTTTTACTATATACAGACTAACACAGCTACTCCTCTGTAACTTTTCCATCGATGGTTAACTATTACCTTAAAACAATTTTCAAATGTATCCTCTAGCTATAAAAGGATGCAGCATTATGGGCAGCCTTGTGCCTTGAGACTATTTCCCAAATTGAAATAAAAAAATCTCAGTTGCAACTTCAAAGTCTGCTTTTTAAAAGGATTTTCCCTTTCTTTTCCTTGCAATCCATGCTGACAGGGCCATCCTTGGGGGTGGAAGGGTGAGTGGGGCGATTGCCCTGGGCCCTTTAGTTTGACAGGCTCCATGGGCCTTGTGGTGCCTTTGCTGGCATTTCAATGGTGGAGGGGCTGGGGATGGGGCCCTGCATAGGGTGATTTGACTGGGCCCCATCCACCCCTAAGAAAGGCCATGCCTTGTGACCTTATGGTTAATCAGAGTAGGGAAACTCTCCTCACTTGATGTTCCAGAGCTAGGATGCTTTTTCAGTTCAGAATTGCCTGTGTCTTTCCATTAACTCTAATGGTCCACCATTGTCTTTTCCTGAGGTGGTCAATGGATAGTTAGAGCCAGTTTCACGTAAACAACTGCTTGACTGCTCACCACCCTCCTGTGAGGTGCAGCTTAAGTTGCACCACAGATTGTAAGCACCATTTGCTGTATACACGAATACATGAATTCATAACCACAGTCTGGTGTATATATAGCTCATAATGGCCATCAACTTCAGAACATTCCAGACTTCCATAAAAGATCTTATTCAATATATTTTTATAGTGCAATAGCACAGTATGCAATCAGTTGGTTTAATTGCTAATTTTTGGGGCTTAAACCTTCCATTCTCTCCTTGGGGTGTCTGCACCCTGATTATTGTACTTTTCTGCTACAGCATACTGCCTCTCAATGCATAATGCATATACCAAACTATACATTATAAATAAACTTGCAAAGCTA
This sequence comes from Podocnemis expansa, assembly GCA_007922195.1. Lineage (NCBI taxonomy): Eukaryota > Metazoa > Chordata > Testudines > Podocnemididae > Podocnemis > Podocnemis expansa. Next base: position 2,206,127 of record ML681995.1, on the reverse strand, counting down.
AATATCTTTGTCCTTTTGGGTTATTAGATCAAAATAAAAGAAAAATTGACAAAACATTTTAATTTGTGTGAACTCTGCATTTGAAATAAGCTTCCTAAAACTAATCCTGACAGATTAATTAGGTTTTCACATCCATGAATACAGAAAACCCACTGGAAACATCTCTGTCACCAAAGCAGGCTGCACATTCCACCATGAATTTCATAATATATCCTCTTCCTGCAGTATTTGCAGATGCAAAAGCTGCAACAGGGGAATTTAAAAAAGGTCTTTGCTGCACTATGCAGTTTGGAAGCTGTAATGCGTTAAGCTAATTCATTTATGAATTAATGTCCGCTCGTTGTATTACTAATGAGAAATGTTCTTTTAGCAAACAGGGGCTAATGCAGTTATAGCATTTTACTGGGATGAAATTGAAGGAAACACATTGTGAACTCTCATGCACAGGTATTCATGGAGAGAAATTTTTAAACATGGTAGTAAACAAACAAGGAGATTAACGTACCATTCATAACCAGAGCTGATTGTACAATTACTTGATGTCAGTGGCTGCAGTGATGACAGAGATTTAGAGACCAGCAAATGAAATATCCTAGGAATATTCTATGCAGAATGAGGAACTACTTGACACAACTTGAGTCCATCAACCCTTTGGCAGTGTCCTGACACAGTGGCGACTAATTGATGAAGCCAGGAGCTCACCACACCTTTCACAGCCAGAACTGCCAACACAATTACTTTGTGTGAATGAGAGGAATTTAAATTTAACCTCTACATCCAGCCAATGGATATCACAGTTCCCTCAGTTTTCTAGTGGTGATGCCACAAACAAGATATGGGGGAGCTTAAAATGGAAAATATCAGAGCTAGAATTTTAGATGAGTTCTTCAGCTATGTCTGTTCTCTACAAGAGAATTAAATAGATTCAACTGTGTCACTTGGGTGTGAGAAATCCACACCCGTGAGGGGTGTAATTGTCAAACTAACTCCAAGTATAGACAGTGCTAGATTAATGGAAGAATTCTTCTGTTGACTTAGCCACTACTTCTCAGGGAGGTGGTCTACCTATTTCAGTGGACAACACTTCAGTAGGATAAAGGAGATTGAGTGCTTGACAAAATCTAGCCACTTCAGCTTCTACTTAGATACCAAACACAATGAATTTTTTTTTAAAATACAGTCCTGAGGCTTTTAGAGACTTATGTGAACACCATTTGTGAACCTTCTGAAGTTCATTTAATAAAACTAGAATAAATACATGTAGATGCAAGACAAACATGTCATATTACCTTCTGTTGCTTGAACATCCAACATTCTAGAACTTCTCTGTAATCTGATTTATGAGGCAAAGTTCACAAATGAAGACAAAAGAAACAAATAGTGCCAATTAAAGTTTTACCATCTACAGTTCTTTTTACATTTAGAGATCAAGATTTTTAGTTAGCAATTTTGCATCCCCAAATTGAAACCCATTAAATAGACCTGATTTTCAGTGGACATATGCTATGCAAAAACAATGAGAGTCTTGTGGCATCTTAAAGACTAACAAATTTCTTTGGGCATAATCTTTTATGTTGCATCTGATGGAGTGGGTTGAAGCCTGTGAAAGCTTGTGCCTGAAGAAATATCTGTTAGTCTTTGTTTTTGCTGTACACAGACTAATACTTCATTGTTTTTGCTGTACACAGACTAATACCGCTACTCCTTTGGAAATTTTTGCCATACAATGTGCTGTGGAGTTTCTTTTGCCCATCCTCAGCTTTTCTGAATCTCCTTGCTCAGAAAATTGCTTAGAAGGTGTCTTTCTCATGAGAAAATCAGTACTACTAGCTTTGGGTTTAGCTGGAAATACCATAAGATGAGAATTTCAATATGTCCACTCCAGCTTCCAGAAAGAAAGTTCAGATACCTGGCTGTGTAGACAAACACATACTCATCTTGCCTTTTATGACTATCGGAGGAGTTAGTACCCTCTTCCAACTCTCCTTTCATTTTCACCCTTGTTGTTTAACATAATGTTTACCTGGAACCTAGGCAGAGAGATTATAATGTCACTGAATCTAGTGAATAACTTGCATGAAAAGGTAAACAATCCACAGCGTAAGAGTTCCCTACAGGGTGGGATTATTGCTGTGATGTTGAATGAAATGTGTCTTATAAATTGGGTGCTGAAGCTCGTCTTCCAAATAGTATGTCTGCAGACAGGTGACAGGCCTTTATTAATGACTTGTAATACCACAAAGCAGCTTGAAAAATGACCAACATGCTTCCATTATTGTTTAGCTCAGTCTATAGTCAGGGAAGGTTGTCAGTGAAAAATGCAGGAGATTAAGTAGAAGGAAATGGCTGCCAAAGAAAGCTGTGGTAATTGTGGGAGCACTGGGCCTAGAGGTAAAGCTGGGGCTGGTGGGCTTTAGGGACATGCTGGTGGAAAAGGGGAGCTTGTGCTCGAGTGTTGAACGCAATTTTTTCTTATAGACTCTAAGGTCAGAAGGGACCAATATGATCATCTAGTCTGATCCCCTGTACAACAGAGGCCAAAGAACCTCACTCACCTCCTCCTGCAATAAATCTCCAACCTCTGACTAAGATATTAAAGTCCTCAAATCATGATTAAAAGATTTTAAGGTACAAAGAATCCACACAGCAACTGAGTCATGTCCCATGCTACAGAAGATACCCATGGAAATTCTTGAACAGTGGAGCTGTTCTTTTGTAGGTTTGGTTAGAACCTGGTATTAGGAGGTCTTTTGGCTGCAAGTAACCATTCTTTTCAGACATCCCTGTTAACAGCATACTTCAGCAACAATTTTATTCCTAAGGGGTAGGCATGTTAGTCTACTTCAGCAAAACAAATAAGGAGTCCAGTGGCAATTAGAAGACTAACAACTTATTTATCACATGAGCTTTCATGGGAGAAAATCCCGCTTTGTCAGACGATTGTTATTCCCGTATAGTATATATTTCACTGAGATTGTTCAGTTCAGAATGGACATCTGTCTGTCTTCTAAATGCTACTGCACGAAAATAATTTCCACTGGGTTTTTCCTGTAAGTTTCTGCCAGTAATCCTTACCCACATTCTTATCTCAGTTTTTCTTTGAGACTGCATCTCCATCAGATTTATTTGATAAATCTATTGCACTGATAGCTCAGTTTAACTAGACTATCACCATCTTCTCCATTTTTCTCTTTTAGAGAAATAGAAATCTCCTTTTGTGGGAATTATTCTGCCAGTGCACACCAACTTCTGACTTTCATGTGTGGGTAGTATCAGTCGTGTAATTAATAATAGCTTGCTTTGGTGGGAAAATGAGTCACATTTTCCATAGGGGATTACATGGTTAAGGAGAGAAGCTATAACTTAAGATACAAAATTGTTCATGCCTATGCAATTGGTTAAAATTCAGCCCAGTTCAGTAAGAGTCAGCACTTTTGCCCCTAATGTGAAAAGTGTTGATGGTTCATTCCTTCAAGATGAATACTATGTCTCAGGTTCACCCTGAACAAATGAATTTCCACACCATTGTGCCCATGTTACAGAAATGCCAATGCAGTTAGCATAGAATAACATCAGTGTCAGCAAGGAGATGGACCAAATAAACATGGAAATTGAAACTAAATTTCTCCCTAGCATTGATGCTTCCAGGTCAGAGTGGAAGCACCTTAATGGGGACCATATGGAAACTTGCATTACCGTTACCCATGCAGTAACTGTTTCCCGAGCTGTCAGTCTGATACCTTTTGCGTGAATTAAATTTAAGGCAAAAGCCTCTGTGCTCATAGTATTTATAGCAGTTTATTAAATAGCATTCTATCTCTTAAATATTATCTAACCTTCTTCCAGTAACTTCGCTCAAGCTATTTTAATATTTCATCAGGGAAAAGAAACTTATTTCTGAAATGAGTGACTGCAACAGATGTAGGAAAATTTATACTTGCAGATACAGTGGTTCATTTGAAAGAACTTACAATATGTCAAAAATGTGATGCATACCTTTAAAAAAAAGATATTCTAAACTGAGCATATTTATTGTATAATAGAAGTGTACAATCTCGCTATTTTTGATTTGGTTACTTAAAAAAAAAAGACAACTTAGAAAAATACTTGAACTTCCCATCCAAGCATTGACCAGTCTTGTTCATAACGTATATTTATTGCCCTCTTTTTAAAGACTCATTTGTCCTTTGGCCCTCTTACCATTATCCATGTGTTATTTCATTCAAATTCCCCAAAATTGAAATAATATATTACAAAATCTAATCAATCCATATTTTCTTTTTGTAGTTGAGCTACTTTTTGTATGTGTTCTATCACAACTGCTTTTCCCTTGTTGCTAGGGCATATTTGTAGGATGGACTTTTTGGTCTTCTTGGATTGAGATCCTATTCATTTTACTTTTAAATATGTTGTGCTTAGCATTATGCTTGTCTAACTGTTGTGACCAATGTGCAGTGCTTTACATTTGTCAGCAGTATTTCTCATTTATTCAATGTCAATCCGATCCCCAGAAGATCCAAACCCTTCTGAATTAATGGATGCTTGCTGTGTGTTTTATTGTAGCTGTTTTCTTTTCTTCTTGATCAGCAAATTTTAATTTATCTACTGTCATGCTATTGTTTTATAATTGTGAGTCTGCTGACCTACTATTAACAGAAAACCAGGAAGAGAAGCTGAAAATACCAGTGGTGGTGGCTGTAAGGAAAAGAAGTAAAAATCCCCAGTGCCTTGACTTTTTATTTAATACAGTAAAAAGGCGATCTAATTTAATTATTACCCTGTCATTGTACTAATGACTATTTAGCCCTTACAAATGAGACTCTACACTAAACTGTACAGTTGACCCATGCTTTTAAAACTAAATCCATTTTTCTTTTTGTGCTAATTTCAATCAGAAGGGAAAATTGTATGTAATGTTATTACTTAGATTGATTATAGTCATATATAAAGATACTTCAAGCTCTGTGCATTATATCACTGAAATGGGATATTTTTGAGGGAGCATGGAGGATTTCTGTTCTTGGTTTCATCAGGAAAGATTCCAAATGTGTTTAAAACTTGGTGGTTGAATTGAAACTCTGGGAACACTATATTCCACAGCATCAATATGCGCCGAATAAACACCCAATAACGCCTAAAGCACTGAATTCTTGATGCGAATAATAGCAGCAACAGGGCAGTAGCATCACAGATATTTCCTTTTATATACACAGAACAACCACAAAGAATGATTTACAAACCAGTCATAGACCCAGATTCTCATTTACACAAAAGTAACTTTAAGACTCTGGAGCAGGGTGAGGGTCATTAGCGGGTGAAAATTACTTTTAAGCCGAAGCATTTTGAAAGAATCTTATTGTAAGTGAGAATCAGGCATGTGCAGTTCACATAGATAACAAAAGAGGCCATACTTTGACTTGGAATATGCCAACACTGCTGTGGATATATTTCAAAAAGCTGGAATAACTTGCTTTTAGTTTCCTAATCAAGATACTCAGCTGCCCTTCCACAACATTCCAGGTTAATGAATAAACTGAGTATAGGTCTTCATTAAAAGAGCTGATGACCACAGCAGGAGACTATTTTGAAAGTTCATGAGGGTGTGGGGAGAAAAGGAAGGCAAATCCATAGTAGTTCTAAATTCGAACAGGTTTCCTCAAACATCTTAGTGCCTTATTAATCTCCTGATTTTTGTGCTGTCTTTGAATGTGCAGAGGGGGCAAAAATGGGATAGATGTGCTGCAGGATATGCACTTTTTGCATTCCTGTTAACTATAAAACAAGAACCATTTTAATTAAGTTGCTTCCAACTTCAGGTGCTCTATAAAAATATAATGAAGCAATTAAGATGTGTTACAAGTGACTGAGGTACCCTTTTCACTTGGAAATGTTAAAGTGGAAGTCCAAGAAGCTATTTATTTATTTATTTATTTATTTATTTATTTTAGACAGGTGACCCAATCTCCAGTGTGAGGAAAGATGGACTGGAATGTGCTAATAGCTTGCTAGAGGTAAATGACAGTTTTAAAAGGAATTTGTATACTAAAGAGATCAGAAAAATGGTTAAAAGATCTTGCTCTTTGTTTCCTGGTTTCCGAGTGTGACAGGGGTATTTTAATAGCTATAAAGTGAGTGTCTTTTGGGAGTCACCACCCCCTGATCATTTAAAACATGCAGGGCACTGGGTAGCTAGAATAGAAGGGAATTAGGTAGTCTGATTGGGTTTGGGGGTTAGTGCAGATCACTTGCACCTGTAGGGAATCTGATAAGCTAATGAGGTAATTAGCTCACCAGCTGGGATAGCTGGTGGCGGGGAGCAAGCAATAGAAAAGAATGAGCAAGGGAGCAGGTCCCTTTTCTCTGATTACATTGCATTATACGTGGAACGTGAGGTAAGAAATAATAAAAATTGATGAAGATATGCTGGTTGACTGTCTGTGCTATTTTGTCCCTGGCAGGGCTTCTTAACAAAGTTTTCCAAGGTCAGAATCTGTTACAGTGAGATAATTTGATTTTTTTTTAAAGGTGTGTGTGTATACCTATGTATGAGTGCTATTAGACAAACACTTTGTACAAGGTTGTCTGTGTATTCAAGTGAGTAGACTCCATTATGTGTGCAGCTCATAGAACACATGGGTGTAAATCTTTTCTGAATAAATGGGTTTTCTGTGTACAAGCCTATCTTCCCACCTGTGGAGTTAAAAATGTCTCCAAATTGTTCTCTGAAGTTGTGTGTATTCAGACGAATGTCAGTTTCAGCCTCCACAGCTAATGGGGCCTTTAAATCACAGAAGTGAATTTCCATGTTCTTGATCAAAGATAGCATATAACTCTGACAGAGAAGCTCACTCAGAGACACAGCTTTGCAGGGGTGGGTTACAGCTGCACCACTGAGATTTTGGGAGTTGTGAGAATGGTGTTTGGCTGCTGCACCAAAAGGGTGGGGGAAACATTTGGTGCTGGTGTCACATTGTGGGGATAATGTTCTACAGCTAGAATAAACGCACAGCAAAGGTGTTTTACTGTTCTGAAACATCACAAGTTTGTGAGCACACAGCATGTGCATGGTTATACTGGGGTTGAATTTGTTCAGCTAAAGACCTAAAAACTTTAGGCAAAGCCCATGATAAGTGATGTGTTTGAGCTTTGCCACCAGTGTTCTTTCTTTTAACTGTAGAAGACTCTCTTCCGGGCACTGGTCGCAAAATACAAACCTGAATCATTTGATGTGCTATCGGAGCCTACACCATGTATAACTTTTGGAAACATGCAGTTTGCAGGCTGCGTGACCAGGATAAAAGCTGTCCTGTGCCTCAGTGTATTTGAAGTATGGGGGAATAAGAAATGTTACAGCAGCTGTCTTTGAAGACTATGGAAGCTGTGCATGTCTTTCCAAAGCTAGAATGATTTCTAGGTAGAATCTGCAGCCCTTGTAATTTTACTGAATAAAACCTAAGAGGGAAGGTGGAATGTCAAGGGGCTCTCAACCTGTCCAGACTACTGTACCCCTTTCAGGAGTCTGATTTTTGTCTTTTGTTGCCCTTCTGCCCCTAAGTTGTGCTACATTTTAAACCTACTTGCTTACAAAATCAGACACAAAAATACAGACATGTTACAGCACACTATTACTGAAAAGTTGCTTACTTCCTTATTTTTACCATATAATTAGAATATAAACTTTATCCTTGCATTTCAATGTATAGCGTATATGTAACCCATGTGCCTAAATAGGTGCAATCTCTTTTAGGGACCCTTATGGCTGGGTTACGTTGCTGGGCAGACTTTGCAGCCCAGAAACTTCTGGTAAGAGGGTGAGGGAGCATACTGAGCATGCTCCACAAGTTTTTTTTTGTTTTGCTGGAGTTAGGTGCCCAAGGAGAAGCCTGAGAGGAGCAGCTTGGAGAGGAGCAAACAGGGAGCTGCAGAGGACATTGGCTAAGGGACTCAGTGAAAGGAGCTGAGCAGGAGTGGACTGCAGGATGTTTTCTCCCTGCTTTGGACTGCTTTGCAGGGGAGTTGTCTGCAGCAGAACTGAGAGCTGGATGGCCAGTGACCTGATTGCATGGTGCTGGCTGCACAGGAGGAAGACAGGACTGCATGGCATCTGCCTGAAGATTCCTGCAGCTAGAGAGGATGAGGATTGCTTTCGTTCTGCATTCAAGCCCCAAGGACTTAAAAGACTTCAATTGAGATAAGGGTGACTCCACCTGAACTTTGGGACTCCTGGGTTTCTTACTGTTTTGTTTAAATGTATCATGGTTCTTTAGGATAAGGTGTGTTTAGTTAGTTAATAAAGTTCATTGTTACGTTTCTGTTGAGGAGTAGTTTGGTGTGAGATGGAAACTCTGAGCAGTCTTTGCTGTGAGTCCTTTTGACAACTGGATCCTGGCTCTCCAGTTGCTTTCATCAGGGGTTTTCTCTGTGAGGCACTGGAGAGGGGCAATTGAATAAATTTGAGCCCACCCTAACAGGTTACATATACAGCAATATAAACAAGCTGTTGTCTGTAGGAGACTTTAGTTTATACTGACTTCACTATAGTGCTTTTCATGTAGTTTGTTGTAAAACTAGGCAAATATTAAGATGAGCTGATGGACCCTCTGGAAGACTGCTGCATGCTAGAGGTACATGTACAACTGCCTCTGAGTTTGTGGCAAAGGGAAACTGGAGCCAGTTACAGCCATGTGATACCTGGCGTACCATAGGAGATTGGGAAGGCCTGACAGGGGCATAATGGCAGGGAGTGCCCAAAGTGTGTGCTGCAGGATCCTGGGACTTGTGTGGATCAGAGTAAGGTCTGTGGGCAGGGCCAGATTAACTTTTCTGTGGGCCTGGAGCTATTAGATTTGTGGGACTCCTGGTGGCTATTCACTTGGTAGTGGATGCTCAGTACAGGGCCAGAGAGGGTTGGAGCTGCACACAGCTGGGACCGGTTGGGACAGCAACTACTTTGACAAGAGGGGGCGGGCTGGCTGTTGGCCAGCCTGGCGGCAGTGCAGAGAGGGCTGTGCTTAGTGCTGGAGGCAGCTGGAGCTCGGTGGCATGGGCTGGTGGAGTTGTGTTCCTCCAAGGGCTGGGAGCACTTGGGCTGGCCTAGGGCAGACCAGCCAGCGTGAGGATGATGCAGTTCAGTGCTGTGGTGTGGTGCAAGCTGATGGTGCTCTAGGGGCTGGGAGCACTCAGGCCAAAGGCACTCTGGGATCTGAGGCAGACCAGCCTGCATGGGGGTGGTATGAGATGGTGCTTGAGCTGAAGGTGTTTCGGAGCCAGATTTATTTTTGAGAGTCCCTCTTAGCTTGAGGCTGCAACCCTTGCATTAATCTTGCTCTGTCTGTGAGGTGCCAGTTCGGTTAAGAATACAAAGATTTCAGGTGGGTGCTGAAAATAACTCAGTTGCAATATTGTTTAAGTTTTCTTCTAGCTGGTTTACAGTCCAAGATTTCTGCTTATCTGATTAATGCTTTCCAGAGAAACTGAAACCTCTGGAGCAGAACAACAAGACATGAGGGTTCAACTATATCAAAGATGTGTGAATACTCTTATCAAGAAAAAGTGAGATGATTTTTGCTATTGGTTAGTCCAAACCAGATGCCAGAATATCTGACCTGGGGTGTGGACCCCCCCTTCTAAACTCTCTTCCCAGTCCAAATTATTTCCCATAAGATGATGTGCCTATTAGTAAAGTACTTGTGTAATGCAGTTTATCACTGCATTTATCACTACAGCTGGTCCTATTAAAGGCATGCTTTTTGCCCACTAGTAATTGCAAAATCAGGCTCAGTATGATGTTCTAGTATTTCCTTTTCTGTCCAACCCATCAGAAGCTTACAACAAACGTTCTGTGACAGTTGTGTGTTTAGTTATTCATATCACGGTTCTCATGTAGTTCACCAACTTCCTGCTGGAGCATGAAGTCCCATTTTGTTGTTTCTGCCAGTGGCCTACTGAGAAAGGAGCTGTGTGTATTGCACTATAATTCTCAGTGGGATAGATTGATGCAGCCTCAGTAATATATAATTCTGCTGAGGCTGTATTAGCTGCCACTGAGAAACTTAGATTGAGCTCTTTAGGAAATTGCACTAAAACATTCCCAAGATAAGACCTGAGTAGCAAAAGGCCACTGTCTGGGAATGGCAGAAGAGACTGGGTTAATGAGGGCTGATGGCAGGGTATATAACAGAAAGACAAGGAGCTCTCTTCCATTTATATATAGATTTTGTTGAGATGTTTAAGGGTCTTTAATTCTATTTAATCCCAGGGCTCTATGCTCCCTGAAACTGGAATTGGCTGCAAAGAGGGTTGGGAGATAGGAAGTAGCGTTTTTGAAACATGGCTGTGTAGGGTATTGTAAATTTAGTTATCATTGCAATCCCAGATTTTTAATGAAGCATGAGGTTGGGCAAAGCAAATAAGTTTGTTGCTGGATTGTACTCTTCCCCCCCACCAAAAGACTGCTTGCTTTAGTGCTGAATTTCACAATGTTAAGTTCAATTATAAGTTGCTTTCTATCATTGTTGCTCAGTTGTTTGAGTATATTACTTTCATTAAGAGTTGCACACAATAGTTATTCAGCACAGTGGAGTCTCAGGACTTCTTACTGTGTTGATATTGAATGGGTGGACTAAATGATGAGCTTCCGGAAATCCATAGTATTTCTAGTCTATTAAGCTGTCTCAGGTTCTTCTGTTTTATAAAGGAACTTGAAGAACATGAACAAAGAATTAGAATGAAAGTAGAAGTACCATGGGATATAATATGATATAAATGAAAATTTCCAGTTGGGGTCTAACACCTCTCCCTTGCAAATGAATTGTGACGGGTTTTCCATGCCTTTAGGTCCTGCTCTAGCCAGTCGCATTGTACAGCAGAACTAATGAGCTGCAAGAATTTGATACTAAACTGTTAATCTTCTAAGAATTAGCATAAGTAGAGAAATTAACTTAAAATGGATATTGAAACCCTTAAATTCCTAGGGCTCAATTAAAAAAAAAAAGCACCTTAACTTTTGAGCCTGTAATTTCACAGGCATGAATGATCACACTGACACAGCTATCTACCAAATATCAGCTGTGAATCAGATAGTTAGGTTTCAAAATACTGTCAATTTTACCTGGAATTGCTTGGACCTACAGCTGATTTTGGACACAAAACTGCAAGCAATTAGAGCTTGTAGTGAGATCCCTGTTAAACATGTGAACCGTAGTATGAAATATTTAGCTGGCCAAAAATGGTAATTATGACTAACATAATAAGTAACGTGCAAAGTGACTTCCATTGTAAAGAACAGCAAGAACTGCATGTATGTTCACTTTGGAGATGTATGTTTAGAAGTCAAGATAACTTTCCTCAGAAGTTCTTGACACCCTCCCCCATACTGTTTCTGTTCTGTCAGCATCACCAATGAATGCGCCTCCTGTACTATATAAAATAATTGTATTATATGGCAGATAAAAAAGAGGTATGCATCAGATTATAAATAATTTAATTTTATAAAGAAATTTTACATTTTAATCTGCTGGACTATCACTTTCACTTAAACTCTGAAACAAAATTAAATTGTTTCATTCCTTGATATAATTTAATAACTCACCCATAAGGAAATGTCAGGTCACATTTGCAACAATCCAGGGGCCATTAAGCCAGATTGGAAGGTCATTCTGCATGAGCATTGTAAATGAACCTGTCCAACAAAGTTTTGGGTAGAGACAGCCAAGGACTCATCATGTACTCAATTTACCCAACTACCAGCAAAAAGCAAGGCTGTTACTGTATGTCCTTTGAAGTTTGAAATGAGCTTATTCCTATAAGAATTTACTCCTGTTAGAGCCTGGAAAAGAATTCTATTTAAAAAAAAAATTGTGCATAAACCCTTCTGTGTAGCACTGCAAGCAATATCATGGAAATTAAATACACTGCTAAACTATGACAAGTCGTATATCAGTATCTTAAGAATTGCATGCATTAATGTTTGTTCTCAGACAGAGAATCTCTAAATACCACAGAAAATCCAAACATTGTTATTTCATTGCTTTCAGTGGAAGTATGCTAGTTTAAAACTGGAATTACATAGTGGCAAGTCATCACAGGGTTTTAAAACTCATTGTTTAGTCTTCACATTCCTCAAAATGTATGTGTTCTGTACCAGAAATTTGTAGTGATAACATCTTACCTTTTTGTGAAACTCCTAAGAAAGTCTTCATTGGACTCTGTGTTTGTAATGGTAGTTTCTTCATGGCACACCTCTGTCATTCACCTGTATTGTCCACATAGGTATTCACCATATGCCCTTATAGGGGGCACTCCTCCAATCCTAGAGATTGTTCATGCTATTCTAACATTAATAAATAACTTGTTGGCTAGTGTTAAGATTGTAAAGTAGGACCAACGGAGTTCTACTTGTGTTCTGACAGTGATGGTCAGCAGCTGAGCTTGGACAAGTCATTGATTCTTCTGTCTCGGGTTCCCCAAATGTGAAAAGAGGACAGTAATTAAAACTCAGACTATTGGACTGGGGAATGGGAATTAGCAGAGTTTCAAATATTACTTGCAAAATTATACGTATAATGTCACTGGATATCTTTCACATGGTGTTTCTTAGGATGGTGGAAAACTACAAAGTCTCTTACGGATATCGCCATGGATAGACCAAATACTTTGAAGTACCCACTGGCAAACTCGGTAAAAGAATTTGTGTCTTCCTGTTGTTAATTGTTTGTAACGGGTCAAATTCTTTATCTGCTTACTGGGTCTTTGCAATCTTACATTGATGTCAATTTGCATATAGGATAGAGCTCTTGCCTGCCTTTATTTTATTTTTATTTTTTCAGGCATTGGAACAAACGTGCATGTGAATGGCTGTGCTCTGATGTATACTCTGTTTCTTGTGACTAGAGCTGGTTATAAAATTGTGACAAGTCAATTTTTTTCGTTTTGTCTTTTTTTCCACAAGCTTATTCTGGGGAAAAAAAGTGTAGGGAATTTTGAAATCTGTCATTATTTGCCAGAAAGAATTGTTCTTTCAATTCCTATATTTGTAGTGGTGTACAATTGGGGAATCCCAAAGCTAAACAGAGCTGTGAAGATTGGGACACAAGGAAAGCAACAACTATAGACACGTAGATTTTAAGGCAAGAAGGGACCAGTAGGATCATTTAGTCGGACCTCCTGCACAATGCAGGCCTCCAAACCTCACCCACCAATAAGCCTCTAATGTATGGCTGAATTGTTTTAAGTTCTCAAATCATGATTTAAGGACTTTAAGATACAGGGACTTCAGCAGCAGATGAGCCATGCCTCATCCTACAGAGGAAGATGAAAAGCCCTCAGGGCCCTAGCCAATCAGAGCTGGGGGGAAATGCCTGCTTGACTCAAACATGGTGATCAGTTAAACCCTAAGCATGTAGGCAAGCCCTACAAATAGTGTAGTGTCTAGCACCTCTGTTTAACATGAAGAAGGTCCTGGGTTCAAGACCCAGGAGGTTGGACTTGATGATCTCATGAGGTCACTTCCAACCCTATGGCTCTATTCTATCTGAGGAAGTCTCACTAGCCAGTCACCCAAACATAAATTCTCTGTAATAACTCAGAACCCACCCAATCTACCATCCCATCTTAGGGCAGTTGCACATCTACCTCCAATAGTCAAAGATCAGTTAATTTTGAAAGTAGGCTGTCCAATCATACCATCCCTTCCCTAAACTTATCAAGCTTAGTTTTGAAGGCAGTTATGTTTTTTGCCTCCACAGTTCCACTTGGAAGGCTCTTCCATAACTTTACTCCTCTGATGGTTAGAAAACTGTGTCCATTGTCAAGCCTAATTTCCTGATGGACAGTTTGTATCCATTTGTTCTTGTATCCACATTGGTGCTGTACTCAAATAATCCTTCTTCCTCCCTGATACTTCTTCCTGGGGTGTATCTACAGAGGGCGATCATGTCACCCCTCAGTCTCCTTTTGATTAAGCTAAACAAGCCAAGTTCCTTGAGCCTCCTCTTGTAAGGCAGGTTTTCCCTGCTGTTCACCATCCTTGTAGCCCTTGTTTGTACCTGTTCCAATTTGACATCTTTTTTTTAAAATTGGGCTATAGAACTATGTGCAATATTCCAGATGGGGTCTTGCCAGTGCCTTGTACAGCAGCACTAACACGCCCCTGTCTGTACTTGAAATACCTCTTCCGATGCATCCTAGGACTGCATTAGCTTTTTGCATGGCCACATCGCATTGGCGGCTCATAGTCATCCTGTGATCAACCAGTACTCTCAGGTCTTCCTCCTCCTTAGTCCCTTCCAACTGCTGCATCCCCAAGTTATAAGAAAAATTCTTGTTCTTTGTCCCTAAATGTATGACCTTGTACTTCCCGTTATTAAGCTTCATCCTGTTACTGATACTCTAGTTCACAAGGTCATCCCGGTCTTTCTGTATGATATCCCAATCCTTCTCTGTATTGGCAACACCTCTCAACTTGGTGTCCTCTGCAAACTTAATTAGCACATTCCCACATTTTGTGCCAAGGTCAGTAACAAAAAGGTTAAATGTTACCCAGTGAAGATGATGTATAAGGATGGAGGGATGAAAATAGTTTTTTTCCTTTATTTTGTGGGGTGTAAGATAGCTACTCAGCTGGTACAAATTGGTAAAGCTTCATAGACTTCATTTGTTATGCACTGATTTATACCGTCTAAGGATCTGGTTATTCTCATTCAATTTTTTTTCTTCTTACAAATTTAATTTCCAATATGACCAGTTTTAGCATGATAACAAGAACATGGTCCCAGCTAGTTAATCAAGAACTGTATCCTAAGAACTAACAAGTCCCTTCAGCCTTGGAATTTATTCCGACTGGAGTGAAAAACTCAGTTATTCTAACAAACTATTGCTTTCTTAGGAGGAAAGTGCAGTTGATTCAGATTGCCAATGGAACTTTGCTTTAAAGAAAACTGCCCTTTCCCCTTCCTCCCCACAGATAGAGGATAATGTTAGAAACTTGCCCTTTTCCCCCATACTACAATCACTCAAGTTTCTGATTTGAGAGCACTGTGCTGTTTTCACTTTCCTGTAGATATTGCTGCCTTCCAGACTGGATGCCCTCAAGTCACATGTATGACTATGCAGTAAAGTGAGAGAGATTTGGTTCCCTGCACAGCTTAGTGCCATGAGAATCCCCAAGGGAAATCAAACATTGTGTGGCATCTGGTAATGTTTAATGCTCCTTTGCCCCACCATTTTGACTGAGTCTTCTGTGTGGTTCCACCTTCTGTTATACCTTCTCATTCTAGCTGATCTTGGTCTACGCCACAGAGGCAGCAACAGCTGATGTGTGCAGTCAGCCTCTCTGAAAAAGACGACAAAGCCTTGTTGTGGCAGTTTTCCCCTTGAGCGTTTAGACAAAATGTCATTTGTGTGTTTGGTGGGGGGTGGGTGCTGCCACATATTTTTGGATTGGAATTCTCTCAGCTTTCATAGATGCCCATATCTCTTCAATCACTGTTGTCTGTTGCTATTAACATAAGTCACTTGGTACAAGGAACAGCTGCTGTAATAGCCTGAGGCTGATCCTTGGCTGATATTGCTTGTCCATGCTCCACAAGGATCTAGAGCCTTCAGCTGAGGTTCTCATAAACTCTAAGGTCAGAAAGGGGCCGATATGATCATTCAGTGCGACCACCTGCACTGTGCAGGCCACAGAACCACCCACTCATGAAAGTTATGACCAAGTTATTAAAAATCTCAGTCATGGTTTAAAGACTTCAAGGTACATAGAATCCACCAGTAAGTGAGCCGTACCCCATGCTACAAAAGGAAGGTGTTCTTCACTTCTCTCCATAACATTTAATGAGTCAATGTTGATGCAGAAGCACCAAGTTATATCACTTTTTCACCTTTAAAAGCAGCAACAGTTATATTATGTTGCTTTTTGATCCCTCCTTTCTCACTACCATTTCATATTTTTAAAGTTTATATATTTTGTTAAATT
The DNA here is from genome assembly GCA_007922195.1 of Podocnemis expansa. NCBI lineage: Eukaryota > Metazoa > Chordata > Testudines > Podocnemididae > Podocnemis > Podocnemis expansa. The sequence goes on along the minus strand of ML681995.1, from coordinate 2,190,154 downwards.
AAGATAGGGTCAGATTTTGCTCTGAGATGTGTGTGCACCATGTGTGTCAAGCCAGTGTGAGTTTTCCTGAGGTCTATGCACCTATTTGACCCTTTCTCTGGCTGGCAAATGCCTGGCAGGAGTTCATGGAGCGCTTCCTTGCAATCCTTTCCTGCCACTTTCCAGAGCACTATATCTCCAGTGCTTGGTATATAGGGGAGGATTAAATTCTTAAAGACACTTTACAATTCACATGCCTTTCTGAAACTGAGGTGGTTCCAGAAGAAAGCCCTGAAGGCTTAGCTGAGTGTAGAATAACACTTGGTACTTTCCTTAAACAATAAGAATACCCAAGTGTATGCCTCTGGCAGGACTGTCAGGTGTAAGGCTGACAGCCAAGGGACTGTAACCACCTTGGAAGTATAATCATCTTCAAGCAACATACTGATCGAAGTGTTGTCTTTCTGTTACAAATCATTAAGTACAAAATAGAGGAACCAGTTACTTGTGTATTTTCTGGTCATATCTAACATAAATATAGCATGACATACTTAGAAATCTCTCTAATTTCTGTACAATTTGGTAGCCATTTTGCAATTAAGCAGTAAGACACAATAACTGGTACATTTCAGGCCAATTATTACAAGCATCATAGGACGTTATGGAGGATTGGGCCAAAGGACAATCAGCTAGCTCTGTTGGTATCCAGGTATCAGAAGCCATTTCATAATTCCTTGGGGGCTATAATAGGAGTTAACGTGACAGTTTCAATGAGGTAGCGCATAACCTGTGCCTTGTATTACTTTAAAAAAACTCTGCACCTGCTTGAGATCCACTTGCATTCCTGCTTGCAAGCCAGTTGTATTGCAAATGTTCTGTGCCTTCCAGCCCTTTTTCTGCATGATCAAATTTTGCATTCCTTGTACATAGGTTTTCTGATTTCTTTTACTAAATCAGTCCCTGTATCTGACATTTGCAAACTAAAAACAAAGTGAGATGAATCCCTAGTTAGTATCTATTTATTAAAGATGATCTTTCATGTATAGTATTACCAGGACATTTGCTCTGATTTACTATACTAACATTTCCAACTTGGCTCTGAATAGGGAGCTGTGCTAGGAATGCTCTACCCTATGGTGAAATAGTGCCTAATCAGTATTTATGAATAGGGTTTTGAAGCCACTAAAGAGCAAAGCTTTCACAATGGAGCTGGGGAAGAAGTTCTACCTTCTTACAACACAAATATTGCTGAGCTTTGGGAATCTGCATGGCATGTTAAGATTGAATAGCTTTCATTTCTTAAATTGCAGTTAAAAATGTGTAATGTAATCCTGTCAGTAATTTAAATGGAGTGTACCTCTTTCTTCCAGACATTAATGCTATTTGTTAAACTTTAATTACTATGCAAATGAACTGCTGCACTTAAAAAATGGCAGTGCAGTGAGTAGAACGGTGAAAAACAATTTGAAATTCAAACAAACACAAAAAGAACCTTCTTAAAGAAGTCAAGTTTTGGAGACTCCTCTCCAGTCCACTTAAGACTGCATTTTGACGGCAAAAACTCATTGAATGAAGACTTGCAGGACTAATTCTACACACACACATAGGGCTCTAACCATGTGGAATTGGGTTCATAGATTCTGATGAGCCCCACGCCTCATTAGGGTCTTTAGGGAACTGGGTGCTACAATTTCTAAAGTCAGTTGCCTCATAGACATGGTAGTCAAATAAAGCCAGATGATGCCCTCAGTCCATAAGTGCAGCTCAGTGCCATTGATGGGAAGGGTGAATGTATGTGCATCAGGGTTATCTTATAACACACAGTGCCACAGTATGCATGCAACTGAGTGTCGAAGTTTGATCAGATTCATTTCACTGGGTTAAAGGATGGAAGGCAGCTCCAGGGGGCTGATCCAGTAGAGGAGGTTTAAGCACACTTACTTGCAGGTCATGCTCCACTGGCATAGGCAGAGCAATGCATGTCATCTTCCAGTTTAGGCATCACTCTGGGGATTAGGCAACCGAATGCTTGGCATGAGACTGTGGTGTTCTTGCTCGGAGGCAATAGTTAGATGCCGAGCAAACTTGGAGATGTATGGCAGTTGGAGGCAGCTGCGTGAGGGCTTTTTGAATCCCAGTGCAGTCTGATTCTAGGATTTAGGCACCTAAAGTTGCAGTTAGGCACTGAAGTCCTTTTCTGACCCTAAATCTAGGTGCCTAGGGACTTTTGAAAATCACATAGTGTTGTCTACCTGCATCTTTAGATGCCTGTATACCCTTAAAAATCTGGTTCTAAGGTCCTTTTAGTCTATTCTGGCAAGGGGGGCTTCATTATATCTGAGAACCGTGGCCTTATATGTTATCCCTAGAAAAGTTACTACTTATCAGTTTATGTCCGCCTTTGTATTCATTTTGCACAAGCAAACTTATTTACATGAGGTGCAAAGTAAAGGAGAACTGAATCAATTGATTTCAATTTTCTTGATTTACCAGTAAAGGTGACAGAAGAATCAAACCCTGCATATATTCTTTGTACAAAGAGCCAGACCTGATGTATATCCATGGCATTAAATAACAGTAAAAACCAGAGGTAACTACAGTGCTTCACAAAAACATTTAAAATAAATTGGATCAGTCATATTTCTGAAATATGATTATTAAATGGTACTCTTTTGTGTAGGAAACAATTCCACTGAGCTAGAAAGATGCAAAATGTCTGAAATGGGGAAGAATTTAAAGGAGAAAAATCAAAACCAAAATAAAATTTTAAGGGAGCACTTTTTTTTTTTTTTTTTTTAAATCCATATGTATGCAGCATTATGGAACTGTAGTCAAACACTTTTTAAAAACCTAGTTCTGGATAAACTGCTTTCTAGTACAGAATGAGTACTTCTCGCTGCTTTTTGGGATCTCTCAGATAAAGGGGTCTGCAGGGTAAGTAGCAAATGCAAAATCAGTCATTGGTGCAGAGCTGTGCACATGGCATTTCTGTCACCTACACAGCCTGATCCATGACCAGTGGATTGAGGATACTCTGCACCAAAGAGACACTGTGGTATATTTCATGACTTTTTTTTTTTCTTATGTCTTCTTTCAAAATGGCAATTGTGGTATTTTTAGCTACTGTTTTATCACAGAAAACTACTGGCCTACTTGTGCAGCTTCTTAATATTTGCACCAGATGATAGAAATTAATAGGGTATGTTCACACACAAAGTGCTTGTTTCGAAACAAGACGTTTCAAAATAACGTGTTATTTCGAAACATCTTATTTCAAAAGACAAAAAAGTGCCTTCAAAATAAGGGAAACGAAATAGCATGTCCACAATGTGGACATGCTATTTCGCTTCGGGGGGTGGGAGGACTGCAGACCCCCGCAGGGTGAAGCGGAGCCAGACGTCTCACCCTGCTGGCAAAAAGCTGGTGGGGTTTGGTGCCTGGCTCTGCTTCACCCCGCTGGGGTCTGCAATCCCCTGCAGACCCCCAGTGGGATGAAGCGCCCAGCTCCGCTTCACCCCGCTGGGGTCTGCAGTCCCCTGCAGACCCCAGCGGGGTGAGCCTGCCTGCCAGCTGTAGCTCACCACACAGCGGTCTGCAGTCCCCCTTTGCCAGCCAGGGGACACCCCTCAGCACCCTGGCCAGGGTGCTGAGGGGGTGGCCCTTCCTCCCAGGGTGCTAAGCACCCTGGGATGAAGGTCAAATGTTGTTTTGGAACAGTTTGTTCCGAAACAACATGTCCCCACGGCGTTGTTTTGAAACTAGTGGTTTCGAAACAACCTTGTTTTGAAACGGAAGGAGGTTTAAGCCATTTCGAAACATGGCTCCCATTTCGAAACAAGGGAACCCCTTGTTTCGAAATGGGAGTACATCGTGTGGACATGCTGTTTCTTATTTCAAAACAACCTCTGTTGTTTCGAAATAAGAAGTGTGTGTGAACACACCCATAGTGGTACACCAATATGTGACAGTAAAAAGACCCCACATGATCCATTATTCTCTGTCAACATATCACTGATGTATTCATAGAACAGCTAGCACAATTGTTGGTGATCTATTATCATCATCGGGGTAGCTTGGTTCACCTCTTAGCAACAAAAAGGAAAGACTGCAGAATCCTGTCTCTTTTTTTTATGCCATGCACAGACTGTTCAACAGCCTAATGTGGGCTGATGTGACCATTAGAAGCTGGAATGAGATCACACGACTAATTTCTCTATACTTTTTTGTACTGCTCGCTCTTGAAAGTTATGACTCCTACATGAGCTTAATTCAATTCACGGTAAGAAATTGTTATCAGGCACCCAAGGAACACATCTATTATACCACACAGTCCATTATACCACTCAGTCCCTCACCTTGTTACTATATTGAACACTCACACAAATCATGTGTCTTATTTAAATATTTTTCTTGTAGTAGCCTGCAGTGCCGTAAAGGTCGCAGTTAAAGTCCTAAAAGGAAATACAAAGGAAATATAAATCTGTGTACTGTGCCTTTACATTGTATGTTGTATACAATTTTGTATTTATCTTTAATGATCTTATAGTGACCTTTTTGCTCTGAAGGATAATGAAAGTAAAACCCAGGAAATGACACAATTTGTATCCACAACGAGTGAATTGTATAAAGCTATGTAACAGGCTTTATGCACTTGCTAGATGCTTCTAACATCTTTGTAATCACTAACATGTAGCTAGCTCTTTGTTGCGCCTCTCTATCAAGTCAAAACTCAATGAAATATTGCTAAGCTTCTTTCAAGGAAGTTGGCTGGGGCTTCCAGGTTAAAAGTGCTGGAATGTGCCATTCCAGTTAGAGTTCTGCTTAAGCTATCACTTTGGCTTTGCAAAGATTAGTATAAGAACTGTCAAATATTCCACAGGCAGACTCTCTTTCTTCCTCCTGCTGCTACTCTTCTGCTCCCTGGAAAGGGCTACATTTGACTTCCATGGCACTTCACTCAGTCTGCTGAGCTCAAACACTATGAGCCTTGGAAAGATTTGGAGAAACAAAATATTGTCTCTTTGGAACCAAGCCCTCATGTCTGAGTCTCTTGTTTCACTTAGATTCCAAGTTCTTTTGCTCGTTTTGGAAAGTCCGTAGGCCATGTTGATGCTGAAGTTAGACATCCATGGCTGGCCCATACCAGCTGGCTGGGATTGGGCCCAAAGGCTGTTTAACTTTAATGTGGGTGTTCAGGTTCAAATGGTCTGAGCTCTTGGACCCTGGGAGGTGGGAGGATCCCAGAGTCTGGGTTGCATCCCAAACCTGCAGCCACACTGCAGTTAAATAGTCCCTTGGTCCAAGGCCCAGTCTGCTGCTGTGGGCCAGCCATGGGTTTTAAATTGCAGTGTTGTTGTATCCTCACTGTCCTGGCTGGTGACAAGATGATCTCTCTCGGTTCTTTTTCCCAGAAACCACTGATGCTGCTTGGAAGCTGGGTTAAGTTTCTTTAAAAAGTCTTAAGGAAAACTCAGGAGGCATGTTTTTTTCCCCGCTGTGTGTCTGTGTGAAAGCACTTCCTCATCGCCATTCTGAATATCACTAAAACTGTTTTTCTAGAAGCATGTCAATCGATGTGTAAAGATGGCAGAATGGAACAAGACATCATACTAGTTGTTAATTATTCCCTCCATAAGCTGGTTTATTAATTCAGTATGCTTGTTTTAGGATAGTCATTTTCTTCCAAACATTAGATCATTGTTCCTATTTTATGTTAATTCTCTCTTGCAAGCACAAGGCATCCTTTGCTGAACCCTGTACCAGTCCTTCCTCCCCAACACCCTGCTGGTGCCGGTGGCCCCCTCTGATGAAAAAAATGCAGCAGCTGCCTGAAAGTTCAGGAGAGGTCACAGCTGGAGTGGGAGCACTTCCCATGCATGCCACAGAAAGAAGTTGCCCAGATTGGTTGATCTTCATGGTGTGCCTGGGGTGTGGGGTCCCCAGGCATTCCATGAAAAGAAGTGGCTCCTTTCAGGGGTCCCCAGTTATGCTGCAGAAAGACTGCCCAGAGTGGCTCTTTTGGGGAGCATCACACTACAGAGAGGAGCCACTCTGGTGTCACTTGGAGGCATAGGCATGGGGGACCCTCTGTGTCCCAGCTGCACCCATAGGAAGCCACCCAAAGTGGCTTTCAGTGGCAGGACTGGCAATTTCTGTGGTACTGCAGAAGGTGCTGTGTGCTGCTCTGAATGGGCTTGGGTGCCACTGTTGGAGCATGTGCGAGGGGTTGCTTACCCCTGCATTAAGGTTACAAATGCCTTTTTAATCATCATTACAGATGTTGCTCTGCCCAGAGTTCACCTATAATTCTATTCAGTGCTTGTTTAGTTGAGCATGTTGTATTGGTGTGTTTGCCCCACACTAGCTAGTGTAAGGCAGGTCTAGTGCCACAGCACTTCTTGTGCTGTCTAACTGAAAAGGGGGGCATCTGATCTTCACGGGTTCTTTATTATCATGAGCACAATTAGGTATTAGCATAGTAGGTGCAGAGCATCATGGTTAATGGTATTTAGGTTGATTTGGTCACAAATCTGTCAATACCTGTAATCTTACTGAAAAGAAGCAATGAAATACTGTCTCTTGTAATATGCTATTCTTTTAATTGTTCAAACTTTGTTTAGGTTAGTGGATGGGTAAAAAGGCACCATTAGTAATGAGGAAGAGGGAGCAACTTTCTGTTTTCAGCCTGTAAAAGCAGAAAGTGGTGGGGTGTTAGCTCAGCCTAGAGCTATGCCTGAGACATTACCTTGCCAGTGTCAAAGGACAGACCAATGGCCTGGCTTCTTGTGGAGCCTTCCTTTTGTTGTTTTGATCAGATGAGCTGTTTACAGTATTCTGAATTTGAGCTGAAATCATTAGTGCTGTGACTCTCTAAGAGCTGAAATAACAGTGAGGAGACTCTCTCCCTGAGCTGAAATTGCTTAGGAGCAGCCAGCAGATGGTGTGAGTGGATGGCTGAACTGTGGGAGCAACCAGTGGGTGGAGCCAGTGGATGGCCGGACAGCTGGAATGACCAGTCAGTGGTCCTGGTGGAAGGTGGGCAGAGCCGGTAGGTAGTGTGAGCAGCCAGTGGATGGCCAGACAGTGGGAGTGACCAGGGGGTGGTGCCAATAAATAGTGGGCAGAGCCAGCAGCTGGTGTGAGTGGCAACGTGAGTGACCGTCGGATGGCACTGGAGGACAGCTGGTGTGAGAGACCCTCCCTTCGTACCCTGGGATTTTGTTAGGAACCGTGTTCTGCACTGATTCTTCAGATCAGTGCTGGTTTGCTATTGAGTTTAGATGCTTTGCTATAATGTGTGGGGTTTGGGTGGAAATTTCTACTCGAATTTCCAAATCAGTGCCAATTTTGCTATTGTGTCTTTACATTGTTTTCTATTACTATTAAAACTCTGTATAGTACACTCAGACTCATGCTTGTGAGTGGGGAAGCATTACCTCTTTGGGATGTCCAGGGAATAGTGCGTAATTTCCCAGAAAACTGGGTGGGGCTCGAGCCAGTTGGTGGTGTAACATTGTTTGGAGACCACTAGAAATAGAACCCAGCTGTTCTTCTGCCATCTCTCCCTGGTAGAAGGGTTACACTAGGAAAGAGTTAATTTGGCTCAGAGGGGGTTAAGTAAACCAATAGCAGTACCTGAGGAAGAGTTAGGGTTGGTAAGCAAGCACTGATTGAGGATGGAGCAGGCTGGGCTAGTATGATGACAGGAAGCAAGAACAGAAGGAGGCTGCAGTTTGAAAGCTGGCAGTCACTCCCTGGGTATAGAGAGGAAAAGGAGGAAACCAAGGGGGAGAGTATGCCCTTGGATGCTGACCTTGCCAGAAAGATTTACTCAGGTGGTGGCGGGGGATCAGAAGCCTACAAGAAGAGAATGAGTAGAAGTCCAGGGAAATGACAGCAAGGTTTGTGCCAGTACAGACTTTGGCTGCTTGTTCAAGGCTCACTTACCAGTCATTGGGGAAGTGGCATGACCTTGAATTGGAGGACTGCTGGGAACTATGCCCCATCAGCGCTGAAACTTTGATACCCCCGAAGAGGAAAACTGTAGTCACCTGGCTGGAGGGCTAAGCCATGAAGAGAATATTTCCTGACTAAAAGGAAGCATTGCAACTTTTGGAGCATGAGAGGACAGGGGAAGGGGGTGTCAGGCCAGCTGGAGCTATTCCTCAGATGAAGCCACCAGGGATGCCCCAGCAGTGAGTAAACACTTGACACATGTACAAAAGGAACTCAAGAGAGAAGAATTCCATTAAAATATGCTTTAGAAACTTATTGATTGGCATTCACCTAACAAACAATGTCCATTAACTTGTAAGATTTATACCTTGTGTTTTACCTGCCTACTACTCTTTGCTTTGTTTTAGTCAAAAAGGCAACTATGCAAAAGGGACCTGGTATTTCATCTCCATATGGGTAAAAGCCTACCCTTACTTAATTTTGTGGGTGCAGAGTGAATTTGCACAGTTGACTGATGTCCTCAGAGTCAGGGATGGCACGGGGGACCTAGTGCAGGAAGGGATGCATTGGATTACATTTCATATTACTGCTGTGGAGGTGGTAAGCACCTCCCTTTAGTACATGCCAAGGGAAATGACACAGGTGGAAGGCTGACTGGCTGTGCTGAGGGGGTGGTATCTCAACAGGGATTTTAGACTAGACAGGTTCTCCACATACAGGAAATAGGATGAGGGTATCTGCCTTGCTGGGGTTGAGAATAGGCACCTTGCATTCTCTCCCCAGCACACATACACTCTCTCCATAGGGTAGGAGTCAGCATTGTATAGCCTTAACTCGTGTTTTTTTCCTGGATGGAAAATAAGACGGCTCCCGAAGGGTGCTTATTACCCTCTAAGAGAGACTGTGTACTCTGAGTTCTCACAGAAGTCATAAGGAGCTGAGGTCATTCTGTACAACGTCCATGTTAATTCTGCAGAGACACCATGGTTATAGGAGAGCTGGATTTCATTCTGCCTCATTCATCATTGACAGCAAAGTTTTTACTGCAGGATTTTTCTGACTGGTGATAGAGAGAGAGCACCTTCTGATTTTTGAGATTCCCAGTTTCAGTATGGAGGCTGATGGATGACTGGTAATTGGACACTTTTGATGAGGAAATCAGTAAGGAAAATAAACTCACTCTCATACAATCATACAACGCCATTTTCAATAAGGTTTATCTTCACTTGAAATGAATTTTTTTAAAACCTACCTAATATTGTTTTTCTACAGATTCTGTAATGGTTTCTCAAAAAAGATCCAAAATACAAGTAACCATGTGTAATTTTAGAAACATCAGACCACTTTCTAGTCCTTAACGAAACAAATGGGTAGTGAGCTTTGTTTCAAGAGTTCCATGGATGATGACATACATGAGAGAGAAATTTACTTTTCAGACTGGGGTTGGGGGGTGGCTTATTCTTGTAAGATTCTGAAAATTTATAAAAACCTGCAAATATGCAGTTAGGGATAAAATCTCTAATACAGAGACTTAAATATATTCAACAGGATGGCTGTATCATTTGTCTTGTCTATCTAGGCATTTATACCATGCCTGTCTGAACACCTTTGCAGGAAAAGTGCCTAACTTCTAGTATTTACGTCTATTACTATAGGGCCCAGAGTAACTTTAAAGTGTCACCACCCTCTATGAATCTGCCTCAAAGATTGTTATTGGGGTCGTCATCCTTTTGCATTACTTTCTTGGTTTGGTGTGATGTCTGTGCTAGAGTGTGCTGAAACTTTTTGACGGCAATTTCCCCTTCTATTCAGCCAACTCTAACTTTGTCCTTAGATCCCTTATGTAAGTCTACTTCTTGAAGAAGGCAGCAGACAGCAGTCCTCTGTGCGCTACAGAACATGTATATTTTAAGCACCTAGCATTGTTGAATCCAGAGACTTCTCAGTGCTATCTCAGTACCAGTACTAGGTTCTCCAGGGTCTCCTACTTGAACATAGGGTCAGGGCCGTAACTAAGGTGGGGCCAATGGGGCTTTGCCACAGATGTTCTGGAACAGCTCAATAGAGCCACTCTATTAAAGGGTGCTAATGGCAAGGGGTGTGTTCCAGTCGGTAGAGCCCTGCAAATCCGCGGGTATCTGCATCTGTGGGTGCGGGTGCAGGTGCGGATAACTGCAGACCCATTGCTGCGGATCGACCCATGGATGCAGCATCTGTTGTTACCTTATCACATTATGATCCATTGCTGAAGCTGCTGCACTGATCTGTGTCAGCAGCATGCAAGGGAACCAGGAAGCACTCTGGTCAATCCTAGATTGTGATCTGCCAGCCAATCAGAGTCTCAAGGTGGGGTTTGGAGACTCACTGCTGGTCTTTGATTGATTGGCTCATTCCCCTGCCCACTTCTTCCTTTTCTTGCTTCCAGTTGGCAAGCCATTGCTGTCAATCAGAGATTTCATAGGTAGGTAAAGAAATCTGATTGATAGCATAGCATGTGAACCATAAACAAGAAAGGAAAAAGTGGGTGGGACCCATATGGGGAATGAACCAATAAAAGGCTGAATAGTTGTATGTGAGCCCAAGCTTGGTTGCAGCTGCAGTTACAGATGTAGCTAAACCCTAGCATGTGGATTTCAGATAGGATTAACGTTATCACTGAGTGGATGCGGATCAGATGCGGTTCCACATTTTTGTATTTGCACAGGGCTCTACCAATTGGAACGCACCCTAGGCACCAGATCGCCACATGATGGCCCTGCATAGGGTTGAGGAAAGGTGGCACCATCTTTTGGTGATGAGTAAGTTTGTCTTCATGGGTAGTCATCCTTGGTCTTGCTCTATGTAAGCTTTCCAACAGAATTGGCAGTTATTGTTCTACTTGTGTATGTCCAAACTAATTCCATATGAACCAGTGAATGCTATTATTAAAATAGGCCCCAAAAAGATTGGGATTTCAGTTGTACAAGGATCATTTCAGATGTATAAAAAAGACACTCCCTGCCCGAATGAGTGTATGATCTTTGCTTCAAATGATGCTTCTTCCCTATCATTTTAAGGGGGATTTGAACTAGCCTATCAGCTTTTTAAAGGAAAATCTTCACTTGTCCTATTCAATTAGATAGAAGGCAAGAAGAAGCATGGACAAATATCCCTAAATGTGGTCATGAATCTGCCATGTATTGATATGCAATGCACTAAGCGCATTTGGCATTTATGAGCCTCATACTGGCAGAGGGCATCTTGTTGAGACATGAAACTGATGCCACTTGCAGTGTATGTCACATACTGTAAACCAGTTTCCAACCTGCTGTAATACTGGTTTAACATTAAAAAGAAAAAATTGTTGTCTTTAATATTTAAACAAAAAATTAATAATTAAACACAAGTTCTTTTTATTATTGTTATCCAGCATTAAAAGAAGACAGAGACTTCCCCCCTCATAGCCTTTGACTCAGGAGTCTTATGTTGTCTGACAATCTGTCTGCTATTTAAGGGGAATTCACTTACATCTATCAGCTTGCAGTGTGAAAAGGAAGCATTAATAGAATCCATTGATGTGTCTTAAAAATTAGTTACTATTGTATTATCTGTGTTGGAGAGGAGCCCATGAGATGAGAGAGAATCCCTTTTACAGTATCCCTTTTGGGGTGAGTTGTTTGCTTTAGCTGGGTCAATGCACAGTTTCATTCCACCCTTGAGAAACAGTGAACATTTCCTGCTCTTCCTTTGTTAATGAAGGTCTTCATGGTGACTTGATTCAATGCCCTCTGAAGTCAATAGATAGAGCCCCATTGGGGGTGTTGGATAAGATCTATCAATGGCTTTTGTGACAGTGCCCTTAGGTCACTTGACCCTAATTGTGGCCATAACCACTGGGCTTAGAGGCACTGCTGTGGAAGACCATAGCCTTCTAAGCCTCTGACGGTTGCATAGGCAGTCATCTGCAGATTTTTCTTCTTGCCTTGTGAGCTCAGTGTCCTGTTTCCATCAAGAACATATAAGCAGCCTCAGACAAAATAGAGTTAAATCTCAGTCCACTTCATGTTAACTAGTAGTCTATTTTTTGGTTCTCTGTTCTGCTAATTGTCATTAAGTTATTTAATAATAGTTATGCTGGCAAAGATTCTGGATGAGATCTGCAGACAGTAGAGGTATCAGCTGAGAATAGGGTCCTACAGGGCGGGGGTGAGGGGTGAATCTCATTTTGTTCCTGTGTCCCATACAATGGATATATACTGCAGTGTCCTGTGATAGAAAAGGGTCAGGCTTCACTAACAACAGATTGGTGCAGTGTTGGCTTTGAGCACAGTGTGGTGAGGGCAGCACTACCTAATATCAGTGCATAGTCAAATATAGGACAGAGAAAGGGCTTGGAGACAGGAGAAGGAGGCATAGCCAGATGGTCTCCCCCCACCTTCTAGCACTGCACTGAGGTACAAAGTGTAAATTAAAGCTGTCAGTGGCCCTGTTAATACGTGCAGGTGGCAACACATGCTACTGAAACCAGAGACACAGGGTTCAGGTCTGAACACAATGCAAATGAATAGCAGAAGGATTTGATTCCAATTGTAAGACTCATGTGGTTAACAGTCCTGGTCCCAATCAGGGTGCAGGATGGGGCCCAGTCAAAAGAGTCATAAAAAGGATTATGTTTGGAGGGTGGGAGTGTGGTGAACCCTCCCAGAATCTGGTCTGGTGTGCTGCTGTGCCACCCCTCGAATGCCATTCCTGAACTGTGACTTACCCTTATATGACAGGTGGCCACTCACTCCTGAGTTAGTTCATGCCAGCCTCCTGCATGTCATCAGTTCCAGGCAGTAGGCATTTGCTTTCCAGCCACTTAAGGGACAGTCACTCAGCAAGCACCTCCAGCCCCCAGATGCCACAGTGGGAATTACCATCCTAAAGAGATTGGGACCCTTCCCTCAATCACTGTTGGGCTCATGGACTCCAGTTTGCTTGTTCGTCAAACAAGTGAGAATACCCTTGCTGTGCTCATTCACACCCTCTAGAGTCCACACAGCTTCAGATAAAACAAATACTAGTTTACTGGTCAGAACATGATTTTAAGTGAGTATAAGGCAATGCCCAATCATTTAATAGAGGAGTCGGGAGTTACCACAAGCAAATAAAAGCAGAAGGTCCTGGGTTCAAACCCCAGGGGGTTGGACTCGATGATCTCATGAGGTCCCTTCCAACCCTATGATTCAATTCTATTCTAAAAGATATCAGATGCATACTACTCTAACAACACTACCTAACTTAACTTCAAGATCCAAGATCACTCGCAAGATGTTCAGCTGATGGATGTTTTTAGAGCCAGTCTCTGCCTGATACTAGGTATGGCCCAGATCTTGCTTGAAGTTGGAGGATGTTTCAAGATGGTGTTTCTCTGACAAAAAGCCCTTAGCCTTTCAAAGTGTCTATTTGTTTTCAATCCCACCTCAACCCTTTCTCCTCTTGGGTTGAGGTGATTTCCTTTGCTCCACTTGAGCCAGGGAGCTCAATTTGCATTGTCTTTGTCATGCACCTCTCCAACCTATGTGCTGAGACAGCCCTGGTGGTCTGAGCCGTATAATAAGCTTCATCTCCTGCTCACTTCTAACACCTTTTGTTCTCTGTGAACATACATACCTCCTTTGCTGCAGTTCCTAGCTGCTCTACACAGGGGAATCACCAGATCCCTCACAGGTGTGTCTCTGCCAGTAACCAGGGTGGCTAATCCCAGGAAATCCAGTTCTTGCAGGGCAAGCTGCCCTGTTGCATTTCACTCTAGACCCCACTTCTCATATTTGTTTCTTTACAAGCATAACCATGTTATTTCTTCTATGGTCTTACGGCTTTCATTTCCCTCCATTCCTGCCACGTTTCATGAACAAAAGGCTTTTCCCTTCTGACCCACATGTTTTGTCTTTTTCTTGTCTCTCACAAAGCATTATTATGGATTAGGGTTGAAAGGGACCTCCAGAAAGTCATCTAGTTCAAGCCCTGCTCAAAGGTGGACCAACCCAACTAAATCAACCCATTTCTGCTTGGATTCTCTGTAGCCTTCTTGCTTCTCACCAGAGGTCAGAAGCATAAGTTCCTCCTCTTTGAGACTGGACTGCAGTTGTTGCTCCAAGCTAATGAATACCAAAATGAGAAGTTCCAGCAGGGCAGCCATGTTAGTTTAGTTCAGCAAAACAAGCAATGAGTCCTGTGGCACTTTTAAGGATTAGCAAATTTATTTATCACATCAGCTTTTGTGGGGAAAAAATGTCACTTCATCAGACACTTTGAAGATGGGGGAACTTACTTGTATTCCTCTCAGGTTTTTTTTTTTAATTTAAGTGAGCAGCGTAAATACTCTTCCGAGTTTAAGATCTTGCTGACTGCCTCACTAGGCAAGCTAAATCTCAAAGTGATAATTTGTTTATGTAGAAGTACAAATTACACTTACAGCATCTGTGCTGTGCTTTTCCTATGATTGCCAGCCTCTCTTTTAGCAGCAGACTCGCAACTTTCTCTGCAGTGGAGCGCTATGTCTCCCACCTGGTTAGTGTCTGTCTGTGGTGTGTTCCTGTGTCATTGGGCGGGCTAGCAGAAAAGAGTTGCTCTTCTTTGTAGTGTTAGGGTCACTCATGTAACAACAGTTTGGATGTGAAATTATCTGTTGGAGTAGTATAAGGGTAACTATATGTTCTCAGTTACAATATCCCTGAGTAAGCTTATTGCTGTCTCCCTTCTGGCATCCAGACTTACTGTCTCCAACTTAACATCACTGGAAGATAGGCTACCCTTTTCTTTTATATTGTGTGTGTGTGGTACTTCAGAGGAACTCTTTGAACGGAGGGGAAGAGAGAGAGAGATCTGACTGTAAAGAGACACTTTACCTTTCTATATACTGCCAACTTCCCAGCTTCTAGAAGACATCTTGGTTAGGATAAAGTCTATTAGCAGCTTGATAGTTCTTTCACCTCAGGAAATTGCTTGCTGTCTCTGCCTGAATGACCAGGCATAATGCAAAAATGAAAAATCCTTCCTTATCATATTACAGTTATCATATTCTCTTAATTTCAATTTGTATCATATATGACTTGTCTTGGACAGTACCTGGTTCATTGCACAGGTACAAAAACTGACATTCTTACTTAACTTTTACTTTATTCTTTATAGGCAAAACTACTGACTTCATGAGATATTTATCCTGCATTAAGACAGTTAAGTCTAAGTGAAGTCTTCAGGATTGGGACTTCAAAAGGGCTTGGGGAAGTAACTGACACTGGGTATTCAGCATGGGATATCAGTTGTCTTTCCAAAAGAAATCAAATGTAAGGACTTAGTTTATAATTGTGAGCTGTGCCAGTGAATTTAGTGCCCAAGAAAATGGAAGAGGCAGTATGCTATCTTCTCTAGTACCAAAGAGATGTATTATAAAATGGAGTTGTGCATCATTCCTTTCAGTGCTCTGACTAGAAGCCTGACTTGTAACCAGTGTCACTGTTGGTACTGCATTCCAAAATCTTCCTTCATCTGAGTCTCCGTGACATGCTCACAGGGGCTACTATTAGACAAATGTAACCCTTCTGCTAGACCAAGATGGAAGCAGCAAGGGTTGGGTTCTATATCCAGGGGTTTCCAAACAATGTTACAACACCAGTAGGCTTGAGCCCCCACCCAGTCTTCTGGGAAATCATACACTATTCCCTGGGAGCCCTAGAGGGGCAATGTTTTCCTGCTCACAAGCGCGAGTCTGAGTGTAGTACATAGAACTTTTAATGGTAGCATAAAAGAATATATAGAGGCAGTATCAAAACTAGCACTGGTCTGGAGAATCAGTGCAAGACAGTATTACCACAAAACCCAATACAGCACTCATTCCACCCCAGTGTATGTAGAGAACGTCCCTCACTTCTCCATTACCCTCATATTGACCATCAGTTTGAGTGACCACCTCAAAAAGGAGGGAGGGGGGGCCCTTCAGCCTTCCCCTCCTGTTGTCTTCTGCTACCTCTGGAACTACTCACCATCCTCTGGCTCCATCTGTGGGCTGCTGGCACCACCTGCCGGTCACTCTCACTCTCCGCTGGCTGCCATCACCGTCCGCTGGCTGCTGTCACCACCTGCTGGTCACTCACGCCTTCTGCTAGCCTCTCACACTATCTGCTGCTGCTGGCCACTCTTCATGGTATGTCTAGACTGATGGCAGCAAATTTGCTGCTGTCAGCTTGGTGTTCCAGGAGCGGTTCGCAGCGAGTCTGAACTCGCTGCATCGCTGCCACAAATCAGTCCCGGAAGTCCTGGGGGTGTAGGGAAAAGCCAACTGCAAGGGATTTTCGGTTGGCTTTTTCTGGATGTGTACCAGTAGCCTACAAAATTGCTGTCAGTTATGCAAGGATTTTTATGTTCCTTGTGTAACTGGTGGTTGACTTCTGCTGAAAAGCCCTCTAGTGTGGACTAGGGCTCTGTGATTTCAGCTCTTAGGGGGGACTTTAGCCTTCAGTGATTTCAGCTCCAGATTCAGGACACCAGAATCTACACCTCTGATCAAAATAACAAAGGAGATTCCACAAGGAATCATGAAGTCTATCTTTTAACAATGGGTAGGGAGTGAGGCATTGCCTGAAGCATAGCTCTTTAGCAGAGCTAATGCTACCCAACCCTCTTCTCTCTCACCTTACAAGACTGAAAAAGTGGAGTTGCTCTCTCTCCTAAGTTCTGTGTTGCTGATGATGACTCTTCCATCAAACAGGCTTAACAGTTTATACAATCAAAGGGTAGCATAGCATGAAAAGACAATATTTCATTTCCCTCCAGTTGAAATGCAGGTATCAGTCCGTATATAATTTACCATCATGCCCTTCACCTGACACAGTGGGATTATGCTAATACCTAAATTTACTCGTGCAAATACAAAGCCCATGCAGATCAGTTGCCCTCCTTTTAGCTGTTAAGCAAGAGAAGTGTTCAGCCTGTATACCTGCCTTACACAAACAAATCAGAACTCACTGCGTTACTTCTAGAAATCAGCCCCAGAAGTCCTGGGGGCCTGGGAGCACGGGATAGCCAAACACACGGGATTTGTGGTCAGCTTTTCCTGTATGTGTACCAGTGGCTTACAAAGATGCAGTCGGGTCCATGTCTTCTGCCTCCAGGCCCTGCAGGGGCTCTTTTATGGTGCAAGTAGTCTGGCGTGGAGCTATCTGGCATGCACCTTCCTCCACCACTTTCAGGGGCTCCAATCAGGGGTGTTGCTGGCGCTGGGCACAGGGGGCCCGTGCCCCAGGTCTGGCAGGGCCCCGCCTCTCCCGGTCTATGGCCCAACCAGGCTGGAGATCCGGGACCCAGCTGCCCATGGCTGCTCCCGTCCCTGGCCTGGTAGGGGGCGGGGCCTGGGCTGGTGCCCAGGGTCCTTTCCCAGGGCAGCGATGTGCCTGGCTCCAATGTGACTGGCAGCTCTTTTACATCCACCTGAGAGGTCTTCTGTGAGACCTCTCTGAGCTGCCAGTCTTCTACTAGGACTTCCTCAGGACCTGGAGGCTCATCTCGGCCTTCAGGTCTGTTACAGTCACCAAAAGGGAGGACCTCCTTGCAGAGCCCCTGCTACACAATCTCCAGCTTCATGTATAGGTGGCGGAGGCCCACTCAGTGCAACGGAGGCTGGTCCTGGCAGGCGTCAGCAGGGTCAGAGACCACCTGGACTACACCCACAGGGACTGGGTGGATCCCCAGGTGCTAGCACAGCGCATGGGACTCTCCACCCTCTGAACCCCCTGGCGCCAACTCCAGGAGGTGAAGGCAGCCTTATCCCCTGCTGCTTGGTTTTACCTCAAGAAGGTCCTGTGAGAGGGTACTTCTCAGTCCTGGCCCTCTGGACATTTTGATTGGGCCACCCCGGCAGCCCCCTCCCCATGCACCAAGCCAGCTGCTAGATCTGCAGCTGGTTCCCTTTAGAGTTGCGCCAAAGACCATCTGTACACACTCATGCAGCACACCATCCACTTTCTTGCCCTCTCATCCCACCCCAACACCTATGGCAGGACCATCTACCACTGCTAGGGGGCAAGAACCCCTGGTGGGCCAGCTTATATTCTATCCTGACACCATGGCCCACTGGGGATATCAGTTGGCAGCTCCTGCATGGATGGGGATGTACCTGGCATGGTTCACCCCTCATCCTGACACATGTTGTTTTTGCAGCATGAGGGAGACTCTGGCACATGTCAACCTCAAGTGTGCCAGGCTGCAGCCCCTTTTCTGGCTCCTCCAGAACTTCTTGTTGAGGTTCTGGCTATACTTTTCTCCTCACTTGTTTATTTATGCACACACCATCCATGGCTCCACAAAGTTGTGGGACCTCCTGGTAAACCTCCTCCTGGTGCTGGCCAAAGTCACCATCTATAACACCAGAGAGGAGAGGCTGGCTGGGGTCGGGGGGAGCAGTATCCTGCGACTCTGGGGCCTATTTCCTCAGTCTGGTCACATATCTGAGCAGAATTCCTTTGGGCAGCATCTGCTGACTCCCTAGATACCTTCTGGGAGTGGTGGGTGCTCTCCGGGGTTCTCGGCTCAGAGCCCTCCTCCCGTTCCCTGCTTTTGTTCCTTTGATCTCTGACACCTGTTCCTGTGTTTGATTATTTTGTCCCCCATAATCAGTTGATCCCCAGGACCAGCGACTCCTCCCTTGGGCTGAGGGAGGGTTTTTAGCAGTGAGTGGGCTTGTACCCACTCACTACCCAGGGTTCACATAGTACAAACAAATCCATTGACTGTCTCATGCTCCAGAATACAAACCCTAGCCACCAGAGGTAGGTCTTCTGTATCAGGACCTTTATGAAGTGCAATGATACAGAGGTGTATTTCAATTTTTTGATAGAGACTAACAATGTAGGAAGAAGCACACTGAGGACCATATTCAACTCTCAGATGTGTGTTGGCTCTCATCGATGGTATAGGGAAGAGGTATCTGCATTTATATTCAGACTGGGAATACTGAAGGCCCAAAGGCCAGCTTTACTTGTGGTTTATTGTGTTATACTGCTAATGACAGAGGAGCTGCCATATCAAACTCCAGTAGGGGACCAGAGCCATCAGAAATTTTGGCTGGCCTAGGGAGCAAGGGAGTATGACTAGGACATTTCACGGGGTGTGAAATGTTTCTATGTAGTTCCATCATCATAGCGTTCAAAGGACCTCCCATGTATTTTTGGATGTATCCTTATATGACTCCTGTATGGTAGGGGAACTAGTGTCTTCATATTACACTTGAGATATCTGAGCGTTTATAGGCAGATTGTATGTGTGACTATGGATAAGTCACAATCTGCAGAAAAGAGGGGAAATGAACCTGTTATTTCCTAGGTCCTCATCTTAAACAGAAGACCAGTGTTCCCTGCTCAGTGGCTCCAACCAGTGGAATTTGCGGACTGCCTGGTCCTGCATCATTAAAATAAATGTGAGCTATGAAGAGTGGTTTCTTGTGTTAAATCATCCTGTCACCACCTTGAAAATGCATTAACATGAGAGTTAGAGGTGGCTGATCCATTAATTTCAGATCTGTTTCTGGATCTGAACTTCCTCAAAATTTATGGGTAAAAGTATATGCTTTGTCATCAGTAGTAGTCAGGTTTTTCCTGTCCTCACAGTATTATGGGTGGAGCTGGTAACACTGTTTTTAATAGGTTGCCTGACACTTTCCAGTATAAGATCCTGTTTTCTGTTGCTTATAACTTTGCCAAATTTTAACTATTTAGACTTGCATTTTCCATGCCAGGTGTCTGCCTCAAGCTGAATTTTTTGTTAAACTTCAACAAAAATGGTTTATCCGTTTTTAAATTTATTGGCGGGGAAAAAAAGAAACCCCATTTGCAGGGAGAACATTGTGAAGATGAAGGGAGAAATAACATCTTGTCTTTCATCCTCTAGAAATTATTCAAAGGTTTCAAAAAAATTAGACCAACTTTGTCAGAGGTTCCTCTTCTTTGAAACATTACCTGCCCTTTAGCAGCACAGTCAGCCAAGTTATTGTGCCAGGCTTCTGCCTCTGGAGACATTCTGCTGTTCCATCTAAATGAATGCAAGTCATTTGGCTCTAGCACTGCTTTAGAGAAACAAGCTTGCCATGAGTTGGAGAATTTCCGTTATGATGGGACATAATCCAAAACACAGTTCTGGGAAATAATTTTTAAGGATCCATTATCTCATTAATTCTCCCACTTACTTCTAACCAAAAGGATTGTATTCTGGGACAATCCCAAAACACATGATACAGTGTTGCTCTGGGAAACCCACATCTCCAGCAGCCATTTGTTTTGGCAAAGTCTGTGCACTGTGACCTATGCAAAGACCACTGTGAATGAAATTTCTTGCTAGCAGCTATAGAACATGAATAACATTTGTAATGTCTTACAAGGCACTCCTCCATTGGCTAGTATTCAGGTATATGCACAAATCTTTGTTCCAGGCCTAGTGCAGGGAATCTAAATTAGGGAGTGTTCTTTGGGCAGACGACTGCTACTCAGGTGATCGTATGGATTGCTCTTCACATCAACAGTAATCTGGACTTGCTGATGCAGCCATTACTGAGAATGAGAATAGAGGGGGAAAATACATAATCTTTCCCATGTTAAAAATGCATCAGAACAGGAATCTTTGAAAGTTGATGGGAGGGTGTACTTTGTCAGGTATGTGCCTTGTCATACTTCTGAAGATCCATCCATTAATCTTTTGTGGCTTGGGGGTGGGGGGGGCAGTTTTCACATGCTGAATAGAGAGGCTTGCTAGATGCTCCACAGCGAAAAATTCCAAACATTTTCTGTGCTGAAAATACTCTGGCTGTGAGAATTCACACTTGCAACTGAAGTGAATAAAGCTGTGTTTTGAGGATATTCAGTGCTATATAATGCTAAGCACTCTGAAAAATCAGGTTCTAGATGATTTCAGATAAGACTCCCACTATGGGTGGATAATTGTGACCTTAATCTCTTGGTGCATTAGTTCTCTGTCTGCAAAATAGAGATACTAATACCATGATCTCCCAAAAGTGTTATGAAAATAGATCAGTTAAAGTTCCTGAAGCATTCAGATGCCAAAATAAACACCATAGGAAAGTCAATGAAGAAATTAATAATTCTGTGTTTAGAGCGGAGTTTGAATTGCATGCAGTAAACAAGGCACAGACCACATGTTGAGGAGAAAAGACAACATGGAATTATTAGTGATTAAGTGGCCATGCATTGAATGAGGCAGCTGAGTGGAAAAAGAAGAATGTGATCATGTAATTAGACTGTCATAATACACATGCAGAAGGGGGCTGAATTAAAGTTGCACAGGTAGCTTCCATTCTAGAATTCCTAACTTTTGAGTGTTTTATTTTGCAACACTAATCTTAATAATTATATCTGTGTCGAAAACTAGGGTAACACATAGATTCCATTATGCTATTATAATAGCCTGGAAATGAGCTAGTTATACTTGAATGGGAAAGAAAGTATCCTTTCTGAGAGATGTCCAAAACAGAAGCTAATAACATTTCATACTGGTCATTTGGTTACTTTTCCACTTTAAAGATCTTTGTTGAAAGTGGAGTTGATGTTTTTAGATGTAAGGCAGGCTTAGAGGCTGTGCCTAACAGCCAAAAACGAGGCAGCAAATAATCTGCATGGGTTTTGTATTTGCATGAGCACAAAAAAGACCATTAGGTATTAGTATAGTCTGTCAGTCTCTGGGTGCAGGGCATGATAGTTAATGGTATTCAAGTTTATTTGAACACAAATCTGTCAATATCTGTAATTTTACTGAAAAGAAACATAAAATACTATCTTTTGTAATATGCTACTCTTTTGAATGTTCAAACTCTGTTTAGGTTAGTTGAAGGGTGAAAACTGACCAGTACCAGAAAGGAAGTTGAAAGAGTGCCTACCCTCCTGCTTTCAGCCTGGTAAAAGTAAGAAATGGGAATGTGGGGGGTAGATCTGTTAAGAGCTATGCCTGAGGCACTGCCTCACCCCTTGCCCTACTCTGAAAGGATAGATCAGTGGCCAGGCTTCTTGGGGAGCTTTTCTTTTGTTATATTAATTGAAGAAGCTGTTTGCAGCTGTTCTGAGTTTAAGAGCTGAAATCACCGAGAGAGAAGATCCTCTCTCTCTCAGCTGAAATCACTAAAGAGCAGCCAGTGGATGGCTGGACAGCAGGCATGACTAGCGGATGGCAACAGTGGGCAGAGCCAGCGAGTGGACGGCAGGAGCCAGCAGACTGTGAGAGTAACCAGGAGGGGGGTGCCAGCAGACAGCTGGTTTGAGGGACATTCTCTCATACCCTGGGGTTTTGTTGGGAATCCTGTTCTGCACTGATTCTCCAGATCAGTGCTGATTTTTGCTATTGGGTCTTTACCTTTCTTTTGTTACTATTAAAAGTTCTGTATGCTACACTCAGATTAGTCCTTGTGAGCAGGGAGGCATTACCCCTTCAGGGTGCCCAGCGAATAGTGCATGATTTCGCAGAAGATTGGGTGGGGACTCAAGCCAGTTGGTGCTGTAACATTATTGGAAAACCCCTAGATATAGAACCTGATCCTTATTCTGCCATCTCACCATGGCAGAAGAGTTACATATATGTTAATAGTACAATAAATAAGAAACTAGCAGAATGCAGTAGGCCAGATTCATCCTTTGATATACCATTTTTGCTCCAAACAAAACAGGGCATCTATGCCCCAAGTGGGAGGAATTTATCACTTGAGTAAGGAAGCTGATGTTTCTACTATGCTGTTGATTCTACTAACTGAAGGAAGCTTTGATCCCTGCTGTGGACTCCCCAAGCACTCTCATAGCAGAGGCTGTAATGCAATGTGCTCGTCAGTTCATTGTCTTTTAGTTGCCTTATGAATACGCCCCCTACATAGCAGTCAAGGGGAAGTTGGCTCAGTTAAGGATTGAGTATAACGTTTATGGGGTGGGATGGGTATGTATACCCATGTGTGTTGTGGTTTTGTTTGTTGGTTTGGTGTGGAATTTCTAAGCAGCGTTTAACATACCTCACTCCCAAACCCACATTTGCTGCTTGTATCAGTTTATAATCATATCAATTGTATAATCTGATTTACCACAATAAGGATATTTTTGAAGGATTAAGGCACTGTTGATGCAACCTTAATTCTGCTTCCTTGTGTGTTTGAAAATGTCTTTTAATTACAGGCTTGCATCCTATTTCCCCCCATATCTCACCCTTATTTAGTGCACACAGTGGATGCACAAAGATGCAGAATTAAGGTTGCATGGTGTGTGTGTGTATGTGAGAGATGCATAAAATGGTGAGTGTGTGTAAAATCTGTTGGTCTAAAAATAAATTCCAATGGAATATTTTTAAAATATTTCTTGTTTTTAATCAAACCCTAGTAAACAGTAGTGACTCAATTAAGAAAAATAGGACTAAAATAATATATTATAAATGTTAACTTTCCAATAAAGACTGTTCAGAAGTGACTGTCCTCCTATCCTTAACTGACCCGGTTCTACATAAATATTTTAACACATTATGCATTAGTGATATATAACACCACACTATATTGTAAAAGCCTTACAATAAGTGCTAAGCATAACAAGATGAGAAATAGGAGGGGTTTGCAATCATAGAGCAAGTCTACACCATAAAATTAAGATGTCAGTTAAATTGACATACAGTCATGGCAGTAATTGGCTTGGTTTTACATGTCCCCATTACACTCCTTGTGTTAGCGGTTCTCATTCACCAGAAGTGATTTAACTGCCAGTGTGGATGTTGTGAGATGGTTTCTGAAGAGCAGCAACAGTCAGTGTAACAACATATCAGTCTAGCACTATGCCTCTTGCAGAAGTAGAGTTATTAATGGCAGGTCTGTACTGCCTGCCTTTTTCAATGACAGTCAAATGGAAATATTCAGGTTACTTAAAATATCTTGCCTATCTGTGTTTTACTTCCCTACTCCTTGCACGTCTACTGCACGAGTTGAAGGGAGAGCCCTTCAACTCAGAGCTACCCCAGTTGCCACAGTTGTGGTCAGGAATCGACTTCCTGATCAGCTAAGCGGGTCTTCACAGATCAGAACAGTCAACTAGGAAATTCGGGCTGTTAACAGTGAATTTGGCGCTGTCAGTGAAGACAAGGCCTAAGTCAATGTAGCGTGTGAGTTATGTCAATGGGAAGAACATTGTAGTGTAGATGCTTATAGAGTCAGGTTGACATAAGCTGCTTTGGCCTTAACTTTGTATTTAGAAGAGCAGATCTGTCAGTATTTGAATACAGGTTTTAGTCTGCCTAGCATGTTTAAAGACATTTGGCAGCTATGAGAAACAATTAGTAGGCCTGGTGTTACCCCTTTGACTTCAGTGGAGTCACACGAAACATTATTTTTGACCCACTGTACGTTAAAAAGCAATAATGTTTCACATGTGGAAATAAAAGTAAATCTTTAATGCACCTTTTTTGAGCAGATAGTATGTCAAGGTTCAGTTTGTTGCAGGCCAAAAAATAATCAAACATTAGAGATTCTGCTGTGAGGTATGATTGTTCATAGAGTACACTATGAGAGAATATTTAATATGCTGGCTAATTAACAAATCAAAGACAAATATAGTTTCATTATAAATTCAACTAACAGTTGCAGTTGGCTATCCTGGACTTTAGTCTGATGATGATTTATTCATTTATTTGGGTTATGGTAGTATGTGTAGGTCCAAATCAGGATCCTTTTTTTCTAAAATGTATTCATGCACAAAGGGTAAAGACAGACCCAGGCCAGAAGTGTTTACAATCTCCATACAAGAAGGGCAGCGATAGGTGAAGACAAACTGACAAAAGGGAGAAAAAGGTAAGTGGGAAAGTTGCTAATTACTTTAATGGTAATAGTCATGGCACGCCAGTTGCCATTACATTGTCCTCTTTCTGTCAAGACACCCAATCTCTGTGTATTAGCATGTCCTTTATGATATTGGTAGATTTGAGGAGGGCCCAGAAGTTGGCTAAGGCATTACATGGAAACAAGTAAAGATAGTTCTTGCTTTAGAGAGTTTTAAACCTAAGCTCTGTGCTGACAGCAGCAATGAGCAAATTCACCACTGCCAGATCAATCTGCTGAATCGACTGATAGGGTCTGTGAAGACCCACTCAGGAAACTGATCTTGTAAGACCATCAGCACAGAAGTAGTGCTGACTCAGAGGGAAGGCAATTCCTTCCAACTCGGTGTCCTGAAGGCACTTTTGGTAAGTAGATGGCAGGCAATCAGAGGGAGATACATAAGGTATTTAAAGTACTCTATGCATCTCTCTTTGAATGCCAACGAAACTGTAGAAGAGTCAATTAGCTGTAAAACCTCACCCTTGTGATTTCAAGGCAGGCATAGTGCACATTTTGGCATTTCCATTCAATTCATTTTCTTTTTTAATCCTCTCACTTTTCAAACTTAGCACAAAGGCATGGTTTCCTTTCCCAAGGGAGAGAGCTGCTTGTCCTCGGACCATTGAGGTTGATGGTCTTTGGAGGAGGCCCTGCATAACATTATAGAGGTGGTTTACTGGATAAGGTTGGGGGAGATAGAAAACTGGGTACTGGGTGTGTTGCATGCATATGGACACAGAGATGGAAGTGGGTGAAGAAAACAAAGAATGGTTATCTGTGTGGTGGCCCCTCTTATCTTTTACTTGGGTTGACCTCATTCCTGCCCTCTAAGTTTGAGCTGATATACACTCCTTTTGGGTAGAGATCATGATGTGTTGCCTGTAAACGGTCTGCTACTTGCACTAATTTTATCTGTGCTAGTAAGAAGACAGAACAGTATTTTGGAAAGCATCAGAAACCCCTCCCAATACTGTGCAATAGTTAGAGCAGTCACTCTTCAGTTAACAGGATAGGCATCTAACATTGTCTGTCTAGATGAGATTCAGAGAAAGTGCAGTATATGCCCTGAGCCAATGCTCCCTGAGAGTAGCAGAGTACACATAGGTATAATACAAAGCATATTACACATCAGAGCAAGGTTGCTTTCTCTCAGACCCGTGTGTGTATTGTGCAGCTCTCCTGGGATGAATTTGTCCCTCGTCCTCTGTGTTAGTTTACCCAAATTCACTTTGAAGATTTTGAGACTCCAGAAAGGGGGAACTTGATGTAATATTTGTACTGACCTTTCCTTACACTGTTTTCTGTCCTAATAAAGAAGTTTCCTTAGCAAGTGGTGCTAGTTCTTGTAAATGTAAAGGAGATGCACCGGTAATTGTTTTCAGTGTATTGCATTTTTAAATGTAGGAGGCCCACTTTATTTCAGTTCTCATGCAGGGACCAAGGAAAAGTGTTTTGTGTCTGCCTGTACCAGTGTTTCTAGGGGCCAGCATGACCCTTGCCTTCACTTATACTGTTGTATCCAATATGGAACACAGCAGGGTGCAGAAGCAGTACATTAGGGGTCTGCCCTGGCCATTGCCCCTGTTGCTCATCTCTGGGCATTCAGGGCTCCCTTGGAAGTAGTGCTGAAGTGGGGAGCCAGCTCTGCAGTAAGTTCAGGGGCTTCTTGTCCTGGGGGTATTCTTGCTTGAGCTTCTGCCTATCTTGGGGTGCAAATGGCCAATGCACAAGGACAGGTAAGGCCCTAATTTAAAAATTTCAATTCTGTTGCCTGTGGAGCAGTGCTATTACAGTGAATAGTACACTCTGTGCATACATGTGTGTGCTCTCATGACTGTTCATATCTGCTTTTCCTAAACAGCAAGTAAGTCATCCTGGCTGAGAGGGCCTATTCATCATTGTATATGAAAATCATAAAACTTAAGAATGTGTAGTATCAGGTCCCAATTTACACAAGGTGTTTTCATGACCACAGATCCATTTAAAGCAGGGTCTTTGGTAGTGTCAGCCATACAATCTTTTCTTTCTTGCTCTATTGGATTTGTATATTTACCAGTTCTTAGAATCCTTACTCTTTCTGAATTAACCTCTCTTATTTGGTGCAATTCATGTCATTGTTTTAGAAGGGACTTCTGGATAGCAGGTAAGGCTGCTGTGGCTGGTTCCAGGAAGTCTCCAGTTCTGACTGTGGCCAGTTCTCTCTTATAGGATTCAATGTAGCCAAATGGCTAGTGCCCTGGACTGGTCAGAAGAGCTTGTTTCTACTCCCAGCTCTGCCATTGGCCTGCAGGGTGTTCCTGAGCAAGTCACTGGGGTATGTCTATTCTTGCAAGTTAGTTCGAATTAAGGAGGTTTAATTCGACTAATTTAGTACCTGTCTACACTAGGCTTTCATTAGTTTCAATTAAGGAATTCCTTACTTCAAACTAATGAAAGCTTAGTTTGAATTAGTAAGACCTGCCGGTTAGTTCGAACTAAACCTTGAGTTCAATCCTTAGTTCGACGTAAGGGTAGTGTAGACTAGGATTAATCCTTAGTTTGTCCTTAAATTCGAATTAGGGGCAGTTAGTGGAATTCAACTTACTGTTAAAGTCAAATTAGTCCACTTTGTTAACCAAACTCATAAGTTTGAGTTTAGTTTGAACTAAATTCAAACTTCTTAGTTCAAATTAAAAATTCAAACCAAATTTTCATAGTGTAGACATAGCATTGATGCCTCTTTCTCAGTTTACCCATCTTTAAAATGGGTAAACACTATTCTTGTATTAAAACCACTTTATGATCTACTGGTGAAAAACACTATATAAGTGCTAGGTATTATTATTAAATCTGACAAAATAAATATGTGATAACAGTCTCAATAATGGGTAGGAAGCTGATGTTTTGTGACTTGCTTCTGACTCTGATCATTTCTTGTTTATGTCCTTTTCCGCACATCTATTTGTTGCATCCACATATTGTGTCTCATCTTATGATTAGATACTGATTTTAAAGTCAAACTTTTTTAGCCTCAACTACTGTAATATATGAGCACTGAGGATGGAAAACTGAAATGCGCAAGTTAAGTGACTTGCCTAAGATCACATAAGAAGTCTGTAGTAGAAGAAGGAATTGAGCCTTACAAGTTCAAGGTGAACACTCTAATCACTGGACAATCTTTTATGCCGCTCATTTGGTCAGAAATATCTTTTTATTCCTGTACAGTGCCCGGCCCAATGGGATTCTAACCATTTTATTATAATAAATCAGTCTTACAGATCCATTATATATTGTGTTGTCATGAAAAGGAGGAAGAAAAATTATTCTCCTTAACTGCGGATGATAGGACATGAAACAATGGGCTTAAATTACAAAAAGAAAGGTTTAGGTTGGACATTAGGAAAAAAATTCCTGATGGTCAGGGTGATTAACTCCGGGAGTGAGTTGCCTAGGCAGGTTGTGAAGTCTGCATTATTGGAAGCTTTTACATGGAGATTAGACATATACCTGTCAGGGATGGTTTAAGAGGATACTCCGTCCTGTCATGAGTGCAAGGGACTGGACTTGACTTCTTATGGTCTCTTCCAGTTTCTATGATTCTATTTAAGGATGAATTTGAAATGATTGAGGAGGGCTGATGTAAGGCATTCCTCTCACCTTAATCTGAAATATTAAAATAGTGGGACAAAACAGCACATTTAGGGGTGAATTCCATTTTCTGTATCTCCATTAAGCTTTGTTCAGAGGCATAGGTAACTAAGCTTTGAATAGGAAGTTCTAGGGTGTCCACTGAAAGACAGTGTAAAAATGGTTTCATTTTGAATGACATCCTTGATGCAGTACACTTTTCTGGTTTCAGAAGTCTTGACTCCCATCACTGAATGACACAGGGTGTCGTTAGGGTCTCTAAACATCAGGCTTGAAAAACCTAATCTTCTACAAAAACCAAATTTGAGTCGCAGCAGCAGCAGCATCTGCTTTTTATCTTTGCTGATTCATTTCAGTGAGAGATTTATTGGCATGACAATGCAATTGCTGCTAATCTGTGAAAGGAAAGATACATTCTCCCCTCAGGTGTCTGGGAAAGTCATGTTCGTACGACTCATCCAGAAGACAGATATAAAGGCAAAGATGTGGGAGTAGCACTGTATATGAACGATGAGGTAGACTGTAAAGAAATTTGAAGGGATGGAATTAATAAGACAGCGTCTATCTGGGTAAAAATCACATTAGGTAAGAAAATTCCTACTGTTTCTCCAGGGATAGTGCTTGGTGTGTGTTACAGACCACCAGGATCTAATTTGGACATGGTTAGGGACTTCTTTAAGGCCTTTAATGAAGTAAATGCTTCTGGGATCTGTGATTATGGGATACTTTTTAACTTCCCACTTATAGATTAAAGGACATGTGCTAGTAGTAATAAGAGTACCCAGATATTCCTGTATGTGATAGCTGATGAATTCCTTCACCAAACTGTTACCAAACCAATGAGAGAGGATAATGTCTTAGATTTGGTATTTGTGAGTAGAGGAACTGGTTGTAGGGGGCAATCTTTGTTTGAGTGACCATGAGCTAATTCAGTTCAAACTAAGTGGAAGGATAAACAGAAATAAATCTGTGACTAGGCTGTTCGACTTCGAAAGGGCTAACCTTAAAAAATTAAGAAAATTAGGGAAGTGGATTGGACTGAAGAACTCATGATTTCAAGCCTCCTCCACCTTTACACTCACTTTAAATCAAAGTTGCAGGAACTATCTGAGGCCTTCATTCCAAAGCAAAAGTTTTAGACCAAGCTAGATGAGTAAATATCTTGGACAGGTGATTTACAGGAAGCACAAAGCCTACAATGAGTGGAAGATCGGAGGAATCAGCAAGAAAAGCTACCTTTTGGAGGTCAGAACATGGAGAGAGAAAGTCAAAAAGGTCAAAAGCCAAGCAGAGTTGGATCTTGCAAAGGAAATTAAAATCAATAGTAAAAGGTTCTTTAGCCATATAAACAGGAAGAAAACAAAGCAGAAAGTGGAACTGCTAAACACAGAAAATGGGGAGGAGATCAAGGATAATCTAGGCATGGTTGAATATCTAAATGAGTCCTTTGTCTCTTGTTTCTAATAAAGGCAATGATAAGTTTGGGCATAGTGCTAGGGTAGCTAATGGGAATGAGGATGTAAAGGTGGAAATTCCCATATCTGAGATAGAAGCCGAACTCAAACTGCTTAATTGGGCTAAATTAGAGGGCCAAGATAATCTCCATCCAAGAATATTAAAGGAACTGGCACAAAAAATTTTCTAGCCCATTAGCAAGGATTTTTAATGACTCTAAACCCAGGGCTTGTGCCATATGACTAGAGACTTGTTAATATAGTTCCTATTTTCAAGAAAGGGAGGGGTGGGAGGTGGGAAGAGATCTGGGTGACTACAGGCCTGTTTGACCTCAGTAATATGCAAGATCTTGAGGAAAAAAATTGAAACAGAAAATACTTAGACATTGAGGTTAATGGTAACTGGAGTAAAATGCAACATGGTTTTATAAAAGGTAGGCTATTTCAGACCAACCTGATTTCTTCTTTTGAGACAATAAGATTTTTTTGAACAAAGGGAATGCGGTGGATCTAACTTACCTAGATTTCAGCAAGGTATTTTATACAGTTCCACATAGGGAACAATTAGTTAAATTAGAAAAGATGGGGATTAATATGAAAATAGGAAGATGGCTAAGGAACTGATTAAAGGGGAGGCTACAGTGGTTCATACTGAAAGGTGTACTGTCAAGCAGGAAAGAGATTACTAGTGGATTTCCTCAGGAATTGTTCTGGGGACTGATTTTATTTAAGCTTTTTGTTACTGATTTGGCACAAAAAATGGGAATGTGTTAGGTTTGCAGATGACACGAAGTTGGGAAGTATTGCCAGTACAGAGGAGGATCGGGATGTCATCCAGGAAAATCTAGATGACCTTGTAAACTAGAGTATTAGGAATAAGATGAAATTTAATAATGGAAAGTGCAAAGTCATGCATTTAGGGATTAAAACAAGAATTTTTCCTATAAGTTGGGGATGCATCAGTTGGGAGGCATAGAGGAGGAGAAGGACTTGAGTGTACTAGTTGATCACAGGATGACCATGAGTAGCCCAGAGGTCGGCAACCCCCGGCACCCGTGCTAAAAATGACATGGGGGCCCAAGCCTGAGCAGCATGTGGCACCGCTCAGGCTCTCCTGCTGGCCCCGTTCCACGCAGCGCTGCAAGGCCGGGTGGTAAGAGCTGTGTGCCACGGCAGTGTTTCCCTGCTGGGGCCAGCAGGGATAAAGAAGCTGCAGCACATGGCTTTCTTGGCACTTGCTGACCATGCCCCTTGCTGGGCAGGGTTGGAGAAGAGCAGGGTGGGTTGACTCACCTGCTTCTGGCTCCGACACTGGAGCCAGAAGCTACCTGCTGTCAGGGGGCAAGAGCAGATCCCAGGAGGGAGCCTGAGGCTGCCCGCCCCTTTTGGCCCTGCCCCCGGCACCCACTGAGGATTTGGTGGGCAGGGCTGGCACGGGGGCTGGCAAAGGTTACCGACCCCTGGAGTAGCTAATGCAATGTGGCCATGAAAAAAGCTAATGCAGTCCTAGAATGCATCAGAAGAGATATTTCAAGTAGAGATAGGAAGCATTAGTACTGTTATACAAGGCACTGGTGAGACCACATTTGGAATATGGTGTCCAGTTCTGGTCCCCCATGTTTAAGAAAGGTGAATTCAAACTGGAACAGGTGCAGAGAAGGACTGCAAGGATGATACATGGTATGGAAAACCTGCCTTATGAGAGGAGACTTGAAGAACTTGGCTTGTTTAGCCTTACCAAAAGAAGGTTGAGGGGAGATATGATTGCTCTCTATAAATACATCAGAGGAATTAATACCAGGGAAGGAGAGGAATTATTTGTGTACGGCACCAGTGTGGAGACAAGAACAAATGGATATAAACTGTCAATCAGGGAATTTAGGCTTGAAATTAGAAGCAGGTTTCTAACTGTGAGAGGAGTAAAGTTCTGGAATAGTCTTCCATGGGAAGCTGTGAGGGGCAAAAAAACCTATCTGACTTTGAAACTGAACTCAGTGAATTTTTAGGGAAAGCATGGTATGTTGGGATGGCGTAGTTTGGGAATTGACTGATTTTTGGACTACTGGTGGTGGATATGCTGGTGATCTGTGAAGGGACATTAGGTGAAGTGGATTCTGAGTTCTTAAAGAGAATTCTTTCTTGGGTATCTGGCTATTGAGAATTGTCCACATGCTCAGGGTTTTAGCTGATCACCCTCTTTGGGGTTGGGAATGAATTTCCCCCAGGGCAGATTGGCAAGGGCTCTTGGAGGGAGTGTTTGGTTTTTTTTGTCATCCTCTTTGAGCATAGGGCATGATGTACTTGCTAGTGGATTCTCTGTATTTTAAAGTCTTTAAACCATGATTTGAGGACTTTAATAGCACAGTCATAGGCTAAAGGTTTATGCAAGAGTGAGTGGGTTAGGTTTTGAGGCCTGCGTTGTGCAGGAGGTTAGTCTAGATGATCATATTGGTCCCTTCTAACCTTAGAGTCTGTGAGTGTAAGGGGTTATGTGCATTTGGAGTTTGAGGTCCTGTGCCCATTTGTCACTATTAACCATTACTGTTTTGGTGGCAATTTTGCTACATAGCTTAATAATGCCATTTCTGTCATGACTCTTTCTTCTCCCCAGGTTTAGACCATACTGTTGAATTACATGCTTCATATGTGGCTTTTCAAGTGAGAGGTTTTTGAATAATCAAGTCATACTCATTCTGCTTTATTATTTAAGTTCTCATAGCCCTCTGTATGAGGCTCAGCATTTACCAAGATGTCTGTTCCAAAATGTCTTTTCCCCTTTATGGTGCTCTTAACGTCCATGTAGCTCTCAAGCTCCACTTCAAATATGACTGCACATCAGTGGGGCTGTATATAGATAGAATTTGTAATGTCCTTTGGGATGAAATGTGCAAGATATTTTATTACCATATTATACAATTTATTACGGATATCAGTCAAGCTGCTTTACTTAGAATAACATTTTTACAGTAACCATCAAATAGAGTAGGTATGGGGTGCCTGTATAGTAATCGCTTCATTAAATACCTCAACTATTTTTAACACAACATATTCATAATGTGGGAATTGCAAATGTAGGTTGCCCTTTAAAATAAAAGTCCCAAGTATTTCCAGTGACATAAAGGTGCATGATACATTAAGATGTGCATTGTGTACTGGTACAAAGAATAAGTGCTTCCCTACAGTGTGTGATAGGCACTACTACAAGTTGCCCTCAGAGTAGAGCATCAGTAGGATGCAAGGGCATTTAGATGCATAAGATGACTATGATTTTCAAAACTGACTAGAGATTTTTGGATGCCTAATTTCAGCTGCTATCAAGGAACTTGATTTTTCAGATGGCAAGTGTTCAGTACTTTGTGAAAATCAGACTCCTGAACGTGTCTCAAATTAGCCATGCAAATCATTGGTGAGATATGAAAATCCTGACCTTAGCCTTTTTCTGCAAAGAGCCTACAGTCCAGTCATAGTTTGAAAAACTTGAGCATGTGCCAAAGAGACAGGGGTGGCCAAACTTATGGAACTCAAGAGCTGCACTGAGGTGTATAGCCATATGCTTTTACTGACTCCAAAATTACTAAGTTTAAAATTCTTTTGCACACTTATTTTATCATAAGAGGGTAACTATTGATTCTATGAATGCCAATAATGTCAATTTTAATAATTACTTAAGGTTACTGTGAAAACTAGGCCTATACAGTAAAAACTTAGCTATCACTCAGAGTAGGAGAATGCAGGCTAGTGGGTTTTTTTGTTTTGTTTTGTTTAAATCCTGACCATGCTGCACTTCTCCCCACTGTCTCCAACCATGCCATCACTTCCCCACTGTCTCTGACCATGCTGTGCATCTCCCTGCTGTCCTGACCCTCTCCCAAACTCCCAGGCCCTGATGCTGGCTCCCCTGGACTGACCCTCCCTCCCCAGGACCCCCTTTTCTGGCCACAACAGTGGCTAGGCACAGGCAGGGGCCTTACCTGCCGAGCATGCTTTAAAGAGATTTAAAACTCATAGGCTGGGGCTGCTTTCCTAAATAGATTTGCTGACATTCTTCCGTGGGGGGAAAAAAACCAAAAAAACCAAGGAGTTGTGTGGCACTTAAAGACTAACAGATGTATTTTTCACGGTCCTTAAGTGCCACACAACTCTTTGCTGGACTAGACTGACGCGGCTATTCCCTTGGAAATTCTTCCATGAGCTGCACTTTTTCATTCAAGACCTGCATTTGGCTCCTGAGCCTCAGTTTGGCCATGCCTGGAATATACCATAAAAGCAACCAGGAGGCTCCCAAGGATATCACAGAAAGGCTTTTTCAAGTGTAGCTGTACGACATGCCTGAAGATGACATATCAATTGTTCCATATCACTAACTATTCAACACCTAATCCGAATGGCAGAAAACAGCAAACACACAAAGCTAGTAAATTATTTTCTTCAGGTAGTAGATGTACTCAAAATATCCATGATGTTTATTTGATCCCAGATGTTTTTGAAAGCAACGGTCATTGCCCTGACTGGGGACATGATGAACACGCCTGCTATAGAGGTCAGTTCTGGGATAGTTTTATTTGGTAGAGATGAAGAGCTTCATTTCTGCATTGAAGGCCCTTGTACAGGGAGTCCCTGTATCTATGAGTGATGGTCAATGGGAAGGTGAAGGCAGCCAAATAATAGATCAATGAACCGTGACAGGCTGTGTGTTAACAGTGCATTGGTGTGCACCTTGGTTGTGTTAGTTCTGGCTTCCTAAAGGAGATGGGGGCTCAGGATGAAAGCCATTTGGTAAAATCCAGTTCCTGTGGGTGGAGAAGATAAGGCAAAATACCCAGTTGATTCAGATGACACTGGCATCAGTTATACAGTGGCTCAATAAAGTGCCACTTAGGGAGCCACTGTTCTCACTGTAGTGCATTTTATGAGGGGTCTTTATGAAATCTGAAAGGGTTAGATTAAGTCACAATGGGAAAGGTCTTCAAAGATTTAAAGAAGTAAAATTAACAGAAAAGAAAAAGCACAGTTGGATTTGTGAGCTTGATGTTTATTTTAAAAGGGGCAAATAATATTGAACAACATTAATAAAAAATTATTCCACTAACTATAATTAGAGCTGTGAGTGCAAGAACGGCATTCAACACTGCATTTTATTTTTATTCTCAATAGATTTCTTTTCTATAATGGCACAGATACTCCTGCCTGAGTTGGGAACCATAATGGATCTCTATATCATACAGAGTTTGGAGGACTTATTCATTTTTCCTGCAAAACTTAAATAAAGTGCAAAACTTTCAGCCCATCAATCCTTTAGCAAGCTGTCCAAGGTGACATTTCATTAGCACATTTTGTCAGTGGATAAATCGTACAGCATGCACTGAAGAGAAGGTGGAAAACATCCAGTCCTTTTTCATTAGATCCATCCAACGTTGAACCACTGGAGATTACATACAAAAAGCACACGAGACAGAGGAAGCGCTATCCTGTCTATAAACTGCATTAATCATTCATTTCTTTCTCCATGCCTTAAGTCAGTGCCATGTCTCTGGTTAGGCCCAAAACTGGCTATTCAATTTTGAGCTGCATGACAGATACATTTCAAGGAAAATCACAGACATAACGACTCCTGCCAGGCTTGATAAAGTCCTCATTCATCAATTAAGAAGTTTCCAATAAAGTGAGATGGATACTGCACAATAAGGCAGATCACATGGTAATATGTACTGTTCTTTTGTTTCCCCTCACCTCACTCCTCTTCTCCTCCCTGCTAACCCCCCTCGTCCTGCACACCTGCTCTTGCAGCTCACTCTTTTGCAGATTGTAAGAAAAGAAATAAGGATTTCAGCAGGGAACTTTGATTCACTCGTATGTGTTAATTACCTAAGGGACTGAGACTACTTTTTTCCTCCCCTTACACTAAGTGACAAAGGGCTAAAGAAAGATAAATACTGTAGAGGATGCCCAGATAATGAGGTGTGGAAATGCTGATTTTTCCTTATTACAATTTTCAGTGGCCAAGCTGCAAATATTTGTACCAACCAAAGGGGATCAGTATAATGACAAGAAGCACCACTATGAAATTGGGTGAACTTATATAATGTGCCATGTTAGAATTAGCACTCCTAGCATGCACTAAACTATTCATCAACCTATGCTGAAGTTGAAATAGGCCTATTAAAGGGGCACTGTCTGGTTAAAAAGCATGGGCCAGTTAGTAGCTTTGAATAACTAGCTGGGGTACTGGGTGGTGAGGGACCATACTGCATTTAGAAATTCCTGAAGTTGTTCTCTTAGCAATCCTTCTGGGACTCCAGGGGAGAACATGCTTCAGTGGGAATTCTGTCATACTTTGAAAAGGGGCAATTTTACCCCCATTCTGCGCACTGCCCTTGGATAGTGTTATTGAGAAGATGAGGAGGGAGATGTTTTTGGCCTGCTCTACCCACCCCCACCTCTGTCCCTTTTTGGCTTGCTAGCAGCAGTTTTAGCCTAGCCGAGTACTTACAGCTACCCTCCAGGAATGTGACTGACTTTTCACAAGCTCTTTATACCTCCTGTCCTATCAGACATCTACACAAGGCCACTCACAACCTGGTCTTATGTAGGTTGATATCCACTAATCCAGCCTTCTTTATATTGGAAGAGAATTTATTTTAGAAAAAAAAAATTAAGGGGCAGTTTTTCATTCACCTCTGAGAAGTGTAAAGGGGACAAATATCCTTTGTGTATTCCTCAGCCAGCTGTTGTAATGACTCTATGCTGTCCGTGCTACGACCCTTGACATGCATGGTAGGCTTCAAGAGAACAACAGGGCATGGTCAAAGCTCTGGCAAAGCTTTCCTTTCTGTTGCCCATTGGAAGCAGAGTGCAAGTCAGAGCAGCCACAAGGTTGCTATCGCTCATTCTGTGGTCTTCTATTTTTCGCCACTCTATTCTTCTGCTGAATGAAGGAATAGACTGCAATTTTCAGTGTTCATATGATTTAATTTCTCAGGTAATAAAAATAAACACATCCAATTTACTTTTTCTTGTCATTCCTTTCATTTTGTGTTCTTCTAACATTATATATCAATATATGGGTTGTGCTGGCTTCAGGGTTGCAGCCTAAAAATATAGTTTCAAACACAACTTTAAAACTAAAACAAAAATAATTTGTTTTACTAAAACCTTTTCTCACAAAATAAATAAAACAGAGATCCCTTAAGAGTGGAATTTTCTTTTAAGTCTTTCTTTCTTACTCGTGATTAATTTAATACAATTCAGGCATCTGGAATTTATTATTTTCAGTTTCCCTGTACTAACAAAATAGAATTATAAAAACAATGAAGAGTCTGGTGGCACCTTAAAGACTAAACATTTCTTCAGGTATGAACTTTCATGGGCTGTAACCCACTTCCTTAGATGCATGAAATGGAAACTACAATTGAGAGATGTGTATATATACAGGTGCCAGAATGAAGGAGGACAAGTGTTCACAAAGTCATTCCAGTTAGGATAGCTGAGGCTCGTTTACACCAGTTTATTAGAAGGAGAATGTGTGAACAGGGACAATTACTTTTTGTAATGTGCTAACCATTCCAAGTCCCTATTCAGATCCAGTCTGATTGTGTCAAGCTTGCAAATCCACTCCAGCTCTTCAGTTTCATGCTGAAATCTGTCTTTGAAGTTTTCTTGGTGAAATATGGCAGCTTTAAAGTCTGCTACTGAGTGTCCAGGGAGATCAAAGTGTTCTCCTGTCATCAGCTGTTGTTCACAATCTCTCTCAATTGCTTGACTGCTATTAGTAAGTTCCAACAGAGTTGCTGTGTTAGTCTACTTTCGCAAAAGAAACAAGGAGTTCTGTGGTGTTTTTAGAGACTGAATTTGTTATAAAAGTGCCATAAAACTCCTTGTCTAATATTACTGCCTGGATTTTGGATGGCAGGACCTCTTCATTTTATACAGCTACATTAGGAAATTGTATTAGATTCTGGCAGCAGGAGGCACTCAAGGTGTGTTGCATCTTGCTTTAGAGAGAAATTTTCACTCTGGAATAACTGTCTGTATTTTCTGGATTCCTTTTCTATTGCCACTGAAACTGATTTTCTACTAATTTCTCTACAGTCTCTGATTTTTGCAGCCTATGTTTATGATGTGACAATCAAGTATTATTACTGCATCATTCTTGCACCACCATTGGTGCACAAGGTGGAAACTAAACTCTTCGATAACCTCTGTATCATCAGTGACTGCTTCCTTCTGTTCAGTGGAGTTGAGATTGATTTATCCTGCTCCACCTACGATGGGGTCTTTTTCCTATGAGTGTCCTACTTTCTTCACAGTAGCTGGTTTCCCCTTGACAACTTCATATGGCAGTCTGGGTGTTGTCATCTGGGGTACATGCCGCAGATATGTCCAACACCTCCTTCTGATTCTAGTGGAAATGAACTATTGTCTGGCAGTTCTCAGTTCCTGATGATAAAATTTCTTCATCGGATGCCCAGAATCTTTCATAGACATTTATAGTCAAAAACATCTAGTTTTTAATCTAACACTTGACTAGCTCTCCAGCTCTCACAGATGTATTTTGGCACTGGGATTATATCTGAGCTGAAAATTCTCAGCTTTGATCAGGTGCTATATGTTGCTGATTTCCATATATTAAGTGTAATGGATGGATTTTCTCCCATTACTGTCATTTCTTTCTAGAGATTTCTATTACTGTAGAAATAATCATGCTGTCATACCTATATAGGTTCACATAGGTGCATGAATAGGCTGTGAAGTAGTGAATCTTTTTTATTCCCTGAAGTAACTTTGGTAAATATTTTAAAAATTACAGAAATCTCAAAATAAAAGGATTTGATTTAATTGATAATGGGTCTCCTGTTTAAAGAAAGGACCTGTTTTAAAGCTCACCATATGTAATCTGTAATAGGTAAACTCTGTCCTGGAAAGTCACACCCTCTAGAAGTTTGACAATATTGTTCAGGTGACTGGGTGAATCAATGGTGTGAAAAAAGGATGAGTGTTTTACTGGTTGGAATATTTTTAGTTTTAGTTTTAGTTCAGATCTATCACAGTGATAAAACTGCATTGCATTAAATTGAATTGCACTGAGTGGTATAAAAGCTTCAATTCTAATAAAGTTACTGAAACAGCAATCTAGGTTGGAGACTGCATGGGCAAGAGGGCTTCATCCTCGAGGCAAAAAAGAATTGTTCTTAAAGGTCTCCTGCATATAGCCTTCAAAAATGTATGGAGGGGCAGTTCTCTCTGTGTACCTGGAGCCACTAAATATTGCTACAGCTAATCCAGCAGTGTAACTGATGTCCCTTTTTTTTTTGAAGTATTACCCCCTGTGCCGTAGGTCTTTTTCTCACTCACTCAAAATTATATTTGGATTATACCTATTGCAATAAAACTATGGTAATGATACAAATGCTAATATAAAATTATGACCCAACATGTTTTACCTCGGTAAGATCTTTCTTACTCTAGTAATGACAGGTTGATTATAGTTCTAAATACAAATAAACTATACTGTAGTCTTATCTTAATATCTCTATTATAACCCAAATTTGCTTCAAGAGAAGTGGCTTTTGTCAGAGTTTCTTTGTAATAAAAGCAATTCTTTCCTTTTGTCATTGCTCAGGTCTCATTCATGGTGCAGCTAGCACTTACAAAGATACTAACAGAGGTGGGATCAGGAAGGAAGGGGGTTTCTTTATAAGGCAAAAGTCATCTTAAATGTTTATTGCCTTGCACTGCAGGGCACACTAAATCACTGATGTTTGTAAATAATTTTGAGACCTTGATTTAAAGATTATATATGTTTGCCATTATATTATGTGCAAGGTATTATTAATATTATGGTTGAGCTTTTTCTTTATTTTACTGTAACAATAATCACGGAAGTCAATGGGTATGGACTCCTGTCATGTGACAGTAGTATTAGCTTTTGGAACTCCCACCACTGTGTGGTCGTTATTGTAGCCAAGTTTGATACAAGGAGTCTTTCATGATGATAGATATTGGCTTTCATTATGGTTGACTGAAATTTTTTCCATTAATATGGTTTTTTGGATGGAACATTGGCTTTCTGAGAAAAGGAAAACTTTCCATGAAAATGTCAACTTTCTCCTAAAGTCTTTTAGTTCCCCCCTCCCGCCCATGGAAAATTGAAAACTTGGAAACCTTAAAAAAAAAAATCCAGAAGAAAAGTTTTTCACTGTCTTTGTTGGGATTTTAAAAGGAAAAGGATGAGTGGCGTAACTGGAATTTTCTTTTTTTCTAGAAATGTTGTTTAAAATTAAAGCTGACCAGATGTGTGTGTTCACATGGAAAGTTCAAGAAAATCGGTAGACAGGTAATTAAAAAAAAATTCCTTTGAAATCTATTTTGTGTTTGTTTCATCCAGAAAATTTGTTGGTTTCCAACTTTTTTGAGGAAAAGACCATTTTTCCACTTGTGCAAGAGCTGAGAATAATTTGACCAGTCATGGTTTGCACCAAAGTTTCTACCAAAAATGAATGTCAAGATGAAGCTTGCTGTCCATTTAGGATCCCAAAGGTCACATCCACATGAAACATCTTTACCCAATAGCTGTGGAAATCAAATGAGATAGTAACTTCTGTTCTCTGAACTGTTGTTTTTCTATTGACCTCCCACTCAAAAATATCACCTGCTCACATAAGTGGGGGTGTGGGGGCTTGATGGGGCCAGCAGTGAAAGGAGGGACAACTCAGCAAGACACAACAGGTAGCTCTTCCACCTGTGAGTCACTGGGACCCATTGACCAACTGGGGGAGAGAGGTGCTGATTGGCCAGCATTCCCTGGGTCTCAGGATTTAGCTAAATGTAGGAGCCACGTAGAGCCTCTTTTGGCTCCGTTCCAGGAGCCCAGCCTACCTACTTAGATGAGGAATGAGAACTTGGCCTGCTAGATGCTTCAGGTCTAGCCAATTGCCTTTTTAGGGGATAGGATGGATTTTTTTTTCTTTCCATGGTCCAATTGGCAGAGGACCAGAGAAGCTATATCTTTCTTTACAGCCCTTTCAAGCCACAGTGGGTCAAGCAGGAACATGCTTAGTACATACCTGGTGTGGGGTTGTTTGTTTGCCGCTTGTGGCCAGTTCTCAGTGTGGTTAGGAGAATAAAATGAACAGTTCCCAGAGGTAAAAGACCAGGGATTTTGATGTTGGGCCTTGGGCTCACGTGGTTAGGTCAGACATTGTGGTCTTCACAGGCCAGGATCCTTACCTTGTTGCTCCCTCTTTCTTACTCGCAGAGTGGGAGGCTGCTAGGATTCAGAGAGAGCCAAGTCCTGGGGGTAAGGCAAAGAAACACTTTTCCCCTTTTACAGGCTATATGGTAAGGAGCTTTGGTACCAGTTATGGGTTATAGGACAAGGAGCACTTGAATCCCACACGGGAACCAATGAAATGCCTGGTGTAGGAGAGTATGTGTGATAGCATAGGCATGTATACCCCTTGCTTGTGTTATAGGTTACTGAAAGTTATGGCCTTCCACTTAATTCAATGCATGCCTCTGTCATCTTTCTGCTGCTGTGTATGCATCAATGAGTCCCTGTTAGTCCTTTTTCCAGAAAGTGAAACTATCACTCTGGCATTTCCCAAATGCTGAAGCTCTCTAGAAAAATTCTGTAAATCACGTAGAAGGTTAATGCTTTTGCAGGTTCCTAGAAAAAACAAAAGCTGTGAGTTTTGTATTAAAGTTTAGGAAGAAATGAAAGAGCTGAAAAGGGATTGTAGTGCAGTTCATTGCCATATCTCCTTTCCAAACAGATCACTGTATGGATGGCCTGACTGGGAGTCTGAGACATGCACAATAAAGAGAGAGGGACTGGTGGACAGGGTCAAAAAGGTCCTTCATAATTGAATTTCTTTAGCTCAGGTCTTAAAGCTTAAATGGTTTTTGGTTGCCTATAAGACTTCTTTTACACTAGGTTTGTTAAAAGCAAAAGGTTCAGGTGAAAGCACCACATGGTATGTTTTACAAATCCAAAAGAAAACATGCATTTTCATTTTTTTTTAAATTCCCTACTTGATGGAACTTTGGCTCCTTATATATCAGAGCTTTGGAGAAATTCATATTCTGTAAGTGGATATCGGTGATGGGCAGATCTCAAGAGGCTGAGACCAGTATTATTTCAGTGTGGTAAACTCAAACACTGGATAACGATTGAAACCTAGCTCACACTTTTAGCCTCCAATTTTGTAAGCCCAAAATCTCACAAATCAACACTGACATCACCACGACTTTTCTTCTGGTTGGATCAGAAGTCTACAAAACCAGGTTTTATTCTGGTATTCCAAAACTTGGATTTCAGCTGCAGCATACAGGTGTGTGAATGTGAAATGCATTGAAGGGGTAGCAAGAAATCTTAGTTTAGCTTTGTTCAAATTGGGTGTTGGTTTCTAATATGTTAGGCAAAGTAACTTGCACTCTGAGAGAAACCAGCAGATAGGAACACAGGAAAACACACACACTGAGTTTATTCTCCTACTCACAGACCAGATAGAACTGGCTGAGCTATCCTAAAATAGTTTAGCTCTCTTAGCTATGGCAGGCTAGTCAGAACACAAAAAATGTGACATAGTACAAATAGGAATGTTAATTTTTCTAACCTGTTTGGCCACCTGTAGGTGATATGTAACAATTGTATGAAGATGGCACATCACAAAAACATAATACCAAGTCACAAAACTCTAATGTAAAAAGTTAAATTAAACAGACTTTTTTATAAAAGCTCTCTCAACTCTCCATGTAAACCACATAGAATGAAACTTTGATTTTAAAAAGTTAAATTGAAATAATGGGACATACCTGGAATGTTTTCATGCCTGGGCACAAAGGCAGGTTTCTTCTTATAACTAACAGTTGTTTTTGTTTGTTCTCTCTCTCTCTCATTTTCTAGCAACATTTTATGCTCCAGTCCAATTAGCTGTTCTGCACACTACCATTTGGTAAGTGAGAACTTTGCTTTCATTATGTTTTCACTACATTTCCAATAGTCTCTGATGCGCCAGAAATGTGACTTATAATACAATCAAAGGCCTTAATGTGCCACCTGTTCTGTGTCATAATACTTACCCTGTTTAATAGAATAAAGGTTGTAGTGGGAATTCCTTTAAGCATCCAAGGGAGAGAATTCAAAAGGATTATACTGTATGCTTGGAATACATGACACCCACACTAAATTCTGTGTGCTCCCTTCTCTTTTTGTGGTTTCATCTTCTGTTTCACTCTCTGAGAGGTAATGGCAATGATGTTTTTAAACATGTTTGTAGCAAAACTGTTATTGGCAAAAGATGAGGTTTTTTCTTTCTCTTTTTTTCCCCTCAAAACTATTCCGTAATGCTGCATAAGAACAATTTTAAAGAGTTTTTGTTTCAAAGCAGTTTAGAACTTCTTACATAGTTTTTGTTATATGGTGTAAAGCAAGGTATAGGACTTTTTGATCATAGGTCTTGATGGACTGCTCTGTGATGGTGACTTCTCTCTAATGTAATGATGTACTTCTCTCTCCATTCCTGTGGGATGTTCTCTAATGAATACCTGAGTTACTTTGAGTACCAGGGGCTGCCTGATTCTGGTCTCGGTCATATTGATGTAATGTGAGGATAAGTCAATTGACATCAATGGACTTATAGTAATGTAAACCTAGTATACGTTAATCTGGCAACAAGCCCGTAGACTTGATCTGCTAATGGCCTGCACTTTGTTTTGTCATTTACATCTATGAAAATGAATGAATGATTTTAGAGAGTACTGTATATACTCGCGTATAAGCCTCGAAATTTTCTTCCTTGAAATTCCCTTTGAAAAAGCACTTGGCTTATGAATGTGTCAGTTTCATACACAAGAGTAGCATAAGCTGAAGTGTGCTGGGAAACAGAAGATATCCATTGGAACGCTGCAGCAAGGAGCAGCCCCAGACTTTTGAAATCTCCCATCCTGAGCATACTCTGAGTATGACAAGGGTGGGAACCCCAGCATGTGGCACGCCATGTAAGGTTGGGGGTCAGCCTAGGGGAGCCAGAGGCGGGGGGTAGGAAGAGGGTGAGTCGACCCAGATTTTGAACCTCGGTTTATATGTGGGTCATGAGGTATTTTTTGTGGGGGGGGAGGTTTCCTGGGGTTAATTGCTGAGGGTTGGCTTATACACAGATCAGAATATGGATGGGTATATACGGGTAGGTACCTAGCATTTCTAAAAAATCAAGTCTTTTAAAGGTGTCAGTTTGGCCACACCAAAACTGAGAGCGCTAAAATCGCTAGTTACTTTTTAAAATCTAGGCCTTTATATCTGTCAAATCCCATTATTCTAGTCTTCAGAATGGAGAGGAACATTATGTAAACCTACTTTTTCCTTCCTCCAGTGCCTTT
This sequence comes from Podocnemis expansa, assembly GCA_007922195.1. Taxonomy (NCBI): domain Eukaryota; kingdom Metazoa; phylum Chordata; order Testudines; family Podocnemididae; genus Podocnemis; species Podocnemis expansa. The sequence goes on along the minus strand of ML681995.1, from coordinate 2,145,910 downwards.
ACACTTGAACTTTAGTTTTAAGGGGACTGACATTTTTTTTGGAGGCAAAGTCTTAGGAAGAAAATTTTCAAAAACTTTTTCTAAAAATATATTTCTTTAAAATACATGGCATGCTGAGGACATTTGGCCATCTGGTTTAAGGTATCATGAGCCTTTGTTTGGGATGACCTGTGTAACTTACTATTGTTATTCAGTAGTTAAATGTTTTAGCATCTGGATGCTCACATACATTTGTCCATTTAAAGAAAGATTCTTTCCTAGTTAATGGTGTTTTCCAGTCAGAGGTATATTAACACTGAAATCAGCAGAGCATAAGAATAAATTCTATACAAAAACATGATATTAATAAGGTTAATAATACATTAAAGAGTGTGCATGTAATGGTTAGAAAAGCTTGAGAATTACTATCCCAGAGATGATCTGAAGAGAGAAGACTCAAGAAAATACAAATTAAGGGTGGCTTTAAGCTAGAATTCTTAAGGTGCTTAAAGAGGTTAGTTTCCTCTCTATCCTTGAATTCCAATGGGAACTGAGTGCCTAAATCCCCCATGAAAGTCCACCACTAGATAAGATGTGCTAAAGCAATAGCCACTTCTCTGAACAGTAATTTATTATTGTAATATCAATACAATATCAATGAAGTATCAAATAATTTCCTGTGGAATGTTCAGTACATCAGTGATTGAGCAAATTATTAAAATACAGACCTTGGAGAGAAGAAAGGTTGTATTAATTTTGTTGTAATAATCCAGTATATCTTCACTGACTTGACTTTTTTATATATATAATGTATGGGGAAGGAAAATTTTTCTTGTTATATATTATTACTTGAGGTATAATTTAATATGTTATGTCATTTGAGTCCATATTGATGATGCATACAGAGACCAGCTTGCACAATGAAACTTAACTTTTGAATTTTTCTGGCTTTTGAGTGATTTTTTTGCAACCTTAATGTTATCTTAATGAATTTGAATAGGATAATATGTTCTGTATGGGATCAATATTCCTATTTATAGATACACTCAGACAAATATGATGGGACTATATAATTTGATACATGTTGTATTATAAGTAGATGAACCAATGCTCCACAGATCACCATGTAGATAGGAAGAAAGTACACTGAGCTGAGAACTCAGTGTTCTAAACCAATCTCTTTACTCATTCTGTCTGTCTGGGCACTTCATAGCCCTTACTATTGAACGATGTCCTAAATTCCCTACCTCAGGAGGGAGGCAAGTATCATTTTTTTTATTTTACAAATAAGCTTATTGAGCACAAGGTTACTTCTGATAGAACAGAGATCAGAGTCCAGGTTTTTAATATGAGACACCCAAACCTCATCCTCATAGCTACTCTGCCTCTGAGTCAACGTATGTACTTGCAAGTCATGCACACTAGACAATTCTTGCCTGATAACATTCAGCTACAAACAGCCATAGAATCTATTGATGAAGTATGTTCCTATATTTAGTGAGAATCAGTTACAAAGAGCCTGATTTGGCTGAATTTAAAATGGAGTTGTAATTAGCCTTACATAAGGTTAGATTGTGACTTAGACTGTATGTCCTTGAGGAAGTAATAACATGGACTACCTGGATCTTAGGTCCATGCACGTATGATTAAACCTGGCACTTGTTAATTCCCTCTCTGGGAAAAAATGCCTGGGAAATGAAGGGAGACTTAGCTACAGCTCAGTTACCTGTGGGAACATAACAGTGGAATAGACCAGTTGTAAATTTCTATCCACCCCAGAAATTCTGGGATTACAACTCAGAATTTGATGCTGTGGCAGTGCAATTTAATTAACAGCATTTCTAAAGGTTGCACAGAAAGTCACCATCTACCTTAGTTTGTTTCTCTGGGGACCAAGTGTAGTGCCAAGATATGTAAAGCTGTGTTTTAATATTTTAAAAGGGAAAGACCTCAACAAAGATTGATAGATTTCTTCTGATTTCCCAAATATCATGGTAAAAATATATATATATATAGCCATTATCTATTCTAAAGCCAGAGAGAAGCACAAAACCTTCCAGCAATTTTAAAAGTGAAAGAACTAATTTTCTTGAACAGTGGTAGTAGATTTATCAATTTTGCACTACAGTTGTCTAGCATTTACATATGTGATGTACAATTGTCTAGACTCATTGTCTAGCATTTACATATGTGATGTACTTTTCTTGGCTTTATATAGTAAGGTCAGGAAATCTGGTGTAGAAGAAATGCAAATAATTGCTTCATGGCAATGAGATAATGCAAAAATTATGCTCATACTTCTTAAGTTGAAAAGCTAGACTGAGACTGAGTGAATGTAAAAAGCTTTCAAATCACTCTAGTTACTGCCGTGATCTCCTAAAGAATCTTTGTTAATTGACCTATTTTAAGGACCATTTAGCAATCCTTGATACATCATGTGAATGACCATTTTAATGTATGAGAGCTCAGCTGCATGTATTGTTGTTCTGTCTCATTGCTACTCAAGGACTTTGTGTTTTCTGTGTTGGTCATTTTGACCACTCACCATCTCTGTCTCCACAAAAGTCAGTTGTTTTGGTGATACTGACTGTCTAATGTTGGACCTTTGGATTCTGTGTGCTCTTGGCTATTAAATGAACAGAGGGATTGATGTATCACCTCCTGCAGGAGCACGTATAGAGATAGCTGTCCCATGTGCATGTTAAGTAGGCAGGGAACAACAATGATACCACATATATGGTTGGATGATCAGGAAGTGCCCAGAATTATCTTCTGGAACCTTATGGAGCGGAAAGTGTAGTGCCACTGAAAAGCAAACCAGCTTAGCCTGCCAGAGTCCATGAGCCAAAAATACTCAAAGAGGAACAGATTTGAAGGCTGTGGATGAATCTCAGTCTATCTGTATGGATGTCTGACCTTCCTCCTCACCATGAGGAGACTGACCAAGGAAAACAGTGCAGACTCCATGCAATACTGAGGCCTAAACCCAAACTGATAAGAAGTAAAGTCATTTGAGGCCTCTAGATTTTGCTGTAATTGATTCAAAACTAATTTCTTGATAATTTCACCCAGAAAGAGGAGGTTTGAGACTGTAAAACAACAATATTGTCCTTGAGCAAATGTCTTCCCACAAGGAGGTATTCACAATCTTCTGCAATACTGGGCCCAGAAACCCAACTCCCAGACTGATCCTCATGACTGCTCAAACCCAAAACCATGGGTTCTATTTTCGTGTTGCAGAATCATAGGCATTAGAGTGAAAATATTTATTAAGTCACCTAGTACAGGATTATTCCAAAACATACATACTTCAGTGTTGTGCTCTGTGTAGAATTAGAAGTCTCAAGCCATGGAGACTCGAGTTGCTTTCCTGATATTAGATCTAGTCAAAACATTTCAAAAGTAATTTGCTTTCCACAGAAACAACCTTTGTTACTATTTTTGTTTAAAAATAAAACTTTTTCTTCATTCAGAATTTTCATTTTTCAACAGAAATGTTGGAACATTACTAGAAATATTTGTTTCTAGCAAAAATTAATTTTTCAGTTTTTTTTTTTCATTTAAAACAAGTAGAAAATGCCAGCTGTGTCGGTGGGTCTTTATAAATGTTTCATGAAAGGCAACATTTTCAACCAAGTTTACAGAATATAGTGTCTGTTATTCATTAATGATATCTACAATCTGTATCTGCTAGTTTTGCTGTCCAATTAAAATACTCATTTTAATATGAAAAAAGTAGGTTAATCTTCTGGATGTTTTCAATGACTAGAAATATTTTGCACTGGAATAGATGTCAGTTACCTTGTGCTCTTGGAGTCTCCCATATGTCCATTTACCATGACATCTGTTTTCCTGTAGTTTATGTGCAACATTTTCTAAACTATAACAGAATTTATCAGATCTTGTGAGCTTAGCATTGTCCGACTATATCACTATTTGCATGGGAGGCCTCCAGCGAGTGGTCCCTGCGTTGGGAGAATTTTCGTAATGATATTTACCTTGTTTGGTTACTGATGTGAAATGTATTATGTGTTGTTATTCTCTGTTAAAACATTGTACTGTGCCTCCCCAGCAGAGGCTGAGTGGGCTAAGAAGTTTGTGTAGGATACAGGTTTTGAGGTTTGTGAAAAGGGGTTACACTACGTAACCACCGGAGGACTTTGGCAGCCTGCCAAGAGCTCAGGTCTGCCTAGCAACAGCTTGGGCCTGAGGGGAGAAGCAGGCGGGAACTTTCCTGAGCTGCCAGAGAAGCCTCTCGAACTTTCACGTACCCCGTGACCAAAAAGGGCGCGAAGCAAGGGATGCGCAACGGGCCCCTCTGATTGGCCAAGGGGTTAGGTTTTTAAGGGGTTTCCCTGCCCGGCTGGAGGGAAGATCCACATTGGGAGTGAGGGTACAGAAGATCTTCAAACGGGAATCCAGCAATAGCCTCCCTAAGGCTCTGATCCTAGGACCGGAGACTTGGACGCCAGCCCTCAGCTAGCAGGCTGAAGAGGACCTGCGCTGTGAAGACCCCGAAGGGAGCAGTGGCCAGGACTCACTAAGGAAGCTGCCCTGCTCAGTTGGACTTTGGTATAGGGGCGAAGGACTTTCATTAAAAGACCCAGAGGCACCAGAGCCTTGAAGTAGACGGGCCACGTGTGGAACAAGAGATCGGGGACGACGTGGGATCGACCACGCGGGTATCGGACCAGCGGCTCACAGAGTCGAAGACCAACCGTAAATAGGGGCTGGTGGGGCGTAGGCACCCACGAGGGGAGTCAGGGAGCTTTACTGACAGGGGAGGGCTCTCCCATCGATACAGCCCAAACGGCTGAGTGGCTGGGCTGGAAAGGAAAACCCAAGGGACCCTTGGGGTCAAGGAGGGGGAAACGATTGTAGCACTCTGCGTGATTTACCTGTGGTCCTTTGGATGATTTACCTGTGTTGTCTTTACATGTGATACTTACCTGATACCCCATCCAAGTTGGAATTCCTTTGCCTCACCCCTTCCTACCCCATAAATAAACTGCTGTTGTGTTGGACCAAGTGTCTGCCTCTGATGTGGTGACCTCCTCGGACGAATACGGGCGACGGAGTGATAAAGGTATCCGCAGGTGGGCACGAACTTCCTGGACCCAAGATTTGCTCAGGGGTACTCCCTGGGGGTCCAAAAATTTTATTTTAACACCTGAGTGATGCAAGAGGTAGTACTGGTGGTAAACACATGACATTCTTCCCTCTGAATCAGTAGTAATCCAATAGGTTAACACATTGATAGGACATTTCTTTGCAGTCTACAGATACTACTGGGCTCTTTGCAGAATGAGTGACTGTTCAGAGTCTGGCAAAATGCTCTAATTCTGCAATGACACTGGATCCTTATTCACATGAGAGGGATGGCTAGCTGCTTTGAGAAATGAATCAGTTCTTCAACAGCATCATTCTTGTCATATAAAGGGTGTATGCAAGGTGCTGTTGTCAGACAGTGAGCCATTGCAGCAATGAAAAAATGGAACAAAATAAGACAACCTTTTTGCCTTTTAATGCTCTTGTTTAAAGGAAAAAAATCTGGGTACCATCTCACTCTATTTGCATTTTGAACAGATTATTTTTTATGTGCACAAATTCTTTTTGCCCCTTCTTCAGACAACCACATAAGAGATGTAGTTAGGAAAGTACCCAATCATTCTTAGGGTGGTGAAGAGCAACATCTCTTGTATTGACTCGGAGCCAATAGCGAAATTAACAGTGCCATCTGCAGCACTGGCTATGCATTTAAAGTACTCTGTGTTCTTTATGGTATGTATTATGATATTCAAAAGCAATTTTTGCTAGGCTGGCTGTAGTTGTTCTCATTTCCTAGAAAATTAAAAGATCCTGAGGCTATAAACAATTTCAAGACAAGAAAACGGCCACATGGCTAAGCTAAACAAGTCTAGCCTATTATCTGGGTTTATGCCACATTCTCCACCTCACCTGGGTGGTGTCCCCCCACTGTATCCTACAATATCCTCAGCCTTTTCAGGAATAAATGTAATAGCTACTAAAAGAAGTTAGATTATCATCTTCATTGGTAATACTTGGAAACTTTTATACTCTTACCCATTCTTTTGTGAACTAGGTGTGTTTGAATTTTCTGTTCCTATTACCTCACTAATTTTTAGTTTAACTCCTCTGGCTTTTCTGAAGGCTTTATTTAAAAACTAGATTCTACAGACTCCTGCTAGACATAATGATTACTTTGAGGCATCGTGCTTACTGCCAGTCACACTCCTATTAACTTTGTTGGCATAATGCCCAGTACAAAGCAGTATACGTGGCAATATGAGTTTGAGAGATAGGATGATAAGAGTGTAAGTTCTGAACAAATACTTGAATGTTTTATTAGGTAATTCTTGTATAACTGGGATGCTTGCTTCAGTCCTTTAGGGGAAAAAAATCAAGATTAAAATGTTTTGAAGTGTCATCAGGTTGCCTTTCCAAGCCCCTGCTGTCTAATTCATATTTCCTTGTTTTAAATTATTCTCAGGTGTTCCTTATTCATATATGAAGGTCTTTTATTTTAAATGGGTTCTTTCTCCTTATATCTTCTGTTATAAGCATAGGTCCATTTATTTTGTTTTGGGTTTATTCATTTCTGTAAAGGCTTGGAAACTGGAGATTTGTTGGGATTAGTAGATTTATAACATCAGATACAAGTGAAAGTAGGGTGAGCAGATAGTAAGTGTGAAAAATTGGGATGCTATTTTTTCTGGGAGGAGGAAGAGTTATGGTTGTGTGTATGTGAATATCTATAAGACTCAGTCCCTAATATTGGGATGGTCCTGATTAATATCAGGATGCCTGGGCACCCTAAGTGAAACCCAGTCAAGATGGAAGTGGTTTGTATTCAGGCTGCTTAAATTTGCTCCCCCCCCCATCAGTTATTTAACACACACTCCTGTGAAACAAAGAAATGCTGTCTTTAGTAAATATTCAACAACCCCCCCCCTTTTTGATAAGGGACTGAGGGAGCTCACACTCCATATTTCTGAACACCAAGGAATCTTCTGGGATAATTAAGACGACCTGATTTGACATTCCTCAGCAACTGGAAAATAAACTTTAGGCTGAACACTAACCCCTAAAAGTGAACTTTTATGGCTACTTTTGTGCATCATGAGTAAGCAGAAATGGAAACAAACCCATTTTTATCTTATTGTAGATGGTTTTTTAGAATGCTAATATGACCAGAAACAGATTGGATTTTAATTAAAGATTCTGAACTCTCGAAAAATAGAAAGTTTAAGGTGAAGTGCCAACTGGTTGCAGAGTTGATAGAATAGCCTATTGAAAAATATCTCATAATTTTCTTTTAAGATGACCATGTTGGATTCCTAAACTATAATTCCATTAATGAGCCCAGAGCTTCCATAATTTACATACAAGATGCAAATAATCTGATTTGATAATGTTATTGATAAACTAGTCACACACACACACTCAAACAGTTTCACATTGACCTCACAGTAGTACTCAAAATTATTTTAAATTTGCTGATGTGCACTGAGAATAACTTTTTAGCCCTCCACTTCCCTATTGGCTGTTTTTATAGTTCTTTCAATCTTTTTCCTTGCTAGCTTGCTTACACTGTTAAAAGCTTTGTGCTTATCACATGCACTGTTATTTATGTTGCTACTTAACTGCATTGGCCTCTGATGCCTTTTTACATCGTTGGTCTTCAGTAGGATGCATTTTAATTGCGGTCTCGCCTTCTTTTTTAACTGCTTCTTAAACACTTCCTCCTCTTCTGCAGTGTAATTTCCATACATCAGAGAATGCTAAATGGACTCTCTTAAGTTACATTGCAATGCTTCACAGTTTGCCTTTTTTTAAGTCCTGATGCTTTTGTGTTCCTTCCTTTAGTGCTATCCTCCTGAGCATTTTAAATCTAATGATATTATGATTACTAGATATAGATGCTCCCCAATGTATGTCTTATTTATCATACCTGGATCACTTCCAGGAATTAGGTCTACAATGGTTAGCCATGTTAGCTTTCAATTAATTTTGTGAGATAGCAATCCTTCTCTTTCTCTGTTGTTGTTATCTCTAGGAATAGAGGTCCTTCCTTGGCATTTCTGTTGCACTTTCTCAAATTTCTGTGCCTAATGCTGAGGACTTCTGCATCTCCATGCCTCCATGGTGTAATGTTACTTCATTTACCTGTTCAGATTGCCAGAGACGACATCTTACCAACAGCTACTAAACATCCAAACTCATATATTTAGAAAGGAATTTAGAAACTGTTCCTGAGAACCATTTTCAAAGCATGATCTGAGCAGAGAATCACCCTTTCCCTAGGTATTGACACGGTATAAGGTGATTTGCTGATTTCTAGTTATTACATTATATGCCTCCACATGATTAGTCTTGTTAATATGGTTATTTTGCAGAATGAGAGATGTGCAAGTGATAGGTACCAGATCAGTTCTCAAAGAATTGAGACAATCAGCAAAACTCTTGGGATATTTTATCAGTGAAACAGACCTAAGTTTAAGCTGAATTGTACACAAAGAAAAGGCATTGGTGCTCCATGGAGGATTAAGCAAATAACATACCTTTCAAAGACAACAAAGACCAAGAGGAAATAAATTGCTTGTTAGAATTTGAATGATAATTTTGGTCCGTAGACACTCTATAGGCCTTGTTTTCCATTGCTCACCACCATATATTGTTTACATCCATGCAAAGCATGTCTGTAAAATGTTACCAGATCTGAGTACCAGCATTTTACACCCACTTTGCACTGGTGAAAATGATTACTTAGTGTTCAAAGCATTGTGGAATCAGGTCCTTTTGAATCTAAGATCTACCCCTCTCCTCTCAGAAGGTATCTTGGTTCCCTAAGAGAATTTTAGAGGGAGAAAGTGAGCAAGATAAAAAGTTGATTCAATAAAATATTGTGTTGGTAAGAGAGCCATACTTTCAGTATTACCCCATCTTGTGTGTCTGATTTTCTGGCACTGACATGGCTGTAATTAAACTGCGTAAGAGTATTTTGTTAGGTATATAAGACAACTGATTGTCTTCCGTCTTGACTAAACTAAAAAGATTTTTTTAAAAAAAAATATCAACTATTCCTGTTTGTTGTTTTTTTTTAGAGAGAGAGAGGGGTGTGTGTGTGTGTGTGTGTGTGTGTGTGTGTGTGTGTGTGTAAAAGTTTGATGGCTTGACATTTTACAGTTTTGCATGCTAACACCACCTTGTCTTTTCTCTCATAGTAAAATAGGCTATATTACCAAAACATTTCTTTAAAATTAAGATCCCAAATCTACTGCCTTTAGTCATGAAGCATCCTAATTTAATTTATGAAGAGTTCCATTGACTTTAGTGGTACTACTTGCTCAAACAAAGAACACCACAAAGACCAGATTCTGGTTCCCACACTCACTATGATATAGCACCTTAGTCTGTTTGTGGCTCAGCTGACTTCAGTGGGACTACTCATAGTGTAAGACATTCATCGATATCTCAGCATCTGGACCTAGATGATTAAGCCAGCGAACCACATTGTAGAATATTTACTTTCCCTTTGGATTATTGTGACTTGACTGACACCCCTACACAAGGAAGAAAGAGTGAGTTAGATCCTGGTGTAAACAGCCTAGGCCATGGTCAGGTCATGCAGGAGTTAGTTGGCACTGCTCATTTCTAACCTGAACCAGGTGAGCTTTGGCGCCACCCTTCCTATAGTAGCCAACACATTAGTTACTCTATTTTGCTGTTAGTCTAAGCAAGAAGCAAATTACTGCCCGTACCTCCGCCTCCCTAGAGCAAGGAGGAGGCTGTGGTGTCCCTGAGTCACAGTGCTTCCAGGGGCTGATCCTGGTGGCACCGCTAACCCTTTGCTCAGAGTTCTGCCTAAAGTCAGAATCTCTCCTTTTGTTTCCAGAAGCAAGATTTCTTTATAGCTCACCTTATTTCCATACTTCAGCTGTCTGGTGCTGCTTAATGAAGGTCATTTTCTTGAATACACTTTTTAATGGGAGGGGGGCGAGAGGGGAAGTTGAATGAGAATTTAAAGTAGAAATCAGCTGCTTCCTGTTACGGCAAACAATAGTATACCCTGCCTTCAAGCTAAGTAGTCAGCTTTCAGAGCTCTGCTGTGGGATCATAATTTCTATTTGTTCTTCCCAAAGATGTAAACTTTTATACTGTACATCCACCGCCAACCATGGCTGTGTTTTACTGTCTTCTGTGGGCACTTGGATGGCATTATTAATTAGCCTGAGCACTGCATACACATTCATATCGCTTTAAAACAAGCAAACAAAAAAATCATGCTGGCTGTCCACTCTAAGTGAATTACAGCACATTTGTACAGTAAAATATGCTAATAGTTATTTGCACTGCAAGATGCATCACTAGATAGTCTAGTGTTCTTGGGCTGTATTTTTGGGGGGGGGAGGGGGCTGTCTTACTTTAGCTTACTCTGTTGTGTTACTAGCAGGAAAGAACAGAACATAATTTCTTAACTTTTTATCATTCTGTTCAATACAGGTACAATTAAACATCAGCGGTCTAATTCAATTAATATCTTGCTAACAGTGGAAACTTTTCTTCCTTAATTAATTTTTCTAATGAAAGCAGGGCAGGAAACCAGGAGCTTTTGCGGTTTTGTGCGTCTGTCTGTCAAAATGACAAAAAGTTGAAACCTTGAAAATTTTCGTGAATCAATAATTTGGGGGTGGAGGGTGGGAAATGGATTGGATCGGTCAACATTTAGTTTCAGTAATGTTGACGTATGTTGGGTTTGGACTTTTAAAAATGCACTTTTTCTTTTTAGTACAAATTAACAATTTCAAAATGAAAAGCCATTTTGAATCAGGTAACTATATCCTTAGGACTACTAACCTGCTTAAAGTTATTCATATGTTGAAAATGAGGTCTTGATGTTGGGCCTGTATAGGAAAGATGTTTCACAGCATGAAGCCACTTGATAATCGGAAGGTTGAGCTAGAATGTTAGATAACTTTTTTAATCCTCCAAAGCACTGTATAACCCGAAGACATCTCACTCTTTTATATATCTAGATGTCTGCATAGCCCAATCAACACAGTGGCAGACTACATCACAGAAATTAATGCAGTTATCCTCACAAAATCCTTAATACAGAGGCAAAAATAACCTTATTTTACAAATAGGGACACTAAGTCACAGAGCTTTAATGTAGGATTTTCAAATTCAATTAAGTGACTTAGATAAATCCTACTGCAATTCCATAGAACCTTTCTATCTAACTTTCTTTTAAAGGCGCTTTTGAAAATTCTACTTTGTGTGACCTGGCCAAGCCTACATAAACAGATTTCCCAAGTCCCAGTTCAGTGCTTCATTTCAAGACAATTCTTTTCATCATAGTTCCAGAGGGGTAGCCTTGTTACTCTAGTTTAGCAAAACAAACAAGGAGTCCTGTGGTAATTTCTCCTATTCTGTAAGTAAACCAACTTCAAAGCATGTGATGAAGTGGGAGTTTTTTCCCCACAAAAGCTCATGCAATGAATAAATTTGTTAGTTTTTGGAAGTGCCACAGGACTCCTTGTTTGGTTTCCGTCATAAGATTCCTCATAAAAACAAACAAAGCATATGAAAAAGGGATTCAAACCCCAACCAAATCTCCATAAATTAAGCTTGTTCACTGTTGTGTTATGAAGATTTTATAAAATGCTATAAAAACATTCTGTAAAAACTCAAAATGGGAATGTTTCTCCAGTTTCTGCTACTCGCCTCTGACCTTATGTTGAAAAATACCTGAAACTCAGATGTCAAAATATCAATGCCTATTCACTGTCTTGTACAACTATGGGTATGTCTTCATTGCAGCCACAGGTATATCTACACAAAGCTGTGGTCTAACTTGACTAACCTGCTGCAGTGCTCTAGTTAGCTGTATTAAAGCTCACAATGCAAAGTAATTTCAACTCATGTACACATACGTGACTGCAGTAGACATTGTATGTTGTTGACCCTGTGTTTCATATGCTCACGTTTCACTTATTTCTAACTATGTATAGAAGACAAAATATTCTGTTAATCACATTTAGAAATTGACTGACTAGAATGCAATACAAACTTGGCCGAAATCCCACAAACATCTAGTGCATGTGAGTGTTCCCAGCAAGTCAGTGGGAATACTACTAACTTGAATATCTTTTCACATACACATTTACCACAACAGGACCTTAGTTTATGGGGCTCTGTTGGATAAGTAAACTTTTTGTGTTCTGGGGTTATAGGGTATGACAATGCTGACTTATCTGTAAAGAAAGTCAGTGCTCTTCATTGTACCTTGAGATTTGGAAGTATGAAGAACAGTCTTTTGATTCATTTCTTCATCCAAAATTGTGTTCATCTGAAAGGATCATTCAGAACTTTGGATAAATGAGTTTACATTGTATGTCCAAAATGAATGTAATGAAAAAGTGATATATTCTGCTTATGCCAAACCTTTAGCAGAGCAGAATAAATACAAGAAAAATAAGAATAAGGCAATCAGATATAATAAGAGGGAAAGAATTTTTTTGCCCACCAGTGGAAATGTTCAGAGGAAAAATTGCTCAGCTTATGAAAGGTCACAGAATGCTTGTTTTTTTATTTTTTATTTCTTCTGTTGCAATTCTGTAAATATTATGAAGTTAAAGTTTTGAACAGTTAGAGCGGAAAAAGGAAAAATGGGGGAGTACAGTGAGGGAGGAAAGACACCAAGCCCTCGAAAGACAAAGTGGGGGAAAAATCCAAAATTTGATTATTCTGGAACTTCCGAATATGTTTTTGCCTTTTGAACACTAAAACAAAACAAATTTCATTTCAAAACTAACTTTAAAAATAATTATTTTAAAGTCAAATGACAGTTTTTCTCCATGGAAAAAAAACATATTCTGTAAACCCTGATTTTTCAATAGGAAGATTTTTTGGTCGAAAGTTTGGACCAGCTTCAGACGGTAATTGGTTCAGTATTTATTCCTTAAGACCTGGTATATCTATTTAGATTAAATGCTGTTTGTGGCAGGGACCATCTTTCTCTATGCATCTGTGCCTAGCATAATGAGGTCCTGATCATAGTTGCCTCTATTATAATATAAATAATAATGTTGGTGAGACTAGAACAGAAAACAAGCAATATATAGCTAAACTGAACATTGTTGGATAGGTAACTATTCAGTATTGGTCTTTAGCTGAAAGTTTCAGAGTCCTAAAATAATGTCAAACCTCTGTTTTCATGTGTCTCTCAGCTATTTATATTTTCAGCATCAAATCTTGAAGTCTGTACCTGTTTAACTTTTAACTATTTCCTCCTTCTAGCAGTTCTGACTGATTTCAAAGAGAATTTTGCATGAGTAAGAACTTCAGGATTTGATGCTGTGTTGAGTACAGGTTTTATGCTGCATCATGGGCCAATGTGTTTGGCCCCTCCATTTACAGCTGGATTAAACTGGGTCTACCCTGAATCAGAAATTTTGCGAAATACTACAGTTTTAGGTTGATTCATCTAGGTTGCTCAGGAGTGTGTAAAAGCCACATCTCCCAGTGCCTTAGCTAAGCTATCCTATCTACAATCAACAGAGAGATTGATGGAAGAATACTCTGTCCAAGCTTCACCATCACTTGGTAAAGTGAGGTACCTACACCAGGGGTGTCAAATTCATTCAATGTGGGGGGCATATTGGAGGGCAGGACACCTGTTGCAGGCCATGGGGCCACACAGGTCCCCCAACCCTTTCCCTCTCCTTGTTTAGAGTAGCATGTGTCCTTTCCCCTCCCCATCCCTGTAGGATCTCTGACACCTTCCCTTTCCTTGCCTTCTAGGCTCCTCCTCCCCACCCTGGCTCTGAGACCCACCATTTCCCCTTCCTCTACTTGCTGGTGGCAGGCAAAAGAATCAGTCTCAGTCACAGGCAGCCCTGCTTGGCTCCTGCCTCTTCCCCTCCTGACTCACTCACTATCAGTCATTCAGAATGCTGGCCTTTGGTTGGCTTAGTCTCGGCTGGCCTTTGATTGGCTTGTTCCTACATGGGCCCCAGCTACTCTTTCCTTTTTTATTTGTGATTTATGCAATGTGCTGTCAATCAAATTAGCAAGCTGGCTGACTGAAAGCGAACAGTTGGGGGGGCAGTGTGGTGGCTCTCTGGAGCCTGCTGTGATTAAGACTTGGGTTGGTTGGCAGACCGAAGGAGAGCTGAGCTGGGGTTGGCTGGAGTGCTTCCTTTGTATCCCTGTGCTGTGACTTGGATCATGTGAGTGAGTCAGAAGTGTCTAGCCCGGCTGTGTGAGGAGCCTGCCTGTCTTTGGAGTTCGCTGCTGCAGAGAGCTTCTAGCCAGCAGCTCTGTCGGTCAGATCAGTGCCCTTGACGGGCCACATTTGGCCTGCAGACTGTAAGTTTGACACCCCTGACCTATACAGACAGGAAGAAGTTCCTTCCACCAACGTATGTTGTGTGCACAATATGAGGTTATGTTGGGATGACTATGGTGACATCTTTGTCAGAAGTCCTTGTAACATAGACTTGACCTTTGTTAGCTGTTTGTACCACACGATTGGCAGATTCTGATGAAGAAAGGTGGAGTAAGTGACCATGTGGGGATTTTCCCAGTGCACAGTGATGTTGCAGTTATGTGGATTGGCGAACAAGTTCCTGCATGGATATTATTGTCTGTTGCTGGTATTGAGTGTGTGACTGGATAATAGCTGATCTGTAGCTGCTTTATCAGCCACTTGGAGCATTGAAAGCTGGTATAATTTAAGATGGTTGAAGGTTACTTTAAATTACACTGAGAGATTGGCCTGCAGCACACCCACCTGGTCCAAGATGAGAATAAAGAGATCTTTGCACCCATCAAAACCCATTCATGTGTGCATGTCAGCCACCACTGAGACTCTGGACAGATGGATTCAGATGAGCTTGAACCAAAGTGCAAGAAGTCCCCTCACTGAGAGTAGGGTGTGAAACTGAAGTGTTGTGAAAATGTGATTCCTGGTTCCAAACAATACCATTGAACAAAAACCGAGATTAGTGCTGCAGCAGATGGTAATGTTTGCAGCTTTGGGACAAACTTTAGGCACATATTCACCATCTGCCTGCACAGCATTTTCTCAAACTTAGCATTTAGCAAAGTTTATTGCCGCTAAGCTTATGAGCATTTTGAGACAGATTACTGAATTCTTACATTCAATCAAACACATTTTTAACATTGTATTGTGAACTAGATAACATGCTTATGTGGGCTCTGTAGAAAATACCCCCCCACACACACTGCTACTCTGTTAAACAAATCCCCCTCTGTTTATTTAAATTGCTCCTCTGCTTTTTTTTTAAATCATTGCCTTCATAAAATATGCAACATATACCTTTTTATAGGTCTCAGTGGTTCCTGTCTGGGTTTTGTGTAAGATGTGTATAAGTTAATGGTGCTTTAAGTGCTTTGATACTTTGACACCTGTTGTTTAATTTCCCCCCTCATTTTAATAGATTTTTCTCAGAAACATAAAAACTGTTTCCTTTATAGATAAGTCAGTTACCCCCAAATTATGTTTACCAAGTGTCCATCCTGGAGAATAACTTCAGCAGCCAGAGTAATGTCCTGGCATCTGTGTTTTAGATAAAGACACAATGGTGTCCAGAAGGTGGTTAATTTGAAAGTCATGGAGTGTCTCAAGAAGAATTAGCTGCTTCCAGATACTGCCCTTCAAAAATTGGGCTCTCAGAAATGCTGTCATCATGTTAAATATCATTTACTTCATCCTGGTTGGGTTATCGCTGATTTCCATTCCCTGTCCTACAGTTCCCTATTTTCATTTTTGCTGTCTATGATTACTGCTATTACAAGCATGTATATTGCTCTCACCACTTGGTATCTGAACACTTGAGAAAGATTAAAGTTTATTGAGCCACTCAAGATTGTATTTTGGTGCTGTCAGTAGGGAAAAAAGGTGAGTTATGCAGATTAGTTTAAACAAACTCATGTTGAAATTCTAGTTAAGACAAGGCAACTTCCATTTTAAACTATCTTGGCCGATGAGGGTAAATCCTAAATTCCCCAAATGTTGATTTGCAATTAAAGTAATTCCAGAAGTGTGTTATAAATTGTCATTTCTTATTTTTGGCTTCTGTTTTTGTTTCACTTATCCAATCATGGAGCAGACTCAATAACGTGGTTTAGTGAGTAATCAAACAAGAATACTAAACATAAATATTCATTGTATACAGTTGCAAACAACCATAGGCTTCAAATTGATTATTGAATCTGTTTACCTGATACTTAAGAAAAGCAGATAAAAATGTGGAAATCAGGAGCAGTTTACAAACAATTAGCTAACTAATAAAAAGCTGAATATATAAATTAATAAGGTAAGAAAAGCAGGCACCACTTTTTTCCTACAATCCCTGTTACTGCTTTTCTTGCTACAAATCCTTATTTTAACATCACCTCTCCCCTGAAAAAAGCTGTAAGGGGGAATAGGAGACCTATTCTTCTGAAAAATCAATTTGTTTTCAATGAATACACTAGATTCTCATGACCTAGTAGGCCTCCGCTGAACTCAGCAGGGATGAATGGGAGGAGACTACAAATTCAATTTGCTGAAGTCTTTCTCCTTTCCAGTCCTAAATTCTACAAATTTCTACAATGAAATGCAGTTTTGTATTTGGTGTACACAAAGAGTTTTATGAAACTATAAACTATGGTAACTAAATGAACCTGAATGACGGAAGAAATGACAGGGACTAACTAGTTCGTATGATAACTCTGTTTTGTGCTGGGAGAGGTTGGGAGAGAAATCCTGTTTTCCAGGTCAACTCCGTCAAGTTGGGAGTCATGAACTGAGCAACAAACCAATCTTCAATGAGCCTCAAGCCTCCAGGGATTATTAGTTGCCTTATTTTCTTATAAAAACAAATTGGAAATCCAGAAATACATACGTTTGGTTACAGCTGTTTCTGATTCCTAAAGAGTGAGGAATAGTAGCCTGATGGAATAATAGTCTTAAAAATATTGAAAGTTGCTTTGTAATTTGCCTCTGTGTTGCTCCTAAGAGCAAAACATTAAGGTTTTCATTAATTTGCGGTAATGATTAAGAAACCCATTGCTGAATTCTGCAAATTAATGAGTAAGAACATGCATGCATGTCCATAAACTCACAGGACAATGCATCATAAAATATACTAATATGTCTTTGATTTACTGTAGTCCCCCTGTAATGGTATGGTACTTCCAGAATGCATTGCATTGATACATTACACTAACAAATACCTTGCAGCACTGCAGTTACCTAATATCTTAATAGGTTAACCTAAGTACACCAATCAGCTATTAATCTTTGCTGAAAAAGGGGACAAGACAGTTGGCTTTGTTGCAAATTACTGTTTATCGTGTGACAACTAGCTAAGTGTAGAGTAGCAATTTGGGGCGTTTCATTAGCAATTGTTTTCTCTTTTGATACAGTTGTAAGATATTTATCCACTATTGGATTACACAGGTTCAATTAAATAGTAAACATTTTTTATGTTATGGCATGAATACCTTACAGTGGCATGCGTTTCAAGATTGTTTCTGTAGTCAACAGTGTGGCACAATATTTATTTACTATTGGCTTCTCCTTTGTATATAGAGTATCTATTATTTCTTATTTGTATTTTGCACAGTGCCTAGAGATGAACTCAAAGATCAGTCCATGGTGCTAGGCATTGTATAAAAGTAGAATAGGTGAGTCCCTCTCTCAAAGAGCTTGTGGTCTAAATAGACAGGACAGATACAGAACAGGGTCTGGATATAACATACAACCTGTGGAATATAGTTATTTTCCATAGAATCTGACATTTGTTTTTTCATATGCCTGTTATGATCAGGTAGAGGCACATTACTGAAAGATTGCAGATTCATTTCAGTTTGCATAAGCACGTAAAATTCTGGAAGCTTACCCTGGGTTTTTCTTTTTTTCCTGTTATGCTGATCTAAATCAAGGGTAAATCCAGATTAATTTAGTTACTTTCAATGCATGCATTAAATCTTTTTCTTTTTCTCAGAGTCTACAACGTTTGCAAAATCCAGCTAGGAATGGCTTTGCCCAGGTAGTGAGTAGGGTCAGTTGGCACCATTTAAAATCTCTGGTAGGCTTTGTGGAAGGCTGAGAAAGGATATGACATTAACCAGCAATGCTGGATAAAGGTACTTGGCCAGTGCTTCCTGCATGTCCTGTCTCCTCTCCAGGCAGACAAGCATCAAAACTCTGCTTCGTGGTACTGGCAGGAGCTGTAGGTGGGGAAAGAGACTTGGGTCATCACAGGATTGGGTAGTTAGATAAGCATTCCACTTTGAAACCCATTAGGATTCATTGTATTTTTCAATAGCTGAGATTTAGTTTATAGAGTAATTTTAGAAATTTAACTTACTAGGAAGTTATGTGTGTAAAGAGAGGCAATTCACTCTGTTCTCTCCATATCTAATCTTGCTGCTGGGAGGTTGGTTCATTGTTTACTTTAAAACATAGCAAACCTCTGATATTTTGGGATTTTCATATTTTATTTATTTGGCCTTTGTAGTTGGAAAGTTGTCAAATTTGGGAATCGCAAGCAAGAGAAATTTGGAAATAATCCCTACCATATTGCTCACTGTACCAGCCGCCTGTTGAACTGGGTCCATGTCATTGTTGCTGTCCTGATCTTGAGAAACCTGATGGAATCAGTCTTGTCTACCTGAAAAATCATCTTTCTATCACTGACCACAATCTCCCATTGCGTTCGATTGGAACAGTGATGCCATTGATAAATGGGAGGTGGCTTGTGACTGTCGGAGCTTAGAACCTTGTCAAGAACTGGAACAAGAATGAGAAATTTCCTGTTGAGGGGATGGGGGACAGGGAAGCACTAAACTTTGTGGCTTTCTGAGCCTAAGCGCAAAACTCAGGTCTTCACACATGAACACAAGAATGGCCAACCTGTGTCAGCTCATTGTTTTACCTGGCCCCTTAATCTGTCTTCCAACAGTGGCTGTTGCCAAATGCTTCAAAGGGAATGATTAGAACAGGGCAATTAGCAAACAATCCATCCCTTGTCATCCAGTTTCAGCATCTGGTAGTCAGAAGCTTGGGGACCCCCGGAGCATGGAGTTGCATCCCTGATTGTATTGTCTAATAGTCACTGATGGATCTATCCTCAGTAATTGTACATAATTCTTTCTTTTTTAAACCTTGTCATAATTGTGTCTTTACAGCATCCTCTGGGAAAAAAGGTGAATAGGTGTTCTGAATTTATAGGGACAGGCCTGATATTTGGAGCTTTTCCTTATATAGGCATCTATTGCCCTCCACCCTAACCTAATTTTTCACACTTGCTATCTGGTTACGCTACCCAGCAATAAGCTCCACAAGTTGACTGTGTGTCGTGTGGAAGATTTTTTTCTTTTAAACTTGATGCCCATTAATTTCACTGGGTGATCCTAGTTCTTGTTATGTGAAAGGGTGAGTAACACTTTCTCCATACTATTCATGATTTTAGACTTCTTAGGGAATGGGGGCTATAATAGCTGTCTTTTTTTCAAGCTGAATTGTCCAAGTGTTAATCTCCACTTGTATGAAAGCTTGCTCTATCCTTAATCATTTTTGTTGCCCTTCTCTGTACCATTTCCCTTTCTAATGTCATTCTTTTGAGAAGTAGGTGACAAGAAAGCATACAGTGTTCAAATTGTGGGTGTACCATGGATTTATATACTGGCATTATGTTATTTGCTATCTATCCCTTTCCTAATGGTTCTTTATACTGTTGCACTGAGTTTGTTTTGTTTTGTTTGTTTGTAACTATAACTGCACATTGAGTAGATGTTTTCAGAAAACTATCCACAATGACTCCAAGTTATTTCTTAACTGGTAAGAGCTAATTTAAATTTTATCTTTTCTTTTAGTGTGTTGGAATTACATTTTCCAATATGCATTACTTTGAAAATATCAACATTGATTTTTTTTGTCTGTTGTTTTGCTGCCAGTTACCCAGTTTTGTGAGTCCCCATTGTAATATTCAGAGTCTGATTTGGACTTAATCATCATGAGTAATTTTATATCATTTGCAAACTTTGCCACTTCACTGTTTATTCCTTTCCCACAAGTCCTCAGCAGAAGTCCCTAAACCTATGTCTTGTTGTTGGGGAAGAAAGAGATTCATACTCTTAAAGGGACCAATATGATCATCTAGATCTGCACACTGCAGGCCGCAGAACCTCACCAATTCACTTCATCTGCAACAAACTTGTAACCCAGGGGTACTCAAACTTTTTGCGAGCTGGTCCACATTCAGCCTAGGGTGGGGGTGGGGGGTGAGTGGGAGCGGGGGGGGTGATGTCAGGAGTGGGGGGCGGCAATGCCGGGAGCGGGGGGGGGCGCGAGTGGGAGTGGGGGGCGGCAATGCCAGCCACGTGGGGGGCGAGTGGGAGTGGGGGGTGGTGATGCCAGCCACGTGGGGGGCGAGTGGGAGTGGGGGGGCAGCGATGCCAGCCACGTGGGGGGCGAGTGGGGGGGGCGGCGATGCCGGAAGTGGGGAGGCGACGATGCCGGGAGGGGGAGGTGCCGCCGGGAGCGGGGCAGCGGCGGGGCAGCGGCGGCGCAGCAGGCTCCGTGTGGGGGAGGAGGAGCGCAGCGAGCAACAGAAGTTGCTCAGCTGCCCTTAGAGCAGGGGTACTCAAACGGGCAAATAGGCCACTGTCGCGGTCCACCGGAAACCTCTTTGCGGTCCGGATTGTGGACCGCGGGCCGCCATTTGAGTACCCCGTTGTAACCTATGACTAAATTATGTAAAGTTCTCAGATCATGATTAAAGACTTTACAGTACAGAGAACCCACCAGCAATCAAGTCATGCCTCATGCTACACAGAAAGGCAAAAAACCCCCAGAGCCTCTGCCAATCAGCACTGGGCAAAAATTCCTTCCTGACCACAATGTGGTAATCGGTAAAACCCTGAACATATGGACAAGATTCATCAGTTGGAAATAAAACAATTCTCTATAATAACTCAGAATTTACCCTTCAGCATATCTACCACCAGAAGCCAAACTAGGCTGTCCCTTTATACCATCCCGTGCATAAATTTGCCAAGCTAAGTTTTGAAACCACCTCAGTTTTTTGCTCCCACTCTGGCCTTTGGAAGGCTGTTCCAGAACTTCGCTCATCTGGTAGATAGAAAGTATGGATACAATTTAATTCATATGAGCCTGGACAAGACTGGATATTTCGTATGCCATGAATCCAACACCAAAAAGCCAACATTACCTCCTCCCTTCATTCATGTAGCTAAGCTACAGGTGTATTTGTCACCTGCTTTTATGGATAAACTCATCTTTGGATGCCCAAAATCAGACGCACAAATTTTGTGCACAAAACTTACACTGAAGTTTTTGTACATGTCTAGTCACTAGTGTCCTGGGTCGTCTTCAAAGCAATAAATTAGAATTAAAAGGCTCATTAGCTTCAAGCTTTTCCCTGCTCCATCCAGTTACTTTGAAATAAGCATTATCTCATGCATGGTTTGCTTTTATATTTGTATATCAATAGGAAAACAATTAGTTCTTCCTTAGAAGAATATTTAAGCTGTAAGTAAAGAATGGGTTTATTAAACTCTTGATGTTTGACTGAATTTTTATCCTTAAGGAAAATCATATCTCCTGTGCAAATGGATTTTTTTTTTTTAAATTACACATCTGTTTTTCTGTTGCACATTTATCTCTTGACTGAATTATAAAGAAAGTGTTTATGTTGGAGTGTGTGCGCGCGCGCGGAAGTTTTGGAAATCACAAGTGAGTAAAATACAGGCATGCACACAGGATTCCTGCAGCAGCTTGGATCTCAGCATGTTATTTCTCAGTGGATAGCTCATCTCAGCTATGCCAGAGATTTGCTGTGGGCCCTGATCTGAAGCCCACTGAAGAGAAATGATCCAAAGTCAAATGAACTCAATGACTTTTGGATCAAGACCAGATTTTTGGGTACGTCCTTTAACTTCTATGCACAGTTTTCCCAATTGTAAAATGAGTCTAAGGCTACTTACTCCTTTTGGTAAAACACTTCGAAACATATGGATGAAATGCACATTAAAAGTAAACATAAGAATTGCCAGTGGTCTATCTAGCGCACTATCCTCTCTTCTGATGAGAGCCAATGCTCCATGCTTCATGGGGAACTAACAGATCAGGTCAATTATCAAGTGATCCTTCCCCTATCATCCAGTTCCAGCATCTGACTACCAGAGGCTTAAATACACCCACAGCTTGGGGTTTCATCTTTGTTCAAGTTCTAAAAATTACTTTACATGCACTAAATTCACAGACTGCATTTATTTTTACAGATAGTCCTTAATGAGAGCCTGTTCTCTTGCAAGAGTCACTATTGTCCATGACCCTGGTGTGAGCTCTTGTTCTCTAATCCAGATCTCTGGAAGCATTGTAAAGCTCAAAGGGAATTCTAATGTAATCTTCATGATTCTATTAAATTTAACTTTTTCCTTAGTTGAAATTTCATTTTTTCAGAACTTGGATCACATTCCCCACTCATTTTTGAACAGTGCAAAGACAGACATGCAATATGTACATGGTTGCACCTGATTTGTAAATACTACATGCACCTTATTTGCATGCGTAGTATTTTATTTCTTCTAGTACAGAATTGGAGCTCTGGCTAAGATTCAGAATTTGGTTTTGAGAATAACGATCCATGCTAACATTTGGCCGTGTAATCAGTGCAACTAAAATCTTGCAAGGCTGACCCAAGGGAGCAGAAGTCTAAAACAATCAGCTGATTCCATGAAATAGGTTTAAATGAGCGTATGCCTTTATGAGAATATAAGTTCTTGAGAACAATTGGAAATTGAGAATGGTTATTTCCAGCTTTGGATCTGGCCCCAAACCAAAACTGAATGCATGGCTTGGATTGTGGGATTTGAATCTGAACCCTCCAGTCTCTGAAGTTCTTAGTGTCTGGATTTGAGATTCTGATATGTTTAGCCCCTATCTCTTTGTCTTTGACAAATTGGGAGGTCCTTGCTCGGTTCTTACAGTCAAAATTCACATGGAAATCACTGAATTTTGCTTGACTAAGGCTGATTCTAACCTGAATACAGAATTTAGAATCTGGCCCACAAGCCCAAAATCTACCACATTATTTTCCTTTTTTCGTCAGAAATGAAAACTTTTGTAACCTAAGGATGAAAATTTAATTTTCATAATATGTATGTAAGCCATGTGATACAGTACCATGTAAGTTGCATATGACTTCTTGCACAGAAACTGTGGCTAAAATTGTTTTTCTGTTCTTTATAATTTTTAAGGCTATTTTGTGAGTGGATCTGATAGGCTTAACTAGTAAATATGTAAACGAGTGATTTTTGAAAAACTGTCTCCTTTGAACAATAGGCAATTTTGCTACCTCATTTGTGAAACAGTCAACAGCTTCTGGCCGCTATGTAGAACAATCAGCAACTGGGCTACTTTACCAAATAGGCAATAAAATAGCTTATTTTGCAAATGGAATTAGAAAATTTCATTTGCTGTCTTTGCAAAATCAGCAACAATGTCTTGCTTAAAGATGTGCTTTAAATATTTTGGTAGAGATGCTATAAATCTCAGAAAAATATACTAAAAGAGAGACAACCATTTTTTTCACTCACCCTGAGATACTCATTCTTTTATAATGTTTCTGATTTATTTCACTTTCCTTTTATATATTATAACCTTTAGGGAGATTTGTCAATCCATTTTCCCCAGTGATTTTAATTTCTATGGGTATGTGAACACATTATTTCAGACATAATATAGGTATTTGCATATTGATGATATTGCTCTCCACCTATGGAACACAAAGAGGTAGTAAAATAGCATAAATTCCACTGCTTATATGCTTTGGGTCAAACTCTGCCTTGTGTTGTTTGGGAGAATTAAGGAGGCACAGGGAGATTTTCTTATTCCTACAGCACGACAGTAGAACAAGACTACAATTCAAGACTCAAGTGCTTAGGGAAGCAAGCAAGCCTGCCTCCTAATTCACTTGAGAATTAAGGCATGGCCTGCTGGGTAATCCCCTAACCAAATAAATTCTTTTTAGCACAAAGCAGCTAGAAGTTTGGACTGCATCCTTTCAGATCAAAGCTTCAGAATGCCCCCTTGATTTGCACTTGAGCCATCTTAATCTGTGAAAGTAAAATGGTTCCATTATCTGTCTGATGTCTCTAGTGTAGCTACATCCCTCAGCTCTCTCCATGTTAAAATCAGAAGTTCCAGACAGAGAGCAATCTCTGTCTGTAAACGACTTTAGGTACAACATAGACAGCAGTAACACAGGGATTTCAAAGCTAATATACCTGAACTATAGCTTGGAGGGATCAACTCAGGCTGAAACATAATTCATTTCTGTTCCTGTTAAGGCCTGTTCTATACTAGAGACTTCTGTTGACCAAAGTCAAACTCTTTGCGCCAAAGAGTGGTGGTGTATACACTGTAATCATGCTTCTCCCTCCGGGCCAGTGATCCAACTTCACTGATTTTGTGACAAAATAAAACCATCCTGACAAGAGGCATAGAGCTTTTTGTGCCAAACATAGTGACAAAACATCAGTGTAGGTGCCACACTTAGTTGTGATGGTAGATGACCTCCAGGAAGTGACATACAATGTCATTCCTGACTGCTCTGGCCATCAGTTTGAATTCCACTGGCCTGCAGCCATCCACCCTTTCCTCTTCAAAGTCCCAGGAGTTTTTGAAATTCCATTTCCTGATTGGTCAGCATGGAGAGCTCATATTGCATCTTCTCAGCTGATCATAGTGACTCCACACACCAAATGCTCTCCTGCTTGGTGCACACTGTGGCTTCTGGATCTGATTGGCCTTTGAGGAGTGAAGGCTGTACAATTCCAGCACTGCTGCAGTGAAGGAACTATGATGCCTATGCTATAAATGGGACATGCTGCAGTCTCATGTGAAAAGCAGGGAGCTGCAGTGGGGTCTCACAAGGCTAGGGAGTCAAGCAGTCACCCATGTGCATTGCAAAAGACCTGCCACTTCCATAAGGAGCTGGAAACAATCCTCAATGGTGACTCCACCTCTGTTACCAGTGTCCCAAACTCCACAGGTACAAATGCAATGCAAACTAGAGTAAATCCTGATAAAATCGTGGATGAGGAGAACAAGCTGGAAGATGATGCAGAGCATGGAACCAGATCATTTGCTGATGTGGGGAGCCAGGACCTCTTCCTTAGTCAGCAGGGTTTAAGTCAGTCCCAATCTTCCCATTCTGATGTGCAAAACACAGAAGAGGGGTGCTCGGGTAAGTAATTTAATTCTGAGCCAATGCTGCTTGATTACCTAAGGTACAGCTGTCTTTTGCTTTATTGCAACATATAGGTGGTTAAAGGGATTAAAAATGCACAAGGGTAGCTGGATTTGCACGTGCTTCTCATTCCCTTGACCAGATATGTAGGTACTGTGAATTCAAAACTGTGTTAATGCACTCAGATTTCCCAGGAATCCTCCAGAGATATCTCTAGGAAACTCTCCTAGCACAGTTTGCCACTCCTCTGCTGGACATTCCTCAGTGATGCTGCTTTGTTTCTTCCCCCACTGCCAGAAACTTTACCAAGTTAAATGGCAATCATCTGTGCAGGAAACATGAATGAAAACAGTTGTCTAGTGGTGTCTTTTGGGCACACAGTTCATCAGGTGCCTTGGATTTTTGCTCTGACTGAAAGCTCATGATGTGCCGCATGAGCAGCTGCCATATGTTCAGAACATGTGTGTTCAGATGACATAGTGGAGAGCAGTTCTGAATCTATCCTTTCAGATAGAGATGGCAGGGCTTAAGAAAATGGGGCTATTGAGAAATGGCATGAAACACCATCAGAAACCAGTGGAATGATGACATGAAAATCATTACATCATGGGATGTTGAGCCCAAACACATGATGCACTGTGATACTTTCCACAACTTCTAATGGGACGATGTGGCAAGCTGTACATGGGATAGGTACCCCACAATACACTGCTCTCACTGTCAGTGCTAGAGCACCGATTGTTGACATGCTTTGCTGATGCAATGAGTGCTGTGTACAGACACAAGCATTGCAATTAGTCTTTTTTTGAACATTGCTGTGACTTGTCAACAAAACTTTCTAATGTAGATGAGGTCTAAGGCTTTGGTGTTTCTACTCAGAATCTTTTTGTCCCAGTATTTCACCTTGATCACTCATCAACGCAAAAATGAACATTGGGTTCACAAAAAGAATAAAAATAATTAATTAGCAGTGATGTGGATTAGTTAATCTCATCAAAAAGTTTTCAGATCCTTGTATTTGCTAGATCTGAACAATAGGTTACATTTTGTATTTGTTTGCTTCTTAAAATAATGTTGGCACCTGTGGTTTTATTTGGTAGATACTGCACATGATTATCTGAATCTTTGTTCCGTCAAAAAAAATAAAAGGCAAAATTGTTGTTATGGTAACAAATGGTTCAATTATTTCAAGATAGAGGGAAAAATCTTCCTCTTTAGCTGAGAAAGATACAAAAATGTATTTATATCAGACATGATGTTTTAACAAATATATTACCAAACATGAATGAAAATTCTCTAACTATATAAAGCAGAATAATTTGTGATTTTAAAGGTCAGACTTCTGAGTTGGTTTCAGTAGCTCTTAAAAATTATTAAATATTACTGCTTTTTACTCATGAAAGGGAACTGCAGCAAGGACGCCAAAATTTATATTATGCTTAGCAAGTACAATTTCAGACTAGTTACCTGCAGATTTTTTATTTGCACTCTATGGGCCGAATTGTTTTATTCAGCTAACTCTGAAGAATTCAGTGGAGTCACTTCTGATTTGCAGCAACTGTGTATTACCAAAAGTACCAACTATGGGGGCTCGCTGAGTTTTCTCAGGAGCAGCCCAGCAAGTGTGACTCAGGGACGCAATCTGCATCCCACTTCTTTCTTCCAGTCCTATGCCCAGTCCCATGTACATCCCCTGGAGTTCTAGTGAAGTTGCATTGCCTGCAGCGTTGACAGAATGGAGTCAAGACTGCCATCTCACCTCCTAATTCTGTGAGAGGGTGCAGGCTTGTGGCAGCTTTGTGGCAAATGCTTCTAGGGACATGGGTGACTGGCTTAGGGGAATATAGGACTTCTTACGTGCACAGGCCTAGCTAGGGTCTGGACCTAAGTGAGAAGACTGTGTATGTGACAACCAACACTTCAGTTATTAGATATGCTTTGCTCCTGTTCCCTCAGCCTCTAGTGGGAATTCTTATAACAACACTTCTTGTATAGCAGACCAATTTCCTCATCAACTGCTACTGCCTTACCTGCAGGAATTCTCAGGGCTCTCACACATTTAGGACTCCTATAGTTTTCCACTCTTTCAATTTCCTCTCCAAGCTCCATTTAGCTTATTTTACATGAGCTGCCAAAGCCATTATTATCTTTCATCATTTCAGATTTATTTTCAGACTTCTCAGCTTGACTTTTTGTATCTTTTATCTGATTATCAGCCATCCACTTTTTATTAACAGAACTGTGTCTGGTGGCCAGAGCACAGTACAAGGAGATCCGGTTGCTATTTCCAGATCTGGCACAGACTTTCTTTGCCATCTTGGTCAAGGCACTTAACCTCTTCTTAGCCCTTTTCTCCATCAGTAAAATGTGGGTTATAATACTTCCTTTGCTTGCAGACATTTTTGTGAGGCATTAATGTCCATAAAGTGTTCTGAGGTTTTGGGATGGCAGTAAAATATTAATTCTGCTTTACTTTCAAAGGATGTTGTTGTTATGAGGCTGTCCAAGACCATTTTAGGATGCAGCTCTAAGGACATATTCAAAAACCCAGTGAAATAAGGGTTCCTTCCTATTTAATTCAGTAGACTTTGAATTAAGCCTCAAAAAGAGCCTTGATCTAGCCTTCATGTTCTGCTGGCTCTTTGAATCAGGAGAATGGTCAGAGGGGCAATTCTTTATAAACCTTGCATTTCAGAGGCTGTAGTATATAGTCTTGTTTCTAGTTTATCTGTTGTCTATTTACTTGTATCACTTTCCTATTTATTTGTGATTTGTAGTACAGGCCACTTCTATTTTATAAAAACTATTTTTAAAATTAAAGATGAATTGACAGGATGAACTTGTTTTCTTACATAAGCAATAATAATCCACTCTCTATATGTGGGGATGATGGCACTGCCCAGTACTTCCCTTGATAAGAACCTGTTATAAGTTCCTTATAATTTTGTTACGCTCTGACTGTTTATGATGACACTTTTCATACCGTCTGTCTGTGTCTGGCTGAATGGTTCTGGAAAACATCAGCCCAAATGGTTCGGTGGTTTCAGAGAATGAGGGTAGGAGGAATGTTCGTGTGCCTTCCCCTCTCCCCCCCCCCCGACCTTTTTTTAAGGTACATTTCATTTGAGAAGCTGTAGTGACACCATGCTTTGAAATAGGAACTTGAAATTTGGGAGGGGTGTGGTCTTTTTCAGGGAGATTTCTTTTGCTGCCCCTGTGAAAATCTGCCCGTTTGGCCAAGCTATCACCCACTGAAAAATTACAGTGCACACATGTTTGGTAGGTACTTGCTAAAATGTCAAAACTGAGAACATGTCAGGACATATGAAGTACTCCAATGTTTTCTCCTGGGGCTGCACTTGTCTGAGCAGGACTTTTCTTGTAGTTACAGTTCTGGGATTCTGTGAGGCTGGCTGAGCCAGAGCCCGGGCACCAGAATTGAAAGCAGGGAGCTTGCCTTTCCAGTACTCTGTGACCCCACTGATTGGCTCAAGCATCATGGAGGAGAAAGCTGCCTGCTTTGAATGCACAGGGGAGAAGAACCAGAGCTGGGACAGGGATGTGAAGAGCCAGTTGAGACAGAGAGCCTTGAGAAAGGAGAAGACTGGGAGTGGCTGAGGATGGAGAACAGGGTCTGAATAGGAAAGGAAATTGTCAGCTCTCCAGTTTCTAGTTCAAGAGGAGAGAGGGGTTGGGAGATGGAGGAGAGGGAGTGATTGGGAGCCCTTGGTTTAACTGGCAGACATCTTATGGGGAGCTCAGAGGGCAGACTAGCCTGGGACTTGGAAGCAATGCAGTGGGGGAAAGGAGACTTAATGAGTTGCTAAGGTAAGGTTGGACTGGCTGGGCAAAGACCCAGAAGCATGGCACTTGGGGGGAAGATCCTGAAACTGGATCAAGTACCAAAGGGGTAGCCGTGTTTGTCTAGTTCAGCAAAACAAACAGACTCCTGTGGCACTTAAAGACTAAAAAATATATTTGTCACATGAGCTTTCATGGGAGAAAATTCTACTTTGTCAGAAGAAATGGGCACAAAACTGACATCAGAAATAACAACATTCAAAAACCAATTGCTGAGCATGTCAATCTTCCTAATCACTCTGTCGATTAACAGCTGTGCTCAAGGAAGTTAGTAATGCATCAAGACTTCAAAGAGAAACAGCAAAATTGGAACAGACACACACATTCAACAGTGTGAAAGCAGGATTAAATCTTGACTATGGATTCTTTTCCCGTTACAACAGGCAGTTTCACCTCACCTTCCTCTATGTGCTGTTTCCCAGTGTTTGAATCTTAACTACTGCTTTGATTTGCTGTTACAGTGTGACCTGATCCCATGACTTACACTTCTCTGCATTTATTTTGTTCTCCCATCTGCAAAGCATCTGACGAAGTGGGATTTTCTCCGACAAAAGTTCATGAAACAAATAAATTTGTTAGTCTTTAAGTATCACAGGACTCGTTTGTTTTGCTGAAATGGGATCAGGAGCACTAGGAGCTAGAAGGGACTGGTAACATGGGGGTGATTGAGGGCCAGTGAATGGAGAGAAACAGATTGGATGAGGAAGTGTGTGGGCGCGCAGGAAGTGTGTGTGTGTGTGTGTGTGTGTGTGTGTGGGCGCGCATGTCTGTAAAGGCAATTGGTTGGGTAAAGAGACTGGGACTGGGGTTAGAAATCTGAGTAGAAGAGGACGACTGGCTAGATTAGAAGACTAGGGATGGGGTGAAAGGGACACAGGCTTGGGCAAGGACAGTTTTAGAGAAATGGGCATACGTCAGTGACCAGTAGAGGGCACTCCCCTCCAGCAACTGAAATGGAAACAAAGGTTTTTCTAGTTCCAAAGGGATAATCGTGTTAGCATAGTTCAGCAAAACAACAAAGAATTTGCTGGTACTTTTAAAGACTAACAAATTTTAAAGACTACCAAAAGTAACTAAGATTTTTCTGAGTCTCACCATTCCTGTGGTGTCAGCAAGCATCTGTGGAAACCCTCTGGGGGAGTCATAGCCACTGCTAGTGCTGAACACATAAAGTATCACAACTTACTGCTGCTTTTGGTCATTCGAGTTGGCTGAAGTGACTGAGGTCTGTGTAGTTGAGCTAAAGATTCTGCCCTAGCATGTGGGTGACTGTGTGATGCCGCATGATGGAAGTTTGCTTTTCCTTTTTTTAGCTTGCTTTGGTAAAAGCCTAAGGGTTTGCCTCCTCATCCCATCAGTAATTTCTTATGTTAAAAGAACAATAAAGGTGCAAAGTTAAGCACATTTGTTAGTCTTTAACTGCCACAAGACTCCTTGTTTATTTTGCTAGAATTAAAGGTGTCCATGCCATCTTAATTTTGGCTATCTTGTATATGTGTTTTGATTCTGTAGGCTACAGATGTAAACACAGAAGGGCACCAAACTGAAGTTGCATAGACACCCTTGATTCTGGCATTCCCTAACTGGTAGTCCTTGACGTCACAACCTTTTATCATAGTCTTTGAGCACAGTTTTGTATAGGTAATACACAATAAGGCCAGATTTAGCAGTGGGATCGGTCTGGTCACTTGCATACATTCAGTCCCTCTGTGAAGTCCCTGCAACTTCAATAAAGTGTATTGTTTTCTAAGAGTATAGGAGACTATATCAGAATTTTGAGACTGGATTTGTAATGGGTCTCAGTGCTGCAAATATACATTATTTTAATAAGTTTTCTACCAGATTTTTCCTATAAGTTCATTCAACTTTCCATTTTTCTTTAAAATGCTCATTTGTTAACCCAATGCAAGTACTAAGGTTTTGTAATGCAGTGATTTCATTTGTGTCAGGCACAAACATTTTATTAAACATATTTTGAAATTACGTTTATTGGTTGCAATCAAAGAGCTCATAAATAGGTACATGTCTGCTCCTTCACTGAGACATTGTGGCTGAATGGTTAAACCACTGTATGTCAATCCTTAAAGTTATAGGTTTGAATATTGCTCAGTCTCTCACTGGTTAAGACACTGTACTACAATCCTGAAAGTTATAGGTTTGAATTTTGCTTAGTCTCTCACTGAAAGGAAATTTCCAGCTGCAAAATAGGTAGCTGAAACATTAGGTTAAGTTAGTCAAAGGTGGTTAGATGTAGCGCTGCCCACATATCTCCCTTGTGCCCTGTTGTCTGTGAAATTAGAATGCCTTAACCCCATCAAACTGGTGAGCCATTTGCTCAGGGGAACTTTAACATTGTTTCTCTGACATCACTGAAATAGGATATTTGCCTTACATTACAATAATACCCAGATCTTTTGATGTGTAGATCTCAATGGGTATGTCTACACTTAGAAGTTATTTCAAAATAAGGAGGCTTATTTCCAAAATAACTTTTTGCTGTCCATGCTCCAAAATAACTTTTTTGCTGTCCAGGCATGCATTTTTTTATTTCAAATTAAGTGTTTCTTTATTTTGAAATAATGAAGCACTATTTTTAAATAATAAAACCTGCTTTTATTTTGAAATAGCATTTACCAGTAAATCAAAATTATTATTTTGAAATAAGCCATTCTAAGCTGCAGAATATCCTTATTTCGAAATAATGGCCCTATTCTTTTGCTTGCCTTCCCCTATTTTGAATTGGAGAGTCTAGCGAAGACTCTCTACTTTGCAATAATAATTCCTGACTTATTAGAAAATCTTCCCTGGACAACTAATTCAAGATAATAAATGTGCTAATTCAAAATAATTACTTCAAGAAGTAGTTCTTTCAAAATAACTAGTGTGAATTAATTTTGTAAGTGTAGACATAGCCATGTGCTTCATAAGAGAGTAAGTATCATCTCAGTTTCACAGATGGCAAAACTGAATTACCAAGAGGTGCCCAAGAAGATCATCAGGCAGGCTAGAGGAAGAACCAGGAACAGAATCAGGGTCTCTTCAGTGTCCTAGTCATTGGACCATAATGCCTCTCTTTCAGGGCTTGCACCAGTTTTCCAATATCCATTCAAAAGTCTTTCTATGAAAGCCAAAGGATAGAATATATGAAGATAGCTTCCTTGTACCATGGCACTTCCACAGGCATTTTACTGCAAATTATTTTGTAAAACTGGCACGTGAAAAACAAAACCATTCTGTGATCAATTTAGTTACCAGCCAGCAACTCACTCTCTCTCTCTTTTTACACTAAACAGTCTGTTGTGTGAAAGCTCTTCACTGGACACACACTATTGCTGGCACTGGGCTTAGGTTGATAACATGGATATAAAGTTTGCTCAAAGACAATTTGGAATGCTCGTGTTGGAAAACATGACAAATTACACTAAACACAATGTTCACTTGTTAATTTCAAAAGGGGCTATCTGTCCTATCTCCATCATATAGAATGATAACAACAATTGGTCTGCTTTAAGGATGAATGACTCCTATGATTTTAATTTTCTTTTTTTCTTTTTCTTTTTCTCTGGAGTGATGCATCACATTTTTTGTTGATATGTAAACAAACATTGTGAAACCAATTCTGTAATTTTGTTTTTCAGAATCCCATCTGGGTAGGTAATTTATGTAAGTCAAGGTTCACCTTGAGCCTATTTCAAATTTGTGTTTCAAAATGAGACCTAGAAAGGCATGGTTCTAAAGTGGCATGATACTCTTGGGAATACTTAGGCTGTCAAGTTGATGTTCTATATTTTTGGTTTTTTTCAGACTTGCATTGGGAAACCTCTATGTTCTTGTTTTGATTGGATTGGATTAAATATGTGCTTTAATGGCTAAACAATAGTGCTAACCTGATATTCGGTATTTTCTTTATTGGCAACTGAATGGTGGAGGAATTTACTGATCTAGATTTTACCCTGTTCTGGCTCATTGCATCTTAGAAAGCTGCTATTTAAACTGATAGAAGTGGAAAATATTTGTATATTTAAGCTCAGAGTGCTGACATGTTCTCTTCTTGAAGTGCCTTGTCATAATGTAATGCTGCAGTGTCTTCGTCTGATAAAATGTCAGATTTCTGCCAAACCCAGGGACGCATACCCGTTCTAAGTTAAAAAGTTACTATTTGTTAATTTTAACCATGCCTTCTAAAGCAATGACATGAGCAAAAATAAAGTCAACGTGTGTCATAGCACTTCCTAGGAAAAAGGCTACAGATTAGATGTAAATTGTTTTTTTGTTTTTTGTTTTCCTTTGCATGTAAATTAAAACCACCAACACCAAAGCAACTCAATGAAAAAGAACATCCTGGAGATGTAGCAGATAAGATTACACAGAAACTTTTTAAAAAATAGCTACTCAAATTTCATGAATCATAACTAATGGTGGAGATCCAGCATCCAAAATTAACTCAATTTATCCAGAGGCACTAAAAAGATCAGAATGAAGTCACAAATAAAAATGTGACATAGAAGAATAGGAGAGAGCAAACATGTTGAAAACCCGAATAAACTCTTTGGGGATTGAGAGGAACAACTTTTAGTTCTATGTTTGTTAACACATTGTGTTTCTGGTGCATGATTGTGGCTCCTCAGTGTAACTGCAATATGAATTAAAAAAAAAAAAAGATATGGGCTCCAATCCTTACTTAGGCAAAGCTCCCCTTGATTTCAAGGGGAGTCTTGCTTTAATAAGGATATCAGTATCAGGTTAGTAGTCTGGTGAGGTTAACAATATTTGGAGCAATTTGGATTAGAAAGAGAAATGGAATGAGTGATTACAACTCGGTTATGTATTAGGGAATATAACAGAAAAAAGGAACAAAAATAAAATACTGTCAGAAGAAAGTGCATTCCTTTTGACTCCCACAGAAAAATGTGATTCTTCTTTTACATACTTCTCAAGCTGTTAGTTTGATTAAAATATTTCTTGTTTTACAGAATGTCTAGTAGTATTGTACAGTACTTCTCTGAGGCAGTCTGTCACTGTACCTGCCAGAATGCACTGTGGCTCATAAATGTTTGGAATTTAACAGCATCTCACAATACATAGGGGAATCAGTTTGGGTAAAATAAAAATTGACCTTCACCCTCATCTATTCATTATTCTAAAGTATGGTCCTTTCTGGAGGGCCAGCAAATTTTTCTATCTATTTAATTGCACTCTTTTGTGTGTGTGTGTGTGTGTGTGTGTGTGTGTGTGTGTGTGTGCACGCACAATTGTGATCTTCCTGGGGTTTATGGCAAAAAGATTACAGGCAGAGAGTATTTTCCAAGTATCTTATTTCCAGTCTGGCTGAAAACAGGAAGTATTGAATATCTCATCAGGGTTGGAGGGAGCTCTTTTCAGAAGATTTGGTTCTCTAGTTTTACATTGTTTGTACAGCACCCTGCCAACCTTTCAAGAAATGAAGAGGTGAAGGTGTTTTTGTATTTTATTTGTCTTTTAGCAACTGGATTCCTTATAGTAGGAAGCCTGGTAAAGGACTAGGCAGCCCAACAATTAGAGAGCTAACAGAAGAGCTGTAACTAAAGAATTCAGTGCGCGTTATAATGGCTGGTGCCTGGACCAAGCGGCGGGGAAAGCGCCCTTTAACAGAACACCTCAATGAAGCTGCTCCGGTGCACCCAAGGCAAAGCCCTGCGTGCCCCACCATAGTTACAGCCCTGGCTAACAGATTAAGATTACTCAGCTTACTCAAAACAAAAAAGGAGTCTAGTGGCAAATTTAAGCAGTAAAAAAAAAATAATGAATACAAACTGTTTAAAGGCTAGATCATCAGTTTGGGATGTAGCTCAGAGTGAGAGGCAATAGGTTGGTGCACTGATTGTGAAAGATCTGTCAAGTATTCCTGAACGCAGCACTAGAAATCAAAATTTCAAAGTAAGGAATGGGTAGTGGCCGTGCAAAAATGTACCCTTGTATAAACAAACAAACATTTATGCATCCGGATTGGATAGTTCTATACCCACCACTGTGGAAGCATTTAGCTGATGGATATACACATGGTGTTTTTTTGCAGATTTGCCTGATTTTCAAATTTGGGTCTGAACTGATGTTTGGGTAAGTAAAAAGGGGTTGAAGTAAGCCAGGAGGCCCTGGAA
Source organism: Podocnemis expansa (assembly GCA_007922195.1). Taxonomy (NCBI): domain Eukaryota; kingdom Metazoa; phylum Chordata; order Testudines; family Podocnemididae; genus Podocnemis; species Podocnemis expansa. Next base: position 2,110,617 of record ML681995.1, on the reverse strand, counting down.
TGGCATTCTGGGTCCCCCTATTTTTATGGGGGGGGCAGCATTCCGGGGCCCCCTAAAATAGAGGAACACAGTGTTCCAGTGCATTTTCCCAGGGCTGGCTCAAGGGGTCACACACAGCTGGCAGCTGTGGCCAGTAGACACAATATTCCAGCCAGCAGGGAACTGCCCCAGGCTGGGCCTGGGAGTTTTTCAAAGTCCTGCCCCGAGCTTGCTCTGATTGACTGTGCTGGAGTCGCTTCACATGGCAGCCTGGTAAGGGGTCCTTGGGGGGCGGGGGGGTTCAGGGACAGACAAGCCAGCCTGGCGGGGAATGGGCTTGGGGGAGGGGGAAGCTGGTGGCAGGGCAGGGTGGGGGTCAAGGAAAGGCTTGAGGGACCATGGAGGCCAGTGGCAGGACTGAGGGGTTAGACAAGAGGTTGGGGTGTCTGGGGGAGCAGGAGAAGCCAACAGGGGGGGTTGGGGCATCGGGAGGGTCAGGAGAAGCTGGTGGGGGACCTGGGGTGCCTTGGGGGAGCAGAAGAAGCTGGCAGCAGGGCGGAGGATTAGGGAAGGGGTTGGAGGGACTCAGGAGGTGGACTGTGGAAGTGTGGTGGGGTTGGAGGACTGAAGGGATGAAGTGAAGATGGGAGCTGGGGGTTGGGGGAAAGGAGGGCTGGAGTGGGGACATGGGGATGCAGGGAGCTTAGGGAATGGGGAAAGAGGGATGTGATGGGTTAGGTATTTTGGGGGCAGTAGCTGGGGTGGGGACAGGCATTTGGGGGGCAGTAGTTGGGGTGGATTAAGGGGGCCCGGACGTGCGTGAAGGGGGCCTGGAAATTTAGGAGGTTTCCAGGGCTTGCCAAATTATACTTTAACCCCGTATGTAAATCAGCAATGCTTTAAAAGGGAAAAAATTTTCATAAGATGCCATACAAGTTTTTTAATATGGAAATGATGTACTCAGTTGCATGGTAGAGATAACATGCTCAGAAATTCTAGCAATGAATGAACTGCAGTAGCCTAATCTTGAGATTAAAAAAGCTGCCTTGTTAAGTAAGTGTGCTAGGCAGGCTGATGATACCTTGTAAAAATATATATTAAAATGCACAATAAACTCAGCTAGAATTATGGACTTGATTCAGGATTTAGTGAGTAAAAATCTATAGACTGTGTGTTTTGCAGGAATCCAGATTTATATGATCATAAATGGCCACAGAATCTACTAATCTATTATAAGCACCATATAAAGGTTCAAACATTATCTATAGCAGTATGTTCATATCATAAATGGGATGATTCTTGAACACTTGAGTTCTTAACAGTATCTGGGGGTGAGCTGGATAGAGTGCTGTCCTGCTGAACCACTGACATGAAAACCTTGTTCAGAAATAGGTTAGACAGATCTAATAACACTTTTGTTTGTATCCACCATCTTTATAGATTGCATCAAGAGAAATCAAAGCATACTCACTGCTTCACTAACCTTCTTCCTGAACATGTTAGATATGAACACTCATTATTTACCTCTGTGCTAGAATTGCTACATAATATAGATTCATAGACTCTTAAGGTCAGAAGGGACCAGTATGATCATCTAGTATGACTTCCTGCACAATACAGGCCTCAAAATATTACCTACCAATTCCAGCAATAATCCTATAATTTGTGAGTTATTAAAGTCCTCAAATCATGATTTAAGGTCTTTAAGATACAGAGAATTCACCAGCAGGTGAGCCATGAAAACATTAGAATAAACAATAGAGGTCAATCAGTATAAAAAACATATTGGTTGGGTAGTCTCAACCAGTACCTATACATGTATTTAATTTCTGATTGCATAGCTAAATATACACACATGATGATTTGTATCTGTTCATTTTTATTAATCAAAGTAGTTACATTAGACATTACTGAAAGTTCTTTTTTTTTAAAATGGTACTCATGAAGCATTTGCAATGTTTACAGGAATGTAACATACAAACTAAAACTTGCCACGCAGTCATCATTGAAAGCATGCTAAATGAAAGTCTGATCACAGAGTGGTAATATAAGTCGAATTCTCTCCTGATCCAGGGTGATCATTTTGGTTCCAGCATAGTTCTATGACTCCTTAATACAAGTCCTTTATTGTTTTGTCAATCAAGCTTTATACAACACAAATTATGGGATGATCAGTGATGATATTGCAACCAAAATTGAAGCTAAATTTTAGAAATGTAGGCAATTTATTTGGCATTAAAATTCAAAACTGGCATTCCCAAAGTTAAGCCATTTCCTTTTACACATTAATTTATAAATAGTACACTCTTATTCCAAGTATGTTGTATATCATTTATATTACGGTATCACCTAGGGGCCATAACGGAGATGAGGGTCCTGTTGTTTTAGGGATTATACAAACAGAAATGGTCCCTTCTCAGAGGAGATTAGTTTAAATATTCAACAGGAAGGATAGAAAGGGAACCAAAGGCAAATACAGGTGAAGTAACATGTCCAAAGTGACAGAGAAGGGCATTCGCAGGGCTGGAAATAGACCCTAGATCATATGTTTCATGATTCAAAAGTACTTCTGATTAATTCTGTAATTCAATAGAAGATGTAACAATTAATTTTTACCTTAATATTAATATAGTGTAAGTGCTTATAGTAAACTAATGTTAAAAAAGGCAAATTCTTTCTTCTAACTTGTTGTCCATAAGTGGCTAAGCAATAGGTTCAGTTTAGTGTGAAAGATCCCTAGTTATCAGAATTTGGAACTCCTTGACACAAGAGATCTTTGAGATGAGTTTTAGCACAATTTTTAAAAGGAATAGACACATACATGGATGACTAGACAATCCAGAATTGTTATAATTAGTATTTAAAAAAGAAAAGACAACCCCCCCCAAAGAAAAACAACCAAAACCCCAAAAACTTTAGTTTCAGAAGGGAAAAGATATAAACATTTATTTGATACATAACCTAGCCCCTCAATAGGTAGAAAGAAACTTCATGGGCTGTAACTCCTCACTGCCATAATTCTTCCTCTGAAGTACATGGCAGAGCAGTGATTTTTCAAACTTTTTTTTCTTGGGACCAATTAAAAAAAATCATTTATGCCCGCCACCCAACAATTGCATCTTTGAGCAATACATTCTAGTCTTTTGGTGGCGGCAGCAGGGGGTACTGCAACCCGGTGCCTGAAGGTCTGTGACCCAATACGGGGTCCCCACCCTAAGTTTGAAAACCAGTGTGGCAGAGGCCACTGTCTAGAGAGGATCCTTGGCATCTTCTGACCAGAGGATGAACTGCATTTATAACATCACGTTCCAGTAAGAGACTATGGCATAATTTATCACAACTAATCAATCTTTTTTGTGCTAGCCTTACTACACTTATTTTTTCTTATCACTATTTCTTTCCTGTGTAGGAATCTATTTATAATCATGACTCAGCTTTTCCTTTGAAATGGGAGGCACTTGTTCTTGTATGTATTCTCATTTTGGTCTGTTTTAACAACATCCGGGACCCACAGCCATCCACCCTCCAGTTTGCTGGTAGAGGTGAAGTAATTGCCACCCATTATATGCCAGTTGCTTGATAGTTTACTCATATTTTAATTGGTGGATGCATTCAAAGTCTTTATTCTACAAAGACTGCCTTAAGCTGTACAGTTTTAATATTTGCATACTTAAGAGAAAAGTCCCAGATTCTACCCGTTTGTATGCAGGTACTTGTATTCATTGCTCACACAGAACATTTTCTGTTCCATGAAAGACAAAACCTCTAGGGCCAGTGTGTTTTCCTGTCCATCTCTGTGCTCCTCTTCATATATTCAGTTGTTTTTTTTCTCCCCATCAAATGTCAAATATCCTAGGTGTATACAAGAGCCGTTTGATAGATGTTTTATGTGAGGTTTAACAATATACCCATCCCAAAATTCTCTCATAGCCAAGCCATTTATTTGCAGAAAAAAAAATCTCAACTGAGTTGTGGCAATTTTCTTTATGTAAAAATATACATGAGTTAAATAGATACAGTGGCATGGCAAAGTAACAGATTGTGACCCACTCTTGTGCAGTCACTGCAAATCTGTGTGACAAAGACACTCTGCTTGGGAAAAAAAAAAAAAGAATGTTTTCAACTCTACTAGCAGGTAGTGAAAGGAAAAAGACTGATGTTGTCAGGTGCACTTTCTGAGTGAAAACCACCAACACACTGTCAAATGCCAGCACCACTTATGGTATGTTACTAAGCATACCTAAAATGTTTAAACATTCAAAGAAGTCTGTCTGGTACATTCAGTCACACAGTATTTTGTTGGGTATTGTTGCAGCAGTGTGGGTGGTTGTCTCGTGAGGGAAATGCATAATCCGGGCAACAAACAAAACCCTTTATTAAAATGCTGTTTGATTTCTCAGATGTGAATGAAAGATATTTAGTTCTTAATTTTACGCATATCATACTATATACGTGCAAAGAAAAGGGTAGAAGCAAGGAATGGTCGGGAAGATTACAGCCAACTATTTTGAAACCAAAAACTTCAGTAAGTGGACTTGATTATGGAAACCACTTCTGGAGAAGGCAGCTATCAGGTTTATATTTACTTCACGCCATTTCATTCCATTTCAAGTTGGAGAAGAGGAGATGAATCGACAAATGAGGCAGCAATAAAAACTGTTTTTGTAGAGTGGGTTTGATAAATGGCACGACACTGGATTGGCGTCCACACAACTTTGGTTGCCAGCAGACTCATGTTATAAGAGACACCCCTTATTTAAGTTAAAATAGTGCCTGTTCTGTACTAAATCAGTACAGGAGGGCTTGTATTTTGTATTGCTGTAGCTCCCAAACCATGGGCTGGGATCCAGTAATGGGTCACAGACCTTCAGATACCCGGTTGCAGTGCCCTCTACTGCTGCTGCCAAAAGATTGGAATGCATTGCTCAAAGATGTGGTGGTTGGGTTGCAGACATAAATGTGGCAACAATGTTCCTCTGCCATGTACATTGGTCAAACCAGACTGTGTCTACATAAAACAATAAACAGACACAAATCGGACATCAAAAATGGTAAGATCCATAGACCAGAAGGAAAGTACTTCAGTCTTTCTGAACATTCTGTAGCAGACTTAAAAGTTGCCCTGCTTCAGCAAAAACAAATTGCAATGTGAAACTGAAGAGATGGAACTCACATGCAAACTTGACACAATCAGATTGGGTCCAAAAAGGGACTTGAAATGTTTATTGCATTACAAAAAGTAATTGTCCCAGTTCATGCATTCTCACGTTCTAATCAACTGTTGTGAATGGATTCATCTACCGTAACTGAATTCACTTTGTTAGCGCTTGACCTCTCCATTGTATTGTTGGTGGTTTTCACTCAGAAATGATACAACGTACAAAGTACAGTATACAATGTACAATACAATGTACAGTATACAGTGTACAATGTAGATACAGTGTATATATACCTCCTAACTTGGGTAGTTTCCACTTCATGCATCTAACAAGATGGGTTGCAGCTCATGAAAGCTTATGCCTGAAGAAATGTATTAGTCTTTAAGGTGCCACAGGACTTTACATAGCAAAAACGATGACAGATTAACATGGAATTTATCACCAAAAAAGAGTAATGTTGTGTCAAACTGAGAGCATTTCCCACCGGTGCAGCCCAGTGAAGGTGCTGCAGGAAAAGAGTGTAAGAAAGTTGATGGGAATATATAGATTGCATATCTCCCATTGACCCAGTTTGGCAGTGTAGATTAGACTCCTGAGTGTGCTTTAAAATCCCATTGTTGGCACCTTGCACTTTGTTTTTTTGGTAAACTCAGTGTTGAAAATCATAATGCAAAAGTGCCCTGTCTGCTATGTTCAGTATTTCCCTGCAATTGTTTGCATATTTTTTAATTCCAATTCTAAAAAGATAGTGCCAAAATCTGCTCTGAGTGACATGGATTCAAATCTGGAGAAACACTGTTGGTTTCAGTGTTATGACACTAATGTTATAATTAATTTTATAATGGAGATGTAATATTCATTTAAATCAATTTAATTCATATTTGTATGTGTCACCCTTCTGCAGGGGTCAATGGCAGAAGCATGATGTATACAAACATGGATTACATTAATTAGTTTAGGAGCCCTTTCCTAAAATAAATAAAACAGAGGGCATGTCTGTACTGCAGTTATGGAGTATGATTGCAGAGCATGTGGACCTACAAATGCTAGCTTTAATCTAGTTTGCCCTGGTACCAGAGCAGAGAAACTTCGGCAATGTTAACTTAGCATAGGCTGTACAAGCCCTCTCTGAATAATTATTTGGGTAATTAGGGCATCACAGGCTTCAGAGTATGCTGTCTTCACTGCTCCAGTACACCAGCTAGCTAGGTTAAGTCAAGCTTGGGTATGCCTACATGAGCTACAGTGACATTGTATAGTTACAGTTTAACATATCTTGAGGCTCAACCTCCCCGCAGAGCCAATGATCCAGCTTCTTGTCCTGAGAAATTGATGTCCTCTCTGATCATTTTTCTCCCTCAAAGGCACTCTGGATATATCTGTACAACCAGTGGCCTAGAGCTTCCAACTCTGGATTGACCAAACTGGGCTTGTGCTGGGGCACACATAGATGTACAGATAATGCTTTAAAGCCCTGGCTTGGGTAGGACCTTGGGATCTGAAGCTTCCTCCACCCTCTGGGCTTTACAGATGCAGTTTTAAAGTGCTGTCTATTCAGCTATTTTTAAAATACTAGTGGTCTGGGCTGGGGCAATTGCTACATGGGGTGTTTATGCTTGCCCTAGGGTACATGAAAATGGGTGAAATGTTTTGGACAAAAAGTGCAGATTTAGTGACACTGAAATTTTACAACTTCATGTTTGTTTTGCCACATTTAGAATAGAATCCTAGGGTTGGAAGGGACCTCATGAGATCATGGAGTCCAAACTCTGGAGGCTTGAACCCAGGACCTTCTGCATCTTAAGCAGAGGTGCTAGCCACTACCATTTGTTTGTTTGGTTTTTTTTAACTACAACAAAATGGGGGTGTGGAGGTTTTGACTTTTTGAAACACGCTGTCTTGAGGGTTTTCCATTTGAAAAACTTTTCATTTCAAAGTTTTTTTTTAAATGCAAAAAAGTGGGGAAAATGTTCACATTTGAGATGAAACATTCCATAAGAATACTAAAATGTATCACTTGATCCTGACATAATTTTGACTAAAAAACTAATTGGCTCAGAGATGGATGAACTCCTGGTCAACATCAGGCACTGGGATGCAGGCCATCCGTTTTTAGTACTTGGCTCTGTCATAAACTTCCTATGTGAACTACAGCATGTCATTTAATCTTTCTATAATTCAATTCTCCATCTTTAAAATGGGAGTGGTCTTTCCTCTCCCGTTCCTTCATGTGTTTTGTCTGCTGGGTTGTAACACCTCAAGGCTGGCACTGTCTTTTATTATGTATATGACTGGTAGCTAGCACATGAGGTATGAATATTGGACAAGGAGCCTATATAATAGGGTACTGCAAAATGAATAATAAAACACCACCCAACTATCTTTCCATACCCTATAGTTCTTGTTAAATGTTTAGAGCTGGCCTTGAAATTTGCAGGTTCAGCCTTTCCCTATTCATAAGCTCCTTGTTTTATTTTTTAAAAACTTTTATTTATTTATTCACCTCCAAATTCTCTCTCAGGTCACATGCTGAGAGGTGCCTATAATGCTCTGTGACCTCATCAGACTTCTGTGGATAAGGACTATTACCTCCCTGTCCCATGGTGCTAAAACTTGCAGTGTAATCATATAACTCATTTGAATAAAAGAGTAAAAGATAAGTTACAGACAAAGGGCGATGGAACACTGAGTCCTTAGAGAAAAATAACATCTATAGTTGTTCAAGTTTTCTGTGTGTGGGGCGGAAATCTGTGTGGGTACACTCATTACCAAAGATGCTTGTAATTTTGTGGGAGCAAAAAGCATGAAACAGGAAATTGTGCCTCCTCACCATATTGCAGTAAACTCATAAAATAAATTACAGGAACTAAAACTATTGGCAGATGGCATTTTAGTTTTTGTTATGTGACTTTTAAAATTGTGACATAATTCAAATGATCTTTGAAGCAAAATAAACATAAAAAGATACCCAACTAAACAGAAAACCGGCAACACTGTGTATAATATTTCCAGTTTTCTGAGTAGAGCTGTGCAAATAACTATTTTTTTCATTTGCTGTCAAGTTCAAGAAATTGGGGGAAAATGTTTTATGTTTATTGTGAGATATCAAGGGCAGAGGGCAGTAGGAAAGTTACAGAAGGGAAGTATGTGAGCCCCAGAATGCTCCAGGCTCTGTTGCCTGCAAACTAGCCAGAGGTAATAGAGAGCAATTAGGAGCTTCTGAGGTCAGTTGTGGCCCAGTCAGATGCCTGATTTAAAAAACAAAAACACAAAAAACAAACCAAAAAAAAAAAAAAAAACCCACCCAAAAAACCTCTGCTCCAGAAAGACTGGGCATGAGCTGGAGGAGAACTAGAAGGAGTGCTGTGCTGTGTGGTATGGAGGAGTGCAGAGTCGTATAGGGAAACAAAGAGGAGTTCAGAAGAAGGTGCCAGGCGCTGGAGGGGGAAAACTCACCAGGCAGAGTAGAGATGCTTCTCAGGCACTGAGGCCTGTGAGAAGAAGCTCTGGCTAGCAAAGCTGGAGCAGGGAGCAAAGTGCTGAAAGAGCAGAGGGGGAAATATTTCAGGGGAAAGAGTTGCAGTGGTGGACATTGTCAACAGCACATAACTGCTACTCACAGGTCCCCTGGGCTGGGACCCAGAGAAGTGGGATGGCCTGGGTCCCTTCCCCTTCCACATTGGATGTTTTTGGAGGTAACCCATGTAAGAACAGGAATTCAGGGTGGTATCCTGACCCATTGTCTAAGACAGATGCACGAGAACCACTGGAGAAGCATTGGCAGTTTGCCACATTATCTAAGAATTTATTTGATATATTTCTAATTTTCAGTTAATTGAGAAGTTGGAAAATACATATTTTGGTTCAAACACAACATTTTGCTCAACTCCAAATGAAAAGTTTCGTTAGCCCTATATTACTATATTGATATGCATGCGTGTTTCTTACATTTTGAATTAAAAAAAAACAAATGAAGAAAATTTCAAAACCAAAAGTGATTCAATAAGAACATAAGATTGGCTGCATTGGGTCATACCAGTGGTCCATGTAGCACAGTATCCTATCTTCTAAAAGTGGTGGGTTCCAGATACTTAAGGGGGAAATGAGAGAGCAAGGCATTTTCAAATTATCCACTTCATGTTGTTGTGCTGAAGTTTTTGGCTATTGGAGCCAGGGCTGTTCCTAGGTGGGTGTGGGGCCCTGGGTGAATCACCCTCACTGGGCCCCCACTCACCCCCTGGGCATTGGGGGGCATGGCCAGCAGGTCCCTGTGCCAGCTGTCCCATGCCAGGGACCTGGCAAGCTGGCCAAAAGTGGCGGAACACGAGTGCAGCATCTGGTTTCTGAGCTGCTCTGAAGCCAGTGGTCATCAAACCTTTTTTCCTTGGGACCTAGCTCTGGACCCTGCTGGCGTGCAGCACCCCTCCACTGAAAAAAAGTGGCTGCCACCAGAAAATTGAACTGTGACCATGGCTGCGGGGGAGATGGAGCGGGCAGCAATCCGTCATGGCTTTCATCCTTTCTCTTGAGGCTTCTATTGCATCTCTGAAATCTACACATCTAATTTGAGATCACCTACATGGACCATGCAAAGGGTGATCCCACATGACATACTCTTGTTTCAAATCAGGATGTCAAGTCTCTAAAATTGCATGTAGTAGCCTGGAGAGTGAGAGTGGGTGGGCGGGTGGCAGTTCCTTGCAAATGGCGGAGTGACTGGGTGGAGAAATGAGATAAGGAGAAGAGAGCCAATGCCAGGCTGGAAAGAAAGCTCTTGGAAGATCCTGTCTGCTGCTGTGCCCATCCAAGTCCCTCCAGGTCCTGCTCCCTTCTCCACTGCCAAATCTCACAAACTGAAGCAGCCCCTCTGGGTTCCACTTTCACCTCTGCTCTTCATCTGCTCCCTGAGTCTGTATGAGTTTTTATGAATACACAATTGTCCACAATATTGTGATTGGAGGGGTTCTAGCCCTCTCTGCTTGGTCTGTGACCGCTGGCAGTGTGCATAAGGCAGCAACACAATGGGGCTATCCACTCCCTCTTTTAGATTAGGACCTTGTTATAACTACTTCTTCCAGCAGATCCATCCCTGAGTTGGATTTTATTCTGTTACTTAGGCTTTCTAATTGTAGAAAAAATACCATATTTTGTAACACAGGCTCTTACTAGAACAGTTTGCTTTTCTCTTCTCTTTTGAATGATCAGCCAAAAAAATCTCTGGAGTTTTTCTTAAAATCTACAAGTTATAACTTTTGTTGCAAGCAAGGGAATTCTCAACCCATTGAAAAAAAAAGTCAAGTCCTAATTTGCAAAAATAACTTCAATCCCCATATCCCAGAAATGGTGGAATAAGGTGGTGTTCACAGTTTTTTCTTTTCTTCATTGGGTCTATTGATTTAAAAAAAAAACAAAACACAAAGGTTGCTTGCCAGTGACCTCAGTCCTTTTTGTATGAATGAGAGAAGCCCAAAGAGATACTGATACAGAGAGGAGACATAGAGGTTGTTTGAACAACAATTAGCACCTCATTGTTTGTCCTAATGACTCACCTTTGTTGCAATGCTGATCTACTATGTTAAGCAACTTTCACACCAAGCCACTCCTCTGGCTTTACAGTAGAGCTGGCCCTGTGAACCAGGCTGCCACTTTTGGCCAGCTCGCCCAATCCCTGGCATGGGGGTGGGGCAGCAGTGCGGCCTTGTGGGGCCCCCCCAAAGTGCAGGGCCCTGATTGGAGCTGTAGGTACCTGGAACACAGCGTTTCAAACAAAAACAAAGAAGCAAGCAAAACAGTTCATTCAAGAAAAGTCAAAATTAAACCATTTGATACTTTAAGGATCTGAGGTTTTTTTTTTTGACACAAATGTTTTGGTGAATCAGATGCACATTTGCAAAATGCTTGTTGCCCAATCTGCATATTTTTACTAGAAAATATTCTGCTTGAAATTTTTTGCCAATTTCTGTTTTCAAGGAATGGAAACATACAGGTGGTGTTCTGAAGGAAGGTATGTTCTTAAGTAGTGTTTTGTCATACTAATCACTGTTATTTGTACATGTATCTTGCCTACAGCTTTTCACAGCTGCAGCACTACCACTTTGCTGTTATTGGGATTTCCTTGGATGCCTGTGTATTTGACTTTTAGTTTAATTAATAAAATATTAGGAACACATATGGAATCCACGCACACAGATGATTTCAAACAAGCCAGCAAAGGTATAGCTAGCGTCAAAGTCAAGTTAATCATGTGGGGTCTACTTCTCTGTAAACTGTTTGTATAAATATCAAGGTTGGATTAATGAGATTGGAGATCCAAGGTGAATGCTTTTCATAGACTCCATTTTCATGAATACTAATTAATTAAAGCAAAAAAAAAGGTACTTATAATAATTGTAATGTATATTACAAAATAAACATAAGAAAATGAAAGACAATGAACATGCTACCTGGATAAACACAAAACATTGAGTCAAATAAAATAATGCACGTGCAAGTTTTGACATTCTGTAAATTCAGTAGTTCTTTCTTCAAATGACAGTGTGTGAAGTAAATCCCATTCAACTGACATGATGGCAAGATCTTGATGCTTCTTTTCTACCAAATGAACCCAAAACAATTTTTATTAAAGTAAGTGTCAAGAACAGTTGCATTGGCTTATGATTGGAAATGGATGAAGTCCAATACAGTCTCCGTGCATTGGAAATATTTGGGAAGACATTTCTCAGAACTTTCTTACACAAATATGGGATGATTCGAGTAGCACTGTTATCCTGCATGTAACAATAGATATTGAAAGTTGATACATTTTGATGAAAATCTTAAGACGTAGGTCATTTGGCTAAGCACTGAGCAAGCATGAGTGCACATTTTCATCTCTTCACTTTGTGCTTGATCAAGAGAAATAAGGAAGCCAAACCTTGTGAATAGTTCAGTATAACATTCACTTCTTTTTAGTTTTAAACTTAGCTAACCAAGTTTAGTCAACTTAGCTTTATAAAATAAAAACACTCAGCCTCAAATTTCTTTCTTCTTCAAGTTATAGGATCACTTCTGATATCTGGGAAATATTTGTTCTTGCTACTCAAAGTCATCAAACTGAGACAGTAAGCTTGTGGCAGACTTTTGGTAGGAAGTCAGCAAATTAAGAGCAACAGCACTATCCAGACCTGGCTTTAAAGGCTTTGCACTACTTTTATCAAACTTTCTACTGTCACATTTTATGAAATACCTGTAAGTTTCCAGTCTGCACATCTTTCTTCTATAATGATTGTGCTTGCCTCTGAGTTTCACTGTTTTCCACTGCATTGTCCATTGTTTCTGTGAAACAATGCTGAATGTCCTGATAATTCACAAAATTTTTTTTTACTTTATTTTTTTAATATAAGATTCAGCACAATAGGGCTATCTCATACCTGGAAGTTTTTAGAGACAAAAAAAGTTCTGTTGGTTCTTGGGGAGATTGTTGCACAGAAGCTTTTATCGCTTGAGTGATGACACAAATAATAAATAGTTCCTGAAATGGTGCATGGTTTTCTGTGATAATCAGGGTCAAGGCACCTTGGGGGAGGGGCAAGGGGTTTGAACCCCACAAAATATGCAAATGAATCAACTGGTTGTATACAATATAATTCTCCCACAAAAGCTTATGCGATAAATTTGTTAAAGTGCTGGAGGACTCCTCGTTTGTTGTATTGTAAAAGTGTATTGAGTCAGGTCTTTTATGACTTCTTGGTCATGAATATCCTTGTGTGAGGTATGTACAGGTGCCACTCATGATGCTGCGTATGTCCAGTAGGAGGGATGAGGCACTACAGAGAGAGATCTTTGGGGAGCTTGGGAACTGGAGTTCACTGATTATTAGCTACAGAAGAGAGTCTGGAGGAGTTTGTTGGCAAAGGGGGCAAACTGATATGACTGGGAGTTGACACTGAGTCCAGTCTCTAGCAAAGCTCACTTTTGCTGAAGCAGAGGAGTTACACGGTGGCACACAAACACTACGAAGTAGGATGTCACTTTTGCAGCAATGCTTGCATGGGAAGTTCCAGCTAAGCTGAAAGAATGAGCTGTGTGTGTCATGGATACAGTTAGAGGGTTTAGTGTTTTGATCTCAGTTTGAAGGCCTTCATGCTTTCCAAGCATATCTCTTGTGTTTATTGTATGACTGACGGCTGCACTTTTCAATAGCAGTGTTTTTTGTGTCTGGAAGAGCAGCTTGGCCATGTGGCTTTCATGTGGTATAAACTCAGTGAAATGCTGATGTTTGGTACCATGTAAACAGTATTGTAAAGTGACATGGCTGATCAACATGAATATCAGGAACTGAATCTACTGTCAGAGTAGTGCACTTGTTTTGATGTCAGTTACAATGAATTCCATAACTTTATAGTACATTATGTCAATGAACATGTCCTACATTATTTGCAACAACTAGGGCAGGTTATCTTTTTGTTTTGTTACCGTATTGTTTAATATGCTCCCTCTAGAAATGGGTCACATTCAGCAATGGGTTCAGGATCTGAGAGCCAATAATACTCTCTCTTTCTTTAAATGCTAAACCACACTCAGTGACAAGCTTAATTACTGTCACAATACCCTTTAAAACTTTCTTCCAGTAAACTAGAAGCAGTTGCACCATTTTCCTGTTGATGTGATTCTCAGGAACATGGTAGCACACAACCATGGCATTGTGATGTTCCATGCTGTTTTCAGAGGAACAAGTGTCTTTTTCACAACCTTGAATGATGAAAATTATATTGACTTAAGTCATAGTGTAGATGTTCCTTAAATAAAGCCTCATCTGATTTGTTTTGGAAATAAAGGGTTCTATATGGCTCAGGGTCTATCCGTGTCCTCAAAAAATTCTATGCTGAAGAAATGGAAAAGCCATATTAATCCTTCTAGATCCTGCTCCAAAGTCCACTGACGTCATTAGAAAAACTTCCATAGATTTCAGTAGGTTTAGATTTGGTCTGTGTTCAGCAAGGCTATGTTACCAAACAGATTTGCCTGGGAGCTAAAAAGTTGTAGACACTTTGTCTGTTTGTATCTGATTGTTTTACTAAAGGGGCTTTCAAAGTACAAGTTTGACTCAGAGAAAGGGGACACAAACAGATGTCTGAGGCTCACAGGCTGTTGTCCCATCCCATAGGTCTCAGGTAGAAAGAAGAGGGATTCTGGAATGGTCCTATAGTGAAAGATGGGGTCATGGTATGGGAAGATTGAGAACTCTTGTTCAAATGGAAATGAACCTATTGTTTCCAGCGTTTGCTTATTACCATATACCAAGGGGAGTCTGGTAGTTTTCGGCTAAAATCATGATCTCATCATGGTTTCATTGGAGACAGGATTTCACCTCGATTTTCACACACTTATGGTACCAGTATTAGCTATAATTAAAGGTTTCAAATATTATTTTAAAGAATGCCTAAAAAAGAAAAGTCCATATTCAGTTTTCTTCACAACTCATCAAAATTGAGTACAAATAGCTGAATTTTTATAATCTGTTATATTCAGATTTTAATACCCCATTTTCCTCTTTCTCCCCTTCCAACACTTGTTTTTAATTGCAGCTGCCCTGTTGTCATCATTTTGTGGAAACCAAGTTGGCTTATGGCATCTCTTGCCATCCAAAATGTAAATAGACTGTTATTTGAAGTTGTAAAGCCATTGTAGAATGGTTTTGCCTGTCTGCTCTGCTGTTGCTTGTTACTGTGTTAGAATGTCAGTGTTACTTGTAGAACAGCTATCTTGCGTACTTGACTTTGTATGGCAAAATCCCTACTGACTACAATGAAATCATGATTTTAGCTGTCCCCTTCTTCCATTGTAGGACCATTCCAGAATCCCTCTTCTTTCTGCCTCAGACCTATGGGATGGGAGAACTGCTTGTGAGCCTCAGGCATCTGTTTGTGTTTCCTTTCTCTGGGTCACAACTCTTACTTTGAAAGCTCCTTTAGTAAAAGAATCAGATACAAAAAGATAGTGTGGATCAACTTTTCAGCTCTCAGACAAATCTGTGCATGCAAACATTTTATGAAAAGCATAAGTCTGTGACTTTTAAAGGAAAAATATATAGAGCAAAATTCAAGAAAAACATTGTTTATGTTCAGAAATAATATGGCAGGAAGAACTGTTGGGGAGGGATCTCTGAAGTCTATTTTCCAGTATTTTGTTAATTTTTTTCTTTGTGTGATAAGTTACGTAAATCTAATTGTCTTTGCATCTGTTAGAATGATTTAGAACATTTAGAGGAAAGTATTAAAATTACAATGAAAAAATTATACCAAATATGTACATTTATTTCAATTTAATACCCAAACATGCAATATTTAAAAGAAAATGTGTTTTAGTTTTGCTTTATTTTTGTTTTGTGATAAAGAACAATCATTTTGGCCTAAGCCACAATTATTGTGATGCAAGTTCTAATTCAACTCTCATTAAAGGCCATTGCAAAGCTCCCAATGACATCATTTATTGGGTGGTGGTGGATCACTATTAAAGTGTAGTGTGTGCTACCCAGAGTTGTTCCACTGACTGCAGTCAGACTACTGAGGGGTGTAAGAAATACGCCTGGTAACAAATGTTTGGAAGGACTGAGCCTTTTGATTTCAACTGAGGCAGTTTTCTTAATAAAAGTTATATTAATGGCTAATTCCTTGCTTTATTTGTAGCCTCAGTGGTTAAACAGTAAACAAAATCCAAATCCTGTTCTTATTCACAACAGATGGAGGACATGAGGTTTCTTACACTTCTGTTGTTTAATTCAATAGAAAGTCTTGCCTTCTGATGGAATAAGGTGTGGGGAAGAGGGTGGTGCCCCTCACTGTGCTGGAAATCAAGTAAATATCACTTTCTGCCTCATTAGACAGGCAGTTGACTAATGAAATAATGTATATATAAAGAAGGGCAGGTGTCTCAAATGGGAGGAGTTGTTCTTGCACTGAAGAGTTCCAAAGGGGCAGCTGTGTTAGTCTAGCAAAGCACAAAAAGCAAGGAGTCTTGTGGCACTTATCTGTTAGTCTTTAAGTGCCACAAGACTCCTTGCTTTTTTTGCACTGAGGAGTGATCTTAGTTTCTGCGTGTGCAAGATAGCTGTTCTGTTTTGGGAAGGCAGATCGCAAAATGTGAGGAGGGGCCTTAAAGTGTAGCTTAGTGTTTAAACTCAGGGAGCAACTCAGTGGAGGAAAGCCTTGATTCTCTAATTCAGGGATAATTGTGGATGGCCTTTTTTCCTTTATCTCATGTCTAATGGAAAGTGCCTTCTGAAGAAGTGGGGCCTGTACCTCTAGAATGATACTTCTATCCTCCCATTAAGTATCATTATCCCCAGATGATATTTTCTGATTTCCTGCAGCAGAGCTTGTATTTTTATTTTCTTTTGCTCCAGACTCTAGCAACAACCTTGTGTATTAGAGGGAAGATTTGGTTTTTCTTACTGTATAGTACATGAAAAATAAAATTGCTGAAGTAAGGTGGTGGCCTGTCCAAACTAGGTTCGCAAACAGAACCTGATTTATCCAGTTTAGCATCTGGTGGTTAGCATTGTATCTATCTCATCCTCCCCCAGTTAACATATGAAGTACCAATTCTCAGAGGGCAACATGACATAAGAAATCAGATGTCTGCCAAGTGCAAAGTAAGTTTGCTTTGAATTTTTTTTCCCCCAAAGCTTTGCAAATCAAATTCATGTTTCATGGATGTTTCCTCCAGTCTCTGAAGCCATTATGAATATGAGCAGTAGGAAGCTGGCATGTACATTTCAGTTTTCCAGTCCGAAAGGATAAGCCCCTAATTAACATTTCAGAACATTAAAAAAAAGAGTTTCTTCCCCAAGGGGTAACTTTCAAACTATCCTCTTTACTGCTACTTTTTAATCTGCACAACATGAAAAGTAAAGCTTATTAGTATGTGTTCTATATTGTTGTGCATAACTGACTTGCATAAAATAATGTACAATAATTGTGATATTTAAATATCTGCTCATATTTAATATGTGGAATGTAAAATCCAATACCACTTTTATTGATTATTGCATTGATATACAGAACAACTTTGCCAAAACATTTATTTCAAGTTCATGACCTTAATTTAATTTTTCCTTCAAAAATCAGCAAGGGAATTTTATGATCCCCAGCGGATCAATCAAAGAAATTCTACATTGTGGTTACTTAGGACTTAATTGTGCTGCGTTTGAAGTCCGTGTCAAAGCTTTTATGGACTTCAGTTGGAGCAGGCTTTGACTTGCTTTCCCAATTGTTGAACTGGAGAGAAGTACAAAACTTCTAGTCTAATATGGAAAACAGCAGTAGAGCTCTCTAGGAATGTGACTGTATGCTAATGTTTTATATCTTCTTTCCAAAACAGAATGAGAATTAATATTTTATCTGCTAAGCTAATTTGGATCCTGAAACAACCATTTCTGTTGCTGCTATGAGCAACTTGTGAGCCAGAAAACTTCTTTGTGTGTCGTGGTAGGATGTCATGATACTTGACCCCCAAAACAAGCCTATGATCCCCTATAGATAACAATTATTAACATTAAATTACATTGTAACATTGCAGTGATGTAAAACTATAAATTGTTTAGAAAGCGTTTTTTTTAAGAGGGAAGGAAGGGTAGAGAGAGAATAGCTATCCGTCCCTTTGGAGAGCTTTCTCAAATAGTTCTGTTTTCTCACCAGTTGTTGGTTTATTTTGGAATGTGTATGTGAATCATCTCAGTATGACACACATGGGAGGGACACAATTTTCACAAGACCAGTGGTGTTGGGTGGTTTCAGCGGCAGGCTTAGAGATTCTGGGGCCCTGGGCAAATCAAGGATGGGGACCTTGGATGCATCAACCACCTGGACCCCCTGCCAGCCTCTTAGCCCCAGCTCTGCAACCCCCTACCAGCCTTCTGGACCACTGGCCCTGGCCTTCTGTGGCCTGGCTTTGCCACCCGGCCTCACTTCCTGGCCTCTGGCCTGCCAGCTTTGCCACCTCACTGGTGGTTTCCAACCTCAGACTTGCTGCCAGCATCCCTGCCCCTGGCCTCACTGTTGGCATCACCTCTCAGCCTCCAGCTTCACCTCCCAGCCTCTGGACTCACTGTCAGCCTCCCATCCTCTGGAATCCCCACATCTGGCCTTGCCACCAACCTCCCCTACTGTCGTCGTCATTGACCCCTCCCCCCCCAGCCTTTTGTCTTGCTGCCAGTCTCCTGGTTCCCAGCCTCTGGCCTGGCCATCTCACTGCCAGCCTCTAGCCTCACCTCCCTGTTTGTGCTGAGTTTTGTTCAGTTCCTAATTGAAGCAGACTCCTCCGCCCACTCTTTGACACCGGATTTAAATCAGGGATCAGCAACCTGAAATATGTCATTTAAAAAAAAAAATCCTTCAGTAACCCAGTGTTTTGAGAACCACAATGGGTGTAGCCTCAGAGCTGGTCCAGGGTGCCTGCCACAGATTCCCCTGGAGGGAGCGGGACAGAACCAGGAGTGGCCCCCCCTGCAAGATCTCCTGGTGGTGGATGAGAGCAAGGAACCTGGCATGGGCCACTCACAGAGGGTCCTCCAGTTTCAGGGGTGTCCAGCACTTGGAGCCACAAGGGGGCAGCCAAAGAGCCACATGTAGCTCTGGCGTCTCAGGTTGCAGACCCATGATTTAAATGCTTGTTGTATTAGCATTAACTGAGTAAATATACAATATCTTTGCCAATGCATCATTCCATGGAAAATCAGCAAAAGTGCAAGGCACCATCACCTTCAACACTTTGTAACTTTTACAAGTAAACATAGAGTCAAGGTCATACATTGTTCAAATTAATGCATGAAGATTATTAAGCTGAGGGATGTCCTGTGATAATAGGGTTACAAGCAAACAACGCCACCCCCCCAATAATCATCTGTGAAATTCCAAAGAGGTTCTCAAGCAAAATAGTGCTTTCCTTTAAGATTTGTGTTAAAATTAATTTACATAAACACAAACATAGCAACAACGAAACCACTAGCCGTAGGATCCCAAGTAGGAGTCTCAGTTATAAGGTCCTCAAGAGCACTAGGCACAATGCCCACTTAGATCCACTAGATGATGTGACTCCAAAGACACATCAAGAATATTAATCAAAATCAGGGCTGGTCCTTCAATAGATGTAACCCAGGCGGTTGCCTAGAGCACCAACAATTAGGGAGCACCAAGGACTGGGCTGGGGGGGGACCAGCAAGCCTATCGCTCCCTGCTCCACTCTCTGCTGGTGGCTGGACGTCTGCCTGTGGTGTCACTCCCTCGTTAGGGCCAGACCCCTGCTTGTGGCTGGCCCTCACCTGTACTGCCACTCCCTGCCCGGATCTCTGGCCAGGGCTGGATCCCTGCCAGTGGCTGGGGGAGGGTGGGGCAACATCAGTGTCAGCCTAGGGTGCCTAAAAACCTTGAGCCAGCCGTGATCAAAACGTTAGAAAAGCAGCATGTTCTGAGCTTGTGACTTAGCTAAATTATTTCAAATTGGTTCACAGCCACCTCCTTTCTCAGTAAGTTTTATGATATGAGGGCCAATAGTAAGTGAAGACATTCATGGAAAATATAGCTTATGTTTAAAACAAAAAATGGGATTTGAAACTCACATTTACAAATATTTCAACTTAGAATAAAAATAGTGTAATAATTGGTATGCATACTTACCTTACTGCACAGCATTAAGTAAAGACAAACAAAAATGACTGTCTATTGAGTTATCCATAAAGCCAGCTGTACCTCTTACATACAGGACCATATGTCCATCATGCTTACACTGATTCACCCCATAATGTGTCAAAGGAACTGAGAATCCCTATTTTTGTGGTCATAAAATATTACTACATTTTGGTGCCTAAGTGAGAGTCTAACTCATTGGGAAATCTGGCTCCAGTGTGCATGTTAAGGCCTTCTGAAAACCCTGCCTAAATCATTTGGCTCATTTGAACTGAATTAACAGTATGTATAAAAATTCATATCAAAATACTAAGCCATTTTATCACTTCTTCTTGAATCTTTAGACATTTAGATGACAAGTAGTTGATTTAATTTGCATTCTCTTTTGGAATGGAAACATACCCAACTGACCTATCACACTTTTAGATTGAGAAACGCAAGTTTAAGGGGGGGGGACCTACCATATTTTACTTTGTAGAAATTTTGTTTCTTGCTGTCAGTGACAACATAAATGAGAGGGTCATGGTTTCAATTTTCCTTTGGAAAATTCAAGTATTTTTGCTTTCTGGTGGCTAAATGACCAACAATTATGAAAGACAAGTTGTTTCATCATATTGCCGATGTGACTATTTAGAAGAAATAATAGACTGGTATGGTTTTTGTTTTTTATGGCTGCCTTTTACTGTGTAAAATGCCGATTGATCAATTGTATAGCATAGATCATATGTTGCTAATAGAGAGATTCTCCTTTGGGACAAATGAAAAGGACCCATTATTTTATCACGGTAGTATGTGAGTTCCATCCTCACTGTTTCTGTAAAATTCTGAATGGCCATAGTGGGCAGCAAGTATTACCTACCGGTCTGACTCAGCATGAAAATATGGGATAGGCTGTTCTCTTGATTTACAGCCAAATTTTGAACATCTGAAAGGTTTGAACAGCGCAGCTAAACACCCCCATTTTATTTTGTTGTTGGTTTTGAGCTTTTTATTTTTCAGTTGACCCTGAAGTCTGGACCTTTTAAGTTTTACCCATCAGTAGGGTAAATATGCAGACAAATGATTGGCTATTTCTGCACCATTCAAATTGCTGGGTGGAGAGTGTGTGAAGAGACTATTATTGTGGTGCATTTGTAATTTTCAAAAGAAAACTGGGAAATTTCTATTATGCTCAAGCAAATTTAGCCAAATGAAAGCATTGCCTAATGTTTGAATAGTGTATAAATTAAAGCATGAAAGCATCTAGTCACTCATTTTAATTGCTAAAATGCCTCTAGGGGGTTAGATTAGATGAAAAAGGGCCCTTAGGAGGATAATAATCTCTCTCTGGGGCAATACTGATAGCTAGGAATATTGTAGCAATTCCTTTTACACCTCACAGAAGAACAAAATGCAGATAAAGATATGACAATCAAACTATTGTTGATCTCTAAAATAAGATTTTAAAAGTCAAACAGAGCAGAGCCTTGAATTACCTGAAATGATGCCAATTACCTGTAATGTTTTACCAAAAGTCTTCAGTTGAAACAGTGGCAACTTGCTGATAATAGTCTAAGGGTATCATAAATGAACTTGTCTTTCCAATATACAAATGTAGTAGCAAAGTATGAATAGCTTTTATTAATCATATGTACCAGTAATTGCTGTATGGGCTTCTTATCCATATAACCATCTGGCTCAAAGTGAAAATAAAAAGCAGTTGAAAAATATATTTGAAGTGATTTCATTGTTCATAGCTGGAAATATCATGTGCTAAAAAATGTCATAGTTTGGATGAAACAGACAAACTCCTCAAATGAGTCATCCGAAAGATATCTTGTCTTTAGACTTGAAACAGTATTTTAAAAATGTTAATTAAATATTTTAAATTCTATTCAATTTTTAAAATTTTAAACATTAAAATAATTTTAAATAAACAGATTTGAGAGAAAAAGAATTTGTAAAAAGTTCAGGAAATGCTTTTGTGTAACAAACATGTACATTATGTAAATTAATATGCACAACACTGAATTTGATAATATTTATAGTAATATCACTTTACAAAGGAACTCAATTCAATGAACATGTGTATAAGCCAAGTCATTTTACAAGGCAACATTTACATTCTAGTAACCTTTCTGTGAGAAATGGGTGATCCAACTTAGAGGCTAACTTCTGTTACAAACAACAGTTGCTGACTTCAGTAAAAGTAATTGTTGCATATCTCATGGCCTAATTCAACCCAAAGAGAATAAACAGCTAAACTGTGTAGTAATCAACTTTGAAAATCACAGTATAGCATCTATGTGCAGATGATGTATGACTGCAGGGAGAAATGCAGAAACAAATAAGCAAATGTCTGTTGCTCTCTCCAGTATCTTCAAATCTGACAAAATGTTTACTGAAACATTTGAAAAATCAAGCTGTATTTCCTTGTGTTCAGAGGCATATGTGGAAATTACATAGAAAAATGACATGCCAACTTGCCTGGGAAAAATGTAACCCATATTGATCATTTTAAAATGACAATACTGGGGCAGACTAGTGATTCTTTTAGCCAGTATCCTGTGTCTGCAGATGCTTCTGGTACGTAGAGGTCCAGGGACACAGAGCATGGGGTCGACCATCTTAGTTAACAGACATTGCTGGAGCTATTCTCCATGGCTATGTCCACACATACATTGTTATTTATCCAAATACATGCCCAAATGGCCTTATTTTGAAATAACAGCCGCTTTGAAATGAATGGGGTTTAAGCTGTTTCAAAATGACAGTTCTTATTTTGAAGTGACAGAGCCTGTCATTTCAAAATAAGAAAACGTCATGTGGACCTAATCTTTTTTATTTCGAAATAACCAGTGTTATTTCAAAATAAAAGATACATGTGGACATACCCCATAAGCTTATCCAGTTTTGTTTTTTTCTTTTAAACTCAGTTATAGTGTGTCCTTCAAAACATCTGATGGCAGTAAATTTGGGTGGAAAGGGGGTATGTGTTCTGAATGACTGAAATCTATAATTGATCAGGTGACTCCTATTTCTTATGTTTTGTGAAGGTATAATTAATACTTCCCTATTCATTTTCTGCAGATCATGCATGATTTTAGACCTCTGTCATTACCCCAATAATTTTAAAGAAACAAAAGTAAAAGCCAGCTGGTGAAAAATTATGTATTATTATGAATATGCTGAGGACACTGATCATAAGGAACAGTTTTGTATCCATTGTTTTGGAATGATTTTTTCTTTTTATTTGGGACCTTCACAGGAGTAAGGCAATCTCTCTGAAGTTTGATTGTGCTCCAGGAAGCCACTATCGTAGTAAGGGCATGTGGACTTGACGTTGCATCAGCAGCTTTTGTAGCCCAAGGAATTCTGCCTGCAGATGAGAGAAGAACAGTGCTTTTGTGGACACTGAGCACACAGGAGCTGAGACAGCTGCATTTTTTCAGAGAGAGCAGCATACCCCACTGACTGTAGCCTCACTCTAGGTTGCTCTAGATGGTGGCCTAGCTGTTGCCCATTTGAGGTGTGTAGTTCCACTGTTGCTGTCCCCTATATGCCATGGACTCAAAAGGTAGGAGGGAGGTTGGTTTTGTAGTAAAAGGCAGTGGCCCTGGACTCGGGAAACCCTTATTTTCTTCCCAACTCTACCAAAACTTGCTGTGGAGCCTTGATAAAATCAATTCACCTCTCTATGAATTAGTTCCCTGTCAACATAATTGGGATGATACTTTTGAACACACAGGGGTTCTACAAGGACAAACTCATTACTATTTGTCAGCTGCTCAGGTAGTTTGGTGATGAACTACGTGAATACCTCGTTAGACAGCATACAAGCATGGCATTCCAGCTGCCATGTTGGCAGGAGAATAACAGTATGGGCTGCGCCAGAGAAGCCAGAACGTGGTTCATAATAGATTTGCAAACACAAGCAGCATTTAGGAGTGCATCTCTGTTATGTATGTACTTTTCTCTCACACAATAGCTTTCAAGCTTTAATGACTGATAACAACAAGCAATTTTGTTGCACTTGCTTCATGTGATATGGGATTAATTCATGCTGTTTAAAAAAAGTTTTCAGTCTTTTTAATATGCTTTCTTCCTCCCACCCTAACACTTCTCCTTGGAGGAATATTTGCTTTTGTCAGGAGTCAAAACAGAACGATGAAAAAACCAGGAGACAGATTATTTTAAAATAGATGGAATGTCGGAAAAGATTACCTGCACAATATAGGAAGCATTGAGGCAAGAACCTGGAACTGTCAGCCCCACATCAACAGGGAAGCTTTCAGAAGAAAAGCAACTGGTAATCAGGCATCCTGAGTGAGTTAAATTGCCTTGTTCAGAGACAGCATGCATGTTGATTGTGAAGGCCTAAAAGTAAGGCCAAAGCTAAAGGTAGTAAAGTGGAAGTGACAGTAAGCAATTCAAATTCTCTTGTAATCTTTATGTTATGTTTAACTACTAGAGAGACGTGGGTAATGAATTATCCATGGCTTTAAACTAGCTGTAGATTATTCAAATGACTAGTTTTACAACATATTTGGACAACTTAAATGTCTGCCAAAAATGTGCATCAAACCCAGTGTGAGTTTTTTAGGACATTACTTGAAAGAGAGTACTTCCCAGTTCTCCTACTTAAAAGGCATTATTAAAATTACTTGTGGCTACATACCATAGCAAAGAATGCATGGCCAGTATTAGATCTTGATAGGAAATTGTTAGATTTTCATTTACTAAATTGCTTGCAAGCCATGTTTCATTTTTAAAGTCAACAAAGATTTCTACAATGTAAGAGGTGGTAGAACCTTTGCTGCTTTATGGATTATACAAAGTCTGTTTATATCATGACTAGTATTTTAGTTTCTGTTCTTCCATGAGAAAAGTTCATAAACTAACTTTACTATCTACTATCGAGAGCCTGCTCTGTCCCTGGCAATGAAAATAGATGGGCCAGGGCCAAACCCAAAATTATTATTTCGGAGTCCTACCCTTTTCCCATGAAATTTGGAGCTTTGAAATAAAATGGAAACCAGATACAGTCTATCCCCAATTTACTTCTACAGAGTAAATTGAATGCTGAGATTTTGCTAAACTAAATCCAGTCCTCCAATTCTGCTCTTCCCTTTTTAGACATGAGATGAGTCAAAACTGCAACGGTTTCTCCAAACTTCTCTTGAAATGGGAAAAGTTTGAATAGGGCAAGACCTGGACAAACCCTCTTTTGCTTAAAACATTCCTGAAATAAATCTGTCCAGTGAAGCTTAGCAAAGTCTATTCTGGAAAATGCCATCTGTTCAGACTGGTTCTGAGTAAGGTGTCCAGATGTCCTGACTATAGGCACAGTCCCAAATATTCAGGGCTTTTTCTTATGTTAGCATCTATTGTCCCTAATCCCGTCCCACTTCTTTATATTTACTGTGTGGTCACCCAAGTTTCAAGACAAATGAAAAACCTTAGGGAGGTATTGTCTGTCTTTTAACAAGCACAAGCTGTGTCTTAATATAGGAATGATCAAATGGAAGGCCTCCCTCTCCTATTTCCAATGGCTTGAACCTTCTCTCTTCCTATTTGAGAAAACAATGTCCAAGTAGCAACTACAGCAATTGTGTGAGGAACGTCATTTGAAGAAATAATGCAATGTGTTTTAGCTGACTTAAATATGATTTATCAGCTGGAAATAAGAAGGAGGTAGTACTATCTAGCTAGGCCAGCTCCCAGTGAACCACCAGAAGATGCTATATGGATCTCTTATTGCCCTTGAATCACAGGGCATATTTTGAGAATTTGTATTTGGGAACATTACAACAAATACATTATTAAAATAGTACCTTCTATCTTTTTCCTTCTCTGATATTCATCAGGAAGAAAGGAAGCTGTTAAGATGTGCATTAAAATTTCATATGCAATTCAGAACTATATACCTGCATATTTAAATCTAATAATCATACCAGTACATCTCTCTGCATAGATGAGTGGGAGACTATACAGGTTATATAGGGGATGTATATAGATCGCCAAGCATCTGTCTGAGGTACAGCACTTCTGTTGCATTGCAAGCAGGGGCAGCACTAGACCCACCTGGAAGGTGCCTCCTGGTGGTGTTACTGGGAAATGAACTCAAGTGGTCCCCCTCCAGGTGGTCTGTGCTCCACTTCCTCACACACAGACTCCTGTCTTGAGTCCAATTTCGGGATCTTAATCCTCCGGCTAAGTCCATTAGTCCACCCCTTCTGGGGTGCTGGCCACTAAAATGGTCTATGGCCTGGCTATGAGTTGGCCACTAAAACAGTCAATGGCCACAGATCACTCTTATCCCAGCCACTAAAGCAGTCAATGGCCCCATGAGCCTGTGCCACCCCTGGCACACATGCTGCTGTTGGCAAGCTGGGGGAGCAAGGAGGGGTCTGGGCCTGCCCACTTCTGCAGGCCCCAACCCAGGTCCCTATGTGCCTCTGCTGAGGCCTCCACCTCCCTCCAGTCACTCCTCAGTGTGTGAAGACACCCTGGGCTGCTTCCTCACAGCCCCATTCACCCACAGTCTCTTACTGCTGGAGACCATCTGTGTCTTTCATGCAGCCCCAGTCACCCGCAGTCTCCTACCGCTGGAGTCCTGCTGCCATCTGCTTTCTGGCTCCTTACCACCAGAGCGCCACTCCAGCCACTGCTGCAGTCCACTCCCTTGGGATCCCCAGCTCAGGTCAGCTCCAAGGCCTCCTCTCATTTGGAGTTCTTCAGGGTGCTGACTCCCTCAGCCAGCCTGCTAGGCAGAGTACCTTCCCCTAGCAGCTCCCACTGCAGACTCCCCCTGGCCAGCACTACTGCCCTGCTCTTATACCAACAGCCTATCTGATTGGCTGCTGCCCATACACACCCCTTTTTAACCCCTGGTGTGCCATAGCAGAGCAACTGCCTCACTACATGCACCCTTAGGGCAGTGGCTCTCAGCCTCACCTGACTATTTTACCCCTTTCAAGAGTCCAATTGGTCTTGTGTACCCTCAAGTTTCACCTCACTAAAAAACTATGTGCTTACAAAATCAGACATAAAAATACAAAAGTGTCACAGCACATCACCAGAAAATTGCTTATTTTCTCATTTTTACCATATAATTATAAAATCAATTGGAATGAATATCTATCTATCTGTCTATCTATCTATCATATGTATGTGTGTTTGTATATATATATAAAGCTTACATTTCAGTGTATAGTATAGAGAACAGTATGAACAAGTCATTGTCTGTATGAAATTTTAGTTTGTACTGACTTTGCTAGTGCTTTTTATGCAACTTGTTGTGAAACTATCTAGGTGAGTCAATGTATCCCCTGAAAGAACTCTTTATAGCCCCAGGGTTACAAATATTTGTCATTGAGAACTGCTGTCTTAAGGTATGTCTACACATCCAATAGACTTAGTTGAGCTTAGGAGTCTGCTTGATTGCTGTGTACACTTCTGGGTTTGGGCTGGAGCCCAGACTCTGGGACCTTTTCATCTCAGAGGGTCCTACAGCCCAGGCTCCATCCTGAGCTTGGAAGTGTACACAGCAGTCAATCAGCCCCACAGCTCAAGCCCCGTGAACCCAAATCAACAAGCACGGGCTAGCTGTGGGTGTATAGTTGCTGTGTAGACATACTCCCAGAGTCAAGCACCCACACAGTAGATCTACTACTCCCTGTGTATACAAAAAATTATGCCATCAAAATGAAGCAAATTATTCGTACCCTATGGTATAAGGGTGATCTACTCAGCCCTCCCCCCCAATTTTAAAGGGGGTGTTGTGAGGCTTTCTTACTTTTCATTAGGTACTTGGATCACCTCAAAGGGAAATTTGGGGTTCTGGGCTGTTGGGAAAATCTGGCCACATGCATGTCACAATGACTATGTCTACACTACAGGGCTTTATTAAGCCGGTTTAATAAAGTCTACTTTAAGCTGGCTTAAAGTAGACCTTATAAAGTTGGCTTAGAGCGTCCACACTGAAAATGTCAGGAGACTGCCCACGTCCACACTGGCAGTTGCTAAATCGCCCTAGGAGTGGTGCATTGTGGGTGGCTGGCCCACAGTGCACCACAGCAGAAGTGCCTCTCTCTCACGGCCACTCCTTCACTACAGGAAGCAAGTGACCATATCACCTTCCATACTGTGTGTGGCAACAGGGAACCCAGGGAGGTCAGGGAGCTTGACGTGGCCCAGCAGTGGCCCACAACCACCCTGCATTGCCACGACTCCTCCTGCTCTGGAGCAGGTGCCGCAGGGCGACTTCCAGCACAGGGGCATGGCGCAGCAGTTGTTAAGATTCAAAGACTGGGAAACAGCACATAGAGGAGGGTGAAGTCCAATCACCTGTTGTCATAGGAAAGAAATCCATAGTCATGATTTAATCCTGCTTTCACACAATCTAGTCTGAAAGAACTAGCAGCTTTCTTTCTTTCTTTCTATGGGCTGTTTCCCACTGTTTGAATCTTAACTGCTTTGATTTGCTGTTACAGTGTGACCTGATCCTATGTCTTACAGTCCCCTGCATTTATTTCTTATCATTCCGTAAATCCCCCCATCTTCAAACCATCTGACACAGCAGGATTTTCTGCCATGAAAGTGCATGCAATAAATAAATTTGTTAGTCTTAAACAGTGACACAGGACTCCTTGTTCGTTTTACAATAATATCAGGGGGGTCGGGCTGGGTAATGGGAGAGACGCACAGGGTTGGGCTGAGAAGGGCAAGGGGATAGACAGGCAGGGTCAGGCTGAGAAGGGGAGACACACGGGGTTGGGCAGAGAAGGGCAAGGGGGGAGACTCATGGGTTTGGGCAGAGAAGGGGAGACACACGGTTGGGCTGCAGAAGGTGAGTGAGACGTGCAGGGTCAGGCTGGAGAATGGGAGAGATGCGGTGTCGGGCTGAGAAGCAGGGAGAGATGCCGGGTCAGGCTGAGAAGCAGGGAGAGATGCCGGATCATGTTGGAGAACATGGGGAGTTTGGATGTAGTGCTCCCATCTGGGAATGCTCCTAGCTGTGTTGTGCCTTCTCTCCAGCCCCTAGCCCCCTGATTTCTTTGGTTAGGAGGCCAATTAAGTTGACTTAAGGCAATTCCTGGGCCACATTGCCTTAAGTCAATTTAATGAAATCAACTTAATGGTAAAGTCTTTAGCAACTGGGAAAGTCAACTTTGCTGGCTTGCAGTGTGGCCTGGGATTTATTTAAGCCTACTTAAGGGCCCTTAAGTCGACCTAAAGCCACAGTATAGACATGGCCAATAGGAGCTGTTGAGTGTTAAGCACTTCTGAAAATCCAGCTCTTACTCAGGTACACAAATGGAAAATGAAAAAACTGATAGTAAATCATGCTTGCCTAGCTTTTATGATTTGTATTTTCTTGCTACTCTTTAAAATTTTTTTAAAAAGTAGACTTGGATAGGGAACATATAGTATGTGTGTCTATTTTGCTTAGTCATGTTTATTTTAATTATTTTGCTTGGTTGGCTGTATGATGTAGTTATCTGAAAGGTAAATGCTAGCACTTTAATAGATACAGACTGACCGATTCTAAATATTATGAACTGTCTGGTATATTTACGGTGATACTCTGGTTTAGCCACAGTGGTGAGCATAGGCTGATTAGATATGGGAGAGCATGAGAGTGTAAAACAGATTTTGTGCAAGTTTCTTTTGTGTACCTGACTGTGCCCTGTTAATAGATTTTTTCACTGGTGTTGGATCTTAATGATCACAACCTGCTGGGTACATCTGTGCATTCTTGCCACTGGCTGACTGTGGCTTAATGATTGCTCTTCTCTGCTTTTACCTTGAGCTCTGGCCCAATCAATGAAGGGTGACATGCTCTCTGTCCCTCCTACACTCCTCCCTCCCTCCCTCTCTGAATTTGCTGGTCTTAATTAAGGAGGAATAATGCAAAAACAAAATCATGAATTACTCTGCAAATGTGATAGGTGTGAAAATCCCAGGTAGTGGTGAAATTGAATTACAGAACCAGGAACTTCAAAGGCTAGGCTAAGTAGAGGCAGAAAATCCACACACGCAGTCTAAATCCCCATCCAAACAGGATTTAATTCAGATCAGAGAACTCATTATTTACTCAATTTTTCTCCCCTGAAGGAAAGACAATATAAAGATGCTAATTAAAAATTAGCTGAGCTGAGAGGATATTTTAGAAAACAATAAAAATAGTTTGAACAGGTGACAATTCTGGTGCATGTTTCTGCCAAGACAATGAATCCTCAACATTAGCAATTCACTTACATTCCAGAGCCTCTCTAGGATAGACACTTAAGCACCATGATACAAAAGCGGTATTCTGATATTGTTTTAAAGATTTATTGTTGTATTTAAGATCCAAAGGGGTAGCTGTGTTAGCCTAGTTCAGTAAAACAAGCAAAGAGTTCTGTGGCATTTAGACTAACAAATTTATTTCATGCATGAGCTTTCATGGAAGAAAATCCCACTTTGTCAGATGCTTTGAAGATGAGGGAAATCACAGAATGGGGGGAAAAATGCAGGGAAGTGAAAGTCATGGGAATAGGTCACACTCTAAGAGCACTTACACTTTCCTGCATTTATTTTGCCCCCATTCTGTGATTTCCCTCATCTTCAAAGAATCTGACGACGTGGTATTTTTCTCCAGGAAAACTCATGCACTAAATAAATTTGTTAGTCTTTAAGGGCCACAGAACTCCTTGTTTGTTTTATTGTTGTATTTATGATCAAAAACTGGTAGGTACTTTTTTTTTTCTTCTAAAGCACTGAGTTCTAGGCAGTGCAGTTGGATCTCCCATTAAACACTCTTGTTTAGCTCCTCAGCTGGTATAAACAGATAGTTCCATTCTCTTCAATGAAGGAAAGCACCCAAATTGTCACTCTACAGGAATAATCACCCATATTGTCATCTGTTCAAGCTATTTTTGTCAACTAAAATAGTCTCAAAGCAAACTTAATTTTTAATTAGTGCATTTATATGGCTATATTCTTTAACCAAGCTGTAATGGTTTACTCCAGCTGAGGATCTAGTTCTGGGTATTTGCTTGCTGCGAATGTTCTCTATAGCTCTGAAACATGCAATAGTAACAGCCTCTAAATACCCCTGTGAGGCCCTGATCACCTCTTTACACTGCATTAGTGCTGAATTTCCCATAGTGTTTGCTGTTACAAGAGAGCTAAAAGGATTACAGATAATGTACTTTATTTTTAAGCTATCCTGCATTGAAGGATAATATACTCTTTTCACCCTGAAAATACTTCAGGTTGGATTCATAGTTGCTATGGAAACCATGGGGCTGCTTCTGTAGTGCAGGGTTTAGGGCATTGGTCTGGGAAATTAGGGGTCACCCATTCAAATGCTCCTGCACACCAGCAATTCCTAAAAATACCTTTAAAAATCCAGGACTTAGACTCTCTTCACTTGCATTAAAGTTGTTTCCATATTGCAGAAACTAATCATGACTGAAATTGCCTAGAATTATGTGGAAGTAGGGTGAAAATCACTGTGTGCATGCACGCATGCACACATGCGCACACACACATATTCAGA
This sequence comes from Podocnemis expansa, assembly GCA_007922195.1. Lineage (NCBI taxonomy): Eukaryota > Metazoa > Chordata > Testudines > Podocnemididae > Podocnemis > Podocnemis expansa. The sequence goes on along the minus strand of ML681995.1, from coordinate 2,079,289 downwards.
GGTCATAATGTTTAAAAAAATAATAGTTCATGTTCAAATGAATGTCGTTTTTCCCTGGGTGACCCTCCCATAGGAAAGGTTCGTTTTTACTCGTTTTTAAGGAACAAGAATCAAGAATAGGTTTCAAGAGTAAAATAAAATCAGGCCATTTCCAGTAAACTGAGTAATTGTTGAATGATTGTATAAATCTTTCCCATGAATGGAAAATCTAGGCAGCATCTTTGATGTAACAGATCAACTTTGATATCTAAAAAACAAATTTCCTTTTTAAAACTGAGATTTAAGTAAAGCTGATTTAAAAAAAGAGAAGTCCAGACATTTTTGATTATATGTGTGTTTTAACCAAAATGAAAATTCCAATGGAAAACTTGTATTTTTAGTAATTTTTTCTTTGTTAGAAATGTTAGCTTGCGCGCGTGCGCGCGCACACACACACACACACACACACACACACACACACACACACACACACGTAACTATCAAAGAGCCCTGAACTAATGAAAAAAGCAAGACATATCTGGTAAAAATTCTCAGTCTGGGGTGTCTCAAAACTTTTTTTTTATTATTTTTCATTTTTACTGAAACCATGTTAAGTAATTTGATGTCCATTAAAACTTCAATTGAAGTCAACAATACCTAATCACTTACTCATGTACTTTGCTGAATCAGGGTGCTAGAGAGCATGGTAATAGTTACCAAGGCCCTACGTTCTATACTCCAAACTCTGTGGCACTCTAGAAATTCTGTGATAGCTTCAGTTAAAATAAAAAAAATGAGCTTTTAATGGATTAAATATGAAAGTGAAAGATCCAATTAGTGCAAGAGTTTACTTTCATAATTAAAATGAATTTATTTTACCCTATATCCATGTTGTTACTTTTCCCTGCCACAGGTTTTTGCACTGACAATATTCAGCTGCAGTATAGAAGTTGATGGTGGTCAAGCTGGAGGTTGCTGGCATTTCAGAAGGATCTTTTAAGAATCAAAATTGTAATAGTGGATCAGAACAATGGTCTATCTAGCCAGTCCCATCAGTGGCCAATGTCAGGTGCTTCAGAATAGAAAAAGACAGGCAGGCAGTGATCCTATTGTCCATTCCCACTTCCTGCAATCAAAGGCTAGGGTCAGCTAGAGCATGGCATTGCCTCCTTGACCATCTTAGCTAATAGCTAATAAATTTACTTATCTTCCATAAATTTCTATAATTTTTTTTAAAACCCAGTTATAGTTTTTGCCTTCACTAAATCTCCTGGCAACAAATTCTAGAGGTAGACTGTGCATTGACAGGAGCAGCGTGACATGAAGTTTGAGGTTTCAGGGTATGCACATTAGCTGGTCATTTATGTTAAAACCATCTCTTGAAAAATCACAAATAGTGGTAGAATTTAAATCCTCACCTTTTGGTTTCAGAGTCAATATCCCACCAGAATACAAGGAGTAGTTAATATTTTTCAGAGCTATTGTATCAAGCTGTTTGCATTTCAGCCAAAAACTATCCGCTTCAAACCCATAACTGATCATTGAACTAGAATATATCTGTATTTGGGTATTATTTTTAAAAGCTGAAATTCATAAGCACATTTCTGCACCAGTCTTATGAGAAAACGGTTGTATAAAATCATGAAATAGGTTGGGTACCTCACCGTAATGCAAACTTTCTTATTCTGATGAGTTTGAAAGTGGAAGCCATGTTAGTCTAGTCCAGCAAAACAAAGTGCTAATGAAGTGGAATTCTCTCCCATGAGTGCTCATATGACATAAATAAATAAATTAGTTTTTAAAAGTGCCACTAGACTCCTTGTTTCTTTTTCTTATTTTGAGAAAGCAAGTAATAATGGCTTCCACTGCATTCACCTTGCCCTCCTCATTCTATAAACTAGGTTCAACAATTATCAATTTGGATGAAATACTATATGACTTACTCTATCTGATCTCTCACTGAATCTGGTTCAAAGTAGCAATTGTGACAGAATCAGAGCAGAGGGCTATAAGAGAGTAGTAGAGTGCATGTGTATCGGCCCTAGGCTCAGCAAAGCCCAGTTTCCTGGGTAAGCAGGGTAAGGCTGCTATAAGACAGTTAAGGCACCTGACTCCAGTTAAGGAGCTTGGAGTCAGTTTAAGCACCTGGGGTCAATTAATGGTCAGAGGATAAAGGCCCTGGTGTCACCAGGCAGGGGGCCTTCTGGTTGGTGGTGGCTGGAGAAGGAGGAGCTAGGAGAGGAATGTGTTTTGGAGGAGACAGCAGAATAGAATAGCATCTAGAGAAGTTAGTCCAGTGCAAGATCTATCAGCAACTCAGGAGAGTCCAGGTCTCCAGGCTAGTGAGCCCTTGGGGTAGAGGGCCCAGGCTCCACCTCCTGGGAAGTGGGTGCAGGAGGTGCATCCACTGGGACAAGGGCTTAGGGAAGTGCACCACACTGGGAACTGGGAGAAGGGGAAGAGGGGCTCCAGCTAATCTGCAGTCCCTAGAAGATCACAATCCATGGGAGGACCATAGAGCCACTTTGTCACATGATGAATACTAGATCAAAACATTTGTTAATACCCAACTACAAGATAATGGATAAAAAATAGTTGTTGTGAACCATCATTTCACAAATGCAGCTTGAATTAAACCAAAGTTGATATCAGGAATTTTTGTTATTTGAGTTAAACTTTTCACACAGCAATGTTTGTGTTCAGTTTTTTTCATTTACGCATAAAGATGCAACAGTTTCTCTTACGTCATTAAAGTTGAATATTGCTACTGGAATTCCTCATCTAGAAATTAATTTACTTATTTTCTTCAGAGAATACAATGAAGTGCCCCTAAACTGTGCCAATTAAATTTTTCAAATCACCCATCAGTGGTGTGTGCACAGATTCCACATTTGTAAAGAGGCATTACTAGCCTGTACAAAATAGATAATTGCCTGAACTGACTCAGTACTCATTCACATGATGCAAATAGGTATGTGTGTGCTTGACATTTCGGTATCCCATTTTGAATTGCTGCATCAGCTTGCTTTTTTGCTTTAATACTTGGGTGTGATCTTAAGCAGAGATGGAATTTGAAAGATTATGTTGACTGCCAACCTAAATTTTTGAGATTGATCATTAGCACTGCTAGTTCTACTAAAGAAGTACATAAAAGAGCTTAAGGGTGCCTTTAATTAGTGGCTGAGGATTGGGTGGTGGGATTTTGAAGATCCTGAAGCCAGCTGGCTGCTAGTCTCTCAGTATTCCTAGTAGAGGAGGTATGTTAGGGTTCATTGCTTTCTGATAATTTTTAGAAGTGGCCTTGTTTTCTGCCAAAACTCTATAGACCATAGAGTAATTGTTTGTCTTACTACCTGTTTTGCAACTGCAAATTAGGAAGGGGCAATCCCGATGGAGTTTGGGTTTCACAACTCACTAATATTTTGCTCCTGTATAGGCTTCACAAAACAGGTTTATTTTTGGTAGCCAAATTTGTTTGAAAAATAAAAAGCATTATTCCCATAGCAGCACAGACAACATCCCTGATCAACCTCTTCTCATGGACAGAAGAAGGAAACAGGCCATGGGAAAAGTATCCCTATGAATAAAGAAAGAGGTGACAGCTCCTGCCCAGGAAGTCAAAACCATGGGCAGTGAAAGAGAAACCTTCACTATGTGAGAAGACACTTTCAACATGAAAAAAGTTTGGATTTCTTTGTTTCTGGAGTGTGTATTGTGAATATAAGCACACCAGACTTGAGATGCTTAAACAGTAAACCAGAGAGTGGCTTCCTACCTGGAACCTACAACATATTTGGCAATTCTTTAGTCAGTGGAGGGCCAAGAACTGAGTTCAATTCATCTCCACAGAGTTCAAAACTCAGGTGGGGAGTTGAAAGACAGACATCCCTGGTTTCCAAACACAGAATGAAGAATTAAGAGGAGACACCCTTCTGCCTCTCCCAGAGAAACTGAGCCATATATGGAGGATTGGAAAAGGAAAGCTTGTGTAACCATAGGGTGGGCTAGAGTTCATTTACTTGCCCCCTCCAGTGCCTAAGAGAGAGAAACCCCCTGCAGAAAGCAGCTGGAGAGCCAGGATCCAGTCTGTACAGGACTCACAGCAAAGACTGCTCAGAATTCCATCCCACATTTAACTACTACTCAGCATAAAAATAACAATGACCTTTACTAACTAACTTAACAGCCCTTATCCTCAGAAACCAAAATAAATTTAAACAAAACAGCAAGAAACCCAAGAGTCCCAAAGTTCAGGTGGAGTCACCCTTACTCAGTTGTAGCCTCTAACTCCTTGAGGCTTGAATGCAAACCCGAAGCAGCAATCCTCATCTTCTCTGGCTCCAGGAATCTTCAGCTGGAATCCATGCAGTCCTTCCCTTCCTGTTCTCAACCAGCACCATGCAATCAGGTCACTGGCCATCCAGCTTTCAGTTCCACAACAGAAAACCCCCTTGCAAAATACTCCTAAGCAGCAGGGGTGTCGCTGGCGCCTGGCACATGGGGCCCATGCCATGAATCCTGGCGCCAGTGCCCTGGACCTGCCTCTCCCGGTCTCCGGCTGCATCCAGCCGGAGATCTGGGGCCTGGCTGCCCACGGTGGCCGCGGCCACTTCCAGCCCCTTCCAAGGCCGGGTGGCTGCCACTCCCATCCCCATCCCCAGCCAGGGGCGTGGCCTGCAGTCAAGGGGCGGGGCCTGGGCTGGTACTCCAGCTCCTTTCCCAGGGCAGCAACGCCCCTGCTAAGCAGGGAGAAAACATCCTTCAGTGAACTCCTAGCTCAGCTCCTCTCAATCAATCACTGAGCACATGGACTCTGCAGCTCCCTATATCCGCTCCTGTCCAGGCTGCTGCTCTCAGGCTTCTCCCAGGTACTTCAGTCCAGTGCAAGAGAGAAACTTGTCGGGCATGCTCAATATGCCACCACACCCTATTACCAGAAAGTTCTGGTTTCTTGGCTGCTAAATCAGCCCAGCAATGTAACCCAGCCATAAGGGATCACTAAAAGATATTGCTCATTTTAAGGCATATGGGTTACACTTGCACCTAGGAAGTAAAACAATCAGGTGGGAAGATGAGGAGATGACCCTGGTCTCTTGCCTGAGAAGCTCAAAATTCATCTTGTAGTTACCTCAAGTGGTCTGAATGTTTTCATAACAGTCAGATAAACAATCAAAGATGAATGGGTGCCTGCTAAACGGAACCCAAATTGCAAACATATGGTGGCTCATTCATCCTTAGTAATTTTGAATCGCTGAAGTTTCTGATATCTTCAGATGATCTGGGGAAACTATCGTTAATTAATTCATTACTAGTAACCTTTTCCTGCAAGACTAATGCATTAATAAAGAGAAGATACTAATGGGGCTAACAGATTTTTTGTCAATGAAAAATGGACATGAACATTTTAATGGTGTTTTTATTAACATGGTAAATGTGTGGAGGAAAGATCTTGGACACAGGCATTTTCCTGTGGCTTCTGAGCAAAAATATTTGTTCTGAGTGAAACTTGTGAATAAGTATGTTTTCTCTTATTTTTGGAGCACCCAAAAATATAGGGTCATATCTGCAGCTGGTGCAAATCATTACAGCTCCATTGACTTCAGCTCGCCTCTGGACTTTGAAATACTATTTTCCAAAGCACAACATTCTCCTCCTTCTTGATTAAGTACTCTTATTTGCATTTTTCTCTCTGTACTTTAGGAAGTGCAGTCCTTTGTGAGCCTGTGTGAAAGCAATAGGAGTTACACATATCCTATGGTTGGGAAAAATAGGTTTGCTGCTGTGTAGAGCTAGTGGGGTACAGTAATGTAAACACTCATGTAATACACATCTTTCAACTGGCAATAAGATGGGAATCAAAGAATATTATCACTTCACACACATCTCTTAAGGACATTAAACACTGCAGCACTTAAACCATGTTTTCTCATGCCATTTTTTTTAAATGTTACAGTCCACAAGTCTCTTAACAGCCTCAATTTTTAAAAAAAGTATGAGAATACAAAGTGTATCATCATCTATTGCTTGGGAAAAAGTGCACTTTCATAAAATAGATAGTAATGTTGAAGGTAGGAGACTTTTTGGAAGCGAAGAGAATTCTCTGCAACACATATAAAAGAGATTTCCTTCCAAGTGTGAAGATTTTAAACCAGAGTAAAATGAAGAGCATCATATTCAAGATCTTTAAGCTGTCATGTTAAGAACAGCTTGAAAGAAATGGAAAGCATCTCAGCCGTCATTTGATTTGCCATGATATCCAAAGATACAGCCACATAAAGCAGTGCAGAATGTACAGCTCATCAATGAGACTGCGATTGAATTAACTTATTGGAATCATTTCCTACAAATGAACCATTAATTTCTAATGCATACCTATCAACATCATAGCTACATCAGCTGCCATTATAATATATTGCCTAACTTGCAGCTTGGAACCTAGGGCAGGGAAGATGATCCTTATGAGAGATGAATGCAGAGTAGGCAGAGAGGGGTTTTCTCTCTGTTTTTAATGATTGTGTGGACACAAAACATAATACAGGCTAATTATTTGTATGAGCACTCTTTGGTACAATATACGATATGTTTAGTAAGGTTTCTGATTTAGCATTGTGCATGTGTGTATTTATTTATTACAGCTGTATAAGATACATAGGCCACTTTTTTGTATATCCTTTAAATGCCCTATCTTGATATAACACTAACCTAAAATGTCATCAAGCTCCCAATGTTGTCAACAGAAAGATACCAATTGACTTACATGTCGCTTGCATGAGGCCCTGGCATTCAAATCTATGAGGTACTCAGTCCCTCTTAAAGAATAAGATGAGGGTGCTGAGCATTTCCCAGAAGACAGAATCAGGCCCTTACTAAAATTGACCAGAATGATGGAGTGGGAAAGGAAACTTTATTTTCTTCTTTGTATGTTCCCTATTGAATCAAAGCCTACAGTCTTCCCACCTGGCTAACCTTCCAGTGACTCCAAGGACAGTGTTAACCAGGTAAGAAGGACTTATAGTCTGAAGTAGCCAGTTTTGTGTGCTTAATCTTTATTTAAACCCATCGACTCTATGGAAGTCAGTGGGACTACTGGCACTGAGCAAGGATTATTCACATGCAAGTACAAGATTTTGCATAACTGAGACTGAGTAAAGACTGCAGGGTTTGGTGCTTAACCTCCTCATTTTCAACTTTGTCTACTCTAGTAGGGAATGGTAAGTCATTGGATCCACCTCAGTTGTTACTCCCCACTCTGCACACTCACTAGGTTGTTGTGTTTGAATCCCCCACATTGGGTCAATGTGTTTTTGGTTTGCTAAACTTCAGTCCAGGCACAGCCTCTAAGGGTTTCTAAGCACAATTTTGGGCTGCAAAATTTGTCAAGGACCACCTTCTGACAGCTTACATGTCAACTGTATCAGCCCCAAGGAGTAGTGCTGGCTGTCCCAGCCTCTGCAGTTGCATCAGCACACCATTTCCCAGTGTCCCTGGTTGGGGTGCTGGTGGTTCATCTGCCTTTATTTGTTCCTGTGTTGCCTTAGGTAGTTTCTTGAGTAGGCATTGTAATTCCTTGTGGTATTTTTCAGTGGGGTCAGAGAAAAGAGGTTTGTAGAATGTTGTGTTGGAGGGTTGTTTATAAGCCTCCTGGTCGTAATCCAGTTAATCCATGATGACAACTGCACCTCCTTTGTCAGCCTCCTTCAAAGCATCTTTGTCAGTCCTCTTCAAAGCATCTGACAAAGTCTGATATTCTCCCAAGAAAGCTTTTGTGATAAATAAATCTGTTAGTCTTTAAGTGCCACAAGACTCCTTGTTTTTTTTCGCTTTACTAGACTAACCTGGCTGCCCCTTTGGAATTTCCTAGTGTGTCACCTTTGGGGGCACTCTAATTTAGAGTTCAGCTGTCTAGGGCCATGTGATAGTTGAAGTAAACAAAGGTAGGAAATTGAAAAAGGATCTAACAAAATTACTCTTCACTTTAAAGACCGTATAGTAGAGATGCAGATTTTTTTTGTAACCATAGAACAGCTACATGGCGTTGCCTGTCTCTGTTTCCTTATTACATTTAAGCATTCTTTGGAATTTGGTTCAGTGTCCATTCAGGAGGAACCCTTTCTGACTACTCATTTTCTGCCTGTGAATCTAAGAGTCCTTCAGTGTTAAATGGCAAAGAGCTTCCTGTTTGTAAACACAACTTTTAACAGGCCTGATAAATGCACACCATTTAACACACTTTGATCATCATATTTATCCAAAAAAGTAAATTTGTAAGGTATCAAATGAAAACTGGTGAACCTCTGATCACTTGACATTGTGTAACATATGTGTGGTTAGTATTATATGGTTAATATTATTGTATAAGGTGTGTATAGCAATAAAAGTTCATTTGCATGTGATGTAAAAAAAAAAAGTAATCGAACCAACAGATATTGGGAGTGAGAGCTAATTAATCAGAGGATAAAAAGGGATACATCACCTGCACCCTAAGGAACATGCAGTAAGGAAGTTTTTGGGGGGCTATTTAGAGAAAAAGAATTTCAATGGTTTCCTGAACTACAAGAAGGGATGGAGGGAAGATATCACATAAGGGACAGAAAGTCCTGCACTCTTTGAATCTGTGAAAGGTGGGTTCCTCAGCCATGTGGCTTGAAGATGCTGAGGACTGACTCTATATGACAAAGTACCTGAGAACAGGATTGAGTCCTGTTAATTTATAGATAATAGAAAGTATATTTTATTTTTGTTTTATTCATAATCATCCTCTGTTCTGTTGTTCTTGCTCACTATCACTTAATCCTCTGGTCTTTATTAACAAATTTATTTTGATTTTGCCCTAAAATTATCTCAGTTTTGTGTATTAACATGTGGATCCTCAACTAAACTAGCAGGCCAGTGCAGGCACTGTCTTTCATGTCAGTGAACTTAGTAATTTCTGCAAGCGTCCTGTAAGAGGGGCTGGATACTTCAAAGGAACTACTTCCGGGGGTTTGGGAACTGAGATTCAGTAAATGTAACCTACAAGGCCAGGTTAAGACTGGGGGAGTCTCTCAGATTTTGCTGGTGAAGGCAACTGGTTTAGCAGTTTAAACTCTAGCAAAGCTTTCTCTTGCTGAGGCAGAAGACTAACATGATAACTTATGGTTCCATTACACTTCTTGCTCTCTCCAAAGCCCCGTTTTCTTCTCTCCACCTGTTGAGAGGTGACCAAAACTTTCTCCCTGCTCCTTCTGAGATTCATTTACATTAGTGACTACCCCAAACCTGTAAACTACAGAGTAATTTCCAGTTTCCACTCTCTATGCATTTCCCAAATAGCAGCTGTTCACTTACATGGAACATTTCCATTCTCCCTTTGCTTAAGGCCCCCCGCTGGAATGGTTTTACTGATGCCAGCATCTAAATGTTCTAGGTGCTAATGGACTCATTGGATATGTCTGCACTTGGAAGTTAGTTTGAATTAAGGGGGCTTAATTCAAACTAACTTAGTACCTGTTTACATTAGGCTTTCATTAGTGCAAAGTGGAATTCCTTAATTCAAAATAATGAAAGCTTAGTTTGAACTAGTAAGACCTGCTGGTTAGTTCGAACTAAGTCCTTAGTTTGATTGTTACTTTGAACTAAGGATGATGTAGACAAGGATTAACCCTTAGTTCAAACTTAAGAAAGTTAAACTAAAGGCAGTTAGTTCGAATTACCAAAGTCCACTAATTCAAACTAATGGTAATTTGAATTAGTTCATGTTGTTAATTCGAACTAATAAGTTCGAGTTTAGTTCAAACTAAATTCAAACCAACTTTTCATAACGAAGACGTAGCCATTTTGCCTTTGTCATTTGCCTATACTTGTTTCACCTCTTTATTCCTCTCCTTTTACAGAAATATTTGTTTCTGAACTGCATCTCGTACAGTCAGAGAAAATGTTTTTAGTCATACTTCATTTGCTAGACCGCCAAGAAGGATTGTCATGATGGGTTGGATCCTATAATCCTAACATGACAAAGCCAAGTGGTACCAGCTGAGGAGCTGGTCCAGTGTGATTCCACTTGGGAGCATACAATTCAGGATTCTAAAAGATGCTTCACAGGTTTTTCAGAATTATATAATATTCTAAATCTGCAAAAACACCAGAAACGAGATGCACCAGATCAATTGGTGACTTTTAGCCCATACATGAAATGACTTCTTCAGCTAATTCCCTTTGAGCCCCCAGATGTATGGTATTAAGGAGTGGATATATTACTTTCTTCTTTGGATGGTGGTCCCTAAGCATACCTAACCAAGTCGGCTTTCTTAGTGTACATAGTGTACCTTGCTCTCCTAGTATACTCACCTAATTTCAAGAACCGATGGGACAGGGAGAGGTGGCATCACTTCCTATTGTGTCTGTCACTTTCAGATTTATGCCCTTGAGGGAGCAGGACCTGAGCTCCCCAAAGCCTAGGAATCCAGGATAATGTGCTCACTGGGCCAGATTCTTTGGTGCACCAGGGCAACTTTGAAGCTGGTTTAACTTTCACCAACTTGCAACAGACGTATGGGAGGGGGTGCATTACAACAGTGATAAGTGCAAAATGGCCACATTACATTCCTTTCCATTTCTGGTATGCCCCTAACCTGCTTCCTCTACTGAGGGAGAGGCATAGCATGTTTTATGTCAGGAAAGGATGATTCACACTTGCGGTCCCATTTAGGAGGACATAGCAGGGTCATGGATCTGGCCTTTATCTTCATATTCATGGCATATGAAGTCAATGGAAGGACTTTTTTTTTCTTCCCTTTTTGTTGTTGTTGTTGGCCTCAAAAATGACATACCTCTTTATGTTTATGCACATGCAAATATTGAATTCATGTTTAAATCAGGGCCAGCTCAAAGGATTGTGGTGCCCCGAGCCAACTACTGTTTTTGCTCCCCCATCTCATTTATGTAAGATGCACCCTGTGCCCCACAGCCTTGCTTTCCCAGTGACCCAGCACCATGTTACTGAGGCCACCAAGACCTGCTCCAGCAGATCCTACCTTACTCTGGATCTGATGCCAGCCCAGAGTGACAGGGGAGCTCAGGCACCATACAATACTTCACTGACTCTGCGTCTGGAGCATGCTTGCAGGGGCAGGAGGGGTGGGGCCAGGTTGGTGGTCACATGGTGGCTTCTCTATGTCAACCTGTTCCTGGGCCAAGCTTTCAATTTTTGGTGCCAATGCCCCTATGCTTCAGCGCCCTGAGCCAGTGCCCCACTGGCTCACCCCTTAAGCGGGCCCTGATTTAAGTTCACCAAGGCCTGCGTCTGTCTTGCTATATTTGTACATGCAAATATTTATAACAAATCTGCAGATTCCACATGTGGGCACAACTTTGGAGGTAGACTTGAAGCTAATTGAAAAACTGGCTCTGTAAAAGCACTTTTTGCCATATATAACTGACTTGATTCTGCAGAGCATGTAGTATGTAAGTTCACACGTCATTCTATGTCTTTTGCGGTGGCAAGGAACAGCATGATGAGCTGAAGAGGAAGACAGCATTTGTTCTAAATTTCTTGTGATCTTTAGTTGAAGTCAGAGCCCCAGACTTCATTAAATTTTACATTTAGTGTTATTTTAACCCAAAGTGACAAATGCAAGGAGGTTGATTAACTGTGTTCTTGCTGCATCTGCACCAGTGTGACTAGTTACCAGGAGTTCATGTTGTTAGTGTAAGAAAGATCTTAAACTGCTCTTATAATACCTCTGTATTACCTGCGTATGATAGTGTGGCTTAAGATCAGAGTTCCTTAGAGTTATCCTCCATGTTTATCTATATGGGGTTTGGAGGGGGAGAAAGGAGAGAATCACAAACTGGGATTATCTATCCAGTTGCAACTTTTAAATGATTTCTATCTGCCTAAAGTAGTTGAATTCAAAGTTAAAACATGTATGACTTAAAACAAAAAATCCTTCCATACTTTTTCTCCTGAAATCCATTGTTATGTATTACATGGTTACAAATAGATTGTGTCTACTGCACCCACTGAGTGATCTCAAACTACTGAAAGGTTAAACCAGAGAACTAAATGGATTTAAGGAGTCTTGTTTTTAAGACAAAGAGATTTTAGAAGTACAATGCAATATCATTTTGTGCAGAATCTTTCACGCAAGCTAACTCTCAAAACTTTTTTGCAGACTTAAAATGAAAGATATTGGCAGAGGGAACAACAAGCAGACACATTGGACAAAGAGAAAATGTATGCTTTCTCTTGAGATCCAGAAGTAAATGGAGGGATAATAAGACAAACAGACACAGTGGAAGTCTGTCGTAGATGTCAGGAACTCCAGAGTAGGAAGCGACAGAGGGGGCTAGCAGTAAATGACAGAGAAGCTTAGATCGACATAGAAAGAATATCAGTGGAAGCTTAGAAAAACATGTGTTGATGGGATTTTGGCACATATGGCCAGTCAATAGAGTTGTCTGAGGAGCAAACTGATATGATTGCTCTCCTTTGTACATGGCAGAAGTTGAGCTATGGCCTTTTCTGCACATTGCAATGTGGGGACAACTGGGTCTTGAGAAGGCCAGAGTTTTTGGTTAGCAGAGCATTAATGCACATGTTTAAGTCCTATTGATATCTGGCTGTCTCAGGCTGGACACCTAAAATCAGTAGTCACTACTGAAAATGTAAGCCTTGGTCTTTACCATGTAACAGTTAAAAATTAACTCATATTTTAAAGACTATTATCATGGTGTGCATCATGACCAAATGGCCCAATTTTGTGATCTTCCTTTAGTATTATTTATTTTAAGTTGTTTTCTGTATTTAATTTCTTTGACTGTATTTGTGTATTTGACTGTATTGCTTTTTACTTTATTGTTTCACTTTAGGAGTCTCTCATTTTGGGTACATTGTTTTCTTTTTGGAAATAGAAGACCAAATCTGCTGGTTCCCAATTGTTAACTGAATGATGGTTTAATCCCATTTCTTCCCATTCAATTAGAGGAAGTTGTAACATAATCATATAACTTGCTAAGCCATGAAGATTGTTATTACAGAGCAACATGGCTTATTAATTTTTATGAAGAATGGAAGAAAAATCCTTCTGAAGGAGAATCAGGTAGAACGGCACTTGCACCCAAAACTAAAATTGAACTGTGATGATTTAAGTTCAGTAGTGGCTTTAAAGTTAAAAAGGATTCAATAAACTTTTCTGTAATTACTTTTGAGATTCTTTCACTACCTGATTCTACAAAGGTGCTGTCAGTGTTTGGCAACAAAATGCATAAAGGTATTTTACAACAGTTTCTAAAGTAGCTACAGTACCTTTTGTAACTATATGCACATGGTATGTTTGTTTAGTTACCCTGGGTGTTCTGAGAAAGAGCATGGCTACCATGAAAAGAAAGTTCCTTTCCTATGTTTATTTCTTTATTTGTGCTAAGTGTCCCGTTATTTTTCCTAAAGGAACAATGCTATTTTAACCAAGAGGCCCCCACCTCAGTTGTAGTGGGCATCGGTTTGGAGAAGCAGCCAGAGAGCTTGGTAGGAGACCAGCAGCAGCAAGAAAAGCTAGGCAAATAGAATCCCTCTCTTCCACCTCCTCCCCTCCACATACATCCATAAAGTTAATAGGATGGCTGGTGTACAATTAGTAGCTGCAATTCTGCTGTCTACCTTGGGAGAGGAATCACAATTTCCTGTCGTTGGAAGTAGGAAACGAATGAAAAGTGGTCCTTCAGGAAAGGAGGTGGGGAGATGAGCCAGTGGAGAAGCTGCAGAGTCATTTAGAAGGGCTGGTTCTATTAAATAAACAGTTGCAGCATAACAGAATCCTTTAATCTAAGAACCATTCCAGACAAATCATTTCAATGATATCTTGGGAACAAAGGGTTAAGAAGATGGATTGGCGAGAAGAGCACAAATTTTTGGATCTCATTGGTTTGATCTAGACCTGAGGGAATAATCAATTGTCACAATGTACTTTATAATTCAAGTCCTTTTTAGCTCCTCTAATTCCCAGGATAAATAATAATTATTATAGTTCATAATACTTTTCACTTACACAATGCTTTTAATCTAAAATTCACTCTCTCTTCTCCTGTCTCTTTCTCTTGTGATCTTTCCACCTGCCTAATCTATTACATTAAAAATCACTATTAAGCCACCATAGCCACAGTTTAAAAGCAAACGGTCATTTGAAAAGATTGAACTCTGTTTCTTTGTTGATCCACTGCTATCCAAAAAGTGTCTTTTTTTTTTTTTTGACAGAACTCCCCAAATCCCTCGAGGCAGCGTCACAGCATAGAGCCTACAAATAAGCATGTGACTGACTACCTGGTTCAGTTTTTCCCTACAGTGGGAACCTACCACTACTTGTGGGTATGCTGCTGCATATTAGTAAAGACCCTCAAATTTATTGTGAAGCAGTCAGATACTAAGGTCTAGTGAACACTGGCTGTGGATTGCAGCAGCAGTCAACAGGAGATATGCAAGCTATAAACAGTAACTTGCATATCCCCCATCAACTTCCTAACGCCTTCTTAACGGGGTGTCCCCACTGCACTGCATCGAGGGGAAATTCCCTGACATTGCTGGGGTGGTTTTAAAAGGTCTTCTGGCAACTTCCAGGTTTGATTGAGAATGTCTTTACTGATGCTCCATTGGATGTGAAAAATTGATCCTGTACTATCTGTAGTGCCAATGACAGAGACATAGCCTGATTTGTGATAGGAATGTCTTTCAAGAGATGACATTTTCCATTTCCTACTTTACAAATGAGCATTTGTGAATTCATAATATGCACTATAACTATGTAGCCTCACATCATACTTTTACAGCTCTCCGTTAGTATTATAATGCTGTTCTTTCTTACATTTCTGGAACATCATTGATGTGAATAGTTACTGAGAATGGAATTTGGCTTGTTAATTATATGCTTCTCATAGTTGCCTTGTTTAACCCCCTGAATAACTTAATAGAACATGTCTTTATCTGACTCTGTTATATGTTCCCTGTCTTTTTCTTTTGTATATTGTGAGTGAATGAGACTATCGGCCGGACTTATGGGCATAGTCCAGATGCTTCATATCGAACTGACAGTGCAAAGCAGCCATTATCTGAGGCTAATTAGCCAGTTATGTTGGGCTACTAGGCACTTTGACAAAACAGCTAGAACATATTGATGAATCTGACTATGTATGATCTGCAGTTTGCACTCCTAGTTCATACCAATCTTCAAGTAATATGGAGGGAAAAAATCATGTTCTAGATTCTAAGTAATATCAGGAAGCAGAATGTCAGCAGAAGGTACAGGAAAATATCTGAGGGACTCAAATACAAATAATTTATTAACCAAGTTGAAGTCCTTGTAATTTCTAGCAGCATAAGGTGCATGAAACAGAGCTTAGACATGTTACAAGTGCTTTTGTTTTTCAGAAAAGATAAAAAAAATTACATCCATCAGAAGCTATCTAGATTATTTGACTCTTCTCATCTACCACTAACAAAACGTGTTTTTTCTTCATGCTTAGAGCTCTTTATTTTTAGAATAAAATTTTAAGTGTCAATAAATCGAACTGTATGACAGATTTTATAATTCCCAACTTCCTTGACTTCTCATTTTTGTGTTTGGAAAAATGAACATATCCCATAAAATACAAAGCATTATATAATTTGATGCCTCATGAACACTTTGCCTGTATGATTTACTCCTTTTCCTCACTCTTTCTGTATCTTGCCTTTTTTAGGTAAGCTCTTTAGGGCAGGAATTCCCCTGTATGTGTACAGCACCTAACACAATGGAACTTATTACATGTTCCCATAACATAAATAATAATTCATCCCAATTAATGTTGCCCTTTTCTAAATGGCTGAGATTTTCCATCCTTTAGGGTGCCTTCCATTGGCTATGTTTCATCACTACTTGGATACAAATGTGGGGCTGTTCTAAATCGTCAATAAGAATAGCAAGTGGCTTATATTGGTACCCAAGCAGTGCTAATCATTGTTTAGCTGATTGGCTTCTAGGTGGTAGAATAAACAATTCCCCCTCTTCTCAGCATAATTCATCCAATCATACTAATCCAGAGCATGGAACCTGTTTCCTAGTACAAATCCTTTTCTTGACATCATGCAGCAGTCATTGGTATATACTTTCATCTCTCCTTAACCATTTTTTTAATCAGACTAAATGCATTATCCTCATTATGAGAGTAACTGGAATTCTCATCATCTTTCCATGAAATTAAGATATGACAACTGACTAGTACAGAAGTTATTTACTAGGAAGTATATTATACAGTCATACTTTCTCCATTGTGAATTATTCAAATTAGGCACACAAAAGCACTGAACACATGACTGGACTGATATTGATTGTAGTATTATTTATGAATTTATTTACTTTGAAGTTGAGGAACTTGGTGTTAGGTGTATTATCCTTCTTTTTTTCAATTCCTTTTGAGAACTGGTTTGACTCCCTCACTTCAGTCCTTCTTAGAAAATGATGATGATACTTGAGTGCATCATGTTTATCCACCAAGTGACACATCACTTCACACCACTGATGCACTTAGTATCAGCTGATCACTTGACATCAAAGCATTTGCTCCCTTTTTGTAAGTGAGAGACTACATAGTGCCATTTGTATTCACCTCGGGCAGACGCTGAGCCTCTGCTCATTTCATCAAAGAACTATTTATGAGGCTGTAAAAAAGATGAGTTTCTCCGAATAGTCTCCAAATTAAACTTTTTAAAGTTTAATGTTGGCACACAAGAATAATTACAGTTATAAACCATTAAACATTTAGAGGAAATTTATAGGATTGGAGGGAGAAAATTTACAGCTATGGCCTAATACAATAAATTTCCTCTGTAAAAGCAGTTCCACAGAAACATTTCTATCAGGGACTTTTAAAAAAGTGCTTTATTAACATGACTAAAATGCACAGGTAATATCTTCAGACATGATTTATACAGAAAGATGAATACCTTTGTAAGATACTGTTAATTAACCCATCAAGAAAAAGTCAATATTTTTTATTTTTTTTTAACATCAGCAAATATAGTTCTGAATTTACTTGTATATACCATGTACTCCTAGAAGATCATCCTGTAGCCTGTAATTTCCTTTTAAGACTTACGGGCTTACAATGATCACATGCCCCTAGGGTAGTACACACCTGAATAAGGGCTTTATTTTTCTTTACTTTCATGCCTGTGTTTTAATATCACCAAGGAATTCTCACTTTTAACCTTTAAAACTTCCTTTTTTATTTTAGCAGAATTTATGGGATACATCTCAGGTCAGTCTTCATATTACATAACGTACATGTATTAATCTGAGATATAAAGTAAACTTAGCTTAATCAGTGTTCTCATTTACTGATCTGGGACCACATCCAATGCTTGTTGAAGTCAATGGGAAAGGTCCCATTGATTTCAGTGGGCTTTGAAATAAGTCCATCGTTCAGCTTCTTTCATCTAGCACTTAGTTGTCTTGGAAATGAAATATTAATGACATGTAATGTTAACAATATTTACATCCAAAGATAGAAACAGAAACCCATAAAATTCTCAAGAGCTCCTTTGATTTCATAGAGTTCTCACTTTAGGATGTGTAGAGCAAATGGACAGCCATGTTACTAATTAAAATACTTTAATGTGAAGAGGAGAATCAGAGAAGCAATAACTAAATCATAACTTAAATGCAGAAGATTTTTATTAAAGATATAGATAGATAATTTAAGACTATAAGGCTATGTCTACACTAGCAAATTAGTCTAGGTCTGCATTAGGCTTTGCCTAGTTCAAACTAAAATGTGTTAGTTCAAACTAAGCAAAGCTTATTTCGAACTAGCTAGTTTGAATTTAGCACTTAGCACTTAGAACTTTTAGTTTGAAGTAGGGCAATGTAGATACCTTAGTTCAAACTTAAAAAGTTCGAAATAAGCAGTTAGTTTAAACTAACTGTATTTTCTAGTTCAAACTAACTTTTTAGTTCCAATTAGCTGCACTTTTTAGTTAAAAACTAAAAAGTGCAGCTAACTCAAACTAAAAAGCATCAGTTAATCCGAACTAACCCATGCTTAGTCCATCTAACCTGGAACTGCTTGCTTCAGACTAAGGAAGTCCAGGCTAAGCTTTCTAATGTAGACATAGCCTGAGCACCTTGGTACTATGTGGACCAGATTATACATTTGTGTAGCATGGTGAGGCCCAACTTAACTGTGGCCTTTTGGCCATACAATAATTTTAATAATAAACTGGATGGGTTGTGAATCTGAAAACCTCAACTCAGCAATACGTTCAATAGGAATTGAGGTTACTCAGCATCTCACAGGAACAGTCTTAAATCTGTACTGGTGTAACAGTGTTATGTCTTTTACAGCCAAACCAGCATTGCTAGTGTTCTAACATGTCTGTGCAGCAAATGGTGTGCTCAAGTCAATAAGGGCTGCTCATGTGCATAAAGTTCCTAGTGAAGCCAAGTGCTTGAAGGTTTAGGGGCCATATATGTGGAAAATAATAGGCCTGTAAAGAAATTTAAAATGGGTCAGCTGGATGCCTGCTATTACTGACATGGCTGTTTGGTGACAGAAAAAAGAAAATAGTTTCTTCCAAAACACAAGAGCCTTGTGGCACCTTAAAGCCTAACAGATTTCTTCAGGAATAAGTTTTTGTGGGCTGCTGCACACTTCATGAGGTACATCTGATGAAGCAGGTTGCAGCTAACAAAAGCATATGCATGAGGAAATACGTTAGGCTTTAAGGTGTCACAGGTATCTCATTGGTTTTGCCATATTTAGATTAACATGGCTACCCCTCTGGAACTTGGCTGCTTTTGGCAACTCCAAGACTAAAAAGGAAGGTGATGGAAGCCTGTGGTCTGAACATCGGTTGACAGCAGCAATTGGCATGATCATTGGTGGAGAATGCTTGAGATATGTGAATTAGAAATCAGGAAATAATGGTGTATGGAAAGTGAAAAACTACAATTGCCCTTTCTGCATTTAAACTTCTCTCACTTTACATGGCAGCCTGCAAACCTTCCTGCTAAGATGCTTCCTGTTTTATGGGCCTTAGTCCATGTGCACAAGATAACTCAGCCATTAGTGAAGTAATTTCCCCACATAAAACTCTTAGATACTTATGTCAGGTAGCAGCCAAATCTAAAATTAAGAGAATTCCCAAAAAGACTACAGGGAGTAATAACCATATGAGGCCACTGCTCACAGAGTTAAGCACAGCAGCTAAGAAACTATTTTTTTTCCTGTTTATTTCTCCATTCTCCTGTCATGCTTTCCTGGTCTCTTTCACATATTTGCAAATTGTTATGATTGTTTCTCAGAGCGCTTAATTAAAACTCATCAGCTCTCTAAGAAACCCAGTGGAAAACAGATTCTGCTGAGCTGATTCTCCTGCTCCAACTGGGTAGGTTCAGTCTAACAAAGGCATGGGAGAAATACAATGAGACATGCTCTATGTCTGACATTTATCCCAGCTTGAGGTCAAAACACACCAGAATCTGCATTTGCCAGCATCTAGATTGAGTGAAACAAGTCTGTTTAAACAAACACACAAACCAACCAACCCGACTTTTGCCAGAGGCACATAGTTCAAACAAACTTTGGCTGGTCAGTAGCTATGACTGGGATTCAAAGTTTGATTTGGAGCCCTTTTACAGTTAGAGTCAAACAGTCCCCACAGTATAAGACTGAAAGAAATAGGGAGGAAATGATCAAAGATATGAAAGAGAATGGGGAGAACAGAAGGCTGATCTGTGGCCCATTGAAGTGAATAGGGGTGGGGGTGGGGGAACTCCCATTGAATTCAGCAGGAGAGGACTAGGCCATGAAAGAGAGAAGGATGGGTGGGGGGATTAGGATAGTGAGATTTAGTGGCTTGAGCTCTTAATGCTTTCTCTTTTACAGTCTGCATGCCTGGGATTTGTTGGCTGGTGTAATCAGCTGAAGGAGCAATAGTGATGGATGGCAGATGATTATAATTTCTGTGTTGTTGTTCAAGCCATCATAAGTCTGAAATGTTTTCTGAATTGCTGCAGCTGCAACTGATGCCATTTCTGAGCAATGATCATAACAATTTGCAAATATATATGGATTAGCACGTTCCTAATGTGAAGCTTTGAAACAGGCAAGTCGTACAGCTGCTCATTTGCAGCTTGTAAATGTCCAGTCTTCTGGGAATTGTGCCTTCTTCTGTTTGTGAGGGCAGCTGCCAGATACCCTTTCAGAATTGTAGAAATATAAATAATACAAAAAGTATCTACCTGAGAAATTGTACATTTACCCTCTCTTCCTACCCAAAATACACAAAATGCAGTAGGAAAGTAAAACTTGGGTTTCAGTTTCCATCTGCGTGCTGTGTATGCA
The DNA here is from genome assembly GCA_007922195.1 of Podocnemis expansa. Lineage (NCBI taxonomy): Eukaryota > Metazoa > Chordata > Testudines > Podocnemididae > Podocnemis > Podocnemis expansa. Next base: position 2,058,958 of record ML681995.1, on the reverse strand, counting down.
GGAAGCCACTGATTGATTGACTGTGCTATGCTAAAGGTACTAATTACGGCTTTTATCTTTATGCGATTGAAAAGCTTCCAGGAAATCTGTGCCCAATAAAAGTGAGTTTTGACTTTCATTGGCTTGATATATAGTCATCATCCAAGTGTAATAATGCTAATTTCTTTCATTTTGCTTATTTATCCCAGATACTGTTCATGGAATGATTATAGGCTTTACCATAGGAGGAAAAAAATATTTCTTTGTTTCCTCATTTATGCATTGCATTAGTTCCTGCCTCTCTTAAATAGCTGTTCATGTATCAGGGCAGCAAAGTATGTGTCCCAGACTCTCTACAGTAAGGAGCTTTTTGGAAATAGGTCTAATTTAAGTACTTTTTATTAGTTTTCTGTTCAGCCTCTAAATTGTTTCTCTAATTAAACAACCAAGAAGTATATTAAATGTGGAGTTGTCTAAAGGACTTCTTGTATCTTCCCTTCTTAGATCAGTTTGTGCTGTTTTCTCTGCTGCTCTAGGTGTTAAACATTGTGTCGGAGAAGCCAGGTAGAAGGTAACACATTTGTAATGTATTCTAGGTATAATATGAGCTCACCTTTGTGCTAGTGGTTTTTACTGCATAGGCACCATAGACCTGGTTCTTCAACAGTTTTGTGCCACTCCCGTATCACATTCACTGCTACTATTAACAGGCAGCAAGACTGAATCCCACAGTAGCAGCTTTTTGGACATCTAAGCATACATAAGGACCTTACTGGGAGACTAATGCTATAACCACCAACATGGTCAGTTCTTTTGCACTTGGTATAGGGATAATTTGTATGTAGAGCCTTTCACCCACTGCTGAAATGCTGTCACCTCTGGATGAAACATGGCAGCTGTTTCAGCATCACACATCACAGCAGGTTGAGGTTGGAAATGAAAAGAAATAATGCAGCCCCCTGAAACTGAAGTAACTTGATTTTAATATCCTCATTGCTGCAGGAAGTGTTCTTCTTTAGCCTGAAAAATGGTAATTTCAGGTAAAAAGTTGTATTTAAAAATTAAGATATGATCTGAAGATGTGAAATCTTCTTTCTCCCTTCTTAAACTGGAGGGGTCTGTATTCAAGGTGTTGGGTGGTTGATTAGCTTGTTTTCACACACATCCTGATTTGAAGAAAAATTCTTGATAAGCAGTTTGCATTGTTCAAACACATAAATTGTATTTTGTCTCTGACTGAGTTCAAGCTCGATGCATCTAAGAGCAATGAGAAAGGTGGCCGTACCTTTGTGGCCCTGTAGCTTCTGGAGCAGCTCTAACTTGCTTTTGGATACCAATTGTTCCCAAATGGGCAGTTTTTACAGCCAAGAATAGATGGAGCATAGCAGCTCTTTGGCCGTATCTCTAATGCTGAAGACCGCAATGGGATGTGGCAGAGAGCCATTGCATTGCCTGTACAATGGCCAGAGAACTTTCCTATATCAGGGGTCATCCCCAGGGGGGTTGTTCCCACCACCTTTTTGCTCCTTTATGCTGTGGAGGGCAAAATCAAGGCTAGTAATTTTAGACAGACTACAGTTATGCTGAAATTACACAGTAGCTATGTTCTCAGATATATGCCATTACAATTAATTCATAAGAGTATGAAGCTAAACATGGACCTGAACCATTTACTCCTGATCTGCAGCTCTGGCCATAGGAGTGTGGAGAGGAACAGTGACTGCTTCCCTAGCTGTTAGGCATCAATAAAAGCCTTGCCTCAGTAAGGGATTCCAGAGCTGTCTTAATCATGTTCCAAAGCATTACTTAAAGAATCCTTGTGGGAGAAAATCCCACCTCACCAGACGGTTTAGTCTTTAAGTGCCATAGGACTCCTTGCTTGTTTTTACTGAATGAGACTAACTCGGCTGCCCCTTTGGATCTTAAAGAATTCTGTAGGAGCTATAAAAGTGTCACAACTCCATATTCTGTGAAAGCAAATATTTGGCCAGATATTCAGCTGCTGTAACTCAGCATGACTCTACTGGAGTCAATGGAGCTTGTTCCATTTTCGCCAACTGAGAAGCTAACTTACATACATTGTTTAGGATATTAGCTTTCCGTTAAGTTCCAAAAGGTTAGCCATGTTAGTCTAGTTCAGCAAAACAAACAAGCAGTCTAGTGGCACTTTTGAAGACTAACCAATTTTTTCCACTGAAAGCTCATGCGATAAAAAATTAGTTAGTCATTAAAAGTGCCACTAGACTCCTTGCTTGTTCAGCTTTCTGTTAGTTGAGTTTGAAAGGGTAACCTTGGCTTACATCTCTCAAATCTATGTAAATCCGTGTTCCCAAAGGATGCAAACAGTTTCCAGCAAGTAGGCAGCCCCAAATTAGGCGAAAGCACTGGGACACTGACACTCCAGAAGCTGTAAAGGGAAAACATTATGTCTAAGAGTTTAGCTATTTATAAAGTAAAAAATAAGTCTCTGGTTTTATTAGACAGTTGTGTCAATTAAGCATCAATTGACAGTTAAAAGAACATTTATTGAGATTTAATAGGAAAGATGATGTGTAATCAAGTTAAAATTATAAGATACAAATATAATTAGATTTTCAGCACATAAAAATTGTAAGGAATATTTAGGCACTTAATTGGAATTTAAAAAGCCAGCAATATCGAGTTAATAATTGTGACAACTAATAGAGTATCCAACTAAATGTCAGTATTTTTATTAATTGATATTTAATTTGCTGTAGTCTGTCTTGGTAAATGTTAATTAAATGCCAGAAAATTCCTTATCATTTTAACATATTAATAATCTTAAATTATGCCTTTATTGCTTACATAATTGTGAGTTAATTACACAGCAACTAGACTTACCCTACCCATTATACAGTGCTCAGGAGAGTCTGTCTTTTTACAGGTCAATAAACTCACCTGCTTGTTGGCTACTCAAATAGAATGCAAAAAGCTGATCATGAGTAAACACGCTGTCACTGCACAGTAGCACAGATCACTCATCAGACAATTCCAAAGGACTTTGCAGCAAGGTCTACGTCCAGTCTTTCGTATTTTGAGGTGTTTGTAAAACAACTGTCTTAATTTATCTGGGCTCTAAATGTTTGCAATACAGAAAAGCACTGGGAAGATAGGGTGCTTACATTCTTGGTACTTAAAATTTAGTCAAAAGTTTTCAATGACTAAGAGGATTTTCAGTAAACTAGGCTTGGTATTTGCGGAATTGATTATTTATGAATAGGGGAATTGAACTCAGGTAAAGGGCAGCATGCAGGATTTGTATTCAGATACTGTATCAGTTTATCTTGGAGAAAACTAGCAAATGGTTCCGTATCAATACTGTATTTGAAACTGTGGAAGCTCCTTCAATCCTTCACCCATGACAAATCTCCAAACGTAGGTTCTGGTTACGTACTCTTATCCTCTTTGGGCAATATGTATATTCCTTTGTCTAGGGCCAATTCGTGTATGTCATTGAAGTTGCCAGTTTGCATAACTGAGGATATGATCCTCAGGGATCACGTACTGAAACAACTATTTCTGTGTTTTAGTCATCTCATTTTTCTCGTCTTGATGTAAGAAACAAAAAGCCATGTCCCTCTTTATCCCATCTGTCATGACACAAGGATAGAGGAGACTGATCTGGTTCACATCTAGAAATTTGGGCAAGTGTATGAGAAAGAAGCATGTGGACAAAGAAATTGTCCTTGTTTTAAAAGTTTAGGTGACTATTCCACATCTGCCTGATTATTTCCAAAAATTTGGGTTCTCCTTATATGCAGAAAATGGACAGTCCACAGCTATTGAATTGTGTCATAATCTATTACCTAAGGATCTGCTGTTTTCTTTTGTTTTGAAATGTTGCTGGTTCATGAAGTCAGTGGGTATCTTTCTGATGATTTCCGCTCAGTCCATCAATGAATCATTTGTGTGATAATTGTTGGTGTCCCCTGAGATGCGAACGTCATAAATAACAGAATGCCATGTAATTGTTGAGATTCTACAGAACACAAAGACCTACCCTGTTGTCCCTTTCTTGGATACCCTGGAAAATATTTTATTATGTAAACTACAAGGATCCAGCCCCTGCCCTATCCTCTTGTATGTGTCGGCTGCTTTAAGCATCATGGAACCACAGCTTCCATGCAAGGGGAAGGCACAGTTCTGTTGAGCAGGAGACCAGCTGGCCATTGATGGTCTATATGCAGCAGTATGGTGGGAGTGGAGGAACAGAATCTGAGGTTGTGGCTGGGAAGGCTCAAGGCCTAGCAAGTGGATCCATGCCTGTGTGGATCCACTGGTCAACCCTCCACATCTAGGGGGAAGTGGAATCCTCTACTATAGCAACAATGCATGAGGAGCAGCTGTGCTGTTACCCCACACTCTGCAGATGAGGGTCCTGTTCCCTTGATCTCTGCTGAAATCCTCTAGGTGAAACCTATTTACTCAAACTTTGCTCAAGGAGCCAGGATTTGACCTAGATATTCTACTGTGTACATTGCATTGTCCAAATCAAAAAACAAAGCTGACCTGTAAGGCTTCATATCAGCTAGCTTGGATGTATTGTTAAAAATCAATTGGTGTGTGTTTAGCACACAGTGTGCGCTCTCACATCCAGGGGCTTTGCTTTCCTAAATACCAGATGATATTCTGAGAAAGTATGTCAAATGAGTGCAAGCATTGCCCTCTTGCTGGGGAAGAATGTTTCTGATAGCACAGTAAAGGAACAGGTGCTTTTATCAAAAAGAATGAGGGGAAGTGGGGTTATCTAGATGAGGATGCTTTAGTCCAGATTTTATTTTCCCTGGGCTTGTGAGCATTTTTGCACACGTTGTTTTCTCTAATCATTCTCTTTCCACAAATACCACTGAAAACTGTGCAGATCTGACTTGAGTCACTTCTCTCTTTCTTCCCCAGCAGAATCCTGCAAACATGTTACTGTTTCTCCTTTGGCCCCAGCCAGTACCTCAAATCCTCCTCTTTTCCAGCTGAATGGGATGTGATACCGGGTTCAGCATTTGTTGAGTTCCAGATATCTCGGCCATACTAGTTGCATTACTGGCCACTGATTGAGGTAGACTTGATGGTTCAGACAAACCACTTCTTTTACATGCCAGCTCTCATTTCTGTCTCATGTTGACACTTTGGGATTTGCTTTAGTGGTCTTACAAGGCATATGGCCAAAAAGCAGAGAAAAGGCCTCTCTAGGCACAAGGGGTTAGATAGCTGAGCTTCTGAAAAGCTAATTCAGTAAAACACAAACTAAAAGACAGCATGTGTATGTACACTATCTTGCACTCATAGAACATCTCAGGGGAGCACACACACTGAGGTGCTATGATGTATTACGGTACACTGAATGTGGTCTTGCTTTCTCTGAGTTCAGTGGGAATTTTGCTACTAATATCAGGACTAGACTGGACTGTTAGGCACAGACTTGACTAAAAGACAATGTGTAAACTACAAACACCCCCCCCCCCAGGAGAGGCTCTGGGAGTCAGCCTGAATTAGGGGCCCCTGAATCAAAGATCCTCTCACACTCTCCTTTGTAGTAGACAGGGAATAATTTGCTACAGCCCTTTATCCCAGGCAAAGGAAGGTATTCACATCTCTGACTTCATTCTCATCAACCAATGTTTACTGACCAGCAGTTCTGATTGGGGGCGTGGGGGATTCATAATTCCAATTGTGCCTGCTTGGACATCAGGAATTGCATAAGGCAGCAATATGCATAGGGAGTACAGCATTATGAATGGGTCTAATGTGGCTTCAGAAGAGGAGTGGAGAGGCTTAACTCTACTCCTGTGTATATCCAAGTAGTAGCCAGCTGCAAGCTAGACTTTAAATGGGAGCCAAGGCCATGAGTGTTTTTTCTTTCATTTTGTTTTTAAACAACCAGCAGGGTCTTGAATTGCTGTTCTTGTGTGTGTTTTTGGCTTCCAACCCTGACAGCCTAAAAATATAAATCAATTTATTTATTTTTGCTGTAAACATTTTGGTTCATAAAACATTTTATTTATATAAAAAATGTTTTATGAACCAAAATGTTTACAGAAAAAAATATATAAAATGAACACGTTTTCCAGATTAAATGACCTTAAGGGAATGCATTAAAAGGGGAAAAAATAAAAAGTAGTTCACATGGGTAGGACTTCTTGTATGAGGAATTTAAAAACACTTGAATGTATTTGTTTGCAAAAGGTTGGATGGCCAATATAGAATGTGTAATGTCATGGGCGCAGTTATATTGGCCATCCAACCTTATATATATGACCAAATAGTGAGGAGGCATCTGTTGCTTGCCACTGAAACCTCTGAACAAAACCGATGAACAGTGCTTGCCATTGGAACCTATGAATGTTCAACCATCTTCTGAAGAAAGATAGGAAAGCACAGAGAGTACAAACAGACAGAAATTGAAATCGAAGTTAATATAAAGGCCGCCTAATTAAAATGTGAAATTACTAAATACCCCCTAAATCAACAGGAGTGAGGCCATGTCTGCAGTAGAGAACCTGTACTGGTGTAGCTATGCCAACATAGCCTCCTAGTGTAGATGCTGCGTATGCCAACACTGGTTCTGCGCACACAGGGTATATTTATACTACTAGCAATGCAGCTGCAGCTACATCTCAGTAGAGCAGCAGTGTAAACACTTATTACAGCAATGGAATGGTTTTTTCTGTCACTCTTGTAAGTTCATAACCTCAAGAGGTGGTAGATAGGTTGATGGAAGAATTCTTTCATTCACATACTTGAGTCTGCAGTGGGGGTTAGGTCAACCAAATTCTATCACACAAGGTGTGAAGCTTTTTACAGCCCTAAGTGGTGTAACTAGGTTGATGAAAGTTTTAGGTGTCGGTGCCTGGGCTCAAAGAGGTCAGGCTAGAGGCTGTGCTGCTGTCTTTTAGCCTTGCAGTTGGGATGATGACTGTTGTGTTACCATGACACTTCATTTTTCTGTAACACCACACTATATACAGAAAATAACAGAACACTAGTTGGTTGCTGACAAAGTTAGCTTTTATGTAAAAATATATTGTTTTCTTGTCTAGGAACTTTGTTCATATTATCCGGCAGAGCTGTGCAAAAATTTCTAAACGATATTTTAAAGACTCAAAAATATTTTCACATTGCATTTTGAATTTTCAAAGTTGTCCAATTTTTCAGGAAAAGAATGTTTTTTTCCTCAGAAATACAGCCATTTGTGCTTGAAAAATGTCCTATTTTGGAAAAATTAACAATGAGATTTCAAAAGCTGCAGACTTTTAATTGAGTGGCTATCTTGTGGAGGCTTTGAACAGGAGATCTATTCAATACTCCCTTCCCAAAAATAAGTTATTACAGTATTTCAAGCTCACGCAGGTGGGCTGTTCCTGCAGAATCCGTCAAAGGATGGCACCTGATAACAAAGCTACCTAGTGTGTGCATTTTCTCTATACATGCCTGGATGGTGATACAAAACGAAGGAAAAAGGATGGTTATTCTGATCATGCAAACACTTACATACATGCTTAACTACGTAAGGCACTGGTGAGATCTTTTCGGGAATACTGTGTACCGTTCTTGTCCCCTCTCTTTAAGAAAGATGAATTCAAATGGGATGAGGTGCAGAGAAGGGCTACTAGGGTGATCCAAGGAATGGAAAACCTGGGAGAAAGTTTAAAGCAAGGCAGTGGTGGATAGCCACCATCTGCCTGGAAGCTTTACTGCAGCTGGGGCATTTTATATCTCCCACGCGTGCCTCGGCTTGCTGAACTGCTCTTTACTCCCTCTCCACTCACCCTCTTCCCCTGCAGTGTTGGTCACGGAGGACCTTCACTATGTCAGCAGCGCACCAGCATTCCCTGGAACACCAATCGAGAAACACTGCCTTAAAGTGTATGAGTCTATTAGTGATGCTACTCGCATGTGCATGAGCATTTGCAGGATTGGGACCCATACATGCTGTGTATGCTGAGATGTTTATTTGGGTTATGCCACCAAACTGAAAAAGGGGGAAATAGAGGCAGCTCAAGAATTGTCACCCTAATATAAATAGTAAATTGCCAAATACCTGAATGACAGTGTATTGAGAGAGAAACCAGTGCTGCACCTGTCTTTGCTAGCACTACGACAATTCAATCTGTACTGCATCCAGGTGTCACTTCTGTTCCTAGATTCTCTTTCAGAGAGGTAAAATGGGGTGGATCCAAGTCTCATTGACTTGCGTGGAATGACTCCTGTTGACTTTCGTGGATTTAGGCTCTGGTCTTTAGAGAAAGTGGAATTACTGGAAGTAGATTGTGAAAGTCCTTGGACCTGATACAGATGAGTGACTAAAGGCAATGATTAACGTTACTGATAGTGAAGTGATGACCATGATCTGTCCTCTGATGCACAGCCTGCTGTTTTTGTTTTTGTTTTTGTTTTATGTTTCTGAGTGACATGGTAGCAGAGGCGGCATTTTATCCATTTCATTTTGCTTACAATTATGATAATTCATTATGCTATTGAGGTTGCACATTTATGTCCTACTGACTTAAAGCTGAGGGCTCATTATTGACAGAGTTTGTGAAAGATTGCATGGTTTGATTGTTTGTCTTCACCTACCACTTATGTGGATGTTACTTGGCTATTTCAAATGTTATTGAATATTTAAATGGAGGGGGAAAGGAATAGTTTTTGCCTCCTGCCAAGATTCTAAAGGCCTGTCTTTTTTCCATCTGTGATGCGGTGACATGATTTCATCTGTAGGCACTTTGTTTTAATTTCTATAGTTATTTGTATATTTCCAAAGCTGTAAATGTAGATAACACTGCATTATATGTGAGATTGAGCCAAACTGTTAATAGGCTTCTGTTCTGTATTGTTGACTGTCTAGAGGCCCTTTTAAGACTTGAATTTTTAATTGCAGCATGTACAAATATGGCAACAGAGAGAAAATAATGGCTCAGTCTCCACAATAATGATTCTTGGGCCTTTCTTCTTTAAAATAGTTCAACTTTTGTGGTTGCTTATCATTGCCCGCCATAAAAATAACTTGATTCCAGCAGTATTTAAATCTATGGCAAAAATCCTATTAACTTCAATGGAAGCAGACTGGAACCACTAGAAAGTTAATTCTAGAGAGGAAGCTGTGTTAGTCAAGTTCAGCAAAACAAACAAGGAAGCGTGTGGTACTTTTACTGACTAACAAACTCATTTATCACATGAGCTTTCATGGGAGAAAATCCCGCTTCAAAGTGTCTGACAAAGTGGGATTTTCTCCCACGAAAGCTCATGTGATAAATAAATTCGTTAGTCATTAAAAGTGCCACAGGACTCCTTGTTTTTTTCTATTAGAAAGCAAGGACAGTTCACACAACTAAAAATGTAGGATTGTCCATAGAGATTAATTTGTCCCTGGTTCATAAATATTTCTTGTGGCAATGTACTGAATCTGAGAAGTTTAAGGGAAATGTGTTTTTTGTAGACCTATTAATGCTGGTAAATGGCATATATAGTATCATTAATAAAGGACAGTATCCCCAAATCCATTGGAGTATTGATCACAGTAGCAATAGCAAAAGGATAACCAGTAAAACTAAATTAATCAGAAGGACAAAACGTAACAGGCCGGCATCCAGCTGGCTTAAATCATTGTAGTTTTATTCATTTGAATGAAACAATGTTGCTTTAAATGAGCTGAGTGTCCAGCCAATTGACTATATATTTTAACATCTAGATGGCTTTCTCTCTTTTGTACAAATGTCGAGTACATGGATTCTCGCACATGATATAAATGGGAATAAGAAATGCTTAGCACTTCTGAGCATAAGGCAACAGCATAATTCTTCAGACACAGCTCTTGGATCTTTTGTTCAGATATTGAGGTGGTGGGCATAACATAAATATAATAGGCCAAATCATCAGCTGGTGTAAATCAGGGTAAATTGGCTTCAAGCTAGCTTCAGTGGAGCTAAATAGATTTAAACCAGCTGAAGGTCAGCCCAAAAGTCAGTAAAATAAGTAACTAGATAGTGGAACTGTTTGGTAAACTTCTATCAAAATCAATATGAAAACATACTTTTATGACTGTTTCTGACCAGGTGTAGCAGTTAACAAGAAAATTAAAGAGCAAATATCTCATGAAATATCTATGGCTAGAACAGTATGTGAAATAATAGTTGAAGGAGTTTTGAAGCATAAATGTCTTTACTGCATGTTACCCTTTGTGCTTTGCAGAAAATATGAATGTTCCTTTTATCTTTTCTGCCAAAGTTTTGCTTGATTGTGGGGAGAGGGCAAAGAGCTAGAACTCAAATTAAGACTATTTAAATTCTAGAGCACCTGTGTCTAGGGTCTGGTTGATGTTTGACTGCATCTGGTCTTTTATCTTGGACATATGATATTCTATTCCCAATAGAACCAGTTAGCTCTATGTAGTAAGAATTTTGACTGAAAAAATTTCCCACATAAAAATGTGCTATCATCAAAAGTAGTTTTTCAGAAAGTGTCATTTTGATTGTTGTTTTTTCCTATGTAAAATTTCTAAATAAAATTATTCATTTTTGGTTTTTCTTAAAATTTTTCATTTTGTTTAGTTTTCATGAATTAAAATTATTTTTTGTTTCCCCACCTTCTCTCATTTTTCCTTTTCCCACTCCGTTGAATGAGTGATGTATACAATTTTGTTTTTTCCCCTCCCTTTTTCTTTTTCTATTTTTAGTGTTACAAGACTTCTCCAACTTTTGGAAAGTCAGTGGCAGAAGGAAAAAGGAATCTCAGTCCCATTGCCACTGTATTCGGTAATTTTTCAAAAACCATGAAAAACTGACAATAATACTTGGAAATGTATTCGGTTTTCCAAACTTTAGTGACAATTCTGATTAGAATAACTATTCTGTTGAGTTTAATTTTAAAAATAAACCGGAAAAAGTTTAGATACCAAAATGTGTCTTCAAGTAGCTCTAGTTGTCATTGCTGAGGTTCGATTATTTCTTTTCAGGCTAGTAGCTCTGATGCATATTGTAGGGAATCTTTGCTGATATACAAAAATAATATTTTATATTTCATATAGAAATAGTATTATTAGGAAGCATATCCTCAGCTGATGTAAACTGTCATAAACCCATGAAGCCAATGGTGCTATGACAGTATAAGCCAGACCTTCTGTTCCATATAGTATTGTAATGATCTCTCTTATACAGCCTGACAGGATTTTCAAATGAGATAACTTTGTAGTTTAATTTTCTAGGTACTGCTTGTTCCTTTTAAGGTTTTCATGCTGTACATTATAATGGAGTTTAAGTTTGTCCTCGAGATTTTAATTCAGATCCAGTTTTGTTCATTAGTTCTTCCATTTTGGCTTCAGCCTTATTAATTCTGTCAGCTGGCTAGTTTATCATCTGATGTTTTATAGGTCAATTTTTGTAAACGTAGTCTCTGTTTGTATTAACAGTTTTGTGAGTGAAAGTTAAAGGATGCAGAGTTTTGATGGGTTTGTGCACATGATTTCTAGAATTTGTATGTGTAAGTGAAGGTGCAAAAAATTGTGCACGCATAAATATAGTCTGCAATGAGGCTTCTGAAACATTCATCCTGTATGTTAAAATACTGTGACATAAGCAAAGATGTGATTTCTGTCTGAATCTTATAACTTACACTGAATGGAAAAGTCAGAGATCCTTATCTGTGATATGTAGTCTATGTTTAGTATACCCTATTAGAAATATTCTGAAACATTTCCAGCATGATTGTAACATCTAGAATACATTATATTTAATGTAATTAGAACATGAATTTTATAGGAATTATATAGTCTGCAAGCTAAACTATATAATTTTATTTATTAAACAAATGCAAATAAGTAAATCCTGCAGGCCAAAGGTGGTTACTGCAAATGTTATCACTGTAATTGAACTCAGATTTATTTATTTATTTATCATTTGCATAATCTGATAATGAAGACACTTGTCCAGACTCTTCATTTTGAACTAGGTAATGCTGATAGAATAGCTTGTATTTGTATATTTCAAACCATTTTACTGTGTGTAACATATAAAACTAATAAAATACCAAAATGTTATAGTGATAAATTTGTTTGAGCCATATTGTGAATAATATTACATTTGTGGGATGATCGCTATGGTGCTCTAGCACAAATTTTCAAGTTAAACATTTGTTTAGAAAATAGAAGACTGAAATTTCCATGTTTTATTCAAAAGTGATATCTCCTCTAGGAAGTCTGCAAATGGTGGGTGGTTGGGCGGGTGGGTAGGTGTGTATGTTTTCAGGTCAACTAGTTCTGAACATGCAACATCAAATATTCAGAGTTTTCAGTAGTGCACTTCAGATACCTGCTAGCAGAATGGAAACTGTTCAATATGTAAGTACATCTGACAGGAAAGAAAGTTGAAAAACAGACAGTTCTAAACCATGGAATGAATACACTGCAATGCATAAATATAAGTCCTCTTAGAAAACATGTTTCACTCTTGCCACTTCAATTTGACTTAGATAAATAGTGCAAAGATCTAATCCACTATGTGTACATCATTGAGGGTCTAAAGACCAATTGCATAGTCACTTGTGGTAGGTTTTGTGAAGCTCTTACATTAACAAATGAATTTTAAAAGATTAGGCCTCCTAATTAGTAAGATTCGAGGAGGTAGGAAATAGACAGTGGATAGGTGGAGGCAACATTTCAGTACTCAGGTTCATTGACTTCTTTGCAGCTTTTGACTCAAGTCAACGGTAAGATGATGCTTACACACATAGCTGGTGTCAACTGCAAAGCAGTATACTAGCTCCAGTTAGTCTTTTCTAAATGGACTTAGGGAATAGTGATGTCCACTACTTATCACCTCTAGGGGCCTTCACCAACAAAGTCCGCTACAGAGCTATGCTATTCCCCATCCTCTTTAATACCTTAGAAAGATGTTGAGATACTGCAGGCCCCATTGCCAACAATATGCTAAAGGCACTCAGGCATGTATCTCATTTTCAAGAGATATAATGAGCACCACCACAAAGATGTTATGCAGGAGATCAACATTTGGATGATGAGCAACTAGCTGAGACATAACTCAAGCAAGACTAAAATGAGGCTGATATGAAGCTCATTGAGGCATTTGCTAGAACACCACTTCCATCAGTGGAAATTTAAGATGACTGGTCTATAATTTCTTGGGTTGTCCTTATTCCTTTTTTATAGATAGGTACTGTATTTATCCTTTTCCAGTCCTCAGGTATCTGTCCCATCCTCCAGGAGTTCTCGGTGATAATCACTAAAGTCTCTGAGATCTCTTCAGCCAGTTCATTAAGTATTCTGGGATGTATTTCATTAGACCCCGCCAACTTGAAGACATCTCATATGTCTTATTAATTCTTAACTTGTTCGTTTCCTATTTTAACATCAGATCCTCACTCATATTCCTCGCCATTCTCTATGTTAGTCATACAAACACTAACTTTTTCATGAAAACTGAAACAGAAAAGTCATTTAAAACTTTGGCATCATGAGATTTCTGTTATGGTCTTTCCTTCCTCATTCACTAATGCAGCTGCCCTGTCCCTGGTCTTCATCTCGCTTCACGTGTATTTCTAAGATGCTCTTTTGTCTCCCCTTAAATCTCTAGCTGGTTTAATCTCATTTTGTGTTGTGGACTTTCTAATTTTGCCTCTGTATGCTTGAATTGTTTGTTTTTTAATATAGTCATTCTTAATAATTTGACCTAGTTTCCATTTTTGTATCACGCTTTTTTGAGTTTCTGATCACTGAAGATATCTTGGACAAGTCAGGGTGACTTTTTACTGTATTTTTTCTTTCCTATGCATTGATTTAGGTTACCCTTAATGTTATGTCTTAAAACAAAACAAAACAAAAAAACCCTGCCAACTCTCCTGAATTATTTTTTCACTTAGACTTGTTTTCCACAGGATCTTATCTATAATTCTCTGAGTTTGCTCAACTTTGCCTTCTTGAAGTCCACTGGCTTTATTCTACTGTTTTCTCTCTTAATGTTCCTTATAATCATGAACTCTATCATTTCATGACTGCTATCTCCCAAGCTGCCTTCAACCTTCCCATTCTCAACTAACTCCTCCATGTTCATCAGAATCAAATCCAGAATGCTCCCCATTTGCTTTCTCCGCATTCTGTAGTAACAGTCTCCAGTGCATTCTAAAAACTTGTTGGATCATCTGTGCCTGACTGTATTATTTTTCCAACAGATGTCTGTGGAGCTGAAGTCCCTCATCTTCACCAAGTCCTGTGTTATGGATGATTTTCTTAAATGTTTAAAAAAGTCTCATCCATCTCTTCTTCCTGGTTAAGTGATATCTAGTAGATCCCCCTACCCTAACATAATCCTTGTTTTCCTCCTTTTATTTTTATCTAAATGCCTTTCAATAGATCTGCTTCCTCCCTTCTATCTCAAACTCAGTATAAGTTTATATATACATTTTTATATAAGGCAACAGCTCCTCCCATTCCCTCCTGCCTTTCCTTCCTGGAGAAGCTGTACTCTTCAATGACAATATTCTAGTCACAAGAATTATCCCACCAAGTTTTTGTGGTACCAATTATGTTGTATTTGTGATTATTCATTAGTATTTCTAGTCTTCTTGTTTATTCTCCATACGTCTTGTATTAGCATACAGGAATAGAATCATAGAAGTATAGGACTGGAAGGGACCTTCAGGGTCCTCTGCATTCAGGGGAGATCTATTATCTAAACTATTCCTCAATCTAAGATGTTTATTAACATCCTCTTCAGTATTGCCTCTTGTCTGTCTTTTGTCTATGCTTCAATTTCCCATGTCCCCACCACCCTCAGGTTCTTACTCTTCACACTGATCTCCATCTTTTGGACTTACCTGTGGACTTTTGTCTACTGCTCCTATCAAATTTAGTTTAAATCCTGCCTCATTAGGTTAGTCAGTCTGTATCCAAAGATAACCTCCCCCTTCTTTGATGGTGGACCTCATGTGTGTTCAGCAGTCTTACTTGAAACGGGATCCCATGGCTGAGGAAACTGAAGCCCTCTTGGTGACTCTATCCACATAGTAATGTATTTACCTCCAGGATATGTCTGTCCAGACCCCTTCCCATAACCAGAAGGATCAAGGAGAAAACTATCTATCTTCCCAACTCCTTCACCCTCACTCCGAGAGCCCCATAGTTATTTCTGATCTGCTCAGGGTCATGCCTTGCTGTAGGTTTCTGCCCATATGGATGGTCAGGATGGAGTAGTAGTCAGAGGGCCAGAGGACCCTCAGCAATCCTTCTGTAATGTCTAAGACATGGGCCTCTGGAAGGCAGTGCACCTGACCTCAGATGCCTGCCTCTCCTATAGAAGGGAATCATTGACCATCCTTCATTTTCTCTTGGGAGAGTTGTCTACAGTCTTTCCAGTCTTAGGAGTACAAGGCTTCTCTTCCTCCTCTAGTTTTGGAGTAGATCCTCACCCCTCATTGCCAGAGCAGCAAACCTTGTTTATTTCAATGAACTATTGGTTGAGCAGGGCTGAAGTATTGCTGGCTGCTAGAAGTAAACTAAGCCAGATTACTCCCATCTCCCCTGATGCTGCTACTACAGTCCTATCCACTTGCCATACTGCTTTAGATCTTCACAGCTCTCACTTCATACTAAAGAGATTTAATGACGTGGAAAAGAACAGATCCTCCACCACTCCCAGAGTGAAAATCAATTCAGCCTTATCAATCTCTGTACCAGAGAGGACCTAGAATTCTTGTTTCACTCCTGGGAGATGCTACAGGACAATTTCTAACCCTAAAACTTCCTTCATAATAATATTTTATTATTGGCTCTTATGATATAAATCAGAGTGTTCTTATTTAGTATCCATTCCCCCTTTTATCCTGCTTGTTTTTCCTCTTGCTTTCTTTCCTTTGCTATCTCACTATATTTTCCCTTAATTTCCTCATTATTCTTCATTTTATTCCATTTTCTTTTGATGCAGGGCAATGCATTATAAAGTGATGTTTATCTTGTGGTGTCCACGGATGGCATTTTCCTTATATTGTAGGCAGCAACTACCCCTAGCCCTTGTACATAGTGCATAAGAAGTGGAAAAACTGGGCTAGTACTGTTGAGCAAGGGCTAGTCTGAACAAGATTTGATAACTTTGTCTTATGCTGAGGAACACTTTACAAGTTGTCCCACTGACTACTGTGCTCCTAAACATGAATATGGGGTGTGTGTGTGTGTGTGCGTGCGTGTGTGTAATATATATATATATATATATATATATATATATAGTCACCTCACACAAATCTAATCTGTGCTAGGCTGAGGAAAACACTGAAGAATAAGTGTTAAGGGCCTGCACAGATAATAAACGTACAGAATTTGGGCTACTTCTCTGAACTGTTAGAACATTCTGAGTCTACAGAATTGAACTGGAAATCTTAGGTGGTTCGTGGTACTTCTCTTTTCACTCCATCCCAGCAAGCAGAGATGCAGAAAAAAAATGAGGAACACAAACAAACCATTCAGAATTTTTTTAACTTCAAAAAAACAAACAGAATTGGATCTAAAAGTTAGTCCAGCAAGTGTTCTTATTTTTCTGAGTCCAATCTGCATTAGTCATTGTATAATTTTTGTTTTGTTCTGTATTGTGATTAGGTTTTGTACACACCTCTGCCACAGACTCTAGGGGTGGTAACAACTGAGTAACTCTCCAGCGTTGCTGCAGCTGCAAATATTTCCCTCAGATGTTTTCACTCAGGTAGTTCCTCCCTTGCCCAACCCCATGTGCCTTGTTGCATGCCACAGTAGATCCTAAAACCTCAGGATTTTTTTTTTTAAACAAACCACATGATGAAGTGGTGTAGAGAGGAGTCACTGGGGTATAGTGTAAGTATGCTGTGAAAATGACTAAACAAGATGCCATCATTGCCTGAGTTCAGTTGTATATGTATTCATTTTCTTGTGAATCTGTGACCAGTGCTGGTAGGCATAATGGCTTGCCCCACACATAATGGTGACACAACTCAGAGCCCATAGGGATCTCTGACAACTCATCAACCATAAAGCAAACATGCAGCAGTGCTTGAAAGCAGACAAATAGTTTGGAAATTGTTTATTTTTTTTAAAAGAAAATGTACCTGAAATACAAGCAAATGTGAGTGTCTTAAATTCCAGTCCTGCAAATATTTCTGCACTGTTTAGCAGGACCACACACAAATATAAAGTGATGACTGTGTGAAAATCTGCAGAATTGGAGCCTTGCAAATTAATCTGGTAATGATCCCAATATACAGTCATTGGCTATGCCTACACTATAAAAGCTAAGTCGACTTTATTAAGTCAACTTAATAAAGTCTCCTTAAAATCAACTTTAAGTAGACCTTATTAAGTTGACTTAGTGAGTCCACACTGCATTAAGTCGACTTTATAAAGTCCGCTGAAGCCAGGGGACCCATTTAAAGTCGACTTAATAAATCAACTTTATTAAGTCAACTTTAATGTCCACATTGTGTTAAGTCAACTTAATAAAGTCATCTTAACAACTAAAGTTGACTTTAGGGGCAGGAGTTAAGTCGAGTTACTGAACTCCAAATGTGGACTGGGCTTTGCTAAAGTTGACATAAGCCCATAGGGTAGACATAGCCATTGTCTTCTCATACCTTGCATTCTACATATTACTCTCTGGCACATAAAGATGATTCTAGTCATTTGAGTTGTGAGTTTCTTTTAATAAGCTTTAAGGGAACCCACTGGATTTTCTTGAGGTTTACACCAGCGTACCAGCATATATCATTTTTGACTAGTGGTTTTTGTATTTATTTGCAGTAGATACTGTTTAGATAAGCCTTGTGTCTGTGCCATGTGTTCAGCCTACAAGCTGAGAGGCAACAGGTATTGTATAAGTAGTAATGTGGCTAATTTCCTATAGTATAGGAATGCCCAGGGCACCATTGATCAGGGTTGCACTGTGGTCAAGAGGCAGGGAACGGTATGGGCCTGGAGTACAAGGCCCAGAAGCAAGCTTGTGGCAATGTAAGTGTGGAGGAAGGCAGTGCCTAATTGAGGTAACACATTCCAAGGCTTGTATGTGATGTTGCATCATGTTATCCTCCTCAGACCCTTTTTTTTTCCTTCCGGTTTTCATTGTGATATCAGATGGCTGTACATGGTAAACTCAATCATTTGGAAAAGGGTATACAGCCTAAAAAGTTTGAAAAACACTTCATGGAATGGCAGGATTATAGCAAGTATGAAAGTATTACGTGTGTATGTGTGTATTACGGGGAAGGTCTGCTTCCCTTATTCTTCAGCGGCAGCTGAACCAACCATATTCCTCAGTATGGACATGCTGGTAATGCCAACTTGGCCCACTACTCTGCAACAGAAATAGTACATTACCCATTGTAATCGTGACAAGTTCCAGCTTTGCTTGCAGACAGCACTATAGGACTGGGCCCAGTTCGTCTGCTCATCACACACCTACGTTACATCACAGTTTCTGCTTCCACTGCCGGCATTACCCATGCATTAGCTGGTGTTTTGCTGCCAACAGCATGTTTCCATTAAACCCCACCCACTCCTACTTGTAAAAGCAGAATTGCTGGTGTTCTTTGAAAGGATGGTTGGCTTGAAGTTGGACTCTTCTCTAGCATCTTATTCATGTGTGTAGCTTGTATCATTCCATACACCAGGCCAGGTCATTAGTTGATGTACCTCAGGCTGCCTCCATTGATTTCAATAAACTAAGCCAATTGACACCAGCACATGATCTGCACTCCCCATTCTCCTTCCTGTTTAATGGTATGGTCAGGTCCCATGTTTCCAATCTGAAAAAGGAGCAAGACGGAGGGTGAGGATTTAAGGAAAGGACGAAAGATGATTATTGGATGGAAGGGAATCTTAAATTGTGATATTATTTGTTGGGCTGAAACTTTTGCACCTTATTGCAGCAGTTACCATGTGTCAATAAAGTAAACAGTTCTCTTTGCTTTCCTCACTGTATAAAAATGACAGAGCTCTAGAAACTTTCCTTTTATTGGATCCATTACACAAAGGGATAGCACACAAACAACAGGGCTCAAAATAAAATGCTTTATTGAATAATAGAAGAAGGATGATATCAATATGTTTTTATCTGGTCAAGAAATTTTTCCATAATGGCCTTATGGTGCCCAGTCCTCTAATATTCGTATGGCTACTAATGGCTTTGTAATCTCATCGTCTGTAATGTTAGAGTTTTAAATCTATTTACTTCAATTTCATGACATGCATCAGAGACAAAGGGTGTATTTCCTGTCTTTGTGTTACATTTTTTTATTAGATTAGAAGGTGCCCAGACTTTTGCATCAGCAAGTTAACTTGAAGGTTCTTGGGCGGGGAGTGTTGGGGGGGGGGTTACTTTGTAAGTGGATTCAGTGTCAAATGAAGAATCCAGAATCAAGATTCAAGTCTGAATAACTGCCGTGTCTAGTACTGAGTTTTAATCTTAGTTTTGTTCTTCTCTGGATTGTGTTTGCTTTTGAGCCTCAAGGACAATTTGAAGAAAACTTCCTGAGGGGTATCTCTCTCAGCCTCCTGCCCTCTACAGGTATCAGAGAAGGGAGTTACAATTTGATCCACAGTCTTTCATGATTCTGCTCTTACAACATTTGGCCAAAATTTTCCTTGATCTTTAAAATTTGCATGTGAAATTTTTGCTTATCCCTTTATTAGTTATTTGAATCTTGTTTTTTTCTGACGTCAGTCAATGTAAAGACACTGAAATCCTACAGCATTTTGCTCCTCTGCCACACTTATGTATTGCATGACACAGACAGGTTTTAGCCTTCCACTTAAGCACCAAATGCAAACCACTGTTGTTAAATACAGAACAGATAGTCTGCTCAAGTATAACTCTTCGGTATGGCTCTGCTGTTTGGTTTTCTTGAAACAAGGAAATATTATGACTTTCCACTAGGATGTATAATGCATAACATTTCTAAAATGTTTGAAATGAGCTAGGTTGTTAAATCACAAGGCATTTACTTTTAGGGTATTTTAAAGCCAGAATGGAACATCAGATTATATCATCTGACTTTCTGTATAACACGGACCTTAGAATTTACCTTGTTACCCATGTATTATATCCAATTACTTGTGTTTGATTTCAAGAGATGGTGAATCCAGCACACCATTTTGTTAATTCTAGCAATGATTAATCAACATGATTTTTAAAAAATTGTGCCTTATTTTTAATTAGAATTTGGGCAGGTCTTCACTGATGGTGGCAAATTCTCCGCTGTCAGTTCAAACGTCCTGATTGACTGCTTGCATCTGTAAAGATCCCACTCAACCAGTCAGGAAGTTTGATCCTGCAATACCACCCTGGCAACTGGGTAGTGCTGGTTTGAAAGGAGGTCCCTCCCTTCAAACCATACAGTGTGTGTGCACGGGATAGAGAAGCTGGAACATAGATATGCAAGTTATTTTAGGTAACTTGCATGTCTACATTTGACTGCTGATGAAAAGAGCAGGCAGTGTAGATCTGACCTTGGTCTGGCTTTAACTTCCAGGCATTGTTTCCTGTTATGCTTTTATCCCCTAGATTAAAAATCCCTTTAGTAATTTTTCTATTTTGTGTGCAACCTAAGACAATGACTTGTTAAGTCCTGGATCTAAGTGAAGTCAGACTTAGCTCACCAGTTTCTCTATATATCCTAGGTTTTTGCATACCTTTGTTAGGTACAGCACTGTGGTTGATTGAATAAAAAATCAGTATTGTTGGAGGTTTCCAATAGTTGTAGAACAGGGGTTTGCCACCATGGGCAGAATTTGGCCTGCACTGCTCTCCTGCCAGGGAGCAGGGGATGCCGTAGCCATGGCCTCCTCCCATTGCTGGGGAGCTGGGAGCAGCCATGGCTCCCTCCTGCTGCTGGGGAGCTGGGAGTGGCCATGGCCCCTTGCCCTGCCCAGGGAGCTGCCATGGCTCCATCCATGGGGGCTGCTGCTGCCAGGGCCCCATGCCCCCCGTATTCTCTGCCAGCCAGCCCACTCTCTGCCCCCCATTGGTTCCCCACCCTGACCCCCCCATGCCTCTTCCCTCCCCCCTTACCTGGCCACCAGAGCTGTGGGCACCTGGCTTCCTCGTAAGCTACTCTCCCTGAGTAACACCTCCCTGCCTGGGGGAAGCTCCTTGCTGGCTGCAAGCCTGGCCCTCCTTGGCAATTGGAGACCCCAGTGGCATCCAGCCCCAGCTCACAGCCTGTCTGCAGCCCCCCTGGAGCAACTCTGCGGCTTTGCAGGCTCCGTGGACCCCAGGCTGGGAGCCATTGCTATAGAAGGTTAGCTGTAGTTGGGGGAGAGACAAAAACAAAGTATGTAATTAACAAAAAGATCATTGGTGTGTGAGATATTTTGGACCTCAAAAGACATGGGAACTGAGCCTCACTTTTTGTGTTTGATTTGCATTAATGAGTGGGCAGCAATTTGCATGAATTTTGTCTGCATCCACGAATTTGTCATACAAGTGGGTTATAGCCTTTTTTACTCTATTTGTGAGTATCCAGAGGCTGCAGTTTTCTAGTGCAATTTTAGTTGGAACCATGTTCACTGGGAAAAGGTCAGATGGTGCAATATAATACGTCCACTAAACCCACTTCTGGTTCTGGCACAGTAGTGAATCAATGCCGTTTTGTCTGAGCAGATACAAATTTGTCAAAGTCCACCTTGCCTTGAGCTTTGCTGTGATGTTCATCTGGGGAGGGAAGTAGGTTTATTCCATCCTGAAACTCATTTTGCACTTTCAGGAACATAGTCATTTAAATATTCTTGGCAACCTGCTTATATTGAAAGATTATCATGCACAGTTTTACATACATAGTTTTTGGTGCTGTTTTACATCCTCACACAAACTGTAGTATTTAACCCAATGCTGCCAACCTCAGAAGATCAAAGGTCCTAGAATCAGGTGAGTGGCAGAGAATTGTAGCTTTTGTTTAAAAATTAAGCTTTCAGCTCTTTTGGTTGCAGAAGAAAAGCTTAAAAATATGTCCCAGGTGTATCCTAAAGTCTCAGAGACCAGAAAGTGAATAGAAAAACTAACGTTTTAATTCTTTTAAAAACAATTATTCTTTTAAGCCTGTCTCATGACTTTATTGTTGGGGGAGCGACTGACTCATAATTTCTTTTATATGCTTGGGGTTGAATCCTTTTGGTGTCAAACAGCCCCTCCTCCCCAACAATCCTAAAGGATTCCCATAGAAGCCAGATAAATTCTTCCTCCCACTCAGGACTGTACAAATACTAATAGAGGTGTACAAAGATGTGATGAGTATAGGAGGAAGAGAACAAAGGCTATGTTCCGATTTAGGCCAGAACATGTAAGTTTTGGAACATCTGGAGAGTTTGTTTCTGAGCTCAGATCTCTGAATCCTGGAGCAAATGTAATGGCTAGTTAGTTTTTCCTGGATTTATAAAAGAATTGCATTAAACTTTGCTAAGTTAATTTCTCTATTTATATGATGCTGAATGAATACACATTCATTGAATGAATATATATGCATTTATTTGTGGGAAAAACAATTTTCTAGTTCTAATTTTAAAAAATGAAAAGGAAACTAATGCCATCAAACATTCCAAGCAGTATTTACCATCAGGTTTTTGTTTGTGTTATCAATTTTGTTTTTGCAAGCTTAATTTATTTATAATAAGCCAGACCCTCAGCTGGTGCAAACTGACTTAGCCCCATTATGCATGGAGCAGTTGTGCCTGCACTGGCAAAAGATCTCACTCATTTATCGATCGATCAAACAAGCTATTTTTAACTAGTTAAAGATAGTACTGACATGTAAACCACAAAAACAGTCGTTCCCTTTGATCCCAACTAATCTTCATTGGGTCAGAACTTCCCTCCAACAAGGAGCTATTTTCTCAGCAGAGCCTTGCAGCTGCAGGCCTCATGAGACAATTTTGCAATGGACTGCTGTGTGCTGCATCTGCTGCTCTTCCAGCTGGTAACTGAGTATGCTTAGTGTGTTTTCCTCCAGATTTCCCCATCTATTTCCTGATCAGAATTTCTCATTCTTATACTAATCAAAGTAGTTTCCCCAAACTATGCTTCAAAGGAAATTCTAAGGAGGTTGTAAGGACCATTGCTGAATGAAAAGGAAGAGGAGGACGTTAGACACTGAGTATAAATCCAGCCACCAAGAAATGGAATACAATTTATACCAGGGAGAAGGACTGAATGTCCATTGCACCCAAACTACCAAGGTCTAAATGTGTGCCATTGACTTCTATAATGTGTAATAAATACCCCAAACCAGAACTAACACAAGAGAAAATGGGCCTCATGTTCCCCTCTCTTGCATTGAGGCAATCCAGGAAAAACTCTGCTGAATGAAATGTAAAACTAGTGGATCAGGTCCTATAGTATTTACTTTTATCGCATAAGCATTATGGTAACCTGTCCTTTTCTCTATGAGTGATAAGATGGTGATGGCGCCCCACTCCAGCTTTTCATGTGTGTGACCTCACTCTGAAGTCATTCCTGTTTTGACCTGTTGTTAGAATCAAAATTAAAATCAGGCTTGTGGCCTGGAACTTTTCCAAAACTAGGCTCTAAGATGCTTCCTCTGCCCTGTCTGGTCTGAAATAGCTGTCAGGGACTTAACGCTGTGAGGAAAAAAATTTCTGAGGGGGTTTGGGTATTTTGATGATTGGCTTTGGTGAAAGCAGGAACTGCACAAAAGACTATGGAAGAAAAGATAAAACCCTTCTATTCTTAGAGGAGTTTTAGTTCAAGAGGCAGGTGGTGATTAGGTGGGATTTCAGCTTTATCAGGATGAAGGAGATAGAGAAAATGCAGAAATGGCGACTGAGTTATTTTTCTATACCTCTCTCTTTCTGCTATTAAGTCTCTTTCTCTATGTTCAGATTATTTAAATGAATAACCTGTGGCCCAAATCTTTCAGCCTTAATTCAGACAAAACTCTTACTGAAGTCAATGGTCATTTTGCGTGATTAAACTATGGGTCTGCAAAACAAACAAGGAGTCCTGTGGCATTTTTAAAGACTAACAAATTTATTTATCACCTGAACTTTTGTGGGAGTGGGTCTCACTTCACCAGACACTTTGGAGATGGAGAACTTACAGAATGGGAAGAAAATAAATGCAGGCAAGTGTAAGTCATAGGGTCAGGTCAGACTGTTACACCAAATCAAAGCAGTTGTTTAAATTCGAACAGTGGAGAACTGTATATAGAGGGAGGTGAGGTCAAATCACTTGTTGTGATAAGGAAAAACATCCCAAGATCCCTATTTAACCGTAGAGGCAACAGTATCAAATCTGTATCTGAATTCCAATTCTGCAGTTTCTCCTTGAAACTTTGATTTGTTATCCATTTGTTTAAGTACAGTTATTAGCAAATCATCAATGGTGTGAGAAGGGAGATTGATGTGTTCCCCCTTGGTTTTTGAATGAGACTGCGCAGAAGAATAAATGGACACATCTGACATCAGAAATAAAATTCAAAAACTAATAGGTTTTGATGTGAAACATTAGGATGTCAGAATGATGGCATGTGACAATGGTGAAAATGACTGAACACGATATCTAAAGCTGCCTAATTTGATTTTGGTTTTAACTTCTCAGAGTTGGATTTCCTGCTCCCACTCCCCCCCCCCTTTTATCCCCTTCAATAATATTACTTCTATATTAAGATTTGTTTGTTTGTTCTTAAAAGCTATTTCCCCAAAGCATTCACTTCTTTGACTGCACTAGTCTGCTAATTTAAAAGAAATTTTTACAATAAAAACAAAGCTTATTTTTTAAATCCATCTGACACATCTGTAGATACAAGTGCCACTAAGTGATGTGGCCTTCCAGTATCCTGGCTCAAATTACAAGATTAGCTCTTAGAAGTTCTTCTGAGTTGTTAAGTAAATTCTCCATTGAAAGCTCAGGGCAAGTGGGTTAAGTCACTCTTCAAGATGAATTGTCTTACCCCAATGCCCTCTACCATATACAGGAGAATATGAAGCAAATACTTCTGTTGGCCCAAAATGTAACAATTTTTGAATCATTAAGACAATAATAATGTCACACATTCATGAGGTTAGCAATGGTGATGACAAAAGTAGGGAGTAGCCTAGCCTGGAGCCAAAGGTCGTGTCAGTTTTATCACAGAGAGAGAGATGGTTTTAAATCTTTTGACAGGCTGCAATGGAAAGAACTTATTAAATGAAATACAGTTTGGCCATCAAATCATGAATATTGCATTTCCTTGCATTACCTGTGAGACCACACTCTCTTTAAAAGGGGTCAAAAACCAAGTAGGAAAGGGGACCTTCTCACTGTAGCATCAGAATGTACAACTAACAGGCAACTATGGAAAGAATTCACAGAAAGAACGTTGAAGGTTAAAGTCTCCTCTCACACCCATAGAATTGTTCCTGTTCTACACCATGGGCCAACTGCACTTACCACTAAGCAAGCTCCAATATAAACAAGATAGAATGTACACTTACTCCTCACAAATTATTCCTAGGAAAACTCAAATGCAGCTGCACTTTAAAATTTGTTATATTAAAAGCCTGCTAAGAAAGGTGATTTTAAAGGAGTCATTAAGGATTGCTTATTATCATATCTTAACAGGGTTGAGCATATAATTTGAGGAAGTAATTTTTTTTGTTGACTTGCCCAAGAACAGATCACAAATTTCTCCAGTATGTTGATTCCAAATCTGTGAATTTCTTGAAACAATTATTCTTAACCTATAGATTGTATGAACTGCAAATGTTACAAACAAATATAAAATTGCATATTCGAGTGGGCACTTGAGTAACTAACTTTTGATGTCCAGCAAAATATGAGCTTCAAACTGTGTCTTGTAACATTAGCAGTTTTTGCTGCAGTGCTTAGTTATATTTAAGCCATCCAGTCAGGAAGCAGAATCAATACCATGTGATTTAATAAGAGCATGAAACGGGCAGAGCAAATTGTAAAATAGAAGATCTGATTGAAGTGAATAGTCAAACATTTGAGGTCAGTGCAAAAATTTCTATGTACTTCATTGCCCTTTGGATCAGAACCTTACTGCATTAAATCAGAGTAGTTATTGTACTGCCCAAAGTTCCTGGCTAACTTGAGGCATTTGTGGGGGCAGGGAGCTGTTTTTCTTTTTAATTTCTTAAATAAAAAAGAATCCAAGAGAAATCCAAAAATATTTGGAGCCGTTTTGTAACTTTGACTCTAAGGTAGGAATGCTCACTGACTTACTTGAGAAGTTGAACTTTAAAAAGTCATGGCTTTTTGGTAATGTGCAACATTAAGATTGCACAGTTAATTTCTTTTCCTTTTTTAAAGACAAGCAAAATTCATATTATTCCTACAGAATCACTCATTTGTCCATATTGGACACGTCAACATTTTTAAGACCTGTTTCTCCTCTTATTGGGTATGTCAACACAAGGGGCTTAAGTTGACTTAAGAAGGCTTAAGTTGACTTAAGCAACTCCCTGGGCACATCTGGAGTTCATTAAGTCGACTTAATTGCTTAAGTCGCTTAATTGCTTAAGTTGACTTAATAACCTCTGCCCTTAAAGTCTACTTTAAGGGTTAAGTTGACTTTATTAAGTCAACTTACTGCAATGTGCCCATTAAAGTTGACTTAATAAAGTTGACTTAGTGCAGTAGAGCCTTTTAAGTAGACTTCATAAAGCTGAGTTAAGCCAGGGGACCACTTTAAAGTTGACTTTATTAAGTCGACATAAACAAATGGGGCCTCCGTAAGTTGACTTAATAAAAATTGACTTTAAGTAGACATTAGTCAACTTAACTGAGCCCTGTAGTATAGATATAGCCATGGGCTATGTCTACACAGCAATGCATTTTTTAAAAAGAGTCTTTTCAAAAAACTTTTTTCAAAATAAGTATTTCTAAATTTTTTTTGAAAAATATTATTTCGAGAGAGGCGTCCAGGAGGGCTCTCTGTCTTGAAATAAAGCAATGTTCTGTCCCCCCCCCCCCCCCGAAAAAAGGCCGGGCCGCGCCTGATTTTCTTTTTCCAAAAAAAAAAAAAAAAAAGGCCAATTTAAAAGATAGGCAGGATTATATATATATATATATATATATATATATATTTTAAAGCCATTGCAGCATCTGGCAATGGCTTTTTTTGAAAAAGCCTTTTTTAAAAAAAACCCGAAGTTTAGCATTTTCAAAAAAGTGGTCCCTTATTTTGAAATACCAGAGCTTTTTTTTTTTTTTTTTTTTTTTTTAAAAAAGGCTATTTTGATTGAAAAAAGGCCCTTTTGAAATAAACCAGGTTTCACTTTTTTGAAAAAGTGCTCTGGTGTTTCAAAATACCGGAGCACTTTTTTTTGTAAAACCAAAACAGCTCCGCGGACACACACAAGGCTTTTTTGGGATAAAGCTCCTTGTCCTGAAAAACCTTTGTAGTGTGGATGTGCCCATTGTGTATTATCTGTAATCCAGTTGCTCCTGCAAGAATTGAATCCCCATTGTGCTAGCCAGTGTTTCCCAACCAGTGTCCCATGGCACATAGGTGTGCCCTCAGGCCTTAGCAAGTGTGCCATGGAATTTTTTAAAAAAAACTACCCAGACTTCTGGATTGGCTCATGAATATTCATGAGTTCTTTTGGAGATGTGCCTCAAAATAATTAAAGGTATCAAAGTGTGCTATGACAAGGAAAAGGGTGGGAACCACTGTGCTAGGCACTGAGTGCAGAAATAAAGAAAGACATATGCAGAAATAAAGAAAGCCAACAATCTAAACATATAACAAAAACAATGTGGAAAAAAATAACCAAACTAAGGGGAAAACAAAGTGACAGTGAAATAATCATATATGGTAGCGTAAGCAATCATCACAGCATCCCTATTGCCTTGTCAAATATTTTAAAATAAGACATCCTTACAATACAGGTAACTTAACATTGCTATAGGGAAGTTCCTTAACTGTTGCTCTCTTGACATCTTAAAATTTTATCTCTGTACACTTAACATTGCATTAAGCTTTATCTGCACTGAGTTTGCATTGTGTTTATAATTTTCCTCCATTAGAATCTGTATTTTCTACCCAACTCAGTCACTCCAGTTGCCTTCGTATAATATGTTTGTATGGCTAGTTGGTAGTAGCAGGTCTTCCTTTTAGTATTCTCTGGAGCGGATGATTTAGGTTTAATCAGGTTAAATGTGAATCATTGGCTAGTCCACATCTGATGTACCCTATGGATAACTGGAGCCAGTTTTATCAATATCACTTTTCCAGTTCATTGACTTTATTTAGCCAGAAGGGCTAGAGCACATTTTCATGCACCTCTTTACCAGCAGTCTCTTCTTGTGAAGCCTTGTGGAAAATGGGAAAGAATTGTCAAAGAGCTGGAGCTGGGGACCTTTTGGTTCAATAGCTGTTCTGCCTGGCCTTCAGCTGTAGGCTCCTTTCATTATGCTTGCCACCAATAGGGGAAGATGTAGTTTTCTTCTTGTTTTACAACAAGGAAGGGGCAGGCCCCACCTCCCTCCAATAAATTTGATGTCAGTAATGTCTAACACGAAGAAGGGAGTGCACTTTCTTTCTGTAAGAATGCAGTAAAAGGTTTGAAGAAATGGCTCATTAGGAATGGTTCATTAGAAAAATAAAATTTAAATTGTATAGGTTAAAGTCAGACAACTTCAAGGCCATATTTTCATTTTGATTGAATGACTCTGCATACTGGGCAGTCAACTACCCTTGACAACACAGAGGCCCCACCCATGACATTTGGTGCCCTCGATGTTTTGCTCTTCGAACGTCCATTATTCTGCAGCTCTTGCCCCCGGAGAATTTGGCATTCTTGTGTCCCCTTTGAAGTAATAAAGGAGGACAGTGGCTATCTCAGTTGTATTAGTTATAACTGGAGTGGATTGTCCAAGTGTGCATGATAAGCATTGCTGTTTGAAATCTCTCAGAAATAGGGCATGGAAAATGGTTTATTCTGACTGGGAAACAGGAGTTCCAGGCATCCATAATATATAACAAATACCCACTTATACTCATTCAGGCATTTAAAAAAAATCCATAAATTGCATCATCACATTTCCTAAACAGTTAAAAGCATTCCAATTTCCTGCCCATTTCTGTGTTTATTTGATAGTCACTGGACCAACTGAAAGGCATCATTACTGGGTCTCTCTGTTTAATGTCAGCGCACCAGCTGCTGCATTCAACAGCGCAGTAGGTGACTAGTTTCCTACAGGGTTTTCATTTCTGTTGTAAGAACCTAATTTGATGCTTTTCCTTAAAAAAAAAAAAGCCACTAATATCTGAGAGAAATCTGCCACTTACGATGCTTGTGGATGTTCAGAAGGGATCTGGGCAGCTTTCAAGTTGTTTGTTTCCAAGAAGGCTATCCTGAAAGCAGATAACCTCTCATAACTTAGCTTTGTACATACAAAGTCACATGAAAGCAGTTTATTCATCTCTGAAGTGTAGCAGCATGCAGTGCCCAGAAAATGATGGGGGGAGAAATGTGGTGTTTTCCATTGGAGTTTGGCCACCAGAGATCAACAGCACTTGGCAAGCTAATAAATGTCAAAAGAGCAGGATGGTGATCTGCTTCAGAGACAACAGAGATGCTTTTGGGTTATACTTTTAGCTAGAAATCTAAACTGGTAGTATTTTAACAAATTCTAGTTCAGCTTTCTTAGGGGGAATAAAAGACATAGGATGTGAATTATTATGCAGCTCAAACTATGAGCCTGAACAATAATGTGCATCATAATGTGGAAGCCAAGATTTTCCAGAGTACCTTGTGATTTTAAGTGCCTTAATTTTTTAGTGTCCAATCTGAGACTCCTTGAATGGGGTCTAAGTTTCATAAAGTATGGAACACCTATCCTTTGACAATCAGGGTCCTTCTCTCAAGCTAGCCACCCAAAATCCATAGTCGCCATTTGGTAAAGAGCCAGATCCTCAGCTGGTGTAAAAGGTGTAATTCCATTGCACATTTGGATTTTCAAATTTTAATTAGAAATATACCTTTCTCTTAAAAATGCAAAACTATGACCTTCAGTCTGATAGACACCTGTATTAAAAACAAATAGTCCATCTCATATATACATGGGCTTTGACTCTCTTACAATTACGTCCAGCAGCTCAAGCAGCCATGCTTTTGGGCCCTGCATCCTGTTCAGCATCATGATTTCTTGTGCTTTGGGGCATGCAATACAATCTGGAGTTTATAGCCCCAGAGCAGGCAAAATTTTAAGGCCTTGGTCCTGCAGATTTTCTCTCTCTGACAACACTGCTAGTATAGCCAATGGAAGACTTGTCTGAGTAAAGGAGTTTAGGATTGTCTTGAGTGAGGATCCATGCCTTCTGTCACAGTAGCTGGAGCCCAACTGACTGCTCTTACAACTGCAACCTGAGGAGATAGGATTCTCAGAGATGCTATATGGGACTTCAGTTATCACACAGATGAGTCCTAGCACAATGGCCAGATCTTCAAAGACAGAAAGGTAGGTCTGGCTACACATATGGAAAAGCCAGGCCCCGAGAAAGGAGACAGAGAGTTGAGAGTCTGTTAGAAGGGACAGAGTGAATAGCTGTTGAGAGTGCAAGGAAATATAAAAAATCCAGCAGGCATCCAAAGTTATAGATGATGATTATCTGAATGTGACCAACAATCCTTTTGAGATATATTCTTTGTATGCTTTAAATCCTGACTAGTCTAATCACTCTCAAAATTTTGGGAGTTTTGATAGTCCAAATGGTTTTGGCTTTTAATTATTGTGTTAAGAAGTCACCACTAGCTACCACATGGTATCTTTGGTAGTGGATGGAGGAGTGCACGGAGCAGAGTTGAAGGGTAAAGAAAAACATATTTACTGAAGTGAGTGATGATCTGTAAATTCATGAGAACATGGAGAGAAACTATTAGCCCTTGGAATAAAGACCAGATATTAAATCCTGGAATTTTTAAAATTGTATGTAGGTACAAGGCAATGATTTGTGGCCTAAGCTTCTCTCTTTTTACTTTTCAAATCCTTTGTCTTGCTTATTAATGTATTAGCTCCAGTCCTGACAGAAATAGGGGAACTTTATATATTATGAAACAGTAAATTGTAATATCAACATAGATAAGGTCAGGAGTTATTAACAAGGAAAAAATGTCAAAGATGCTGCATAGAAGGGAAAAAAAACCTTTCATTTTTTTCTTAAACTATGGAGAGCCTAAATAAAGGGGACATGTAAAAATAGTCATTTCCTAGTGCAAGTTTCAAAGAACAATGATGAGCATTGTATTTAAATTCTTTTATATTAGAAGGTCTTTAATTTTTTTTTTAAAAGATCTGGAAGTGAAAAAAGAGGTGGCAACCAAGGCAAGGCATTTGGTGGAAAAGAAAGGATTTGGAGCTGTGCAATGTTTCAGAAGTGCTCAAATAGTTCAATCTTAAATAGAGATGTTCAGCCTTTAAAGTCTATTTTATACCTTTGTGAAGTTGTGTTGTGTTAATAAGAGGTTTTTTTATGTTAGCCTTTATAACTCCATTTACAGGAGTTGTGGCTTTCATAAAGCGTTCCTGAGATCTGACCGTGGAGGTAGGGAGACCTAGACAAAATCCTGATCTCCTAATTTAGTGGGGCAATCGAGGGAGGTAAATAGAGAAAGTAAAATCAGTTAGGAGAGGGTATTAGAGAGTAGTCAAGAAACAGCTTTGGACTCTTAAAAGGTGTAGGGTCCTGATTCTCCATTGCCTTGCCCCTTGATAGTAGTATATACCAGCAATGGTAAACTGTTGCCTATCTGCATATTAATGATAATGTTCTAACTTTGCACAGATATAAATCACTACACAAAGACTGACTAATAGTTAATCTGGCCTACAATAATGTAGAGGAACCCAAGAGGAGCACTGTGTTGTCAACTGCCTACTACTAGAGATGTTTCCAAAGGCCAAAACTGGAAAAGCAATGTGCCAACATACAGGGCCCTAAACAGAGGTCATTATGTTCCAAGTAGGTAGCCACGTGTTGGCAGTCACTTACAGGTGAGATGGTAGTTTTTCTGCTGCAATTTTGGAAAAACAAGCAAACAACAAACAGGGGTGAAGCAGCCTTTGGGGCCTCCTTGCTAGAGGAAGTATTTTAGGGTAGTGTTGTCTGGTCCTGTTTCTGGAGTTCCACACATCCATGTATGCAGATGGTCCTCATCCATGTAGAGTCAGCACCTTTATTATGCCTCTGACTTAGTCCACTTTGTTAACTCAACTTAATAAGGTCGAGTTTAGTTTGAATTAAAGTCAAACTTACTAGTTTGAATTAACAAATTTGACCTAACGTTTTCTACCATAGACATAGACAAGGGCACCTGTTTTCAATTCAGTTTTATCTTCAAAATATTTTCATGCTGAAAAATGTGAAGATATAGTGCAATACTAAAATATGCCAAAACAGAATCAGTTCTCCTAACTTGCTGTGTGCATGCGTGATGTTAAGTGTACCATGCGACAGACCATTTGTGATGTCAGGCGACTCAACCAATTGTTCCTTGGGAGCAACTGAATGAGTCACTTCTGACCTTACAATGGCCTAGGAGTCTTGGCACAGTACAGGTATCTATCTTATTGTAGCTGCATAACTCATTGTAATTCATAAAGATGAAATGGGTGAGGATTTAAAAACTGGACAGCAACAGCCAGTGAAACCCAGGGATGGTTCACTATGGTGACACAACTGCTCCTTTGAAACTTGTCAAAATTATGAAGCTCTGAAAGCATAGCTGAGCTGTTTCCAATATTTCATGCTGACTCTTCAGACAATTGTATGTGGCGCTCACTTGGGGCAGAAACCATGAAAATCGGAAAGTTTACATGAATGATACAAACTAACAAGGAAAAGTTTTAGCTAACCCTAAAACTTTTGCAAAAAATGTTGTAATTAAAGAGCTATTAATTAATTAATATAAATAAGTAGTTCATAAATTCCTTTTTGATTTCCCCACCATCATTTCTGACAGGTTACAGCCAGCCAAATAAGAATAATGGAAAACTGGGATTTGTAAGTATGATACTTAGGCTTACATCTCATGAATGTGTGATGTATAGTGTTTTGAGAATAAAATGAGGACTGGACTGAACTTTTGCATGTCTTGATTTGAAATAGAAAGACATTTGAAGTTCAAAACATTTATTGAAGATGCAGTTGTTCATCTCAGAGTTCTCTGTTTTGGCTACCTCACCCATTTCCCAGTACAAGCTCTGGCTGCAGAAGGTAGACTGGAGTCTTATGAACTAAGGTTCGTTGCATTATCACCAGCTGCAGTAAGGGATGGTATGCATCTCTGCCACTCAAGGAGAAAGCTAGGGAAAGAATTGTGGCTCAGGGAGTTCTATTCTCCCTGCTCCTTGTGTGTGCTTATACCAGCCATAAATCACTACTTGTACTTCTCAGTGCATTGAGTCAGCTGCCCTGGACAATAATTAGGGTAGCAGAGAAAATGCTCCCTTCCATTCCTTATGCCTTCCTGACACTTGCTCTGACATAGCCCTGCTTACTCCTGTGCACCTAGCCCAGGTGCAAGCAGTTGGATTGGGGGTGTGGAGTGGGCGCATTGTCTTTTACATGCCTGTATAGGGTTGTAGCACAAGCCACAATCTAGCCATAAATAATAGTGTCAAGGTTACCCGGTAAGGCTGGTAATGAAATACAGGATTTCTGATTTCCTAGCCAATTCTCCAGGCACTAGACTAAACTCAACCTCTCTCCATGAGAATAATGAGGTACAGTCATTCCTATTCCCCCCCCCCGCCCATGAACTTGGATACTGTGAGGTCTGAAGCTCTCAGGCTAGTGTTTTGAGTAGGTTCTTTTTGATTTTGCTGTAAACAGAATACAAGCACAAAGTGATTAACATATCCCCAGTCTTTTTTTCCCCTCATAACTATATATGAACAGTGCCCTTTCACAGCTCTTAATTATTTGGTATTTTTCTCCAGCACTGTGTATTGCTGAATATTGCCCAAACTGCACCTTTTTGTTCTCTCTCACAACCCTGGCATCACAGATATTTAATAGTTCATTACAGTTAGAATCTCTGGACGTTTTCCATAGCAACTCTCAGGCTTTGACCATAACCTTAAAAATAATAAAAAAAGCTGGGATGGGGTGGGGAGAAACAAGCTCACCTGAGTATCACAACCCTGGGTCCACAGCCACACTAAAGTGTCATAAAATAAATTAATGAGAGCTTGCTGCATGGCTGGAGAGTGGTTAAGGCAAGGCGAGGCAATATTGAACATTCAGGATGGGATGTGCCTGTTGGACATTATGCACAATGGGCTCTTGAAGAGTTATATTGACCTTCTTGGGCCCAGCCTGGGGACTCCTACCAATAAAATTTTGTTTCCACTACCAAATAATCTCTTGCAGTGTGGAGACAGAGTGCATGCCATTGTGCACTTTAATACACTATTCTCCTTTTAAACTCTCACATGCCTACAGTCTATGAGGGGTTTTCCTGGAAAGGCAATTTGTTATTTGGAATGACAACACCTGTGCAGTAATCCCAAACCCTACTAGGGAGAAATTTACTAATTACATTTTCAGACATTTTGATAAGCCCTAGTTTACTCGGATGGTATGCTGTGTGGGTTCCCTCCCTCTCCCCTTTGAGGTGAGTACTTGATTATCACAACGTAAGCTACTTAAATACTTGACTCATTCACAAATAGAGAGCATACAACTCTAAATAATTTAAAGAAACCTTGTTGTGGGGATGAGGAACGGGGAAACTTGTTTTGGTATGAAACCTTGATCCTGAGTTGGCACTGCACTAGATTGGATAAGTTTCTTTTTCCTGCTAAAGGTCAAAAATAATGAAGAGTTAAAATACAAACACATCCTCCCCCCAAATAAGAGGACCCCCCCACACACAAAGCTGTTACTTATCTACAGCAACATGCAGATACACAAGTCATTTTAATGCACATGTAGCTTTGTGACATAAATTTGCCATGGTTGAGGAGAGCGGACTTTGGCACAGCTGTTCACATCACATCTCTGTCACGTTCAATGCATTATATTCAATTCCCAGGACTATCTGATGTATGGCACCTGTCCATTAAAAGGTTATTTTTGGCAAGTTCTGTCATCCAGAGGAAAACAATACCAAGCAGGATTCACAACATCAGTTTTTATTCACAGGTACATTTTCATCAGCACTGCTGGGATGAATTTTTTTGGTTATTTTAATTCCCAGTGGCTTATTTACCCCCAGTCATTTACTGCTCCAGCAGAGTAGTCTCACCCAGATAAATTACTTGCAATTAAATCTGAATGCAATGAAAAAGGGGACTATATTCTCCTGTTATCATTATTGCTGCTCTTGTAGGAACTTTGATGGAGCAGAGGACTGTTAATTGGAGCTGGAGGCTTCCAGCTGTAGGTCACTGGTTTGACTCAGGGGAGCATGAGGAAGAGGGTTGCTAGTGATTTTGCAGCAACCTCTCTGAAACGTGTTTTATTGTTCTTGGGCCAACTTCTAGTGTCAGTATCACATTGGCGAACTTAATCCAGAAGCCAAACCTAAGCAAGTTGTGCTACCATCTAATTACTTGAGCTGATCCTTTCAAGGCCCAGATCCACACCAGGGTGATTGTGGAGGGGGTGAGCATGTAGCTCTTGGTCCCATTCCACAGCATGTGATTTGGAAGAACCACTTGGGCCAGTGAAGGCATTTAAACAATGTTTCCCATCCATTTTTGAAGCAGATCCATGGGATATTTTCTGTGCAGCAGCTGGCTTCTTGTGTTCTATCCCTTCCAGCTGGGGCTCTGCACAACACAACACTGTAGATGTTGTAGACTGGGCTGCATATGGACCTGCTTCCTGAGTCCAAACTTACTTGACTCCCTAATTCCAAATTTGGGTGCCTAGTCCATGCCACTGACTGTGTTACGATGTCCATTCTACCATATTTGTATGCTAACTTGACCAGAACTAGCGCAAGCATCTATTCAGCTGGGAAGCACAGTCCAAGCACCACTGTAGACATATGGTAGCAGTCCAGAATGAGAAGCTGGCACTTTCTAGGTGTAGAGATTACTTTGTGGGCCTCCCATGTACATTATATTTGCCATCAGTTCTAAAGGTAGGTTGAGTGGGCAAAATCTTCTGTTAGTAATGGAACATTAGGACTGTTTTTTTTAATGTTCAACAAGACATGCAGAGATTGAATATTGTAGGCAAAAGCCTTCACAAAACTTCCACGACAGCTTTGTGGCTATCAAATTTTCACCACCTAATCTGAGAGCAGGGTACAATGCTCCAGCAAATTGTTGTCACTGCTTTTGCAGCTGCTGCCTCTCTATGCCCCTTCTGTTGGGATTCTTGACTTCTGAATATGTCTAAGTGCATAGGCAGTAGCACCATCTAATAGTATGGCATGGCCCAGTGGCATATGCTACCCCTGCATGTGACCCACACACCTAGTATAGACAGCATAAGTACCCTTCCCTTGTGTTCCTCCTCTGGGCAAAAAATGACACACATTTTCCTAAGAGCTTAAAAAGTCTCCATTTTTGCTGTAAAGGCAGAATTTAAGCCAAAAAATTCACTGAAGTATTAAACTTTAAAGCAGGGGTCTTAAACTCAAATCACCACAAGGTCCGCTTGAGGACAAGTAGAGGGCCTCATGAGGACTAAAATGTTAGCCCAAGGGCTGCACCATTGAAACCTTTTCATACAACAATATCGACATATGGATAACAACGGTGCTGTTGCGGGCTGCACGAAATAGCTTTAGGGGCTGCATGCAGCCCACGTGCTTGAGACCCCTGTTTTCAGGCATTCACAACAGCTTTATTTGAGATATCTTGCATTAGGTTTAAATGTTGAAGAGGCACTCATGAGCATTGTTTGTGGTATCAGTTGCCATCGAAGAATGTATATAGTTAATTAGATGGCGGCCAAAACCAGAACCTTAAATCCTTCAAATGTAAGGACCCCCTGAATTTCAGAGCTAAATCTCTGGTTCTGAATCCACTCCTGTGATTTTGGTTCAAGGTCAGACACAAAACAGATATATTCCTATTTTATTGTTCTGGTTGACATGTGGCTAAAGTATCACATGAATCATCTCACTCTTTTCCAGAGGACAGCTGATTTGAGGACATTTTCACTTTTCAAGACGGTAGGAATACTGCAAGATTGGTAGGACTTCTTTGGGTTCCAGATGGAGCTTGATGTACCCTTCAACAGGGAAAATGGAGCACCTGTCTGGCTCAACCCTTCTCTTAAAACAATGTACTTCTATTTAATGCATATATTGTTTCATTAATATAATTCTAAAAATGATGGGGTAAGCTATGTCAATTCTCCCACAAGACAGTAAATAACCATTTAAATGGGAGGTAGTTGAAAATAGCCCAATATTCACATTGATCAATGAGTTTCCATGAGTTTAGAGGTACCCAGATATTTCTTGAGAGTACACTTCAATACCTTAAACAGGTAAAAGTATCATGCCTATTGCATATATTTCAGACCAGGGATAGGAAGTGAAACTGTATTTAATCATGCCTTGGGCGATGGAAGGAGAGGTAGGAAGGATGGACTAGTTGATCTCAAAGTTGCTTCCAATCTTCTGTTTCTATGATTTCTATGTGTGGCTTTGTCCTGATGCTTTTTATTTTGCTTTCTGCCACTAGCAGTTAGACACAGAAAACAAAAAGTGATAAAAGTGAAAATTAAATAGGAATACTACAAGTATATTCAGTAAAATATGAATACTGTTACAGGAATTATGACTAGACAGGTAAATTCTCTATTAATGTGTATTAAGCAGTAGCAAAAAAATGCAACAATGTAAAAGTAAGTTCATGCAGTTCACTCAGTTCTAGAAAAGATGCAAAGATTAAAGTTGACATTTGTATTTGGGTAGTGTGGTGTGGAGATCCCCAAACACAAAATTATACAGTCAAATTAAAGCAAAGAAATAAATTACCATATATCAAAATTTAGCATATTAAAAAATTTCCAAAGCTCAGTCAGTGAGGAAGAAAAGGAAAAAAGAAAGCACATCTGAGCTATTTTTATGAGCTATTAAAATTCCATAGTATGTAATGCTTTGATGCAGCCATGTCAGATACAGAACAAGCGCTGTCAGGAATCTATTCAATTATTTTTTCAAAGCTTTCAAATTGAATTTCTGACTGGATCTGAAAACCTTTAATCATGTACATCTAATCTACAACAGTTTAGTACCAGAGGTAAAAAATATGGAATTATTGTGGAAAAGTAACAAAAGATGCTCCTGCTATGGGATCCATTACATACTGAGTTCTCTACAACTCCACCCCAGTTTATATCGCAAATCTTATTATAACCTTCTTGTGCATGTGTGTTACAGGTCTCCATGTGTGCCTGACCTGTAGAGGTTATGACTCTGTTACAGCCCCACTTAGGGAGATTTGATTCATCAATACATGTTTTTAGCTTTGGAGGCCCTAGTATCTCAGCCAACATGGCAGGGGTTGGCAGCTCCTCAGCACATGAGCCTATTTTGAGCAGCACACAAGGCTCCTGGCCCTGCAGCACTGTTTAGCACCATGGCTGCTCACTCCTGCTGGCCCTGCACCCCCAGTGGAGCCTGGAGCTGCAATAACCATCGCATGCACAGTGGCTCTTTCCCCTCCTGGCCCCGCCCCTGGCATTTGCTGGCCTCACCCCCGGCACCTGCTGAGGGTTAAGGGGGTGGGCATCTATTGCATATCTCATATGTAATTCCTTCCTCTCACTATGCTCTGCTAGCAATCCCAGTCTGGATTCAGAGGCTCTGTTAGTTTACTTTCTCTCTATCTCAATTCACCAAGCTATCAGCATCTCTTCATCCATAGTCATCTGGAAATCTTGGCTACATAAAATAATTGTAGAGGATATAGAATTGTGTGCTGTGGCACTTACAAAGGCATTTTGGCATGAAATTTTGGATAGTTCCATTATTCAAAATTGCCAGTGAAATTGTTAAACCACTATGGATACACCCATCCATTTAAGCCACAAATTGCTTTCACTCATTAGAATTGTGGCAACAGTTGCCCTGTTTTGTGGCTGCTGATAAAAGTGACACCTTAGCTTGGCTCCAGCTTGGTCAAGCAGCAGGATGTAGATGTGTGGGGGCACAAAACCTAGTAGTGATCTTTCTATGCCTTTCCTGTGTAGAGCTATAATTCATAGGTTCCTGATCAAATCCATTCCAACCAGACCTTCTGTCCAAGTTTGCATGCATAAAGCATCTGAGATTTGTAACTGGCTGGGTCTTGTTCTGTTGTGCGTTGTCTTCTCGCTGAAATGGAAAATTGCCAAACAGGGCTGCTGCCACAGAATGTGCCATTGAACTAGGAGTGGATTTCTGTGGCCAGTAAATATGAAAGTCTCAGTCCCTCAAAAATGGACACAGAGCAAAATTCTGAAGATGTGAAAACTAGCCTCCTAGCCATAGTGAATGGTTCTGCTGTACACATTTAAAACATGTTTGGACATATTTTCCATCAGAAGGTTAAAGGATAACTAGGACTATTGTCTTCTAAAACATAAAAACATTTCTAGGAAACTGAGTCATTGTTTTGCTTTCAGAGGCAAAACTGCTCCCTTTTGATTATTACTTATAAAACTGCAAAAGAAAGAAAGAAAAATCACAGTTGTCCTACTGAAACAAGAAAAAAGGGTGTGTCTTATCTGTTTTCTGTCCACTACTCCTCCTGTCCTGGTGACAAAGAGTACTGCATTCTGTAACTTCATCTGAGGTTCTGTAGAAGTATTTAGATTTGCCCAGGGTAACACAGGAAGTCTGTGGTATATAGAAACTAAATCTACATCTCCTGAGCCCCAGTCAGTGCCTTATGATAATATTCAAATATGCAAAACCACCCTTTTCTCTCACAGTTGTTTGAACTGATGCTCATAATTTGGACTCTTCTACTCCTCTGTCTTTATGGATAACCATCACTGAAAATCAGTGAGGTTTTCTTGTGTTGCTAGAGAAAAATATAGGGTGTTGGATGGTATCCTACTTGGCAACGGGTCCCAGCTAACTGCAGCTTTTAAATTGCTTTAGGTTTTTTAAAAATGGAAAACCTACTTGAATCTATTATACTAGTTTTTCATGTTAGTGAATAAGGGGTTAATGAAAAGCTTAGGTGGGCTAAGTTAAATTCCTAGATCTGAACTTGCCTGCATTTGGACAATGTGGACCTAGATTCAACACCAATGTGTGCTAAAATCCATTCAGCACAAGATGGAAGGAGAATGAAAACTAATTGTTTTTTTTGTTTGTTTTTTCAAATTATTCATCTGTACCAGCCCCCATAATATCAGAGGTTAGTAGTGACTACCCCCTGCCCACCGAGGGCCAGGTCATTGTAGGTGGCATGAGCAAGAGTACACCGATTCTGTCACTGAGTTCCCCTGCATCAGGGAATTTAGCTGTCCAGGTCCAGCTGCCGCCTGACCTCTTGGTGCTGTCAGAGTGAACACAGGAGCTGGAAGATGATAAATAACTCAGACTTCAAAGTTTAGGGCTGGCCCATAAATCTATAAGATTGAACTATAACTGAGGATCAACATCTCCCCAAAGTTTGGAGCTGGAGTAATAATCATATTTTCGCAGCTCAGACCTCTCTTTTGTAAGTAAAAATGCATTAAGTTGCAGAGTTTTAACTTTCTACATATTGCTAAGAAGAATACTTGAAACATTCACTTATTTTTTAAAAATCTTTTCTAGTATTTACAGTAAACTATATTTATGAGCAACTCATTGAGACCTTCAAATTCTAGTGTCCATAAATATGGTAATTTTAGCATTTGCCACCTCTTTTCCTCCCAGAAGTGATGTTCTCAGCAGGCCCACCACTTCTGACATTTTCTTTCGTTTTACAGAGATAAGTAGCAACCTGGAAGCAACTTCCCCCAGTCCCTATGCCATTAGCATTTATAATATTAATTGCCAAAAATTGCCAGCTGTAAGAAGTTTTATCTAACAAAGCTGCTCTGTGGCTTTCTCAAGACAATTTAATACCATTTATGTCCCAAGCAAACACTTAAGTATGTAAATAGGAAGAAGCTCAAAGTATAATTAATATTTAAAAAGTAAAATGTCAGACTCAGCTATGCAGTTTTTCAACATCCATCTTTCCCCCCCACCCCCGCCCTGAAATCACAAGTTCCTCATAGAAATGTGTTTTGAGGCTTAACTGAACAAGATACAATGGATAAGAGCTAAGTGTTTAGCTGTAGTGTGCCAACAATTCCCCAGCTTGGTGGAAGCTGGATCTGGGGTTGAGGGCAAAAAAGACATTTTTGCATAGTTTTTTTTAAAAAGAATTTTTATTCTCTCTCTCTCTCTCTCTCTCTCTCACTCCACACACACACACACACACACACACACACACACACACACACACACAC
>ML681995.1:2002421-2017566 GCA_007922195.1 Podocnemis expansa | reverse complement strand
CACACACACACACACACACACACACACACACACACACACACACACACGAGGACAATAAAAACACAATACTAGATGCTGTGAAATGCAAAGGATGTGTTGGTTAATTGGATGCCACTACAAAGCTGTATTTTAGAATCTAAGAAAAATGTGTCTGTGCACATCACTCACTTGTTTCTTCTAGTGAAGACAACCTTACTTACATCAAGAAAATCCTAGATTTCAGAAAGTGAATTATAAACACTTTTTACATAACGGGTCCCCTCCTGCCTGCACTTAAGTACTTGGATGTTTATTCATGTAGGAAGTAATTGCATGGAAGTTAGAGAAACAACTCATATATAAAGTGAGGTACATGGGTGTTGATGTGACCAGCACCAGCTCTTCTGGGCAGGCACCATTCTTTTGTTCCATGTTTATACAGCACTTAGTTCAATGAAGTCCTAATGTCATAAAAATAGCTGTGTAGGCAATGTTTGGATGTGGCAGGTTAAACTGAAACACAAATTCTAAGGTGCACCTCCTCTGTAGACTTCAGAAACTGATGTCCAGTCTGTATGAACCATGACTTCCAAACATCATCTACATAGCTATTTTTTAGAGAGCTGGCATGAACTCTTCCTCAAGTCCCAGCTTCTTGGGTGTGTAGATGTATATAAAGGTGCTGCAGCAATACAGTATAAATATAATATCACTGCCCTGCTGAGCACCTCAAATGTCAATAACTTAAATTTGAGAACATTCTACTTAGGAAGGGAATTGAATTAGTTTCATTTTATAAATTAGGAAATTGAGGCATGGAGTACAACTAACCTGCTCAACATCATAAATGAGATCACAAGTTCTGTCCTAAAAGAATCTGAATGCAGTTCTTGAGACTCCTACTTGGGCTTCAGCCACAGGAGAACCTTTCTCCTCAAAAATCTGATGATAAAATTAAATTTCTATTGACTCATAATAAATGCCAATACTCCTCTTACGTGAATGTGCTTCTGTTTTGCTTTCCAGTGCTATATATAAAAAAATGATTTACTTGAAATCCCAATGTCTGAGAGTGTTGCAGAGTCCTATTTCTCTTGAGCATTTTGACCATCTAAAGAAGGCCTAGAAAGAAGGCAGCAGAAGCTGGCTTAGTGATAATGAGATGAGAAACAAGTTTTTGATCCCTTCAGTGTACCTTTAGGAGAATGACTAGTTTCAATGTACAAGGATCAGAAATATGCTTCTGGAAGACAGACAAAAAAAGGCCATTTTCTGTAAAGAAGAAAAACAGGCAAAACCAAAAAAAGACCTAGCTAAAAGGAAGCACAATGAAGAAGGAAAGAGATTGTTGGTTGCTAATTAGAACATAGGGTCAGAACTCTAATATTTTTTCATCCCTACCAATGGTTAGTGTGTAGAATTAAATTCTGCACCTTGGATTATCAATGGTAAAAATAGGTACAATTATTGTAAACATTTAGGTTATGTCCACACATACATGCTTATTTTGATTTAAGTTAAATCGAAATAACTCGAATTAAGGATTTTATTTTGAATTAAGTTAACTTAAATCGAAATAAGCAAAAACCTCAAATTGAAATAGCAAGTCCAGACACAGGACTTGATATTTTGAATCAAGTGAGGGGCACCATGGGAGGTGTGGCAAAGTGGCCTCCTCACTGGGCCATGCCTTCAGCCAGTATATACAAAAAGGAAGGCACCCTAGGAAGGAGAAGGGCAAAAGTGTTATTTTTTCCAGTCCGGAGGACTGGAAGAAAGCAAATATACTGCCTATCTTCAAGAAAGGCAAAAAGGAGGATCCAGGGAATTACAGACCTGTCAGCCTCACCTCAATCCCTGGAAAAATCATGGAGCAGATTCTCAAAGAATCCATCCTGAAACACTTGGAGGAAAATAGAGTGATCAGGAATAGTCAGCATGGATTCACCAAGGGTAAATCGTGCCTGACCAACCTCATTGCCTTCTATGATGAGATGACTGGATTTGTGGATGCGGGAAGAGCTGTTGATGTGACATACCTCAACTTTAGCAAGGCTTTTGATAGTTTCCCACAGCATACTCGTCAGTAAGTTAAGGAAGTATGGGTTGGATGTGTGGACTGTAAGGTGGATAGAGAACTGGCTAGATCAATGGTTTCAGCATGTAGGAATCAATGGCTCCATGTTTAGTTGGTAACCAGGAACGAGTGGTGTGCCCCACGGGTCGGTCCTAGGGCCAGTTCTGTTCAATATTTTCATTAATGATCTGGATGATGGGATTGATTGCACGCTCAGTAAGTTTGCAGATGACACCAAGCTGAGGGGAATGGTAGACACTCTGGAGGGCAGGTACAAGATTCAGGAAGACCTTGACAAATTGGAGCGGTGGGCCAATAGAAATCTCATGAGGTTCAACAAGGACAAGTGCAAAGTCCTGCACTTGGGATGGAAAAACCTCATGCACTGCTACAGGCTGGGGAGTGATCGGCTAAGTAGCAGCACCATAGAAAAGGACCTGGGGGTCCTGGTGGATGGGAAGCTGGATATGAGTCAGCAGTGTGCACTTGCTGCCAAAAAAGGCCAATGGCATACGGGGCTGCATCAGGAGAAGCATTGCCAGCAGATCAAGGGATGTGATCATTCCCCTCTATTCGGCATTGGTGAGGCCGCATCTGGAATACTGTGTCCAGTTTTGGGC
Source organism: Podocnemis expansa (assembly GCA_007922195.1). Classification (NCBI taxonomy): domain Eukaryota; kingdom Metazoa; phylum Chordata; order Testudines; family Podocnemididae; genus Podocnemis; species Podocnemis expansa. The sequence continues at coordinate 2,014,890 of ML681995.1, read as the reverse complement.
TCCCCACTACAAAAAGGACATGGACAAATTAGAAAGAGTCCAGCAGAGGGCAACAAAAATGATCAAGGGGCTGGAGCACAAGCCCTAGGAAGAAAGACTGCAGGAACTAGGGTTATTTAGCCTGCAGAAGAGAAGACTGAGGGGGGATTTGATAGCAACCTTCAACTACCTGAAGGGATGCTCCAAGGAAGATGGAGTTTGGCTGTTCCAGTAGTAACAGAGGATAGAACAAGGAGCAATGGTTTCAAGTTGCAGCTGGGGAGGTCACAGCTGGATATTAGGAAAAACTTTCTTACTAGGAGGGTGGTAAAGCATTGGAATGGGCTACCTAGGGAGGTTGTGGAATCTCTGTGTTTGGAGATGTTTAAGGCCCTGCTGGATAAAACTCTAGCTGGGATAATTCAGTGGGCATTGTCCTGCTTTTTTGGCAAGGGGTTGGACTAGATGACCTCATGAGGTCGCTTCCTACCCTATGATTCTATGAAATAATGGTTATTTCAAAATAATAGATTATTCGAATTAAAGTCGGTTTAAGCTATTTCGAAATAACGTCTCTTGTTTCAAAACGACGGAGCTCGTCATGTCAAAACAAGAAAAAGTCTAGTGGACCTAATCTTTCTTAAATCGAAATAACCTGTGTTATTTCGATTTAAAAGATATGTGTGGACATACTCTTAGAGTGTAATAGCACCTAAAAGCCACAGTCAGTCTCAGCCCCACAGGGCTAGGTGTAGTACAAACATATGGATGCAGAGCCTGATACATTTAGCTCCTACTCTCTCTATCTCCTATGCTTTCATGTCCACACAGTTCATGCACAATTTTTGTCTTGAACTGCTTTTCTGAATCGTGGAAAAGCATAATATCTGCTCTTATATTGTGGTCATACAGAATAACTGGAATATATTATGTGATTGTAGTCATCTCGGTCCTCAGCTGAGCCACCTTAGGGTATGGTGTTTCCAGCCATCTATGGAGCTGGGCAGAACTCCCCTAGTCCCAGGGCCTTCTAGCCCTGAAGTAGGGCAAGGCAGAATGTCCAAAGTTCAGGCCTTCCGCCCTCACGCAGGGCAAGGCAAAGCATATAGCCATGTGTGTGGTCTTCAGTCCCCTCAGGCAGGGTAAGGCAGAGCACCCACAGTCAGGCAGGGTTGGGAGGGGAACGCAGACCCCCACACTCCACTGCATTCCAGCCCAGGGCCCTATCAGTGGCAAAACAGTGCCACCGGCTCAGTGGGTTCCAGCCAAAACACTGACCCCACTCACCAGCTGTCCCCAGCCTACTTCCTCCAATTTCCCCTTTGGCAGGTTACCTGGAGCCAGGAGTGTCACTGCCCCGGGGAAGGACCCAGGGCACTGGCCCAGGCCACGCCCCCTGTCCGTAGGCCACGCCCCTGACCGGCAACAGAGCTGGGAGTGGCCATGGACAGCTGGGCCCGGGATGCCCGGCTGGGGACGGGGCTGAGAGTGGCAGCCATGGCCACGGGTGGCTGGGGCCGGGGCCAGGGCTAGGAGTGGCAGTGGCTGTGGCTGCGGCTACAGCAGCCAGGGGTGGCTGGGCTCCAGATCTCCAGCCCCATTGGGCCAGAGACCGAGAAAGGTGGGGCCCTGTGTGCCCGGTGCCAGCAACGCCCCTGCCTGAAGCCCACAGTCCTCCAGGTCTTCTGGGTAGGTTCCCAGTAGGATCCTGGTCAGACCTTCGCTGTTGACAGGCAGCAAGTCTGGCAACCCCTGCGGTCCATCCACCAGCGGCAGCTCCTGCAGATCACAGGGGTGCAGTGCTGCCTGCTCATCTGCGTTCTCCACAGCGGGAAGTTCCTCTAGGTCCTCATGGGCATCCTGCCTATTTCCCTCATCCAGACTCGCTGCTAAGGGATGCTCTTCCAGGTCCTCACCTGCGGGAGGTGAATACAGAAGGAAATCCTGCCAGCAGTCATCCCCTTGGATCTCCCAGGGAGGGAGATCCCCTGGGTCAACCACAGCGCTTCTCCTCCATCTCCCCCTTGACTGTCTAGTCCACTGCATTAAGATACAGTCCTCCCTTTTATCCGGCCCGCCTTTTTGGTTCCAGGCTGGGCTTTTGGGCAGAGCACCCTCAGGCCTGTAGGGGGAGTGCTGGCAACCAACTGCCTCCCAGCCAGAGGGCAACTGTTCTACTCTACTACAGTGATGTAATAATCGAGTTAGCCTTAGGGCTAACAAAAGAGAGGTATTTTCAATGAGATACATTTCTTCAGCTTATACTTTCCTGAAATTTTCAGCTTCAGGCAATCAACAAATATGTCATTAAAAACAGAGGTTTGAGGGACTTCAAAAAGTCACATCATAGTAGAAATGGATTTGCCTAGTTATCACTACATGTATCCACTATAACCCTGAAAATATTTACAAATCTTAATGTTTAGTATTAAAAATAAAAAGACAAATGGCTTGAGAGTTTCAAAGTGGGCAGGCCTTCTAAATAAGGGATATGTACTATATATCACTGCCATATAAGGGATAGTTTTATGTCTGTTAAAAAAGATGACTATCATGAGAAATTTCTTTCATATAATATGGATTGCAGCTGCAATAACATGAGAGAAATGCAACTAAATTAACATAGATTTACTGTTGTTATTCTTGTAGGGCAGTATAGGTGGAAGAGAGGACAGATTGCCCCATGGTTAGGGCACTAACCTATGACTTGGAGATAGGAATTCGACTCCCGACTCTGGCTCAGGCTTCTTGCATGACCTCAGTTCCCTTTCTGTAAAATGGAGTTAATGGGTCGTTTGTACCTTGCAGGGAATTGTGAGGATGAATACATAAAAGATTGTGGGGCCTCATATGACCCTCAATACAATTGTATACAAATACACTACCTTTTACATGGGACACTAAATGTCACTGTTGAGGCAGTTTGTTAAAAAGAGGGGACCATTGACAAACGCAGTGCACAGTCTTGGCTTCAGGAACTTAGTTCTGACAGTTCTATTAGCTATGTCCTCTCAGGAGACCATTTATTTATGATGCCAACAAACCTACTGAAATGCATGTCTGTTGTGTTTGTTCTTTGAAGTAACTTCCACAGGTAACAAAGAAATATTATTTCAGCAGGCTTTCTATCATTCTCCACTCTCTGAATTAACAACAACAGATAGTTTGGGAACATTTGTTTGAGGGAATGGAGACAATCAGTGCTGATAAATGGTTCTAAACTAGGTGGGTGGCTTCTGTGCTTATTGTAAGTATGATTTCCACTCCTACATGTATTTGCAAGTCAGTGGGACCATTAGCAAATTACAGATACTGTGTAGTTTTACATACTGTGTGGCCACATTATCATTTTCATGCATTCAGGGTCCGATCCCTAGCTGGTATAAATCAGGGTCAGTCAATTTACAGCACCTGAGTATCTGGCACTTGGTCTTAATTTGTGAAGTACCTTCCCTGTATATATTGGGCTGCCTTTGCAATAATTCTCACAGGGTGCTTAGTACAGTGAGGTGAAGCATGAATAGCTGCATATAAAAGAGTTGGCTTTATTTCTACAGTATGCTGGCTTAAAAAGAGAGGCTGGCACTTGATCTTTAATAATTTATGAAGACTTCGCAGGCTGCAGAAATAATTAAAATATAGTACCAAAAGGCAGTGTTTACACTTTAAAAATGCACAATGTGTGCCAGAAGTGGGCGAAGGTGAGTCAGTGATGAAAAAGGTTTAACTAGAAGCACAGACTGAAGCAAACTGTGTTCCATTGCAGATACCAGTGTTGAGCCTTTCTTAAGAGGATGAGAGAGAATTTTTCCTCAGGGAGTCAGTCTTTTTGCAATGTTTGTGAAACACTAAGAGGTGGTAACTTGAGAGGTATCCTGTATGTCCAGCTCAGCTTATGCATATACCAAGATTGTTTTTTTTATCGTTCCAAACTCTTGCCCTTTGGTATTATAAACAAAAGCATGTCACTTAATTGTTAATGAACTGAGTGAATATACTGAAAAAGCGTGTTTCAAAAGCTCAAGGACTAGTTTATCAAGAATATTAACAAGGTATACAAGAGGGGAGAAGCTAGGAGAGAGAAGAGCAGGGCCAGATCAATGCAGGGGCTGCAGCCTGGTCCCTGGGCTGAAGGGGGCCCCCAGCCTGCGGTCCCTAAAGCCCTTGCTGATGCAACCGTGCTGGCACAGTGCCGGCAGGGATGTGGCATGGGTGCTGGCACTGTGGGGGCAGTGCCCTGGGGCAGAGGACATGGCAGCATGCGGCACTCTCTCCCCAACCCGAGCTGGCTGGTCTGCCCCTGGGAGTGGAGCCAACTGGTGCATGTCTGCTGTGCTCTGAGGTAGGGCTAGCTGGCAGGTAGGGCAGCCTCCAGCGCAGCCCTACAGCTGGTGTTCTCAAGCTGGTGTGGCCAGCAGCTAGTGGCCCCGGTTTGGTGGCCCAATGTTGCTCTGGGCTCTGAAGCACCACTGTGAGAGGACGCCCCAGCCACCAGCCGACCCCAACCCCGACGTGCAGCAGCCATGCACCAACCAACTCTGCTGCTGGGAGCAGACCAGCAGGGCTAGTTGCACATCTATCTCCTTTCTGGCCTCTCTAAATGCATCCTTTCCTGGGTCACCATACCCTGTGGATCAATGGCATTGCTCATTAGATCATACTGGGTTCAAATGCCTGTGGTTCTTCCATTTGGGAGTCTGTGACCCATGGTGAATTCAGTGATCAGTCTTCTTAAAGGAAAGCAGTGTTTAATCTCAATGGTAGGAGTTGAGCAGGAAGATAAAAGGATTTTAAAACAATGAACAGTTCATAAGGATATTTATCTTACCTAGAGGCATAGCACTACCCAGTAAAAACCTAGGCAGGCTTAACTTCTTCAATTTCAAAAGGAATAGCCGTGTTAGTCTAGTCCAGTAAAAAAACAACAAGGAGTTGTGTGGCACTTTAAGACTAACAGATTTAGTTTTTGCATGAAGTGCCACACAACTCCTTGTTGTTTTTTTAACTTCTTCAAAAACCTGAGCAGGTGTCTGTGAACTGACTTTTCCAGCAACTAACTGCCTTCTACCCTCAGAAACTGAGGAAGTTTTTATTCAGCCAAAGTTCTTTGTTTTCTCAGATTACTGGCTTTTTAGCCTTATTGTCAGAAACTAGTTTGTCTCAACCTTACACTGAATTTACCAATCTCATCAGGGCCAGCTGTTCTCCCTTGGCTTGTAGAAATGCTCCAAGTGTTTTCTCCAGAAAGGGAATGCATGATATGAAATTATTGTTTTGCTTGCCTGCTTGTTTCCTCCAAAGCCCAGCTGATTTAACTCAGGATAGTCTTACAATAAACATCCCAATAACACCAGACTCTATTCCTAAATTAATAAAGCAACTCCACATCTTCACACTTACTGCAAAGAGGGAATCTTTGCAAAAATTTCTCACACATTGATACAATGCCTTTCATATCCAATGATCCCAAATCATATTAGTCCCCAATTCTATAATGGCTGACATGTTTAATTCTTGAAATAGTCCCAAAGGCTTTTATGAGATGACCCCATACAGGACCCAGCTGTGTTCACAAATTTTTGCAGGACCTGGTCCTTGGAGCACCAGAAGCAAACTATAATAGAGCTCACTTCATCCGAGAGTCACACCAGTAATCTCTGGAAAGAACTGTTTAATTACACAAAACAGTATTAGGAAACAGTGAAGGAGAATGAAGTGAGGAATATCTTAGTTAGTCAAAGGAAACTATAGTTATCCAAACTGGAAACTAGCCAGTCAGATGTGAACATTCTGGGAGTGAATGCGATGGGACTTTTGTTGTTAACAATAATTTACATTACAACACCAACTAAAACTCACAATTATTATCACATTTCCATTGTGCTAAGTACCAAACATAGTATTAGGTGATCAACAAAAGGTTTAGGGTTGGGAAGTTGGTTTAGACAAATATCCAAAATTTCAGATATAACTTTATGCTCTTCCTTTCATCTTCAGTCTCTTTGGTTTGAAAATCAGGCCAGAATTCTTTTCAAATTCCTGATCATGGCAGTATGTGAAATGTTTCAATGTAGCATTTCCCATACTGGAGCTGTTGCTGTCACCCTGCCTTAGTCTGAGCTGCATTATGAATGGCAGAACTCAGGTGGATAAATGTTACTTACATTGAACCTAAAGTTCTTGAGCTTGAGTCTGTGTTATTTATTTTGTTTATATAGCATTATCAGTCTATGTGCTGCTGCCCAGCAAGGGAACTACAACACAGTAAGTCCAAAGAGTTTATAGAGCAAAATCAATTGTTCTCCCTCTTTAAGGTTCAACTTTCATTTAAAATTGGAGCAAGGTTTCACATTGGCTCGTCTTTTCTGTGAAGGGGTTCCAATAGGTAATTTTTATGTTGGAGAATTAGCATTTTATACCAACTGCTCTCTTTTCCTCAAGTTTCTTAATGTAGCTGGGGAGACCAGCAAAATGTATTAAGCTGCCTGTCTCATTGTAAGCTGAATAACCCACACTCAAGAAAATACATACACTTGCTTGGAAAGGAGTAGACAAAATGGCATTGAGAGCAAATGAATGTCTTTAAAAGAGAAAATCTATGTAATTGCTGCATAATTAATTCCTGGGGATGGCCCTAAATCAGCATCTATGAAAGTGACAGATTAATTGTATGATGACTGTAATGCAGGGGTAGAAACTTCAGTGTTTTCTGAACCAAGAAGTGGGCTCTGTATGTGTTTGCTAAAAACTGATATTCTGCTGATAATGGGGTATGGTCAGTTTATTTATGTCAGAGCATTGTGTAGTATTGTTGTAGTGAACTGGCAGACAGCTGCCACACCGCACTGGAGAGGTAGATGCATTTCATTAACAAACTTCTGTGTAAGTAACCAGATTCTACCCTTGATTTTTTCCTTGCAATCCAACTGCAGTCAGTGGTGCTCCGCAGCTCTACATGAGGGCAACATTTGGATCAAAGGCTGCAATGCTTTGAAATAATTCTTGATGATGTGAAAAATTAGTGTCCATTTACTGTTTGCATATGCACAGTGCATAGCCCTAGAATTTCTTTTCTATTTTTAGACTATTACTATCCAAAATCTACCTTTCTATGCTATGGAGGGGAGGGAAAAAACCAACCAAACAAACAAAATAAAAAACCCTTTGCTTTACTTTTCAGCTAGGGTAACCATCCATCCTGACTTCAATTCTGAAAATATTTTAAACCTTCCCAATGGGACATTGTAGTTGAAATATTCAAATGAAAAGTAACTGGTTTGTTCTTTGCTGGCTATCACTTCTCTGTCAGTGTCACCTATCTACCTATGCTTACATAAAGGGAGGAATCTGCATCAGACATTCAGTCATAAGAAGCCTGTCAGCGATGTTTAATTATGGTTCAGCGCTAAATATTTTTAGGTTATTCCAGCCAAGCTGCTGAAACCCAGATGGCTACTGGAGACGAATCAGTCAATTTTCTGATGGGGTTGACCCATGCTTTGCAGCCCACTGAAAAACCAGTGGCTTGACTAGCATTTTTAGCATTAGTACCTACACAAAACCTAATTTTTCTAACTGCAGTCTTGCCCTGTGGTACAAGAAGAAACATCACACTCTCAAACACATGAAAGGTAACTTACATCTAGAATTCTAACAAGGAGTCCAGTGGCACTTAAAGACTAACAAATTTATTTATGTCATGAGCTTTCATGGGAGAAAATCCCATTTTGCCAGATGCTGCATCTGATGAAGTGGGATTTTCTCCCGTGAAAGCTCATGCAATAAATATATTTGTTAGTCTTTCAAGTGCCACAGAACTCCTTTTTAGTTTTACTGAACTAGACTGTCACAGCTGCCCCTTTGAACCTAGAACTCAGTTTCTGACATTTTTATCATAAACATTTCAGATTACTCCTAGAGTAAGAAGAAATGCCAAGTGCACAAGCAGGTATCTTCAGTTTAAGTAAGGATGGCTGACATAGAAAAGATGAAAACTTATTAGAGAACACTGAAGGTAAATAAGATTGATATAAAGAAAGAAGAGTGTCTTCTGATACAAGAAAAATTCTAAATCAGAAGAAGGAATGGTTTTAGAGTGTAAACACACTCCTCTAACACCAGGAACCAAATTCTTTCCACTGGCAGGTGAACAATTCCTATTAACTTTAATGGGAGTTACCCGTATCCTAGGGGCTCTAATTCGGTGTAATACTGGAAGAGAAAAGAGCATATAACAGAAACAAAGAAGGAAAACCATTTTTCACACTCATGTACAACTGAAAGATAGATCATTTAAAAAGCTAGGTAAACTTCATAGTCAGCAAATAGCAAAAGGAGATGAAAGACCAAACAAAAACACAGTCCTACCACAAAGGGAAAATAACTTAGAGAAAAAACCAGTGCAAAACCATAAGAAACACATGAAGTAGAGTAAATAAAGAAAAAAAAAACTCTCTACAAAAGGAAAACAGAGATCAACACTATGGCCCATTTACGCTATAGGCCAGAGCCTCAGTTGGTTAAAATCTGCATTGACTTCAGTGGGGCTAAGCCAAAACTGTCATTCCAGTTGTGCCAAGGCACAGTCAGGCACAATCTTTTATATACCTTTTTTGGTTTGTGGTGTCTATGAGCAACATGAATACTGAATTGCATTAGGGAATTATGGTAAAGCTTTCTGCACCTCATCAGAATGAAAAATTAAAAGAATAAAAATAAGACAAAGCTCAAGATAAAAGAACCATAAAACAGGAAAGAGAATGAGAGAGATAACTAGACATGAAAGTTTAAGGCAGGGAGGAGAGAGAAAACCTCCATAAAAACTGGGAAAGAAAAAATGGTAGGGGGAGGGAAATGATATCAGAGCAAGATAAATGATTTCTCATTGCTTTTGTGGTAATTAATTCCCCGGTACTGAACTTCAGCCATCTGAAGATTTTAGGGAGTCGTTAAATCAGGGGTCTCAAACTCCAGTCACCATGAGGGCTGCATGAAGATTAGTATGTTAGTGTAACACCATTGCCCCACCCTCACGGGGGGGGCACTAACCAGGGTATCCAGCTCTTCAAAGAGTGGATCCAACAAGTCTGTAGCCCCTTTGCAGGGCAAACACACAGAATCTCAGGCCTTCCGCATGGCCAGGTAAGCCAAGTTTCTTGCTCCTGGCCAACAGACTGAGTCTCTGGGGTTAAGAGGGAATGGCAGTCACAATTCTCTGACACATGTTCAGTGAAGGGGTAGTCAGGGTGGGGAGAGGAGGCGGTGAAGGCAAAATGTTGGACAGCTCCACTGTGTCTTTTGTGCAGGGATCAGCAGGATCCTGGTCACAACATGCTGACCCTAAGATGGGCTCCATAGCAGAGGGTTAGTGCCCACACTTCCCTGAGTTGATCCTGGCCTCATTTCCTGGCCGTATCTGTGCTGAAGCCTCATCCTCTGGCTCTTTGGGGTAGTCGCCTAGCGGTAGGTTGCAGAACCCCTCCATCTCATCAGGTGGTGGCAGGTCTGGTAGCTTGTTGGGTCTGTCAGCGGATGGCAATTTCTTCAGGTCGCAAGTCTCAGGGTTCATGGGATCCTCACAGGCCAGAGGTAGTTCCTCCGGGTTACAAGGAGTGAGCAGAGGCCCTGAGTCCTGGCGGGAGGTGACTCGACAGCCCCACCAGGCTTCCATGCTACCAGCCCTTCCTCACGGCTTGTGGCAGCCCAGGGTTCTGGCATCATCTCCTAGTCTCTAGCTACAGGCAGCCCCTACCAGAGGCCTGCCCAGGTCTGTAGCCCATAGCTCTACTACCCCGCAGGATGGCCCAGCTTGGGAGGGAGCAGAGATACATCCTTCCCCTTCTGCAGCTTGAGCTGCCTGCCTCCCTTCGTATACTTCCTGTCTTGCCCCTCTACTTCCAGCCTGACTGACAGGCCACTCCTGGCTCTGCCCTCCTGCAGACTGGTAGTTCCTTCCGGTCTGTCTCCGAGGGGGGCCATGCCTTCCTGCTACAGTTAGGCTGAGGGCTGCACCACTGAAATGTTTTCATATAATGATATTGCAAATATCAATAATGATAGTGTTGTTGTGGGCTGCAGGAAATAATTTCAGGGGCTGTGAGTTTGGGACCCCTGCTTTATATCAACTTTTTTCTCCTTTTTAATTGCATCACTATTAATTTTATTTATGAAGTTACACCTTCAAACCAGCAGTTAGGGCTGAATGTGCCAGTCAGTATATTAAGCAGAGTTCAGCAAAGAAAGCATTGTTATAGTCCCATGGGATCTGCATTGGCTAAAGATATGTTACTTACAAAGTTTAAGGTGTAGTCTTTTATCTATGGAACCAAACTTTAAATGTCTATGGTTTTGATTACCTCTTTCTTTTTGCCAAGTTCCAAAGGAGCAGCCATGTTAGTCTAAATAAAGCAAAAAAAAAAAAAAAAAAGTAAGGAGTTTTGTGGCACTTAAAGACTAGGGCTATGTCTACACTTACAAGGTTAGTTCGAATTAACTGTATTCAAACTAATGAATTTGAACTAATAATTATTAGTTTGAATTAAGTTATTTTGAATTAACACAGCCACACTAGAAATCCTAATTCGAACTAACATGTCCATGCACAGGACTATGAAGTTTGAATCAGGTAGAGGGTGCTATTGCATAGGGAAAATCAAGCTGGGATTAATTCGAACTAACAGTTAGTTCGCAGTAATGCAGCTACATTGGGTTAATTCGAACTAATGAGTTTGCTTCAACCATCAATTATAGATTTGAACTAGGCTTTCCTTAGTTTGAACTAAGGGAACCAAGTGTGGACATGCGCTAATTTAGTTTGAATTAAGCCTCCTTAATTCAAATTAAATTGTAAGTGTAGACATAAATCAGTTAGGGTATTTATCGCATGAGCCTTCGTGGAAGAAAATCCCATTTCATCAGATGCTTTGAAGAGCTGTTGAGGTGAGATTTTCTCCCACGAAGGCTCATGTAATAAATAAATCTGTTAGTCTTTAAGTGCCACAAGACTCCTTACTTTTTTTTTTTTTTGCTTTACTAGACTAACACGGCTGCCCCTTTGGAACTTGGTAAGATGCAAGTCACTGAATACAGCCATTCAAAGTAGAAATCCATCAACTTCATGAAACAACTTCACAGATTCAGACGCTCTTCAAAGCGTCTGATGAAGTGGGATTTTCTCCCATGAAAGGTCATGCGAGAAATGAATCTGTTAGTCTTTAAGTGCCATAAGACTCCTTGGTATTTTTTTTCTTTCTTTTTGTTATGCCACATAGGGTGTTTTCCCACCCTGTGTGCTCAAACTAACAGCTCCGCCCAGCTGTATATGTACTCAACCAAAAACAACTCAGATGCATTCTTGCCTTCATTGTAACCATTAGATGTTGAGCCAAACTAGAAAAAATGTCATCTGAATGGACATCGATAATGCTTAGAAAAATCAGGCTGGGTGACTTCAATATTATTCTGTCCAGCTCAATCATGACATTCAAAGGTAATATAGAACCTTCTGTGCAAGAAACCACCTCTTAATTCAATTGAAAACTTGCATATTAGCTGGGCATAGTTAAGTTCAGCTTTGGAGTAGTACAGCTCTTTGCCTGAAGTCTGGTGCAATCAGTATAGCATAGCCACATGGGCTATGTCCACAAAATGCTTTTAAATCGAAACAAGGACCGTTGTTTCAATTTAAAAGATGCCATGTCCAAAAGACATTTTGTTATTTTGAAATAACGAGCCCCATCATTTTGAAATAATAAGCCTTATTTGAAAATAGTAAAACCTAGACTAAAATCGAAATAGTGGTTATTTCAAAACAGTTGTTTTGAGGTAACGCTGTTCGGACTTGTTACTTAAAAATAACCATTATTTCAATTTAACACCTTCGCTCTTCTCCTTCCCAGGCTGCCTTCCTTTTTCCATATATTGGCTGGCAACATGGCCTTGCCAGGGACCATGTTACCACACCTCCCATGCTTCTCCTCTCCTGATTCAAAATAGCAAGTCCTGCATCTGGACTTGCTATTTTGATCTGAGGATTTTGCTTATTTCAAATTAATTTATTTCAAATTAACTTATTTTGACATAAGCGTCCAAGTATGGACATAGCCATAGAACCTGACCAAAGAGACCTGAGTCAAGACCAGCGCTGCCATTTCACCTGTACTGGTTTAGAAATCATGCAAAGCCAGGAATCTCATGTGGGTGTGGATAAGAATAGCTTTACTAACCACTGGTCCTGCATTAACCCAACATTAACTAAAGAGTGCAATTACTGTCAGGTAAAACTATAAACTCCCATTTGGGAAGTATATCCGGGACAGTCTAATAAATGGTTTACATCTACTCTCATCCTACTCATCACGAAGAAGCTAGTATCCTCCACAGATCTCCAAAACTGCACCACTTGGCTCTGTTGCTTAACACTGTGCTACTGCAGATGCCAAAGGGATAGCCGTGTTAGTCTAGTCCAGTAAAAAAACAACAAGCAGTTGTG
>ML681995.1:1930428-2002021 GCA_007922195.1 Podocnemis expansa | reverse complement strand
GTCTCGAAGCATCTGAGGAAGTGGGATCTTCTCCCACGAAAGCTCATGCAAAAAATTAATCTGTTAGTCTTAAAGTGCCACACAACTGCTTGTTGTTTTTCTACTGCAGATGGCATCTGCCTCTGAAGCACTTCCTCATAACCCCAGATGCCTCTGCAACCCTGCCATAATTTCACCTCTTCAGGGCTTTTCCATAAACACCACACACAAGCTTCTCTCTGTTCAGGCACCGCTTCTTAAGGTCCAAGTTGAACCATAGCGAAGTTCAACCTAAAACTGGAAATCCCAACTTAAAATCTATGAAGCTTAACTCAGTTTCCTGCTTTTTACAGGCTTCATTCAGCCCTTCCGAGCTGAAGTGTTCTTTTCTCCTCCCCTGGAGCCTGCCTTTGGCAGCTCTTCTGTTGTACCTGGCACAGTCCTGCTCTTCCTAGATGGACTGTTCTTCAGCTACAAACCTTACTCCCAGTAAAGGATAAGCTGCAAGAGCCCCCTCCTCACTGCTGCTCTTCTGTAGCTTCTACCACACTTCTCTCTGTTCCTCTCTTTTTAGAGAGACAAGCTGCCGTCCATTAGGCCTCACATGAGTGAGGCACAGTTGAGCTTGACCACTTCCTTCTTCCTGTGTGACAGTTTCCCTAAAGTACAGATTAAAAGAATATGATTTTCCAAATTAGATACAAGAATAGGGACATCTAGGATAAACTCTTCAAAACCATGTACAATGCAACACTACTATTCCTGGCTCACACGGCAAAATAACCCTCATTCACACAGCAACATAGCTCCCATTGATAAGACACTGCTTCTCTGCTTGATACATGCTCCTGGCCAGTTCCATTCAATCTCATTCACACATGGAACTGAGTAGAACCGTCTGCTTCACTCCATTCAGTCTAATGTTCACATAAACTGCCACTATGGATCTCACGCTTCAGGGTGTGTGGATGGCCACTGTAATTCTGTACTTCTCTGCCACTGAAGCAATGACGAATTTAAGGAGTGAGACCTATACAAACAGAAATTACTATGGTGCATCATTCAGACTGATGGGTATTTTAAATGATTCAGAAATGGTGAGTCACAGAGAGCCACATAAACATCGGAGATGGTTTCCATGAGCTTAGTGTCAGGCACTCTCTCTGATCTGAAGAATACTTGTACTTTTTGTTGTGTTCAAGCACATAACAAAAGAAATGTGACTTCTTCCTCCAGCTCTTGAACACTGTACTTATAGGAAAATCTGCCATCACCTTGCTGTCTCTGAAGATCTAAATGCAGCTTCAGATGCAATTGCTCAAATGGCTCCAAGACACTTTTAATGAGCATGCTCTCCACTTGATGGCTGCTATTGTGTACATTCTGTCTGCTGTGATTATTTCTGTAAATAGCATGTCGCTTTTTGGGAATGAAACAGAGTTAGCAGCACATGCCTGTTAACTGTCTACAGTTCAAGCATCACTTTGGACAAAAATGCCAACTGAGAAATTGGTTAAAGATGTGAAGATATTTCATTGAGGGTGAAAGGATGGGGCTACATTTGTAAAGGTGTTTAGATGCCAAAAGATGAAAGTAGGCACCTAGTGGACTTTTCAAAATCGCCTAAGCACTGAACAGTCACTGATTTCAATGAGATCTAGACACATAGAGGCTTTAGGAAATGCCTCCAGGCACTGATACGCCATATCAAGTGAAGCCAATTTAGATGTCTAAATATCTTTAAAAAAAAACTGATCCTAAGTCTCAGAGTCATACAAGAATGGTGTGAGAGAGCTGGAACATGAACCTCATGTGTCCAAGTCCTAGGTGAGTGGCCACACCACTGGAAAAAAACAAAACAAAACAAAACAGGGAGTTGTGTGGCACTTAAAGACTAACAGATTTATTTTTCACATGAGCTTTTGTGGGAGAAAATCCCACTTCGTCAGATGCTTCGTCTTTGGACTGTTACCTTTTCAATGTGTGTAGAATTAGGCTAATGCTTGATTACTTTTGAAATCCCCTTGTAAACATACAGCAATAGAAACAGCTCAGCAAAGCATCTAAGTATTAGTTACATAGGGCTTAACCCTGCTTTCGGTTGTGCCATTAACTTTGTTGGAGGCACCTGAGACCCAAGAGGGGGGTTATATGGCACACAGTTTCCAACACAGATTAGTTTTTTCTTCGGAGGGGCTGTAAAATTCTGTATGATTGCTGTTCAGAGGGGCTTTCACATCCCAGTTTTCATTTTGAGTTTGGGGTTAAAGTAAACTCCAAATTGAAAATCCAAACTCAGTGCTAACCTTTTTCTCCTTTTCATCCCAAAGTATCTTCTCAGACCGAGAGAGCAGTGCAGCATCACCATTCATTCCTATCCATGACTCATTCCTCGAGTAATCCCTGCCTATGATATCCTACTGTTTAGTTCAGTGGTTCTCAACCTTTTGCAGGTCATGACACACTTCCTGGTATTTTGTGACCTTGCAAGACACACTAGACCACAGCCCCCCAGGCCAAATCCAGCCATTTCCCTGGCTCTCTGTGACATAATTACTGCTGGTCTATTCAGCAGTAGTGTACCCAGGGGCCAAGCCTATATTTTTGCCCCCCACTTCTCCCACTGCACATGGCAGGAGGTGTCCCAGTGCCATCCCCAGTTGCCCTGGTGGTGCGGGGGGCTCTGTGTCTGTGGAAAGGGGCTGGAGGCTTGATGGGTGAAAATACAGTCTTGGCTTCACTGTCCCTCCTGTTCCCCAACACACTTACCCAGTGCTCAGCTGTCCCCCTGCAGCTGGTGCTGGCTCTGATGGGACAGCCTCACCTTCCCCAACCTGGGGGCCACTGAGTGGTATCCCTTCAATGCCCTCACCCCTCAAGAATGACCTGGTGGCACCCCTTGCACTTACGCACAGCTCTAGCCCAGCTAGAGTAGCCCCCCAGGCCTCGGGGGGGGGGTGTTTGTGTTCCCTTGCGCCCGGGCGCCTCCCCCCCCCCCCCCCGCCCATGGTATACTATTGCTAGTCAGTGGTCAGCCTCAAAGTCTAGCTGACCTTGGTTGTGTTTACATTCTCTTTGTCATCTTATTTCTCTTCAGCAGTGACGCCATCAGGCACATAAATGAAAATAAGTTGCTGGGGGTGATGTGTGTGTGTGGGGGAATCAACACTGCTTTTGTACAGAAAAGTCATGCCTCATTAATCTATAAGAATCCTTTGAGAGGGGATGTCAACAAGAGTAATCCAGTGGATGTAGGCTTTTTGAAAGGCTTTGACAAGGAGCCTCATCAAATACTGCTAAGCAAAATAAGTAGTCATGGGATAAGAGGGAAGGTCCTCTCATGGATTAGTAAATTGGTAGAACTGGTAGGAAATAAATGGCATGAATAACTGATCTTTTTTCACAATGGAGAGAGTTAACAAGTGGGGTCCTTCAGGGATCTGCGCTGACATAAGTGCTGTTCAACATACTGATTAGTAATCTGGAAAGGGGGGTAAACAATGAGATGGCAATGTTTGTGGATGAACAAAATTAGTCAAAATGGTTAAATCTGAAGTTGACTGCAAAAAGTTATAAAGGACTTTCACAAAACTGAGTGCCTGGATAGCAAAATGGGAGACGAAATTCAATGCTGATAAATGCAAAGAAATGCACCCTAGCAAACATAATCCAAATTATACAAACAAGATAATCGAGTCTTAGTTCTAAGAAAAATTTTGGCATCATTATGCATAGTTCTCTGAAAACATCTGTTAAGTATGCTGTGTCAGTCAAAACAGCTAACAGAATGTTAGGAACCGCTAAGAAAGGTATAGATAATAAAGCAGAAAATACCATAATGGCACTATATAAATCATGGTACATCTACACCTTGAATACTGAGTACAGTTCTGGTCTCCCATCTTAAAATATATATTAGAACAGGAACAGGCACAAAGAAGGGCAACAAAAATTTTTAGAGCAGTGGTTCCCAACCTTTTTGGCTTGAGGGCCACAGATATAATTTTTGCAACCCTGAAGGACCATCACTTTCTTCCAGCAGACCTCTCCCCTCTTCTCCACTGCAGCCAGATGGAAAGAGTTTAGCAAGAGGCTTCCTCTCTCCTTGCTGATCTCCTGTTCTCCTGTTGCAGCAGAGAAAGAAACCAGGTTTCCTGTAGCCCGTTAGCTCTACCTGGGTCTCTAGGCTGTGGCTCTCTTTTCTAGTCAGTGGGAGAGGAACAGTGGACAATTCTGAAAGCCCCTGTGGGTCACTTTTGGCCTCCAGGCCATGGATTGGGAACCACTAGTTTAGATGTATGTGAAAGTTTCCCTATAATGAGAGATTAAACAGGTGGAGACTGATCAGCTTGGCCAATTCAGACAGAAACAATTAGATTTAGCATTGTCATTAACTTCAGAGAGGTCCTTTGAAGCTATCTGAGAGAAAGTGGAAGCTTTGAAGTTGAATGGTGGCACAGATCTATATAAACTGTAATCTGTGTAAACAGTTATTGTACCATTATTGTCAGCAATTATTTCAAGGAGTGACCTTAGAAAGAGAAAGTGGCCTACTTTGCTGCAAGAAGCAACCTCAGTGGCAACACATGGAAATGCAATAGATTTTGCAAACTTCTGTAAGCTCATTAATTGTATCTTTAGTTTTCTCTCTTCAGAAAGCCTATCTTGAACCTAATGTTCAGTTTAATGAATCACTCAGCAAATGAAGTGTGCAGTAACTTTATGGAAAGCTGAGTGACAGAATCATCCAATTTTGGCATTAGTCTACAAATGCCCTAAAATAAGTTCTGTTGCTTGACAGAGCAAAAATCAAGAAGCTGTTTAAAAACATTTAATATAATGAGCAGCAATATTGTCCATAACAAATAATGCTAACAAGTATAACAGTCTCCAAGCAAAGTATAGGGGAACACCCCTAAAACTCAAACCAACAACAACCCTAAACCAAAATATTACCTAGAAACACTTAGTCAAAGCTTAAAAAAAAAGCCAAACAAAACAAAAAGAAAACAATGCTTTTAATAAGACACTAAACACAAAAAGGCTAGAAGAAAGGTGATGCTTGCCGCAATACAAGCCTTGTGCGCTGTGTACTAGGTTGAATCATGGGACATATAGGATCTATTTCTGGCTTTGTTTCCCCACCTACAAAAAGAAAATAATGAAACTTGCCACCTATATAATATGCTTTGAGGTCTATGGATGGAAAAATGCTTTATGCTGGACTGGATTGATAAAAGAGAAATAGGAGCCTGTCTTAGGCTCTGAATACCTATTACATACTCTAAAATATGTAATGCAAATAATATCTTATAGGTTTTATAGCACCTCTCACCCTACTACAGGAAATATTTTATTACCAAATATAGAATTAAAACATCCAGGGGGAAGACATTCTAGTCAAAGCTCAAATATTCCCTCATATAGGATGGCAATGAGTTTGTCACTACTTGTGCATAGCTACCAGTGAGAAATACAAACTTGTACTGTGCTTCAGTTGTCTGATTACAGTATTTCTGCATCCAAATAATAAAACTGGGTAAGCATTTAACCAGCTAGAAATAAAGACCCTTCTTACAGATACCCGGGTACAAATGGGACCTCACCTTTGCTACATTGTCTTTTCCATATGTTGTGATAGCCTTCAGGCTTCACAGCTCTTAAGCTCCTATAAATCATCTTATTTTTCCTATAGCATGATCTATTTTCATATAAGAAAGCTGATATATTTAGAAACGCCTTAATGTAGTGTTCATTAGTCAATGACAGGGTGTATTTTCAAAGTGCTGAAGGGTAGCTATGTGTTTGATCAGAAATCTCATTATCTTTTAATGGGATTTATATATCTATAGCCCATACGCTCCTTTGAAAATCTCCCCCATAAAGAGAACAAGCTATTTCAATTTCATCCTCTTTGTTTTCCTGGACTTGTTTTCCAAGACTGACCTAGTCTTTAGCTGACATAGGTCTTCGGTGAAAGAAAATAACACTTTGTAGAAGTACATTGCCATTTACATAACTTTTTTCCCCAGATCCTTTTATCCTGTCCCATATGTAAATTTTGGCATGGTTTGGCACAAATACTGGAGGGAACTGGGGAAGAGAGGAGGTGATAGTAGGAGTACTCACCCAAAAGCTCCTAAGAAAATATTTAAAAATCTGGTCATGCTAAAGTAAATGATCACAGATCAATGTGCTGATGTCCTTTTCTTTTCTTTTCTTAAACAATGCTCTTAAAAAATGTCAAGTAGTGCTGGTACATCATGTATCTGCATGAGCAGGAATTACAATGACAGATCATATGTTGTGGTGGTTGACAGCAAAAACCTCCAGCTGAAAATGTGGCATGTCTCATGCCATTTTGTATTTTGGTACATAGATATTGTGTGTGTGAGCGCACATGTGTTTATAAATGACATCATGATAGGTACTTGAATTCATAATGAAAGGGATGGCTTAATTGAATGAACCGCCTCCAGTTCACTCAGAGAATCAAACTTTTAAGGGGGTGTTCACCCAGCACTCTTATTTCGAAACAACAGAGGTTGTTTCAAAATAAGAATTCTGCTGTTCACACGATGCACAGTTGTTTCGAAACAACGGGAACCCGTTGTTTCAAAACAACAGCATTGTTTCAAAACAAGTTAAACCTAGTTTCTAGGCAAAACAATGTTGTTTCGCAACCGTTGTTTCAAAACAAGGCAGTACGAACATGTTTTGGAACAAAGTGTTCCAAAACAACATTGGATCCTCAGCACCCTGGGCCAGGGAACCCTCAGGACCTTGGCCAGGGTGCTGAGGGCTGTCCCTCAGCCCCAGAAAGGGGGCTGCAGCCTCCGGCAGGGTGGGGGGGTGAACCCCTGCCAGGCGGCTCAGCCCGCAGCCCGGGCTGCCCCCCCGACACCCCCCTTTCTGGGCTGCAGGGTAAGCTGCAGCAGCAGCTCACCCCCAGGGGGCTGCAGCCCCCTGCAGCAGGTAGCGAAATAGCATGTTCACAGTGTGAACATGCTATTTTGTTTCCCGCTTTTTTTCCTTATTTTGAATTAGCATTTTATTAATTCAAAATAAGGTATTTCGAAATAAGGTGTTATTTCGATAGAAGTTGTTTCGGAACAACTTTATCGAAATAACCCTCCGTGTGTGAACATAGCCTAAGTGTTATGGGGCGTAACACATTTTCCAACTGTCAGACTATAAACTGAAGTTTAACTTTTCAAGCTAACATTTCACATTTCTCCTTAGGCTCAAATAAACGTGTATCAGTGACAGCTCAATCCTGCCAACGGAGATTGTGCAGCCACTGTCTGCAACAGAGAGGTAATATTTTAAGCCCAAAGAAGAACTGATTCACAATATAGGTTTTGTTGAGATTATGCTTTCAGAGGGACACAGATTCCTGTTCCTGGTAGGGACTACTGTATGTACAAGCTTGCCTTGCAAGGAGAAGGAGGTCTGTGTTCAGGAGCATCTGATTTCACCATGGGATGCAAACATGTCAGTTCAAAAAAATCAGGGTGTTCCAGTCAATACTCTAGTCTCCAGGGCAGATTTCCTGGCTTGTCACACTCCATTTGTACTACTCAGGGATGTGGGAAAGCACAGTGGCTGGCTATGCTCAGAGTGTCCTCGGGGGACTGCTGCCAACTAGGGTGACCAGATAGCAAGTGTGGAAAATTTGAGACAGAAGGTGGAGGGATAATAGGTACCTATATAAGAAAAAGCTCTGAATATTGGGACTGTATCTAGAAAATTGAGACATCTGGTCACTGTACTGCCAACTAACATAAGCTTGGAAGCTTCTCTAGCCTAAGCTGGGGCAGAAACATCAGTGAACCTTAAGAGATTGTTAGCTCTCAGTTTTTCCTCTTTATACACTCTGGGCTGTCCTGAGTAGTTGTGTGTGAGGGAGAGGAGCCACCCTTGGCTAGTTGAGAGCCTATCCTGCTATTTCTGGGGCTCTTCCATTCTCAGGAGGAAGCAGGCAATGGAACAGTCAAAGCTGCTCTCTTCTGCCTCCCCTGTGATGAAGCAGGTGCTCAGCACAGGTGCTGATGTGGAAGGAAAGGAAAGCTATTGCTCTGAGTGCTGCCAGCTCGCATCAGAGATGCTCCTAGGACTCCAGGTGAAGTGGTGGTGAGCAATGCAGGGGTGGACAGGGGAGTTTTATTGACCCTCTTTAACAATGCAGCTGAATTCCACACTTCAAAAGTAGAGGGCAAGGTTCAAGGGTTTCATTTTCTTCTACATGTTGTTGACCCTTGAGAGACATGGGCTGAGCACCTTGGATGTATAAAGATTAGTTGCAACCAGTTGTAGGTAGTACTAGCTAGGAGTGGAGCTTGACCATCATGCAAGGTTCAAGAGTAAAGCTGGTTGAAAACTGCTGCATACTTTATATGAAAGTGTTTTGAAGGAAACCAAAACAATTCTCACTGTATTTGAAATTTGTCACTGAACAACGTTGCAGTTTATCACTACAAGGGGCAGTACCTTTCAGTTTTTTGCCCCTTTCTTCCCCTTTTTCCTTTAATCCATTTTCTGTCCAAAATGTACATTGCAGTGAAGAAGACTTTTTCCCCCCCTTTGGTCAAAAATATGTTATACTTAAGAGATAATTGCTCAGGATTAGGTCCTCATTAAATCGAATGAAATCAAATCACTAGGAATAGAAAGTCAATGGAACTATCCAAATTGACACCAGCTGAAATTCTGACCAGGCATATGGTCAAAGCCTACTCAATCATGTATGTTTTAGAATTATAATTTGAAGAAAACAAATAAGGAGCCCTGTGGTACTGAAAGACTAACAAATTTATTTACTGAATGAGCTTTCATGGGAGAAGATCCCACTTTGTCAGATGCTTTGAAGATGGGGAAACTTGCAGAATGGGAATAAGTTTCCCCCATCTTCAAAGCAACTGTCAGAGTGGGATATTCTCCTACAAAACTCATGCAATAAATAAATATGATAGTCTTTAAGTGCCGCAGGACTCCTTGTTTGCTTTACAGAACTCAACTAATATGGCTGCCCCTTTGGAATTTGAAGAAAACACTGTGCTACGTTTAACAATAGCAGAAATCTTTCCTAATCACAAAGCCATTGATGTGAAAAGCAAGATATATGTTTTTATTAATATAACTGCCCCTGCCACATAATACTTTCTTTATATAGTGAACATCTGTAAACATCAATTGCTTTACAAATGATGCTTCGAAGATGGGTGAGTCTTAAAGTGCCACACGGCTCCTTGGTTTTTTTTGCTGGACTAGACTAACATGGCTATCCCTTTGGAAATTGCTTTACAAATGTCATATCTCATTAGACATATCAATGTGAGACAGGGAACAAGAATACAAAATACTCTCATATCCTGTTCTGAAAGTGGAATGAAGAAAAGTTTAACATCAGCAGCACATGCTGAGAAATTGTTCAAATTCCTGAAATTTAGATTTATTTTTTTGTGAAAAATATTAACTGTTTTCCCTCTATTTTTAACCATAGACTATGTACTTGCATACTCGCATACCAGTTTCATATTCTCCTCTCTCAGCACAATCTTTGGTAATATTGCATTGGAAAACAACCATTTTGGATTTGTGTTTTCTCCACTCTGAGCAAGCCCCACAGAGTATCAAAGAAACAAGTCTGTCCTTTCCCTCTGTTCCATTCATTCACAAGTCCTGATGATGGTTAGCTGCCCAAATCAATAAAGAATGACAGCACATTCAAGAGAGGAGGGGAGCTGTGAAGATGTTCTTGTGTATCACAGTCCAGTGAGGGTGAGAGGCCAGGTGATAGGGACCTATCCTGCCTGGTTTCTCCCTTGACCCTGTTAGTCCTGTTGCTCATATTGCAGAATTTCTTGCCTTCACTAAGGTTAACTCTTCCCTGGGCTCTGGGCCACTTGTAGTCACGTGGAAGTTCCTTCTCCATTATTGATGGTAGGTTTTGTGGCCCATCAGTTCTGCTGCTCCCTCAGCTGCAAATCTCGTTGGGGAGCAAAGAGTCAATTTCACCCTAGTCCCACTTATTCTTTGGAGCCCAGATCCAATGTCCATCTAGCCTGTGAAAGGGAGTTCTTAATTGTTTGGGTGGGTACATATTCACATTTAGCTCTCTTTATATTGTGGCAGAACTGAGGGGCCCCGGTCAGGATTTCTGTGACAAGAGTCATTGAAACACTGAATATAAAACACTCTGTGACTTCTAGTGGGGTTGCTAGCACTGAGTAATCTGATTACAATAGTATGTATAACTGTATTTACATATACTAGTTACAAGCTATTGTGTATGTGCTGAGCAGTCTGTGTACTAAGCTAAGTAATAAAACATTAAGATTTACAGTAGGCACTGATTACCACAAGCTCTGCTCAGCTAATGAGCAAGCCAGTCACAGTCAACATGCTCCTAAATTCTGCTAGACTAACAAAGCTGCTTGAAATTATTTTGGAATATAATGAGTTATGATCAATTACAGTTATTCACTGCTGGACATCTTGGTCTATTATTCAGTCCGGTGTAAGTGTAATTGTCTTATTATAATGATATGAGTAGAGGTTCATAGAGATAAGAAGACTAATGTAGCTCTCTGAGACAATTATAGTCTATTGTCCATTAGCCAAAATGAAGTAAGCTCAGTTTTTATTAGTGAGAACCTCAGAATAAAGCATAAGAGGGTGAGAGGGGAAGAGGAAGATGATCTGATGCACAAGTCATCCTGTTTGTCCTCTTTTGGCTGGGCTCCAGCACTTAACAGACTCGAAACCTTATCATTGTCTAAGACCCCCTTTTTCTTCCCATCCAAAAATCAATTACATGTTACTGATAATAAGCATGATGTCTTGCTCTTCCTGACTGGAACAGTGACTGGTTGCTTTCTAGTTACATTTTCTTCACCATCTACTGCTCATCAGTGTTGGAAATCTAATTTACTTTGTGCATGATATAAAAGTGACCTAATATGATTGGATTAAAAAATGCCTTACACAAGAGCTCTACAATGTAGCTTTATTTAATGTGATGTTTTATTACATATTTGAAATCTTTGGATGTTATATTTATTTTCTCATGTGAGATAATTTTGTTACATATTTTAATACCTCCTCTCACCTTTCTCTGTATATGGTAGAATTGTTGAACAGATGTATACATAAACCCAGGAAACAATGAAAAATCCATAAACACTGGTGATAACAGGATAAAAACAATGCCATTAGTGTATCAGAGCACACATTTTTTTTAAGACTACAGTTATTTACTAGAAACAAAGGCTTGTGTCTAAAATAAACACACTGTGAAGCTGTTCTCCAATGACTTGTATCCAAACTGCATAAAAAGTTTTGTGGTGCACAGCTGAACATAACCTGCTCATATGCAATTATGCATGTTTCATTTATGTATGTGATCCTCCTAATGGCTGGAAGAATTTTCTCCTTTATTAAGAGAGAGCCTTTACATTTCATTAACATGCAGCTCCAAGATGGGAGTTTCCTCAGCACATTCTGAGAATGGAAAAAAAAAAAAAAAAAAAACAACCCCAAACCACAGCCTTTTTGTGCCCTATCTCAGCAGCAATAATACTAATGCAGTAAGTTAAATGGTGGTCATTTAACGGAAAAGACTCTTTTCAATTTACGCTAAGTGAACAAGGTGTGTTTTGCTTATGTAAAGACATATAGAAAAAGATTGTTAATTTAGATTTGAGGTAGATTGACTTAGAGACATCTATTACTCGCATGCCAGCTGATACCTCCTAGCCATATGATCCAAAAGGGGTAGCCATGGTAGTCTAGTTCAGTAAAACAGGCAAGGAGTCCTGTGGCACTTTCAAAGACTAACACATTTGTTCATCGCATGAGCTTCCGTGGAAGAAAATCCCACTTTGTCAGATGCTTGAAGATGGGGAATTTACAGAATGGGAGTGAACCAGTCTATTTACTGCCACGGTGCGGAGATAGTATTGAACTGACTTCTACATGGATTTTAGCTTGGATTGTGAAGAGGAATGATCACTGATCAACATAGATGTGCTGGTTGATGCGCCTGGTATAAGTGTAGTTACATTGGCAAAGCTGTATTTCTACCAGCGTAGCTTGTTTGCTTATGGAAACTGGCTTTACTGTGCTGGTACAGGTGCATCCTCACTAGGAATGTTTTCTGGGTAGAGTATTTCCACATGGATAAAGTGCTTCTATGCAGACATAACCTAGGAATAATGATGCTGCTAGGGACCCAGGACTGCTTACACAATTTTTATACACAGAATTGAGTGCTTAGGGGCACAAAAACTGCTTGCTCAAAACTCAGGTGCAAATATGTTATGCTACTTTGAAAATTTGGTCTTGGATATCATTCTCACCAGAAACCCAGTGGACCTTATTAGTTAAGTAGGGTGACTTTATGTCCTCTTTAGATTAGCAGAAAGGTATAAAGTGGGAGAAGAGAAAATGATATTTGTACTCCTTGTAAGATTCCTTTAGATGACTAGACCAGTATGAAGGGGCCTTGGTGTACATGAAAATCAGGTCCAATATAGTGCTTGGGCTAATCCTGCTTTCACACATGTCTATAGCAGCACAATGGGACTAGAAGTATTGTCTAACCCCTCTAATTCATATATCATGAAAAATGCTTTCTGAAGTCTGATATGAAATATTTTCTCCCTGCTCGTGGCATAGCCACCATGCTTTTTGTGTTAACTTCATTTGCTCAGGAGTAACAATGAGTGCAATGATGAATCTTGACCAGCAGTTGTGGCATCAGTGTATGTCATGGCTGTAGGTACACAAAGCCAAGGAGAGGAAAAAGCGGCTGCAGTGCCCCTGAATATTTGTATTGCAAGAATACTACTACTTTCAGGTCCAAACCAATCCCATTACATTACAGAATATTCCATTTGCAATCAGTCAGTCATGTGAGCATATGCTGCTCCTCCTCTTTCACTTTTTTGCTTTGATCTGTCAGCACCATTTATGGGAAAATCCAGAAAATGTGAACCCTGCCTCCCCCCCCCCCCATCTAGAATGCACATACAAAGAGCCTTTTAATTTTTTTAAAAAATCAGTTTTCAAGCCATGTCCTAAGTTTTGGGGGGAGCTTATTCATGGTTTGCAAATGTCTGGAGTTGGCCATGCTGAAATTTATCTTGTTCGCAATCTCAGTAGATGGGCCTTGAGTAGAATAGGCTTGGAGAATGAGCTGCCTTCATACGTGTAGGTTTACCCTGCTGCTGTTGCTTAATGGGTTTGTGAATAGGGAAAGATCTTCAGTCTAAGGAGATAGCAATGTGGCACTTTTTGTGAGGTTTAAACTCCATTAAATATTGCTTACAGAACAAAACCAAAAGGGAAAAATCTGTGACTGAATAACTAAAATTTTATAAATCACTATGTGGCTTATTACAGATGTAGAATGTGAGGATCTATGTTTTGTCTGGTTTTTTTTCATCTGCTACAAGAGTATGAATAACATTTGGGGCCTGATCCTTCACCTATTAATGTCACCAATTCTTGGATCAAACCTAAGTTTGCAGCCAAGAAATATAGGGAGGGAAATGGGCCCTAATAGACCTTGTTTCCATCTATTTTTCATGAGGAAAGTTGACTGACTGAGCTTTATTTAGTAAAACACAGTCACAAAGCCATTTTATAGTCTTTGTCAGTCTGTCTCTCTATCTATTGCACAAATCACTCTTTACTTTTAACCCTTGCTGTTTCGCAGCTTTTCCATTGCTTGAAGAAAAGCTTCATTTTCTCCTGAGTGTCTTGGTGCTTGGAATCAAAAGTGCTTTCTTTTCCGAAACTGACTCACATGGTGATGAAAAGAGAAAGTTGGGAGTCATTCAGACAAAAGATAGAGTTTGCCTTCTATGCAGTCTGACATTTAATGTACTTTGGGCTTCCTCTTCCGCTGCTGTCCTTCAGCCTCCTCTATTGAAAGGGACATTTGATCCTGACTTGGAGATAAAATGACAGGAAGGCATAAAAATAAAAAGTTACTTAACGCGAGTGCTTGCTTAGCTGCTGTTTCTTGATCCTGATGGGGTTTGAGAGCAACCTACTGCAAGATGCAGAACAGATATATTTTATTTCTGAAGTCCTAACTGATGACGTATAATGCCTGAAATAGTCTTCTTGACTCTTTGTTACCCTGTGAAGATCCTTAGGGAATGGGATTCTGTGTGACCAAGCTTCCTCAGCAGAAATATTTCCTGTCAAAAACTTTTTTTAGGCGACTTTTCTCACAGGTGACTTTTCTTTTCATGCCATTTCCATTGTTTCTGTGATTACACCTACCAGTGTTAGAATGGGGAATGCTGATCCAAAGCAAAATGCTTTTTTCACATTTCCCAAATTGTTCATTAGTGAGCTATTTTTTCCTTCAAATAAATAAAATACCAAGGCCAGATACTCTCATCTCCTTTTTCCAAAGGGGTAGCTGTGTTAGTCTATTTCAGCAAAACAAACAAGGAATCTGAGGACACATAAAAGACTAACATATTTATTGCCATGAGTTCTTGTGGAAGAACAGCCCCCTTTGTCAGATGCTTGAAGATGGCAACTTACACAATGGGAGCAAAATTAATGCATTTATTTTATTTATTTACTCATTTTGCTTCCATTCTGTAAGTTCCCCATCTTCAAGCATCTGACAAAATGGGATTTTCTCCCACAAAAGCTCATGAGATAAATAATTTTGTTAGTCTTTGAAAGTGCTACCAAATGCCTTCTTTGTTTCACCACTTTGTACTGCTGGAGCAATGTGGGGATTCCCTATCTATCATCCAGCTGACATAACTGGCTTCAAAAAAGAACTAGACAAGTTCATGATAAATAGGTCCATCAGAGGCTATTAGCCAAGATAGTCAGATTTGCAACTCTGTGGTTGAGGCAACCCTAAACTTTTGCCAACAGAAGCAGAGAGTGGAAGGCCATTTCTGTACACTCCTCTCTGGAAGCATGATAGTGGATTAGATGGACCATGGCGGGATCCAGTATGGCAGCATTCATGTTCTAATGCATAGGATAGCCCCCACTGGCCCATCCTAACAGAGGGGCATGCAAAAGCCAGATGTATCAGTGAACAAAGATCCTGAGCCTGAGACTGACAGAGGGCAGAGCCAGAGCACAAGGTACTCAGTTGATACCCTCCAATAGAACAGTCCCTAGGTGACCATTCTAGCTAGTGCGAGTCAGACTAGCCATAACAGCATTATGACGTGCTCCTGGAGTTAGCTTGGGATCAGGAAAATTATAAGGGTCCCTTAAGGACTCAAGGTTCCAAAGGGGAATCTTTGTTAGTCAAGTTCAGTGAAACAAACAAGGAGTCCTGTGGCACTTAAAAGACTAACAAATTTATTTATTGCATGAGCTTTTGTGGGAGAAAATCCCGCTTTGTCAGATGCATTGAAGATGGGGGAACTTACAGAATGGGAGGAAAATAAACGCAGGGAAGTGTAAGTCATGGGATCAGGTCACA
Organism: Podocnemis expansa; assembly: GCA_007922195.1. Taxonomy (NCBI): domain Eukaryota; kingdom Metazoa; phylum Chordata; order Testudines; family Podocnemididae; genus Podocnemis; species Podocnemis expansa. Next base: position 1,986,564 of record ML681995.1, on the reverse strand, counting down.
CTGTAACAGCAAATCAAAACAGTGGGAGACAGACTTCTTGGTTTCAGACAGCCCCCCAACATTAAGCAGGTACTCACAACAGAACCATTAAAGCAGTCACATATCCCTGCAACAAACCACACTGCCAACTTTGCTCACATATGTGCACAGAAGGCACCACTACAGGACCTAATAAAACCAGTTAGTCCATCAAAGCCTCATTTACCTGCTCATCCACCACTGTGATTTATGTTGTCATGTGCCAGAAATGCCCCTCTGCCTTATATTTTGGAAAAACAGGATAGTCTCTGTGCAAAAGGATACATGGGTGAGCATTTCAGTTTTCCCAATCATCACATTGACGATTTACTAATTGTGGTACTCAGACAGATTAATAGCAGATCTAGGCTTCAAAGAGAAGGTGCAAAGCTTGAATTTATTTGCAAATTTGACTGCATTGCTTCAGGGCTTAATACAGACTTTGGACTTTTTCTCTCCTAACAATAGGTGATTTGATGTCATCTTCCTCTATCTGCTATTCCCCAATGTTAGAATCTTAACAACTGCTTTGATTTGGTTTTATAGTGTGACCTGATCCCATGACTTACAGTTCCCTGTATTTATGTCCTCCCTTCTGTAAGTTTCCCCATCTTCAAAGCACCTGATGAAGTGGAATTTTCTTTCATGAAAGCTCATGCAATAAATAAATTTGTTAGCCTTTAAGTGCAGCAGGGCTCCTTGTTTGTTTAAGGGACTCATAGACTCTAAGGTCAGAAAAGACAAATATGATCATCTAGTCTGACCTCCTGCACAATGCAGGCCACAAAACCACACCTACCAAGTCCTGCAATAAGCCTCTAACCTATGACGGAATTATTAAAGTCCTCAAGTCATGATTTAAAATCTTTAAAGCACAGAGAATCTACTAGCAAGTGAGCCATGCCCCAGACAACAAAGGAAGGCGAAAAATAGTAGGTTACTTACCAGTAACTTTTCTTCTTCAAGATGCCGTGCTCATATACCTTCAGCATTAGGTGTCTACATGCTGGAGCACCCAATTGATTGGAAACTTTTAGCCCTAGCCTGGCAGAGCAAGGTCAGCGGCCAGCACCCTCTCCAGCCACACCCGTGGCTATATATATGACCCCAACCCTAATCCTCCTCCTCATCGCCAACTCCGAGTAGCAGGGATGGTGAGAGGGTCCTGAATGTATGCAAGCAGCCTATCTCGAAGAAGGATGGTTACTGGTAAGTAACCCACCATTCTTCTTTGAGTGCTGCTCACATCATTCAGCATTAGGTGACTACTAGCTGTACTGTGGATGGTGGGCGGAGTTGGGTTTTTCCTGCCTTCAGCATGGCTACCCCCTAAAGGCAAATCCAAGGCATGGAAGGGTGCCCAAATAGTAGGCTTTCCAGCCTACCTAGGGGGATGCATTGTTAACCCTCGATTTGTTCTGAGAGAACACTGCATGAGGGAACCAGTGGGAGGTTGTGTGTCACCCTGCCTTGGAGGCTTGAATTATTGATACAGGGCCATCTCAATTTACTTTGGATGCCTTCAGTGTTGAGTGTGGCTAAAACAATCAATGAAGACAAAAGAAGTTCCATGCTTCATCTATCCACTGTGTAACAATTGACTGTCACATCCCAGGAGATGAAGGGGAGGATAAACCCATCCTCTATGCACTAGTGGGGTTTTGACACTTCAGTGTGTGAGTGTCTAGGCTGGTTCTACAGATCAAAGTGCTGAAAGTGCAACGAGGATGGTATTTGTCACACAATCCTGTTCTAGCGGGCGCAGTCCCGACTTGACGAAGGAGTCCCTTTTGATGGGTATTAGCTAACCAAGCAGAAGGGAAGCTAGTAGTAGCTCACCGCAGGTCCTAGAAGTGAGTATGACTTCTGGGTCCCTTCAGTGAGTGGGGGAAGGAACAGTAATGCAGACTCACCAGTATCACTGGTTTGAGATCCATGACCTCTAAATATAACCCTGTTTGGACTTGGTTGAGATGGACCGCAGTATGGTCCTCCTACGGGGAAAGTAGACTGTCTCTGAGGGGAGAGGGCCTGTGGGGGCCCACAACCACTTAGCAAGGAGGGAAAGGCTCCAAGCAGAGGGCTTATATCCATGTTCTGGTACCAAAAGGAAGTTCTTTGTTTCAGGATGTCCTTTCGGTGGGGTCCCAACCTAAGAGAGCCCAACCATTGGAATAACATTTAGGGATTGGAACTAGGATATGAGGGTAGTAAGGAGGAGGAGTAAGAGTGTTTGTCTCAGGCCTAGTCAGTCACTAATGATTCGGGAGCCGACTGCCCTCATTCTCCAGGCTTCTCTTGCCCCTCTCAACAGATATGAGCAGGATTGGTAACAGGAAGTAGAAGAGGAATGAAATGCTATGCCAGTAAGAGTCACTTCTGTCCTCTATGGCAGGTGCTTATGGTATGTAGGTTCTCCAGTGGCCCTTTATAATTAAATTGTGGACTGCCTGTGGGTCACAAGGAGATGAGACCTGGAAGCTGTGGAGCTGTCCTGCACCTGAGTAAGGTTCAGATGCTTGAGTGACCCAGGTAACATCTTGCAATTTCTTGTGCAGGAATACCTTGGCTTTTCCCATATGCCACTTGCTCCCTGTGTGTGTGTGTGGGGGGGTTCTGGTATGGGGGAATCTCCCCCCTGGATGTACAGGCGGGGTGTATGCTTCTATTTCCCTCTGGTGAGAAAGCGCTGATGTGTTCTGCCACTTTTCTGACAGCTGATGGTGTGGCAGGGAAAGGCAAGAACTGTTGAGGATCCACCTTCACCAGGAGTGGGGGGTGTTACCTCCCCGAAAAATTAGGTGTTTGTCCACCAAGGTGGGGACTTGCCTAAAAGTGAATCATGCAGTAAATTGTTCGCTTTGCTCGAGGACCTCAGTGGTGCATACCACCATGTGTTGGGTTTGTCTCACGAGGTGTGGGTTGCTGGGGTACACAGAATACAGATGAGTCCCACATGTAGGCTGCCAATGAAGGTGCAGATATCGCCCCATCTCTGAGTGAAGGACTTCCAGCCAACTCCTGGTAACTGTTAGTTCTCTTATGGGGAACCAGGGAACCCCTTTCAGGGAAGGGGACGGGTGGGCATAGTCTGTTCACTACCACCTGGGGGATGGTGGTTAATTCCCCTCTCAAAGGGCCAAGGCACTAATGCAGCCTGGCTTGGAGGTATAAACGCTCAATGTGGTGTAGCATTGCTAATAGAAGCAAAGGGTCATTCCAGATCAGGCCTACAGAGGCATCAGGGAGCCCCGAGAGGTCTGTAAGCGGAATCTGAGATTAGAGAGAGAGAGACCTCATGGAACTGCATCCCTATGGGGGCCCAATGGGACTAACGTTAGTGCCCCGTGTTTCCTGTTTCTCACCGTTAGATTTGTACGGGGCAAGGTAGGGAAGCATTAAACTATTCCCCATCTCTTTCGCGGGTGGAAGGATTCTCTCCACATCCGCATGACATATGGGTGCATCCCGGCGCAGGCCACCTTAGGCATGTGGTGACAAGGCAACTCAAAGAAGCTCCAAAACCAACTAGGAGGGGTTAAGGGGTTTTTCTTCCCCTTCTGTTGTATGTCTCAGGAGGTTCAGGTGATGAGACCCCTGGGTCTCCAATCGTAGGGCTGGGAGTGGTTAGAAGTCTATTCCCTTGTCCAGGAATGTGGGGCTTATCAAAACCCAGCCCTGGTGTGAGTGAAAAAACAGAACTGTGTTGAGTAAAGCGGATGCTAAGTTCTGCATGGAGGAATAAATTTAGGCAGCTAAATGTTAAGAGAGTGCAGTACTCCAATATGCGTCCAAGCTAACTCAGGCTCTTGCGTGAATGGAGCCAAGCCTGGGTGGGAGGACTGAGGAGAAGTGGTCTGAATGCCAAGTTCTTAGGAGTGTAATTCAGCTTTAGAGTGGTTGAACTGGATGCCAAAGGAGGAACTCAAGAGTGCACTCATATATTTTGGACTTTAGCATGAGCAATGCTGGAGGAGAAGCCCTGGATGTATGGGGCTAAGGGTTGTATAAGACCCCAGAAAAGAATAGGGAGTGATTTTGAGTCAGACAGCCAGAATCTGGCCTGCGGGCCGGGGACTGGCAACAGTTAAGAGAAAGAAAGAAAACAAGATGGGGCCCCGGAGTGTGGAGGAATAGTGTGGTGTACCTCCACTGCCTTCTGAGCCAGGTCACTCCTCACTACAACCTGAGGAAAGGGTTCTCGGACCCCAATTATAGTGCTCCTCCCCTTCTAATTGTGGATGGGGTCTCACCTAGGGCCTTTGGCACTGATTTCTGAGGGGTTACTGAGATATAGGAGAGTGGGCGGAACCTGAGGGGGTTAGCATGTTGTTAGGGGCCTCTTTGGCGTGGGGGCAATGGCACTCTAACGGGAAGCCCCAGATGGCGGAGGAGATCTTGAGGCCCTGGAGGGCTGATCTTGCCTCTCACTTGGCAGGGGAGGCCTGTTTGGTGCCTCTGCCACCGGTATTTGCGCTGCTGATGAGGGCTAGGGGAGTGACTGGGATCCTGTGGGGGGAGCACGCCCAGTGATCTGAGGGCTGATCTGAGGTCCCTCGCATCGTGCAGCAGAGGGTCCATTGCCTCGGCAAACAAAGACTGTCCCTCAAAAGGGAGGTCTTGGATAGCTTGCTGCATGTCTTGAGGCAGGCCTGCCTCCTGCAGCCACTCTGTGTCTCTCATGATGATGGCCAACACTATACCACGGCTTGTTGTGTCTGAGGCATCCCACACTGCTAAGAGAGCGTCCTGGGATGCTAGCATGCTCTCCTCTATAAAGGAGTCATAGTTCTCCCAGTGTTCCCAGGGAAGGAGATCCCAGAATCTCCTCATGGACTCCCAGATATCTAGCATGTATTGTCCCACCAGCGCTTGGTGGTTTGCAATGTGGAGCTGGAAGGTGAAGGTTGAGTACACCTTTCGGCTCATAAGGTCCAGCCCCCTTGTCTCCCTGGATTTCAGCAAGGGATCTGGGGAAGGTTGGCTCCCATGCCCAAAGGCGGCTTCCATCGTCCAGGAGCTCAGTACCAGATGATCAACCAAGAGGGGGGAACTCTCTGGTGGGACCTGATATTTATGGCCTGCTGTATCCGAGACTGGAGGAATCGAAGTGGGAGTCTGCCAGCGTATCCTGGCAAGTTTGTGCACACTAGGGTGCAAGCAGATCACAATCGCGTCTGGGGGAGACATGAGCCCTGGATCAAATAAGGAGTCTTGATCCCCACTGATGGGTTCGACCTCCAAGTCCATATGCACTGTTATCTGGTGAAGGAGGTCATAGTGGGCAGTAGTGTCGTCCCTGTAGGACCATGGTCTGGGATTTAAAGCCCTGTCGGGGGTCACGGGCAATGGTGGAGTGGTCCTGGGTCCTTTGGTACCATGGGAAGTTTCCTGCAAGGAAGCTTCCTGTGGTGGGGACCACTTATGAGGTCGGTACTGGGAGGGGCCCAGTGCTGGCAATCCCTCATGGGTCTGTCTGCCCCTGTTGGTGGGGGGCTTACCTCCTTGGGGCTTGTGGAGCATGATGTTTCCTGGCACTGAGGGGTTGGGCTTGCCATGGCACTGGTGTGAGAAAGGGCCGGGTGGGAGGTCGGTGCTGGCTATGAGGCGGCTCTATGGCACCAGGGAGAAGGAAAGAGCCCTTTGCAACGCTTGGCTGGCGGGCCCTTCATTGGAGGGAGAGACTCTCTAACTGAGGTACCGGAGAAGTCATACTGTTATGGGGAACAAAGATTGGTGCTGCACTGGAGCGGTCCATGTCCCTGAGAGGAAAGCTGGTTTTCCTCTCTATTTCTGAGGCTTGAGAAGTAGAGGTGTAGGCAAAAGCAAGAGAGCTTTTGCCACCTCAGAAGCCTCCGGAGTGGAGGGAACCTCCATGACTTATTGGCCCTGCTCCTAAGAGTGGCCCTGTTGGGAAGAGCTGGAGTGACACCTGCACTTCAGCATCAATATGGATGCTGAGCACCATTGTCTTGTGCTCCCAAGAGGATCGGTGCCAAGAGGGCTCCGGTGCTGATCTGGCACGTGGTGCCAGTGGCTCCAATGACAACCCTGGTTCTCTGGGGGTAGGCTGCCGTGCTTGCTCCAGCTCCAATGTACGGCGCCTCTGCTCCCTGTCTTTCAGAGTCCTCGGTTTAAAAGACCAACAGATGGAGTAATTGGTAGCCTGGTGGGATTCACCCAGATACTGCAGGCACTTCTCATGGAGGTCATCCTTTGGGAAGGCCTTGCTGCAAGAAGTACAGGGTTTGAAGCCTGGCATTACTGATGACAGTTGGGAGTGCTGTTCTGGCTCTGGGTTCGCATGCTTGATAGGAGCAGTGGTTCTCGGTGGAATGATGTCCACAAACAGATCTTTGAAGCTGAATGGGCAGCTCATACATGGCAGAATAGACAGGCACTTACATAATTGCAAGGAGTGGGCTGTTCTGAAACTGTCACTGTGGGTGGAGAAAGGAACTGAGGAGGATCAGGGTCAGAGTCATACATATATCCATGGGAGTGGCTGGAGGGGGCGTTGGCCACCGACCCTGCTCTGACAGGTTAGGGTTAAAAGTTTCCAACCAATCGTGCGCTGTGGATGATACAAGCAGCACTCAAAGAAGAAGTCCTTGCCAATTCACCCTGGGGTAAAATTCCTTTTTGACCCCAAATATTATGATCAATTAAAACCATGTGTATGTGGGCAAGTCTCACTAGCCGGGCACCCAAGAAAGAATTCTCTGTAATAACTCAGAACCTAGTCCTTATGTGCCACAGGACCCCTTATTTGTTTTGCTGAACTAGACTAACATGGCTGCTCCTTTGGAACGATAGAAGCCTGGAGTGCTTGAGAATTGCACTACTGGCATCCAACAACAGTGAAGTGTCAGCTATTTAGTGAAATGTCTGATTGGCTCAGAACTGAGCAATAGGATCTTCCTTCAAAAGATACTCTTGAAGATACTGTACATAACTATTCAATATTTTAAATCAGCTAGCATGGAAGGGCAAAGGAAGGGAAGTTGGGAGAGGAGAGAAGATTAATTGCAAACCACAAAGAATCTTGCATGCTGCAGGAAAACTTTGATCTGACACCATGCCTGTAAGTCAGCACAAGAGAAAAATTTAACCAAGACTTCAGAAAGTGTATGATAACTAATGGGATATTTAAATGTACTGTTTGTTTGGCTAAGAGTTTCAAATGAAGAACAAAAAGAATGTCAGCTGGAGAAGGTGCCTTGTGTGACTCCAACACAGTGGAACATCAAACCTTGTGGCTTTGTCATTCATGAATTGTTAGGTCTCATTTGCTCGAGAGGAATTCTGCTGTCATATCAGCAAGTACAAATCCCAGCTGATGTTAATGTTAGTTGTGACCCAAGGACTGCTTACCATGAACACAGACAGTCCCTGTTCTCAAGGAAGTGGCTTATTGAATTTCACTCCTTGCCTTCAGACTGTGAACATTGCTGTTTGGTCCTCAAAGAAAATTCAGAGTGAAAAATGAGTTGTAGATACCAGCCTGAGAGTAATCCTTGAGGGCAGTCTGCATGACCCAGTGACACTTATCTACTTATTAAATGCATCCCTCACACCTTAATTTAAATAACAATAAAACAGAGATACAAAGCAACAGAACATTCTGCATAGGTACCTCAGAGAATTTAAAGTTAAGGCTGACCTTTTGTTCTCATGTTGTTTTGACAAACTGACTTGAATCAAGCATGGGATCCTCCTCTTAATTTTAAAGTTTCAGGCTTCTGGGCTCAGCGTTACTTAAAAATCACTTGCTATATTGCTCTTAAAAATAAAATCATTATGCTTGTACAATTTTATGGAGTGTACCATTAACAGTTTCATGTAACTCTATCTCTGGGTAAATATGTAGGAGATTGGTTTTTAGACTAAGAACTGGCTTCTTTCACCCACAAAATATAGATTCACACCATGAATTGCAAGTCTTATTACAGGTGCCACTTAGCCCTGACCATGGAGGTGCTGCTGAGCCCTCTCATCCCTCATTTCCTTCCAGGGTACTTGCACACACTCAGCACTGAGGCTCAGGTTACCTGCTACATGCCCACCACAAAGTAGTTAAAAGTACAAATATTCAGACGTTCTGCTGCAAACTAATTTCATGTGCAGAAATGAGCAGAAACTACAGCATGCAAAAGGGAAGTCAGTCCTTTGAAAATGTGGCACTTAAGGGTGAAGTTTGAAATGTGAATAATTTCAATTGTGCTTCCTTATTTGGCTATGCTTCACCGTAGAGTTTGTGGCCTGGAAATGCCCTATATTATTTTTGATGTTAAACTAGCCTCTGGCTTTCTGAGAACAGGGGAACACAAGAATGGTTTAAAGTCACTTTGGCCTACCGGTTCCTGGCATGAGCACAATCAAGTCCAAACTAAGAATCAGGCACCAAATGCTTTTGATTATGTGGTATTTTCCTTAAGCAGCCAACAAAAAACATAGTTGTAGTCACTGAAATGCAGGAATTCATTGGCTGGAACTTAGCAGCCCCATTCCCACACATTTCTACCAACATACATTTCCCACTGTTCCTTGTTTCAGGGTAAATTCTTTCTTCTTCTTTTCTTTTTAATGGAGCAAAATAGTTACTTTTCTCCATACTCTATTGTTCTCCTAAATGTACATATTAATGTACATCAGTGGAGTTGCAAGGTATGTCACTATTTTTTCCTAAAAAAACTTTATAGATTTTGGCGGTATTTTAGTAACTGTATAACTCCCTAAGACTTTTTGATGGGCATTTTGCTTCCCACAACAGCAGCAGAGAGAGAACGTAGGCCATGTCTGCTCGAGAAAATTGTTCCACAATAAATCCTTGCACTATAATAAACACATTGTATTTATAGCACAATTATGTGTTTACACTGCACTCCTTGTAATGCAAAGGAGTGTCTACACTTATCGCTGCATTTTCACCAGAAACAGCAGTGACTTGTGGGCACCTATCCCACCATGCCACTCATCAGCTTCCAGTGCTAGGAACCCTGGGTAGAAAGAGAGGAGTGCTGAGCACTGTGGGTAAATTTATAAGTTCCTATGGGATTGATCAGGTCCAGCACCTTGGCTGTGCTCTAGGCGGGAGACCATTTGCCACGTTGTGCTAGCATTGTTTGCTTCAAACACACTTGCTCTCCATGCTGAAGAAACAGGAAGTGACAACAGGGAAAAATTCAGGAGTTCCCAGGGCTCACAAGGGAGAGGGGCTAGTCTCAGCAGAGCAGCAGAGTCCAAGTAGAATAACAGGCTTGGAATTCTGGGACACTTCTGGAGGCTATTTATTGTGGAAGAAAATTCCATCAGCATTCATACACATTTTATAACACAAGAGCTGTTCTGCAATAGGCCCTGTGACTCTCACATAGGTGATATTGTTCTGGTACAACAGGGCAGTTGTAACACAACAAGGAACATTCAGGTGTGTATAGTAGGCTTGTTTTTCACAATAAGATGACTTCTATTGCAATAATTCTCTGGTGTGTACAAGGCCTTAGAATGTCCTGCTGCATGACAACATGTGCCTACCACTTGGAGTTAAGGCAGACTTTTCAGTTTTCGTAATGGTATAAGTCTAGAACACTCAGTGGTGGATCCCTCCAAGAGAGGGTAGTACTGTAGATGTTCACTTGCAAATGCATTATTTTATTTGTAATCATTGTGACATATTGTGGTGTATCATCGAGACATTAGGGCAATCATTGGAAGGCCTCTGTCTAAGATATGGATGAAGACATGTTACAATGCTTTAGTGCAAAGTCTTCTAATCTAGAGACAGAGGCACCCACATATTTAGGAATGCCACTGTAGCTTAGTCTAGTTCTAGTAGAATTATCCTACTGGGTCTTGTGAGTCATTTGTGGATAGTCCAACCTGTCCTGACTTCTTTTCCTTCAGTTACCTGCATAGAGTAGCCATAACAATTATTAGCCATGTTTCTCAGGAGAGCGACCTAGAACTAATGGGGACATTGTTCATCCATGCTAGCCTGCTTAATTTGTTGTATCTTTCAAGAAGAACTATAACCACTTGAGTAATTTTCCTCTTACAAGCAGTCCCACTGGATCCCCTAACTAGGAATAATCACATGAAGACAGGTTTTCACAGATGCAAATGTTTGTAGGCTTCTGGTCTGTGATCAAGGCTTGCAAGAGTTCAGGGGTTCTGTGCTAAATTATGACCTTCACACTTTATTATGCAGCTTACTTGTGTACTGTAATGTGTTACCTAAGCATTCCTTCCTTTCAGACATACCACACAAACAGGTCTGGCACCATTCTACTAGTTTCGTAGGCAGCTCCACATTTGCACGACTAAGGTATATTCATTTTCAAGACATATCCAACCCACTGCCCCTTCCCTTGCTTTATGATGGGTTAATGGTGTATGAACCATCTCATTAAAAAGCTCTGTCTAATGCTGCTGCTAAATCCAATATCAGTTTTTTCCCTCAGCCTCAGGGCTTTTTTTTTGCCTCCACATAAAAACCAATCTTCAGAGTCCAGCATTGTATAATGAATAACATAAGCAGTGGCAGGATTATCACACAAATTCATTGGTATAATGATAATGTTTCCTGAAGCTTTCAGAGGCTTCTTCTGCCGTCATGCTGGTCAGGGTACCACTGTCAATATTTAATCTGTATTGACCTATAGCTTGATTACAATGCATAATGCTGATTACATCTATCTTCCCATCAAGCCCGGCTGCTGTTTATGACAAAACTCTATTGATACATTTGATTTATCCTGACAGGGCAAAGCTAAGAATTGCTGAAATTGCTGCTTTCCACTGATTTTCCTGTATATTAGCACCTTGAAAGGATACGTGGCAACATTCTGTAAAGTTATCTCCTTCTTCAATGTATCCTTTTTCTGTTTCAAATGCAAACATTTCATTTAACGTTAATTATATTCATTGTAGAAAATTTATCATTTATTGGGACGAAAAGCAACTGCCCATATGCCCATGCCCTGCTACTACAAGCCCCATTCTGCAGAGCATATCTAGCCAGTGAAATATTTAAGCATGTATGTAAAATGAAACATATTTTGCTGTGAATTCCTAATGGAGTACACATTTAAGCATGTTCTTAAATACCTCTTGGACTGGGGCCAAAATCATCTGCACCATAATCCTTCAATTTTGTTTTCTGACACTGTAAACTGGCAGATTAGGTTGTTATCTTATTCACTGAAAATCATAATGAAATTCCCCAGAGTAGAAATGTTTTTACTTCTCAGCCACATGCGCTTGTATACGAAAGGCCTGACCTCCAGACTTGATGTATTTTCATGAAAAAGTGCACATTCTTATATAGTCACTTTGGGCCTCATCTGAATCTCACTAAAGTCAATGAAAAAGGCTTTCCCCTGAAATAGTTGTTGAACCCTCCAGCAGCACTCCCTTCCTTCAATGTTCCAGAAACTACCAGAACCCTGCCAAAGCATACAAAACACACTTGGCTTGATGGTGACTTGCAGTTGTGCAAAATTATATCATGCTGACTAGTATTCCTGATCTGTAACATTCTTCCAACTTCATTTCCAGGCCCTTCCTAAAGAGAGGCTGCCAATCCTACCAGAAATGGTGGTATTTTTGTAAAGTGGCCAAGTATGCAAGACTGGGTTGAGCCACTCAGAATTGAAAACTAAGACCTACAGAGGGAAAATGGAAATGTCTTGACTCTGGCAAGCATAATTGTCACATAACTACAACAATTATAGGAATATCCAAGGTAAAGAACACTGACAAATTCTGTGATTTCATAAGAGGCACACCTGTCAGCAGGGCCAGCCTGAACATATATGTGAAATAGGTGGTCACCTAAGGTGCCAGGTTTTCAGGGGCACCAAATTAGATGGCAATGAAACTTTGTCTCTGTTGTAAAAACAAATATTATTTTTCGCTATATCAAATGTGGGGCGGGGGAACGCCAAAGTCATAGTTCACCTAGGACACTGAAAACCCTTGGGCTGGCCCTGTAAGTAAGGACAGTATTGCTGTGAATGGCAGTTTTCAGGGTGATGGCAGTCACTGCTTAAGAGAGAAATTAGTCAAGCAAAATATTGCTCCACTGGTTGTTTCTAAACTGATCTGCCCCAGCACTACATGGCACAGAGCAAAAATTCACACACAAGCTTTTTCTATGGCAAGACTGTCCTGAAGTTCTGGTAACGGTCATTGTTCAGCAGACACTGATGGATAATATCTACATGATGCTGGTCCTGCATACTTCAGCTCGTAAGTTGTAAGAACAGTTTATAGCTGAAAGTACTGTATAATATTTAAGAGATTAGCCCTTTAGAATGGATGTTGTGATAGTATCTGGAGTCTCACTGTGAAATGGTGAGTCAAAATGCCAGCAACAATTTTAAGAGTTAACTAGTGCATTGCAGTTTCAGTGACAAGCCCCATTAATATATATAACTCCTTGGGCCTTGATATTGTTGTTTTAGATGCCCCTTTGCTGGGGTTAAAATCCCCTCTGACATACATCCTGTGTGATTGTTACAGCATTGACTCCATAGCAGAATTTGGCCCATAGCAGACACAGGCCTTATCCTTAGTACATTAAATTAATCTGTGTTGATTTACACCAGTTGAGAATCTGGTTCTAGAGTGTTTCTTAAATTCAGACTATAATCACTTGAAAGAAAGGATTGTGCCTTCCTCTGTGTTGTACAGGGCCAATACATTGAGGGTACGTAAATTAACAATACATAATGACAGTGTCAGAGAACAGCAGTATCACAATTTGTAGCTCATTCGGATAAGTAGAGGAGGCCCTTGGTAGCAGAAAGCTCCCGGGCATTGCCCACCCAAGTGTACAAAGCAGGATTGCATTGGTGCTGCTGTTTGTGCCTTAATGGAAGCAGCAATAGAATCCATGTTGCAAAGTCATAGGAAAATCATGAAAATTGTTCAGTCAATAATTTCTTATTGGCAAGATTTATTTTAGGTCTGGAGCATTATCCTTATCAAAAGCATAGACCAAGTCTGGCTGTCAGATGTGTTGGTGTAATTCCTGACCTATTAAACTTTGAAACCCTTTGCATCTTTAACTGTTTTACTTCTCTCAGCTTTGACAGAGATGGTCTCTCTGTGCCTGGCTTTAGCATAGTGTGGAGGGAAGGTCACAAAGAACCTTCCTCTTTACATTACCACATGCAGGATCTGAGGATCATCAAAACCCTTGCAATCAACTCCCTCTAAGCATCCATAGAGGCACAAACTGACCCAAAGGAGAGTGGAATGAGGTAGGGACCTACAGGATGAGGGAGACCAGTTGTGCAGTTTATGTACTCTTTGTCCGCCAGGGTGCTGGATACAGGATTATGCCTGTGAGACTCAGTTCCTTATGGGGATCCCTCTCAGTGGTGCATCTGTGCTGCACTCCTGACTGAGCACTGTGATTAAATACTACAGTTGAACCCCAAAGGTGGACTGATCTCTTCAGTTAGTTCCACACTATTTCCAAGTTCCACCCAATGACTTTATTATTTGGGGTCTGGTTAGTTTTTTATTTTATTAAAATATTTCAACAGAAAGTTCACATTTAAAAGAAAAATCCCTTGTTTTGTGAAGCTGCTGTAATTTCTTAGCTGGCTCATCTCCTGAAAACAAACTTAAAGACTAACAGATTTATTTATCGCATGAGCTTTCGTGGAAGAATATCCCACTTCGTCGTCTGATGAAATGGGATATTCTCCTATGAAAGCTCATGTGATAAATAAATCTGTTAGTCTTTAAGTGCCACAAAACTCCTGGTTTTTTTGCTTTACTAGACTAACACGGCTGCCCCTTTGGAACTTGAAAACAAACTGTGGGACGTGGAAGGACAACAAGAAGTCCCAACTAGGTGCAACAAGGACTGTTCTGATACACCTGGGGAACCAAGTCTACATTTCCTTAAGTGGCCATGTATTCTTGCATCTTAAAGATCCCAGGCTGTGTCCAGTGGCTGCTTCACCTTACAGCCAGCTACTCACACAGTACCAAAGGGACATTCTGTCATGCCCGGGTCATGAGACTGTGAAGATGCCCTGTTTATGCCTGCTTTTCCCCTATAATGGGGGCTCAAATGGGTGTGGTGGTGGTGGAGATAGCATAGAAACCATTACTGCAGCCCTGTGCATTTGGAAGATTCCATCCTACATGAAGGAATCATCCATCTGCCAGTTAAACAGGCCTTTATACTCCTCCATCCCACTGGAGAGGTACCTTAGTGAAGTTGAGATTTGGCCTGAATGTCTCTGTTGCAGTGAGAGCCAATAGATCAATGTGCTAAACCAGACTAAGAACAAAATTAAAGATCAAACCTACCTTAAATAACTCTGACTTACAGTAACCCCATAAAAGAAAAGCAAGAGTAATCAAAGTGACAGGCTCCATACATACCAGTGGGAAGCTATTTATTTCCACAATATGACTTTAAGCATGTGGACAAATATAAATAGTTTATATGCTGCACATGCTGCTGTATTACCAGTTTTCTGGTATGTAACATTTCCGAGTGCTGTGGGACTTTCGGGGAGAAATTTGTATAAGGTATGTGCCAATACCTGCCCAGCAGAGGGCAGGTTTACAGCTGGGCAATATGAAAGCTTTAACAGTTTCCTTCAGCAGTTTCCTTCTGTCCCTTAATGGAATGTTAATCCCTCTTTTAAACTGATTGCAACTTCCTTTTTATGGGTGTGTTTACACTGGCAATTTAGTTTGAATTAAGGAGCCTTAATGCGAACTAACTTAGTCTCCATCCACCATAGACTTTCACTAGTTGAAATTAAGGAATTCCTTAATTTGAACTAATGAAAGCTTATTCTGAATAAGTAACACCTGGATTTAGTTTGAACTAAGTGCTTAGTTTGATTCTTAGTTTGAACTAAGGGTAGTGTAGACCAGGATTAAGCCTTAATCTGAACTAGGGCAGTTAGTTCCAATTAACAAAGTGTGCTAATTTGACTTAACATTTAAGTCTAATTACTGCGCTTCATTTATTCGACTTACTAAGGTCAGGTTTAGTTTGAATTAAGATCAAACTTATTAGTTCAAACTAGTAAATTCGAACTAACTTTTATAATGTAGACATAGCCTATATGAGGACCTTCCAGCAAGCAACTCACCCCTATATGAGGGCGAAGGTGAATTCCTGGCAATCAGCAGATGCATTGCTTTTAGCACTAGATACACTTGTCTCTTTGTAACTGCATATGTAACTGTATGTGCAATATCATTCCTTGATCATAATAACGTTGTATAAATGCTGGATCCATTGAAATCAGTGGCAAAGCTCACAGTGAATCCAGTGGATCTAGAGGTCTCAGCCATTTTTTCCTTTACTCTCGTTCAGTTGCATGGACACACTGGAAAGAGCATTGTTTTATCCTCATGGTTTCTTCCTGGTGAAAATAAGTAATAGATTTCTGTGGTTACAATAAGCAAGTCCTACCCTAGACACCCAGTTGATGGCTAGTTTTTAAAATGTTTAGAAAAGATTCTGGATACTCAGGCCATGATCCAGCAGTTCATGGACTTTCTGACTTCAATGGGTCTTAAGCACATGCTTAAGAATAAATATGTGTTTTTGCTTACCGTATATCATCGCGTATAAGCCGAAAATTTTGTGCCTGAAAATTGGCTTCAAAACAGGCTCTAGGCTTATACTCAAGAGAATACAGTAGACAGCCCAGTCGGCTGGGGCTGGGGCTGGAGTGAGGAGGGGACCCTGGTGTCTGGAGTGGCCATGTAAGGGGGCCCGGCGGGGGTGGCCTGGACATTGAGGGGGGATTCAGGGAGGCCAGGGAAGCGGTGAGAGGGACTGGGGGTTGGGGGGGGTCAGGGAGTTGGGGAAAGTGATGGGACGGCCAGGAGGGTTTGCGGGAGGGTTCAGGGAGACCAGGGAAGGGGCGGCAGGGCTTGGGCATGGGGGGGGTCGGGGAGTCCGGGGTAAGCAGCAGGAGAATGCAGGGTTTTTGGGGAGCCCAGGGAAGCGGCGACAGGGACTGGGGATTGGGGGGGGGGTGCCTGGCAGGCTGGGAAGAGCGGCAGCAGGGGTTGGGGGGTGACAGGGAAGGGGTGTTGGGGAACAGGGGAGCAATAGCAGGGCACTGAGAAGGGAGCAGGGGGGCAGCAGTGAAGAGCCAGGGGGCAGCAGTGAGGGAAGGTCAGAGCAGGGGGCAGCAAGAGGAGCAGGGGGCAACAGCAGGAAACTGATGTGAGCAGGGGGGTAGCAGTGAGGAAAGGGCAGAGCAGGTGTGAGCAAAGGGGCAACAGTGAGGAAAGGGCGCAGCAAGGGGCAACAGTGAGGTAAATGAGAAGTGAACAGGGGGCAGCTGGGGTGACAGCAGTGAGGAAAGGGCAGAGCAGGGGGCAGCAGGGGTGAGGAATGGACAGCGAGGGGGCAAGGGAAAAGCAGCAGCAGAGATTTTGGGGTAGGGAAGCTGTCAGAAACTCCAGAGGAAGCCAGCAGCAGTGGGTGGGGGGTTAGGGGCCAAGACCAAAACGGAACCACGGCTTATACCTGGGTCACCAATTTTAGCTTCTTTGTTGGGCTCAGAATTGGGAGGTCGGCTTGTGCCCGGATTGGCTTATACCCAATTATATACAGTAAGTGCTTTGTTGGACCAGATCAGAATATGAAGCATCTTCCAGGAACTAACCCTTTGAATATCTGATTTTATCTGTGGTGTCTGGAAGTTGCCCCTTCCAGCACCCTTTATGACATTCTTCCCCATCTCCCCCTTGTATTTTTACTGCTGTCTGAACCTAGTGATTTGGCATCTTTAGATAACTAAGTAACAAAAGCAACTCACTGCTCACACAGAGCAGTAAAATTCTGAGGTGCTGACTGCTTGGCAGTGTACAGAATAGAACAATTATAGGAGGGAATGCATGCAATTTAGCTTAAATCAGTTCTTTATTTTACAAATAAATGAATGCAGCACAGATATATTTGTCAATATAATCTTTTAATTTATACAATTAGCATAGTAATTGTGAAATACTTGAGTTTTTTAAATAAAGCATCCCCAAACTAAGTGTTTCTACTTATCACCATACTGCAGTGTACAATTTACATTTAAGGAGCCATTTATGCCAATGCCATCTTGATTGTTACTAATTTACTATTTTCCCAGCAAATTATCAATTTAAACAATTTGAATGTGCATCAATTCACTATAATGTTCTTAGCTTGTGCTTTCAGCACCATAAACCCATTCGGCAAACTCGTCTCTTTCAGAAAGGTTCATTCATTTTGCAAAGTCAGAGAGGATAGGTTACACACACAGTACTGGCTCATGTAAAACATAGGACTTTTCTATCTAAGCAGAAGCTGATATAGTACATGAGTTGTATTGGTAGTCAGGCATGAGGGGGAGATAGGTATGCAAACACACACAAACTGTAGAATTTCTCCTTTGTGAACCTCTGCAACGGGGCTTTTTGGAGACCTTCTGAAGACAAGACCAGTTGTTAGAGGAAGAGGAACTGGTCAGAGGATTGAGCTGCAAGTAAGAAGTTAAGGGAGTTGTTGAAAGGATACAGGGGTTATGTTAGGGTACCTAGAACTGATGTGGTAAAAGTGACATGTGGCACTTGCTGGAGGATCCATCTATCAGCCCAGAAGTGCTGCATTTAATTTTATTGTACACTGTATTATTCTAAAGCACTTGGCAAGTTCCAAAGGAGCAGCTGTGTTAGTCTAGTTCAGCAAAAAAAGCAAGGAGTCTTGTGGCCCTTAAAGACTAACAGATATATTTATTTATCGCATAAGCCTTTGTGGGAGAAAAGCCCACTTCGTCAGATGCTGTGAAGAAGGGGGAATTTACAGAATGGGATGAAGATAAATGCAAAGGAGTGTAAGACATGGGATCAGGTCAGACAGTAACAGCAAATCAGAACAGTTGTTAAGACTCAAACACTGGGAAACGGCACATAGAGGAGGGTGAAGTCAAATTACCTGTTGTAATGGGAAAAGAAGCCATAGTCATGATTTAATCCTGCATTCACACAATCTAATCTGCATATCAATTCTAATTCATTTGTTTCTCTTTGAAATCTTGATGACCCATTGACTTTCTTTCCTGGATGCCCCATCATCTCAGGCACTGGCACTCTTATGGCAGGCTTATCTGGCTGTATGGACTCCCTCCTCAGACCCTATGCTATCAACACTCCTAGCTATCTTTGATATACCATGGACTTCCTGAGGAAAATCCAGTCCAATAGTGAGCTTCCAGAAAACACCATCCTGGCCACTATGGATGTAGAAGCTCTTTACACCAACATCTCACACAATGATGGAGTATAAGCTATTAGAAGCACCATCCCATATGATGCCACAGCACAGCTTGTGACTGAATTTTGTGACTTTCCACTCACCCACAACCGTTCCAGATTTTGAGGATAATTTATATCTCCAAGTCAATGGCACTGCTATGGGTACCTGCATGGCCCCACAATATGGCAACATTTTTATGGGCAACCTAGAACAACATTTCCTCAAGTCTCATCCCAAAGCACCTCTCCTCTACTTATGCTAGGTTGATGACATCTTCGTCATCTGGACCCATGGCAGGGATGCTCTTGAAGATTTCCACAGAGATTTCAACAATTTCCATTCCACAATCAAACTTAGCCTGGAACACTTCCCACAGGAGATCCACTTTCTAGACACTACGGTACAATTTAGGCTTGAACACATAAGCACCACCCTATAGCAAAAATCTACTGATTGGTATAGTTATTGTCAGCCCTCAAACTTCCATCCAAAACACACCACGTGATCCATTGTCTACAGCCAAGCCCTAAGATATAACCGCATTTGCTCTGATCCCTCAGAGACAGATATCTTGAGGATCTCTATCAAGCATTCTTAAAAACTACAGTACCCACCTGGGGAAGTAAGAAAACAGATGAACAGAGTCAGATGGCTACCCTGAAGTCAACTGCTGCAGGAGAGGCCCAAAAAAGAAAACAATGGAACACCACTGGTCACCACATACAAGCCCCAAGACAGACCTCTACAACAGATCATAAAGGACCTACAGCGTATTCTAAAAGATATCTCACTCTCTCAAGCCTTGGGAGACAGACCTCTCCTCACCTACAGACAGCTGCCTAACCTTAAACAGATACTCACCAGCAACTACAGACCTAACAAGAGATTCACTGAAGCAGGCACACACCCATGCGACAAACCACATTGCCAACTTTGCCCACATATCTACACAAAAGACACTATTACAAGACCTAATAAAACCAGCTACTCCATCAAGGGCTCATTCACCTCATCATCCACTAATGTGATTTATGCTGTCATGTGCCAGAAATGCCCCCACACCTTATACATTGGACAAACAGGACAATCCCTGCACAAAAGAATAAATGGGCACAAAACTGACATCAGAAATCACAACAGGCAAAAACCAGTTGCTGAGCACTTCCATCTTGCTAATCACTCTATGGATGATTTGTTAACAGCTGTGTTCAAGAAAGTCAATGGGACATCAGCACTTCAAAGAGAAACAAATGAATTAGAATTGAAATGCAGATTAGATTGTGTGAATGTAGGACTAAATCATGACTATTACTTCTTTTTCCCATTACAACAGGTAATTTGATTTCACTGTCCTTTATGTGCTGTTTCCCAGTGTTTGAAACTTAACTGCTCTGATTTGCTGTTACTGTCTGACCTGATCTCAAATCTTACATTCCCTTGCATTTATTTTCATCCTATTCTGTAAATTCTCCCATCTTCAAAGCATCTGACAAAGTGGGATTTTCTCCCACGAAAGCTCATGTGATAAATGAATAAATCTTTTAGTCTTTAAGTGCCACAGAACTTGCTTTTTTTTAAAGCACTTGGGTATCCCTTGGGATGCAGGTTAGAATATGCAATATTAGCTATGCTTTATTATAATCTTACCTCTCAGTATTTCATGTTTGTCTTCCTCTCAAATGTAAAACTCTCTCAACTGAACAAAGTAAAATATTTTTAAAAAATGAGTGGGTCATAAATGTAATGTGCATAAAAATTTAAACGTAATTTAGAGAATTCTTTGCAAAACAGTGTGTCAATTTGATCAAATATTGTATAAAACACGTAAGGAAGTTGTGTAAAGTTTTTAGATACAGCTGAGAGTTCTCACAACATCACAAAACACTTAACTTTGCTATTATACTGCATCATCTTATGCATATATATATAACCTTCACAATTACAATATGTAGGATGTTTATGAACACTCTTTTTCGTCTTTCATGATATTAATCTTCTTGAGTGAGCTACTATTTTCCTGGTAAAACAATTGTTTACTTCTTACACATGCACTTACATTCCTGTACCTAAACAGAAAGTAGTTTTCATTTTTGACTGAGGTTCCAAATCTAAACCATTTAAGACCAGACTGGTTTGGTGTGTTCAACTCATATACAGTTGTGCAGTCTATTGGAGGTATTAGCCTTCAAAATTCTACCATTCCAAGACTTCATTTCAACTACACCCTTCAACTGACTAAAATATCCTTAAGTAGCCAAGTAGTTATAAAATTTCCAGTAACGTACTCTGCACTGTGGAGGGGTGCTATTTTTTGCAATCATGACTGGCACTAGAGGCTGGGGTCCTAGGCTAGGCAAGGCTAACCTTAACAAGGAGGTGCTTTAGCTGTCGAGGAGGTTACGAGTAAAAATGAGTATCAAACACATTTCCAAAATACTTTGTGCACTATATGCATGGGGTACTTGAAGAGAGCTGGAAGGTCAGCACTTAAGGGATAAGTTTCTATTTTCTGGGAAGGATGTTGCCCCTCCAACCCTCATTGTAAATCCTATGGTACATGATAACCAACAGAAATAGGGATGGTCAGAAATGGCATCTGAAATTAGTTGAGGAGCAAGCAACAACAATAAAAACATCTCCCTGAATTCTTAGACACCATCATTGCAAAGTTCCAGTGGTGGCCATGTTAGTCTAGTCCAGCAAAACAATCAAGGAATCTGGTGGCACTTTTAAAGACTAACAAATTTCTTTATCACATGAGCTGTTGTGGGAGAGAATCCCACTTCATCAGACACCTTATCTTCAAGCATCTGATGAAGTGGGATTCTCTCCCATGAAAACTCTTAGGATAACTAAATTTGTTAGTCTTTAAAAGTTCCACCAGACTCCTTGTTTGCTTCCTTGCAAAAAACCTGGCAGAACCAAAGATCAGCATGGTCAATGGTCATATCTAAACTAACAGATTTTCATAGACCTCAAAAAACAATTTGCCACCCCTTCTTAACATCCTAGAGCAACCTCTATATTTCTAATCCTGTGCATAACCAAGCTTTTGTAGGTCAGAGGCACCCAGAATGCATTGCATGTTTCTAACCTGACTCCATCTAGCATATGAATTCTGAATACAATTCTGAACTGCATCCAGAGGAGGCTGCCAGAACTGCTGGAGGGCAATCAATTTACAATGGACGTATTTACATATCAGTGAAAACTCTTTGGAGTCAACGAGAAGTTAATAGTTTTATCATGAGATCAAAATAAGGCATGTGGGTAAAGAGTGACAGAATTCACTAGCATCATAACAGGAGAAAAGATGCTAATAATGACTATATAGGGGGAAAAAAAACCATGGGTATTTAGAAAGGCTGTGAAATCTTGTGCTTCACTGTTTAAACTGCAGTTAGAGTTGATGATGCAAAGTATGTGGAAGAAGATTATCCTGCATCTGCCTATTGCAGAATTCTTGCACCTTTGTCTGTGGACACTGTCAACAACAGTATTACATGGTCTTTAAGTCTGATCCAGAGTGGCAATTTCTGTGTTAGCAAGGGGTTGAGGGATGTGAGTATCCAGAACAGAGGACCATCTAAATTTGTCCATGTATTGTTTGGAAGTCAGTCTGAGGCTGATGCCAGCTCTTTAATTTTTCAAGCCAAATTGCTCTTCCTTAATGGACATAGGGACATAAATGATGTAGAGTACAACCATGATTAGCCAGTCCTCAGCTGACTGAAGTTACGTAACATCTACGTGTATCGAATACTGTACTCTTCCTTATAATTCCTCTGCCACCCCCAGCCTTAGGATAAACCAAGGTCATAAATTATTCATATGATCTCTACACTATGCACATCATTGTTACTGTGAAAATGTACACATTCAGACAGATTGTAAATAAATTATTTCTCCTAATTTCAAAAATGCACATATTTAACAAAATCACAAATTTAAAAGCAAAACACTTTCTGAAGTAGAACTGCTTAATCAGTAGAAATCTACCCATAAGCCAAAATCAGACATTCTTCTGATAGATGGCTTCTTTGGGACTAGAATGCTTATGGTTCTTGGGTAGCTTGCTGTGAGCATAATGCCAAATGAATTATTTTTTAAATGTAGCGTTCGATTCAGTCACCCATTAGAACACTCCCTTTTTAGTAAGTGGGTGACATAACATCTCCCAGGTGGTTATGACAGTAGAAGAAAATTAAATCTTGTCATTTAGTATCCTGACTTTATCTTGTATTGAGGCTAGGTTGAACAACTACAGTAACAGATGCTGCTACTGGAAACAAACATGCTGTGGTGAAAATAAAGGAGGAGTACAAAAGTAATGGGAGTTTGCTTCCTGTTTCCCATGTGCATAAAAAATACATGGAATTAGCCTAGTTCTGGGTATTTATATCTCCTTGTTAGAACCTGTCATACAGTATTCATGTCAGATAGGCAGGTCAATTCAGGCTTTACACTGCTTGCAAGGAAGAGCAAATTGAGGGATGATTAAAAATCTTTCCAGAGGATTCACATTCATACTTAGGATGTAGTGTACTTCTGAGAGAAACAGGGATAGGTGCAAATATAGAAATTCTAGCTTTGACTCTGATTCCAAAGAAGAGAGTAAGGGTATAGGGGGAGAGGAAGGAGGGAGCTGAGGAGGGTGAAGCTAGGTGACATGATCACACATCCAATTTCTTTTTTTTTTAATTAGAATTTATTCATAACAGAAAATAAACTATTTATATGGGTTTGATCAGCTAGCTCTGGCTCTAGAATTGCCTTTCTGAAGAGGCTGGGGGGTGTGTGTGAGTATCTTGGGCTGTTGGGGAGGGGAGGTATGGAAACAAACACCATTTAAAGGTAAACCCTTCCAAAATAGAATGCAGAAAACAATCTGGCAGTGCGGTGGGCAAGATTGCTCAGTGTTGTAGACCTGTTCCATTTCTAAGTGTTACATAAGAAAAACAATTGGGGGGGGGGATTATTTGCTTATAATTTCTGTATCTGAATGTATTCAAAACCTCTCTTGAAATGTCTGATGGAATGTTTTCATTTTGTATTACTGGTCATTGTTCTCCATCAGATCTATAACTTAGGCTCATCAATCAAGTGACGGCACCACAGCATATCTGAATGAGGCTGGAAATGTCTCTCCCCCTGCCCACACATACACCTGTCTTTTTCCTCTCTCTTTCTCACATCCTTCCCAGAGTTTGACAATGAGGTCATTAATAAAGTCCACAGCAAAACAAGAAAGTAAAATTGAATTCCTGATACTGATACTGATGTATTATTTAGCTTTTTAAATAAATTAGTCATCCATTAGTTAGTCATGCTGAAAGTATTTGCTGTTCCACTTATTTTAGTTTCATGAAGGCCAGATTTGAGTCACTAGTGACTGGCCTATAGTGGCATTTTAGCTGGTGGTGTGCTTGCTACCTTCTGAGTGCAGACAAAATTTTTCTTGGTTACAAACTGATTAAGCAATATTGCTGCAACCATTGAAAGGATTGTAGTATTCTATTCAATGGGAGGTGAATCAGACTTTAAATGTGGTTAGAGATGGTACATGTGTATTGTTCCAATTTCCCTCACCCCGCCACTCTCTAAAACATTTTTTTTAAAATAAGAACTTGTATTGTTTTCAACTAAACTGTTTTGGTTTTCATTTCAATAAATAAATAAACAAATAAATAACCCTCCAGCAAAGCCAAGACATTTTTCAGTTGCTGAAAAGAGAAGAATACTTAGCTTTTGGTTTATGAAAACTGACAAACTTCTGATTATTTTTAACAAAATCTTTTGCCTTCATGAAAATGTTCCTATCAATGAAAACATTTCCTGAGGTGGCCCACTTGTGATACTTCAAGAATTAGGCCATGATATATCCCGAATCTCTGCTCTGTTGCACCAGTTTTATGCTGTTTACAATAATATATAAAGTTGGACTAACAAAATGGAGGATCAGGCCCATGATGTTTTAGCTGTTACAGTTTGAGGCTTATAATGTAGCAACAGTCTATTCGTTCATCTCTCTGATTTTGCTGGAAATTTTTTGTTTGACTCAAGTGCTCAATATGGCCCTCAATATACACATCAGTCTGCAAACACTAGCTCATACATACAAAAATCACTTGTCAAGGACAAATACAGTGAGAATCAAAAAATGTTTATTTGATAATGCTATTCAGTTGCATAACTGTTGAGCCTCATAATCAGTATGAAGACAGGGTAAATAATATGACTGCCTTTTTAACTGTGCACTAAATCCTTATTTGATCCTTGACTGACCGTGTGACTTAAAGGAGACATGTAGACAAAGAGGAAACACTAAATCTTCACAGTGCATCAGCACCAAGTTATTTAGCACAGGTGATTAATCTGTAAGTGTGATGCATTGGGACGTTTCACTGTTCAGTGACCCTCACGCTCACTCATCAACCTGTGTAGGGGTAAGTGGTCAAATGTTGGCACTCTACACTGAGTGGTCATATAAAACATTTAGGATTGCTTAATTTTCCAGAGTTATTACTCAATCCTTGAAGTTCTTGCAGCCAACAGGAATTTTTCTTGAGTAAGGACAACAGAATTTGACCCTAAGTGTTTTTTTTTTTAAATATATACACGTTGTTCTTTGCTCTATATCATGGTGCTCTCCTTCTGCAATTCTAACATGTTTAGTGACTAAATAGCTTTTTCCACATGGGAATCAACATCTTTGAAGTTAAGTCTCTCTTTCTCACACTTACACACACACCCCTCTAACTCCTTAACCATTTGTTGTGCAATATTATATGTCTGAATAAAGCATGGCTTCCTTTACATGTGTATATATTGGCACAAGTGGAAATTTTACTGGTGATAAGAAATGTATGAAGGATGAAACTCAAAACTCAAAATTACTAGCAATTAACTTTTTCCCTTCATTAGAAGTGCTTTTGTAAGCATACCTTTTTTTCATTAGAAATTGTTTTACATTTGCAAAGCTTTCTCCAAGACCAGATCTTTTCCCCTCTCATCCTAGTTACTAGATAGGTAAGAGAATTCTGAAACTGCTTTTGTGATATATTGCTTGTGCTTTTTTAGTTGGTTGGATTTGGTCACCTGGTTAGGATGAGGTGGAATTTCTTCTGGTCTCCTGATTGGTCAAGAAATTTAGTAGAAGAAATTTTGAGTAATTCTCTCGAGGGGGAAGACTGCAATTAGTCTCCTATTTCTAACCTCATCAGGGGAAAAAACATCAATTTAGTCTCTCTCTCTTTCTCTTATTGAGCTCTACACTTTCATAGGTTATTGTCTTTTGGAAATGCCTCATACGTACAGCCTCAGTTTATTGTCAGTGACTTTGGATACCTATCGTATAGGTCTTTCTTCATTGATTATCCTTCCAAATCAATTGCACTTATAGTAAATCACTAAATTTGCTTTTTAAAAGATGATAATGCAGAAGAAACAATTTGAAGTAATTTTGGCTATCCCACCATTGTGCAACTCCTGCGCCCACTGACAGAGACACTTCTGTTTGTCTCAGATGGCTGCAGTGTTTAAATTTTATTATAAGAAAGGTTTCACTGATCCCTCAGTATGCTCTGTCTTTTTTAGGTTTAGGAATCTACATTTACACACACAGGAAGGCCATGGAGATCTTTCTGTCTTTATTCATTGGGTTCATGTAAGCATAATGTGGCTCTGGCACCAGTAGTGCGAGTTTTCTTTTAAAGTGAACTATATGTGATAATGATTAGATTGAAACACATCAGTCTCCTTATGAATGGATACATCCTGTCAAGCTCTTAATAGAAGCTAACATGCAGTGCTATAGCAATGTACCACTGTAGCACTTAGACAAAATGTAAGCATAACACTAAGGAGGCTTCTCCCATCCGCATAATTAATCCATGTTCCCAAGGGGCAGTAGCAATATTGCTTGGAGAAGCTCTCCCATCAGCACAGCACTGGCTACACTGGGGCTGCGGCCATTATAATTACATCATCCATGAAATTATGCCAATATAATTCTATAGTTGTGGGCCTGGCTTGAGGATATTGATTATTATTTTCACTTGGCTTTATGGTACAGTCTTTAGATATAGTTAGAGTATAGTCATGTAATTTGTGCATAAATTCAGTAACTCAGCATTTTAACTGTTTTGGTTCAAACCTCTCTGGTTTGTAGGCATTGTTTTCCTTACTAGCCCTCTTGTGATAGAGGTTTCAGCTCTGTCTTCTTGTCCTTTGTTGACAGAAACATCTTTAATTTTGTAACATCTTTTGTCTGTGTTTCGTGTGATTTGGTATGTTCTACTGGCTTCAGAACCAATGACCATCATCCCTGCATCTTTATACTACTTATCAGAAAAGGTTTTATAACATTTTGGTGATTTCTGTCTTTTTACTTCATTTTCTGCTGTCTCATTTTAGTGCAGTGGTGTCCCACAGGCCAGAGGCAGCCTGCAAACCTTTTCCATCCAATTCATGACTATGTACTGGGGGACCATACTTTCTCCCTAACAGAGAGAGAGAGCGCATGTAGTCTCATACAGCCAGTGCACCATGATGCCATGAGAGTGTCGGGTCTCATAACATCACTGAGAGTTGGGTATGCGAGACTGCACTCTGCCAGACCACACTCTCCCCCTAACTGAGAGAAAGAGTATGGGGTCTCATGGAGTGCAGTCTTTCATACACAGTGTTCTGCAATGCGGCAAGAGTGCCCTAGCATTTCGATTTATGGCATATACAGTGCACTTGAAGTACGTTTAAGTCAAATCTGACTTGCCATAGCAAATGAGTTTGACACCTCTGCGTTAGTGGGTATTAGACACCTTCTGCTTTTCATCCATGCTTGTGAAGCTGCTAATGCCATGGGAATAATTTGGTAGTGTAATACTCCTAGGCTTCAATCATCCTCCCTGCCCCCTCCTTCATGCTCCTATTTGCTCACTCACATGGACATGTTTTTCAGCAAGGCCAGGAGTCTATGGATAATATGTTCATTGTATATATGAAACCCCATTCTTCTGCAAATTTATCAAATTCCTCAGATATAAATGTAGGTTCATTGTCTAAAATGAGCATTTCTCAAATTATGTATCTGGTCTATATTGCTTAGGTATAATTCACTTGCTAGGGCATAAAAATGGAGTTATATGGGAAGAAAAATGACTGAAATAGTCTGTTAGCAGGTGGTAGTTCTTTCTTTAATATACCCCCAAAATCAGAAGGCCTATTTATATTATAGTTAACACAAAGTGATAGAATTAAATAGGTGCTTACACCAAGAATACTCTCATTTAATTTGATGGGATTACTTGAGGGATAAGACCATATTTTTAAAGGTATTTAGGTGCCTAAGTTCCATTGATGTCAGTGGGAGTTAGCTGCCAAAAAAAACCTTAAAAAATCTGGGTTCAAGTTTCTTCTCAATGTATGGGTATCACATATTGGAACTTTAGAAAGGAAAAATATATTTATTCTATTTCAGGGGATCATGATTCTGAGAACAGTATGTTCTGGTTACTTGAAATTTTTACCAATGATAAAACTGCTGATGCTATTTAAAAAGATACCCGGGGTGAGGAAAAATTTTATAGCAGGTTTACAGATTCCATAATTGTATTTTGCTTTTTAAATTCTTGTTCATTTAATCTGTATAAACTCCCTTCTATTTTGTGGAAACATTCCCCTCTCTTTTTTTCTATATATAAAAAAAGCCTTCTTTTTGTCCTCACAAACCAGAGTCCAAGGGACTCAATAGTTCTTCCTGGGATTTTAAAATAAGCAGTCTGAATCTATAGGAAAGCCAAGCATGTAGCAAATGCTTTAAGCCTGCCCTTGTCTTTAATCATGGGTTACTAAAGATAAAACAGCTAGATTCTTAAAAGTGATTATGCTTTAGTTCTTCCACAGATACATTACCAACTGAACACTCACAAAGAGTTTATTTCCCTATAAAATATGTCAGCTAATTAGAATCCTCCGAATGAAATCAAACTATGCTTTTGGTGAAGCCACTGGAATTTGGACACTCCTGTCAAGAATAAATGCATTGACTTATGATATTCTTTCAGTGATCTCCTCTACCCAGTAAACAAAACGGCCAGACACATCAAGGAATCCAAACTTTGAAAAATTTCTAAAGAATTATAATTTTTCGGGTAGGTATTCTTCCCAGATTTGATTTGCTGTTACTGTGTGACCTGATCCCATGACTTATACTTCCCTGCATTTATTTCCTTCCATTCTGTAAGCATCCCCCTCTTGAAAGTGCCTGACAAAGTGGGATTTTCTCCCACGAAAGCTCATGCAATAAATTTGTTAATCCTTAAGTGCCACAGGACTCCTTCTTCGTTTTTCCAAGTAAAAGTATCCCATCGTTTTCCCTCAAGGATCCTTCTGGTATTTTGTTTCTTTCTGTATTCAGGGATTCATGCAAATCTATGGTCTTCTTTGTATTTGCACATCTGTACCTGGGAACAGAAATGGACTCTGTGTTGCTAGGACTCCTATATTATTATCCAAAATATTGCTATTTGTTGGAGACAGACTGAGTGCCATACTTCTAGCAGTGATATCGTAAACATGTCTCTCTTAGTAGGCACCCCCTTTAAATGACAACATTCCTATAATGCTTTGAATTATTATTCTTTATAATATAGTAGTGCTTAGCGTTCTCAGTTAACAACATGGTCCCATTATACTAAGCACTGTAGACAGACATAATAAGAATTATCCCTCTCCTGGAGAGCTTTCACTTTTCATCTGCTTTGAATGTAGGACACCATAAAAGCAGAAGATTAAGAACTGAGGCCCACATTGAGTGGCAGAGCTAGGAACTGGATCCAGGCATCCCCCAGTGATGCAAGTGCAAGACTAGCCTTCCTTTATTTTATACAACAGAAATGAAGGCAAATTTATGTCCCTTTTATGGAATTCTATGGCATGGTTCAAAACACATAATTTCCCATTAAACTGTATAGATTTCAACAGTAATTTTTGTAGAATCCTTAGTCTGAAATTTTCCTGACACACGAGCCTTTGAATAATAATGACAATAATTAAAAGTAGTTATTGAACCATAGCAGCAACATCCATATAACAACTGGCATTTAGCATCCATCACTCAAACTTGCTCATCTGCTGTTACAAACCATGGGCAAATTGTGGAGGCTACTGCATGGTCACACAAGGGAGGAATAGGCACAGACACCCAAGAACCAGCTCTAATTTTCCTAATTATATTATTGCCATTTATTAAGGCACCTAGGTGCCCTAGTTGTGAACCACCATGCCAGGAGAGGACTGGGTATAGCAGAGCTCTTCTCCATTACATCCCCTTTCACATCCAACACATACTCTCTCTCCCCTTAATGTAGAAACGTGTGTGCCTATGCCACACTAGCCAGCTTTAAACTAGTGGAGAGTTCCCATACCAATCTGTCCTGGGGTTGCTCTGTATCTGTTTCGCCCCCTCAGATTTCCCACTGTATATCAGGAGTAATGCCACTGATATCCTTTGAGGTATACTGATAAACAAATTGTGGAAGTCATCTCAGCCTCAATCCCTCTGCCTATAAATGACTGCATTACAACAGCAAGATGGAATTTAAAAACTATTCTTTCTCTCCCTTAAAGAGAATCCATTTTTATCCTGGTTAATGCACCAATGTTCTCTTCTTAAACAAACATTTCCAAGAGGAACCACATAGGCAATAGCTATTTTTTCCCTCCCCTCTGACCTGACTGATAGGAGTAAAATGTGGTTATTATGCATCCCAAAGCTATTATTAGAGCAATACTGGAAACACAGGAAGTATGAAAGATGTTTAATAGACTTCTAAACAGGTTTTGATTAGCCTCTACGCAAGCAATGTTTGGTCAATGAATCAAACACCAGTATAGACTTAAATTACCTGCCAACTATCTCAGAATGCTCTAACAGCCCCTTTAACAATGTTTCATTAGCCATTATCTGAGAGAGCTTTTTATAGGTTTTAATTGACATATTTATGGAAGCGGGTCTAGTAAATAACAACAGCTCTTGATGACTATATTTAGAAGCAAATTATCACATAGATTAAAATGGCCAAATTTCCAAAATACCTCATACCAGTAAAGTCTCATTTCTATCCATCTACTAAACTGTGTAACAGCTCACTGACTCACATCATTTAGTTATCATTATGAGAGGGAATTTGCTGTGGCAGATATCTAAAAAACCCAACAGTCATGTTGTTCTCTGGAGAATTTCAATGAATCGTCACAATATGACAAGTGTGATTTCTTGTTAAAACTCAGTAGCTATTGTAAAACACCAAAATTACAGACTTCATTTCAACAAGATTGAGGTCTCTGAAACACTTCATTTAGAGAAAGTTTAGATGACAAAGGCTGCAGAGAATCCGAAGCTGGGGGTGGGGGGACAGAAGCAGTATGCAGCACAAGGGTGCTTAACCTAAAAAGCAAAGTCCAAACTGAGACTGCACCAAAAGTAACTTCAGCTTCCTGGGCAAGAAGAAGGCAGCATATTTAGCCTGATTTGGAAACAATTTTGAGTCACCCTTGAAAGTACAGAAATCACAACTCCACAAGTTCAGACACCTTGAGCATAATGAGTGATATTTTAGCAATAACACAGCCAGATATTTGGCAGTTTCAAATCCATTTCTTGGTTGGATACAAATCATATATTTTGACTTTTCAATATTCTGCCCAACATAACTACTGAACATGCATAAAAACTTGCAAACTGTGTCTCATCTTAAGCAAATTATTTGATCACTCCAATCCTGCTCTGCTTTCCAAGTTAGTGCACCATAGGATATTTTACATAATTTTATTTCCTTTTGTTTCAAGTTCATTCTTCCATCCAAAATTTCTCCAGCAGGAAGTTCATCTTGTTGAACCTAGACCACTGGTTGATAGCCAAGCTGCATCTTATTTTTCTTTTCTTGCATGACACAGTGGGGAAAGTTCTTTTAATGAGAAGGTCACACAAAACTTTCTTCAAGGACTGGAGCTTTTCCTTCTGAATATGGAACAAGAAGTGCCTCTTTTCCCATTTTTATTTAGCTATGCAAAGGCTATCTCTCC
The DNA here is from genome assembly GCA_007922195.1 of Podocnemis expansa. Taxonomy (NCBI): domain Eukaryota; kingdom Metazoa; phylum Chordata; order Testudines; family Podocnemididae; genus Podocnemis; species Podocnemis expansa. The sequence continues at coordinate 1,955,168 of ML681995.1, read as the reverse complement.
CCGATGACCTGACACAGACCCAGCCAACACCATCCATAATGAAAATCAATGGCACCAAGTCACTAAACAATTACTCCGTCTTCTTTAAAAATGCACAAGTCTTCAAAAAACAAGGATTCAGAGACTGATTAATTTGCCATTTGTCTGGGAGATTGCACAAGTTGCATTATTTAAGAAACTGCCTTCTGTTCATGCCCTCGAAGAATGGACCAAGATCAAAGTCTCAAGGGTCACTATGGCCATTGAAGGACATTTGATGACAGCATTATGAGAAGCACATAGCTGTGCCAGGTAGCAACAATTATTTTAACATCTATCTTTAAAAATGATCCTCATCTCTGTGGTGTTTATGAATGAAGATGGCTCAAATTGTCTTTCCAGTTTTCACAACCAATATGTGGGCTGGAGTTGTAGGAGGAGTGTTTCATTTATGGTGTATTAAAAGGAAACAGTTGAATTACAAATAATTCAAAAATTATAAATTATTTGGATTAGAACAGATAGATGAGTTTCTTAAGGACAATTTCAGATGGGATTCTCAAAAGATCACTTGGGCATCAAAAGTCAATGAGACTTGAGCTCCTAAATCAATTGGCTCCTTTTGGAACGAATCCCACCCTAAATTCTTTCTGGATTCTGCATTTCATCACCATCTTCCAAATGAGAAGTCAGTACCTCTTTCATTTTCCCGTGCAGTCATGTTAAGTCTCTATTATATTGTGCAGCAGGTATTTGGGAGCAATTGCATGTGTAATGTAATCAGAGCACCCAAATACATAGGTCACATTGTTGCTGTCATCGCTCTCTCTGTAGGCATAGCACAAATCTCTAAAACTCAAGTTCAGAGCTGATGTGCTGTATTCAGAAAAGCCTGGAACTGAGTAAAGTGCTTGATTTTTTTCAACAAGTTGTTCTAAGTTATCACTTACAATGGAAGGAAAGGGTCCATCAGGTCTTTGTACTGCTAGCAGCATAAACTTCTCAAGCACAAATATACATTTCTGTAGATCAAATAGAGAGATAAAATATAAGTGAAAGGTAGGTAACATGCTCCTTTTTCGAATGAAAAGAAAAGGGCAATGTGAGCTCTTTATTCCCTACTTCATACAGAGTCCAAACTGAATGAGAGTGAAAAACATGACTTTGATTTTGTGTCCTGCTGCAAAGTCCTGGCAGCAACTGCAAGCTGTATTATACAAAAGGCAGTTTCTGAGAATTTAAAGAATATAAGAGCTGGTGTTAGTGGGTGGATAAACATGAAGTGAAGTGACAGAATTATTTTTCTTAAAAGAGAACATGGTGATCATTGCAGCAAAACTAGCAGAAGCAGAATTTGGAAATTTACATTAGGGTCTAACTTCACTCTCAGTGAAGACTGTGGCTAGTAATAATCAAGGAGCAGTGAATCTGCCGTAGTTGCTCAATATTTCAGATCAGATCTTTCCTCAACATCTCTCCTTCCATTCTGTGCACACACATTTTCTATTCACCAACAGCCTGATTCAAAGCCCATTGGACTCAATGGAGTATTTCCACTTACTTCAATGGCTTTGAATCTAATCCTTACCTAGTAACAATGAAATTTTCTTTCACAGCTGTTTTTCTTTCCATTTTGTGTCTAGTGTGTGTGTGTGTGTGTGTGTGTGTGTGTTTTAAAGAAAATAGTGTGGAAATAGGTGTTGATTTCTTTTTACTATAGTGTTTTCCTGCGTACCATTATTTATTTCATCCTGTGATGTCAATCTATGGCTCAAGGTGCCTCACCTCTTTTATAAAACTAACAGCTAATGTGCTTTGTTTTTTTTCAGAATGTGTCTCTTATGTTCATTTTCCAGTTCACTCCCTTCCTGGCCCCTTGCCTGTCTAGTGTCTTCCACACCTGACTGGTGGCTGCCTTCAGCACAGAAATCTGGGTTTAAATCAGTTTTTATTTGCTCTATGCTTCACTTTTAAGATTGTTGTCATTGTTAAGATTTTGACAGGTGTGCGATTCCTTTTGTCAACATGATCACTTTTGCTGGAGGTCATTTGTAACCACACTGGAATTGCTTAAGTGCCAAATGCATTTGGAATCACATAACAGATAATTACTTTCATGCCATCTGACTTCACTAGGAAGTCAGTGGGAAATGCTAGGTCCTCTAGGCTTCTGAAATTGAAGCCACTGCTTTGGGTATCTAAATTTGAATTTAGGAATCAAACTTTAGGCACTCATCTTTTAAAAACTTGACTATGGGGAAGATTACGTGGAACTAGCAGAGGTAATATACCAATCAGAAAACATTAAAAACGATGTTTTCTCCTTTCAGTAAGTACAAAGATGGTTTGCAAGAGATTTAGTTGGCTCTGGATGCAAATTTTAAATATTAAATTCTGAAATGTTAGAAGAGCATTATTCTCTCAGTGCCATTTCCCTCCTACATCTGTTGGTGTGCACTTCAAAGGACAGGTCTTCTGCATCTGACGTGCCAGCTCTGAGAAATAATTACTGTAGTATTTTCTCTTACTATGCAATCATTTCATTTGATATCTGGTTTTGGCAGCAGTTGGTTTGAACTCACTTGAATATTTTTTTCTTCCACTTTAAGACAACACTTCACCAACTTCAAAGAGCCACTGTCTTTTACACAATATCAAATAATGCATGTACCAAAGATACTTTTCTCTCCCTGCCAATACAAATATGAGTATGAATATGAATATGAATACTAATACTAATACTAATCATCGTCATCATCATCTACAGAAATTACTCTAGCATTTTATCTAGATAATGATTTAGGGTTGTAGTCTAGCTCTTACTGGAGTAACTGCATTTGAATTGCCATGATACATCTTTCTAATGTACAGGCCTACTGCAGGAGTAATCCAAAAAATCAGTAGGTTCCAGAACTGAAGCCAAGTTTTTGGGCCTGTAGGAATAGATATTGTATACCCAGATAAGTGGAATTTGTGGTTTTTATGCCATTCAAACAGACAGATGCTCAAGAGGGGAATGTAGAACAGTAGCGTCCACTGGAAAAAACAATATAGCCTTATTCCAAGTAAATGAAATATATTGTCCAGGTCAGGGGTCTCAAATTCAAATCACCATGAGGGCCACATGAGGACTAGCATGGTAGCCCGAGGGCTGCACCACTGAAACCTTTTCATACAACGCTATTGCAAATATCAGTAATGATCATGTCATCACGGGCCACAGAAAATAGCTTTAGGGGCTGCATGTGGCCCACAAGCCGTGTGTTTGAGACCCCAGTATAGGTCAAATAACCATATATACTTGCAGATAAGCCAATCCACACATAAGCCAACTCCTGGTTCTGAGGCCCAAAAATAGTAAAAAAATGGATGACCCGCATATAAGCTGAGGTCTGCCCATTGCCTCAGCCCCTAACCCCCCCACCCTGAGCCTCTGGCTTCTCCTGGAGTCCCTGACATCCTTCCTAAACTGCCAGTTCCTACCACTGCTTTTCCCTGACACCCCAACCCCTCCTGCCACTTTTCCCCACACCCTGAAACTGGCCTTCCCAGGTCAAGCCCCCCTCCCCCAGGGTTCCCCAACGTGGCTACTCCACACGCTGAGGTCCTGCTCCTTGCTTTAACCCCCGTCTGGGCTGACTCCCCGACAAGGCTGCTCTGGCCACATGCTGGGACACCAGCCTCGAGTGTGTTCAGTGCATGCTAAAGGCTGGAGACTTAAAACTCCTGGACTGGGGCTGTCTCCTCGCTCCGTATAAGCTGAGTTCCTGTTTTAAAGTAAATTTTCAGGCATAAAAATCTCAGCATATAGAAGAGTATATAGGGTAGGCTGGGATACAGACTACAACTATTCTTGGCTAGTACTGCAAATACAAATACCACAGACATATGCAAACATATTAATTCACATTTTTGCATAAAATGTTCATTCAATCACAGAAAAGAAGTACAACCAGCTAAAATATATTGGTTTGACTTTAGGAAGATTAGCCTTGTGGTTAGGCTCTTGACTGGGACTCAGATGATGAGGGTTCAGTTATGCCACAAATCCACAATGTGATTTTGGCCAATTCATTTCCTTTCTGGCCCTGAGGTCCCTATCTGCAAAAAAACCTACCACCTCTTGTCTGTGTAGGCCCTGATCCTGGAAAAACTCAGAAGTATGCTTAATTTTATGCATTATAATGAAGCCCACTGGGTTACTCTTAGGTTTCAGTGTGGCAAAGCACTCACTTAAGAATGTACTGAACTTTGACTGAACTCAATGGGTATGTCTACTCTGGAGCCTTAGGCTGACTTAACCTCCCTTAAGTCAACCTAAGGAACTCCAGGTCCTAACTGGACTTGTATTAAGTCAACTTAAGTGCTTGCTTAAGTCAACTTAATAACACCTGCTCGGACAGTTGACTTCAAACTTAAGTAGACACAGGAGCAGGGGCCCAGGCCCAGGGCCTCACCCCCTGAATTTCCCTGCCCCGATCCTGCTCCAGGGACCTGATCCGGCTTCTGCCACTGTCTGCAATTGATGCAGAGATGGATCTAGCCCCGAGCTTCTTGCCACAAGCGGCAGGTGGCTGGGACCCAGCTCGTGCTGCAGGTGGCAGGGAGCTTAGAGCCTGGTTGGGCTCCACACCACCTGCCAGCAGGCCCAGGCTATGTCTACTAGTGTAGACATACCACGTAGCTGACTTAACAAGGTCAACTTTAAGTCGACTTAAAGTTTACCTTGTTAAGTCACCTTAACTGACCCCCCCCCCCATGTAGGCATAGACAATGAGACTTAAGCATGTTTGTGAAGTTAAGCATGTGGATAAGTCTTTGAAAGATTGGATCTTTTCTCTGTAAAGTATTTGAGATAAATACCTTTTCCTACTAGTGTTTGTACAGTGCCTTGCAGAAGGAGGCTTCAGTTGCAGTTGTGCACTCCACATGTCGTTGCGAACAAAACAACAGAATTTTGATATATGAATATTGGATACATACAATGATATGCTCATGAGCTACCTATCTACCCAGCAACAATTATTCATGAACATCTTTTGAACAACAAATACTTTTTAAAAAATTGCAATTTGTCTATAGAAAATTAACAAAAAGAAAATGAGCAGAATTTTTTTGAATGATATAAAAATAAAAGAACAAATTATCGATGTCATCTTAGTTCAGCTCTGTTTCATTTTTATTTCTATTAGTTTTTCCATTGTCTGTTTCTGAAGTGGTAGTACAACTCTTCCACAGCTGGTCTGTAAATACTGGAGTGATTATTTAAAGAAAAATCAAAATGTGCAGTTAAGCTGATAAAAACATTTATATTAATATTAGATTTTTTTTCTTTATTTTTAAACACAGTCTAAAATTTGGGCCTAAAGTACATGACAATATCACTTTAAAACTAGGGTACTACCTTGGCTAGTAACATCTGTACTACCTCTGGAACAAAATACATTACCAAATAAATCAGGAATATTCATAATGCCAAAGTTCATTAAAAATAACACTACAAAATCAGTCAGGGCCTGATTAAGACATGCTGTGGCCCTAAGCTATGTCAAGATTCAGAGGCCCCCCATACCATAACAAATAAAGAAAAATAGTGTATTATAGTACAGTAGAAAGGGTAATGAAAAACTTAATGATAAACTGTCCTATTGCTCCCTCTTGAGATCTGATGTGAGGTTGGATAACCTGTGGATGATGGGAAGTTGATAGGCCCGGGTGTGGATCAAGATGAGAAAATCAGGGTTCAGAATTTTGGCAGTGGATTTTATATGAGAGATTATTTAAGCCAAAGCAATTTCAATTATGATAAATCTTCTTAGTTATCTCCAACATATTTAGAGGTCCCTCACAATGTGAGGCCCTAAACCATGGCTTACTTGACTTGTGCCTAAATCCAGCACTGGAATCAGTGCATTTCAGAGCTGCTACAAACAGTATCAAGGTCACAGATGTTCTACTTTTACCATAGAGAAGCAAGATGTAGCCTGGGATGCCATTTGAATTAACACTGAGGCCTAAAGGAATCATACATGAAGTTTGCCCTAGAATTTTCTCTCACATAAATGACATAGAAATGTTTCTCTCCCTGCCCACCAAATTTCCAGCACTGACCAACAATCGTCATTGTAGAACCAGGAGCTACCTTAATAGAACAAGGGGTTAATGGCCCTAATTTTCAAGTATTCATCATACTGTTCTATTTATTGCCCCACTAAGAATTTACAGGTTGCTCATAATTTTCACCCAACTCAATTATATTTTCTTCTGTGGAGGTACCTACAGAACATTCTTCTATCCTATCTATCTTCAGGTTTTAAGGTGGAGAACCTAATGGGGAAAACAAATTGATTTGTTGCCTGCCAATTTGTCATGCTGCACAGCCTGCTTGTGTCACTCAGTGTCAAGGGACAGCCTCTTAATCAATGCAACCAGCACACTGTTGTTAACTACAGATGCACATACCTTGTGTAGTTGAGCTGAAATTTGATCAGCTGAATTGGTGATACCAAAATGTATGGACACCCTCTGTGGCATAAGAATGATGCAAAGCTTCAGCATCATTTTCCTCATATGTCTTCGGTGATTGTGTTGTGTATGTGCACGTAACAGACAGCGATTGTCTAAAATCCCTTGCATTAACTAAACAACAAACAATGAGGGGTGGAAAAACCCATGTCTTCTGATGACTTAATCAAATACTGCTGCAATAGCTGTGCTTATCATAATGACACAGAGCTGAACGCAGACCACTTTATGAAAGATACTTTATGAAATAGTTCTGTTAGATGAGCCAAAATGGAATCTCACACTAGCTAAGTGAGTTGACCTGAGCTGAGGTCATTACAGTTGGAAGTTATCAACTTCCAGTAACAGGGCTTTGTGCATGGCTCTTGGGGTAGGTCTACACTGGAGGCTCTGTTAAGTTGACTTAACAAGGTCAGTTTTAAGCTGACTTAAAGTTAACCTTGTTAAGTCAATTTAGAGAGTACACACTGAAAACTCTTGTTGACTGTCTGCGTCCACACTGGCAGGTGCTAGGTCAACTCTTCCTTGTGGCCAGGAGCTCTGGGAGGTGGCCTGGAGACCAATTAAGTTGGCTTAAGAGATTTTCCCTGTCTACATTGGCTTAAGTCAGCTTAATAAGGTTGATTTAAGTGTTAGGTCGACCTTAAGAGGTGGTGTTATTAAGTCAATTTAAGAAAGTGCTTAAGTCAACTTAATAAAGGCCCAGTGTGGCCACGGGGGTCTGTAGGTTGACTTAACCTTCCTTAAGTCAACATAAGACTCCAATGTAGATGTACCCTTGGTGAATGTTCTCTCATCATCCCATTGGCTTTCTGGGAAGTAAAGGAAGGCCCACCTTCAGCCTCCATGTCAGCCTGTGGAACTGAGTAGCAACCCACTGCAGCAACTGCCTTATACCTTTGCTCTTCCACTAGCAGTGTGCCTGGATTTGCATAAATACAGACCTCAAGGCACTGGATTTGACTGTAAGATAGTTGGAAAAGAGGTTTTCTTTGTGTTTATGCATCTTGTAGTACTGAACACTCTGTCAGTCCTTAGTGGATAAATGATGGTAAGGAACAATACACTTTCTGTTCATTTCATCTCCTGCTCAAAAACACATGGAGAATTTCTTGTTAACCAATTATTTTCAGGAATGTGAAAGCTAAAGAAATTTCTTCTTTGAAAAAGGCCTGAAATACTTTTATTTATTTGTAAATATACATTTCATGTTAACAAACACTAAGGGTTGGAACGGCCTGAGAAAAAACACTTAAGAGCACTAATGTGAAGAGAGCTCACTTTAAGATGACAATCATTAACTGATGTTACACACTATTATCATTATATAATTTCTATCCACAGTATAAGTGGCCTGGCTGATTGGGACTGAAAATGGCTCACCACAGGATGCCGTATGCACATGTAGCACAGGGCACAGTATGTACCCATAGGGAGGTTGTTTACAATCTGAACAGAATTTAGCCAACAGATCATAGTCTCATAATATGGCAAGGAATCAATAATCCTCAGTGATAGATCTTTCTCTCAGATGTACACAAGTGCCATCTAATCCTGTGTTGTCATGACTGTGCTCTTGGAGTAAAAAGTCAGTCATTGCAACAATTCAGGGTTTAGCAAAGAAATGTCTAATGTTTGGAGATTTATTTTTTCTTCTCATGAAGCTGGAAGCACTACAGACTAGACTGATGTGAACTACGGGCATCAGCAAGGGGAATAAAGACTTCATGTACATTACCACCTCAACTTTGGATCCAGGAGAACAGGAATAAACTGGGTTACTCAACCCCTTGCTCCTTCAGATGGGCAGGAAATGGGTAGAATCAGGGCTCCAGTCTGTATTTTGTAGACAGAGAAACAAATCTAGCATGGAGAGAGTGGTAATTTAGAGATGTTGTATACCAACAGCAAATAACCACCCCACAAAAATCAGGGCGCCCAGGAAGAATTTAGTTTGTGTCTCAGAAACAAATCCTCCCCCAGAATACTCATGGATTGATGCAGTTTATGCACTAAAGTCCCATTTTGTCTTTGTGCAACTTCCCAATGGTCTATTTAAGTCTCAGGTTGACAGCATGAATAAATAAAGCATGTCAAATGTGAAATTGAATCAAAAGAGATGGATTCTAATACAATAGTGGTAAATTAATGTCTGATTCCCCAAACTGAAAACATCCCCTAATGTGGTTTTATTATATGGTCCAGTTTTTCAATTCTGTCAGCTCAGAACCCTAGGAGTGAAAAACGAATCCAAAATGTCTTCTAAAATGACAATCTGCTCTGCCCCTGGCTACTGAGCTCTGAAATCCCATTGAGCATCTCATTAAATGACTCTAAATTACAGTTGGCTTTGTCTGAAATTTGCATCTGAGAGGTGGTAGCTAGCCTTGAGGATCTTTCTTCTTTTCACCCAGGAAAATGCAGGCATGTGACAAAAGTGTTGTTCAAGCTATCCACCCTTGCAGTAAGCTGAAAACCACTGCTCAGCGCACAGATTTAGTATCTAGAATAATAAGTGGTATTATGGGAAAAATAATTCCCAAGTTTGTGGCACTGCAGAGGAGTGGCTCTGCAGCCATTACAACCAACCCAGTGGCTGGAGCAGCCTCTTCCCTCACCGTTGGTCTTCACTGATGGCAGCAAATTTGTAACTGTCAGTTTGAACTTCCTGATTGACAGATAAAACCTGCTGTTAAGACCTGCTCAGCTGATCAGGAAGTTGATCTCTAAACACCCTCCACCCCTTGACTCAGCACAGTGGACGTGCTGGGCATATGGAAGTTGAAGGCAGATATACAAGTTAGTTTAAGTAATATCCATATCGCCATTTGACTGCTGCTGAAAAAGGTCAGGCAGTGTAGACCTGCCCTAACATTCCCCCATATTATTCTTCTACCAAAGGAAAGAAATAAAGAATCTAAACATTTGGCCTCGCCTCTACCCCGGCACAGCTTAACTCCTCCCGTGAGACAACACACAGGTAGCTTCCTGTCTTGTCCAGATTCTGCTTGTGCTCTGCATGTAGTAGAATCATACCACTTCCATTGCAAAAGGCCCGATGCACATACAGCAGAGTAAGATTTGCCCATTGTTGCCGGCCTATTTGGAACTTCATACTGTTTGCCTTATTCACATCAGTGGGCTGATTGCTTCCCATGGTGCACCTTTCATACATCAGGGTGCTGGATTTGGTTCTCACTATAGTTCTTAATATTAAGGGAGTATTTCTGCATTCATGACACAACAGGTTTTCTTCCTTTTAAAATTTCACTCATCTCCGACTCTCCTTATTACAGTGACGTACTTTGATGTAAGCATGATCATATAATTAGGTATATATCACAACCGACTACAGTACCTATTTCACTCTTATTAAAAAGAAATTGCTGTCAAATTAGATAGAATGCTGGTAAAAAAGTTTCACTAACACATCTGTCAGAATAGTCTAGAGAGAATGCTTGCAGGATCCAGTATTTTTCCACGACTTGTAACAGGAGAAGCTTTAATTCACTATAGTGGGGGGCTCTTTGAAATTATTAGTGATTTCACAGCAAAGAAAATGGAACAAACATTATTTTATATTAGCCTTAAATAAACGTTGCATCACTGCTAAGCAGTACAAAAATTATATCATGTCAAAAGGGAAATGAAAAATTGTTCTTTATTATTTGCTTTCACTAGCACACTTCCCATTTTAAATAGTAATGTCTGAATCACACACGTTATTTGCAGGGAGAGTATAAAAGTAGTGTAGTTGCAGATACTGTGATTGCACTAAGCATTAAAATAAAATTATTTTAGTGTCACTTTAAAAATGATAGTTTTCAATGTAGATTTTTTTTATTTTCAAAATTACTTGAGCTTTAATGTACAGTCAAAGCAGAGCTATGTCCATGAAAAGCAAATGCTTTCCCACACATTTCCAGCTGTAAAATAAACAGCCTCTGCCATCAAAATGTGCCTTTTTGCAAAACAACTGTAACTGAACATAGAACACGCTAAACATTTGCTGGGGATACTGTATAGTTCTGTTTACCTTTTTCCTTCTTCAACCACTTGCAAACTGAAATTTTTGTCCTTTCCCCCCAAAAATTTGTTTTTTAAAGAGCTAAGTTAAGTTGTTCTTTATCATTTAAAAGGGGGAATTTAACATTTTATATTTTTCTTACAGTAAAACTCAATCTTTATATAGAGTAAAATAATTAATTTACTGCACTTCCTATATTGCTGCCAATAATTTAACCATAAATTTATGGGATTTTTTTTTAAAATCTGAAATGGTTTAAAAGTGAGTACACTGGAATGTTAAAATGTTTTCAAGGAAGATTAATAACATTCACAGGATGTGTCTTTCTTCAATTTGCAGGCAAACACATTATCTATTCCATAACAACGGATTGCTTTTTCTCTTGGAATGCCCTTGATTTTGTGGTATTCTACTGGCTTCTGATAATAATCTGGAAGATGTTAAGAAAAAATTTCAGCTCATCAGACATTCTGCACAGAACACAAACGTCTCCTTCTGATAAATCAGCCCTATTCTCAAAGTGACAATTCTTACTTTGAGTACAGGGCTGTATTGAAGCTCAATAAATTTTGGAAACAAAAACCAGATACTCTCTAGAATGCAAACCCTAAGATAATTTTTTGGTTAAATATAAAGGAGCACTTTGGTTTACTATTTGATTTCTTCTACCTTATTTGGCTGTTTGAATACTTTCTCCTTGTCCTCTTCAACCCCTTAGTAGCAATTGTCACGGGTTTCATTGAAACTGGTCAGCGAGGAAAGAATAAAGCACAAGAATTTCTCCTGCTGCTGTGCTCAGGCAACAAGCGGTCTATTGTTGCAGCAGATGTTTCTGCTTTAACCTTAAGACAATCAAAAACTTCGCAGACTCATTTTCACTACTCAGCCAGGTGTAAATCCCAGCAGTGTAGAGGTAAGAAACCTGCCACATGACATCAGTAACAAAGCACTGACCTGACAATAAAAGTAAGACATGAACATGGAAATTCTAGACCAGAACAACTGAGAGGCTTTACCAAAGCATAATACAAATGACTCCACTTATTGGAGAATGACAATTAATAAAAATCGAAACATTTCACAAAGACAGCTTGGTTTCAACAGAGTGCAGTAGAACTCAGGCAGAGTTTGAAACCTGCCTGCCAGCTCACTTACCCAGTTCCTTGGCTAGCAGCCCTGACACTGTCAAGCATAGAGTTCCCTGCTACCCTTCCCATGATAGAGAGCTGGCTTCCAAGCTTATGGTTCCTCAACAGTGGGACTACCAGTGCTTTGAAGGTCCTTGCCTGCAGAGCAGCCCACCAAACAGTGTTTGCTGGAGCCAGGGCTCCACTTCCCACCCCACCCCCGTTTGTTTGAATTATGGTCCCAATCAGAACTAAACCAGATTTCAAAATACCAAAGTCGTCAGTGAAATGGAATTGTCTTTCTCCATACAGCTCTCTCTCTCTCTTTGGGCCCAGTCTGGTGGAGTGCAGCATACCCTTGATTCCCACTGAGTTCAATGGAAGTGCAAGGCACTCAGTATTTTGCTGGAGGAACTCAGACACCTGTAAAGAGGCAGTGTTGCTTAGCTTACAGAGCACTGGGCCAGGATTTGAGAGACTAATCCTGACTCTGCCACTGATCCTCTGTGTGATGTTGAGATGCTCACTTCCCTTTTCTGTGCCTCTGTTTCCCCCTTTGTATGTTGGGGGTAATGACAACCCCCTCTTTTGCAAAGCATTTTGGGTGCTTGGAATTATTATTACAGGATTGGGCCCAAACTTAAAATTTCTTTCTTCTTCCTAAAAGCAGAATCTCTTTTCCTCCAATCCCTTATTCTTTCAGCAATATTCATTTTTGTTTTACATTTTTTATCTTTAAAAGGCAAAGGACTTCATGTATTCTACTACAGCTCTAAAAAAAATGATCCTTTTGACTTTATCTTTAAGGTACAAATGTAAGTCACCCGTGTCCTATCCATGACATGGCACACCTTGGCTATTTTTTATTAGAAATAAAATCTTAATCCATTTGATTCTGTGATCTCCAAGGACATGAAGAAGCCTCAGGTACGTTTTCCAGGTGGAGAAAGTTTCACAAAAGGAAACTAGACATTTGTCTCTAATGCTTCATTTGATCCACAGGAGAGGGAGTAATCCCATTTCTTTTCACCCAAGTACTTAAATATATTTCATTTTAACTTTGGTGGGATTATGCTAAAAGTGAAGCCTATTTTAAAGGGTTTTGCTGGATCAGAGCTATTTCTTTCACATGAGGAATATTTAATAAGCAAAGCACCTTTCAAAAAGGAGAATAGTCCAGTGGTCAGGGCACTAGGCTAGGTATTGATAGATCAGGGTTCAAGTCCTTTCTCTGCTATAGACTTCCTTAGAGATAGTAGACAAGTCACTCGCTCGTGGATGGATCCTTAGGTGCTACAATGCCTAGGTGGCCTGCTATCAAAGAAGATATTCAGCTGAGTGCCCAGGCTCCCCCCTATATGCATGGCAAGTTTTAGAGGTTTAACAAAAAGATTATCAGAATCTAGAGAGTGGCCTAAGCTATCCAAGACTGAAATAACAGGGACCAGAGGGGGGTTTAAGGAACTGTGCTGTTTCACTTGACTGACGAGTGCCTCCCTGTGCATGGGATCTCCTGGAATCTGGCATCTAAACCAAATCAGCAGATTATGTAGCTCATGTTTTAGTAACCAAAACCACCTTTCTCCTGCGCTTACTCAATACCTCTGTTATACTTATGCTTCATTTCCTTGTGCCCCAGCTGTCCTTAGTGTGTGGGCACCACTGCCCCTTCATGTATTGGTTGCCTGCCTTTTGTCATCCTGATTCTGGTGCTGGCAGATAGCAGATATTAGGCATACTTACAAGATCAGGACCAACAGAGAAAATAGGTGTTCCCTCAGCTCATTTGAGAATCTCACAGAGTGGGCTTAGTTCCCTAAAAATGGCAGGCAGGCATCTATATAGCTATGAGTACAGGCTCTCTGGGGTGCAGCCCCCATTTGTAAAAGTTAGGTAATATAACCTCCTTACATCTCAAGGCTGCTGCAATATAGTGACATGATGGTTATGGCACCATATATGTACTTCAGGTAATTTCACACCGACAGCGATTTTAACCTAGCTTATGTTGTTACAAACCCCAGCAGAGCTAACCATATTTTTATCTCAGCCATACATGGTCCATATAGCTGTCCTCCAGTCTATTCCCAAAGGAATATGAATTTCAAATGAAGATACTCAAAAAGGGAGAAAAGTTTAGCAATTAAAGAAAAAGAGGCTATATAAGTAAAAAAAACAAAACAAAACAAAAAAAAAAACAAAATGAAGGGCAGAATGAAAAAACTTATGAAAAACAAAAAAATCTAGAGAAAGAGGTATATGTAAATAAATAATTTAAAAATCATAACTATCTTAAAAAAAGTAGGCCCACTATAAGTGCAACTGTAAGGTTCACTCCCCCCCCCACACTTACAGTGGGCCCAAATTTTAAAATTTCACACGCTAAATTACACATATTTGCATCGCCATTAAGTGGGAGACATTACTACAGCTAGAGAGTTATCTTCCCTTTTCATTTACAATGGCGTGAGATCCTTTGGGTAAGAGCAACTGAATTTGTGGACAGGTATCATGAGGAAAGTATTTCGGTATATTTAGGTATCTTGATCACAAGAGGTTTTTCTGTCCTTTTAGAAAAACTTTAACCACACTGCTTCTTGCTCTTCATTTCATATTCCTCCACACATCTCCCTTTGTCCTCCTCTCCTTTTACATGTGCCTCCGTTTCAATTGGTCCTTCTGTTCCCCAACTAGAGCATCTCTGATTCGTGGTCTGTCTTTTCTCCTGCACAAACTATGTGTTTCCATTTTCTTCTGAACTGGTTGCCCCATAATCTGGCCTTTCTTCCTCTCTCTGCCTGCACTGTCCAAAACCCTGGTCCCCTCAACATTTCTTTCCAAGAGGATTTCCAGTCCTGTTTGCAACTCCTAGCTCTTGCTGACTCCAGTTCTCAGTGTGCTTCCTACTTCCACTGCCCTTCTGTGCCAGTGCCTCTCTACTGTTGGGCCATCCTTGTGTATAGTTATAGATATCCACTGCAAATAAGAGCCTGAATACTTGTAAAAGTAGTTGTAATCGGGAGGCAAGATTAGTAATGCAAAGATGGGATGAATCTGAGAGCATGGGTTGTAAGCCATCGTATGCGTGATACGTAGCTCAACAAACATATGAAATATTTTTTACTACTACATGGAATGTGCATTTTACCTCTGAAAAGCACCACTGTCAATTAATTCTGACCTATTTCCTAATTGCAATGCCCACTCTTAAAACTACTAGAAAAAAATCTATGCTGAAGAAATTTCCTGTAAAGGAGGGTGCTGTAGGAATGCTTTCTTCACCTATTTGCTTAGTAAGGTCCCAGTTCAGCAAGACATGTAAGTTAAACTGAGTGCTCAACTTTAAGCTCAAGAGTAGTCTAGTTCCTGTTCAGAAAAGCAATTAGCATTTGCTTAAGTCCCATGGAGGTGCTTTGCGATACAGGAATGGGATTACTTCCATGCTTAAAGTTAAGCACATGGATGGGGATCTGTCCTGCAATTAGAGCTTTGGGCTCTACCATTATTTTTCACAGTTTTATCCTGTCACTGCAGCTTGCTGACTATTTCTTTCCACAGCTGTGAATCATCTAAGCAGCAACAGCAGATGAACTAAGTGATATTTCAGTAATGTTCTGTGTTCATTAATTGTGGATGGAGGAAATCCAGCATGAAACAGTAGATGCAGACTGATTTACACAGGACAAATGCTCTTTTCCACAGTCTAAGAAGTAGCTACTCAGGGGCTGAATAGATAATGAAACCTTTGGCATTTTATATTTAGCTTAGTTTTTAATACAATCACAGTCTCAGAGTTTAGGCAGAGAAACACAGAGATGACTGGAAAACTTTTATTTAATACTCTGATAGCAAAATACAAGTACACTACTTGTACACCAGAAAAGAACTATTAACAGGATTTGCCAGTGAACAAATATGATTAGGTTTGGCAGAGTACAATTTTTAGGTTTTTATAATTTCAAATCAATTTAAATTTTCACAGTTGAAGGATGTTATGAAGGAGGAAGACAACGGATGGTGGCTAAACACTAATTATTTAATGACAGGAAACACAGATTCAAAAAGTTAAAGCTTTACAAACATGACACAAATAGTGACATATTAAATAAATATCCTTAAATCAAACCATAATAATTTCTTAAGCAGTATTTGCTTATTTTGCCTATCTGTGAATTTTGATTATAGATGGAATTATTTTTTCAGTGGTTCATGTGTATATGGTGCAATTTACCAACAAAAATCTAATCCTTCCAATTGTCAATATGTGCCAGATCATTTATAAACTGTTAAAGAAGTTGTTATTGAATGGATAAGCCAGTCTGATGACTCAGGAATTTTCCAAAATGTGCAGCCAAATGGTTAGATCCATTACAGAAATCAAGTTCAATTTCACAGCTTGGATTGTGATCTGAAGGTTCCATCAGATTCAAGGAAGAAGGGTTTGATTTGAAATTTTGGTTCAGGCAAACCTGCTACAACTGTTAGGAAAATCCCTTTGTTTTTATCACACTAGCATTGTGGATAATCTGTGTGAACTTCAAGGACTTTACAGTTTTGGTTCACAAATGTTTTCAAACTAAATAGAAACAAAAAAAAAATTACAAGTCCCTCAGCCAAAACACCTACCCACAGACTTTGCAGGAAGTTAAACACAAAGCACATGCTGTACCATTTGGGGGAGAGGAAAGATGGGACTCATCTGTGGTAATCTTCTAGACTCAGAGCTGTACAGGATTAGTTTTCCCTCCATGTACTAGTGCATAAGAAACCCTGTGGCACCCCACTCCAGAGTCACATGGCTTGGATAAAAACAAAATTCCAGGGAAGAGGCAACCCTGAGTGCCAGAGCTGCCCTCAGATTGGTAGAGCAGACATGGCAGCAGTTTGCAGCAGGGGCTGTGAAGCACTGAAGTCATCAAACTACTTTTCTTACTGTTCATTCTGGATACTCTCCCCTTTACTGATTCACTGCTCGCTCCAGCCCTCTACTGCCTGCCTTGTTCAGAATTTGTTTGTTCACTGAAGTACCTGCCCCCCTCACTTCCTCTGCTCCCCTGCCCTATTCTCCTCACCTCCCTCCTTTCTATGTCCCCTTCCCTTCCCTTGTTTTTCTGATTAGCTAACTCTCTCCCACCCAAAGCCTACCTGCAAAATAAACAAAATAAAGCCATCACTCTCTTAAAAAAGAAAGTTTTAGTTCTTCCTTCCATTTTTTCCTCTCTCTTTATTTGCAATATCTAGTAGTGAATCAGCAACTTCAAAGCTCTCTAGAGGAGTGAAAACTAAGTCCTTCAGCTATTTATTTTAATTTTGTCATTCACTGAATGAGATCATAGAATCATAGAAACTGGAAGGGACCACGAGAGGTCATTGAGTCCAGTCCCCTGCATTCATGGCAGGATCAAGTACCCTCTTAAGCCATCCATGTCAGGTATTTGTCTAACCTGCTCTTAAAAACTGCCAATGATGGAGATTCCACAATCTGTCTAGGCAACTTATTCCAGTAGTTAATCACTCTGACAGAAGTTTTATCTAACGTCCAACCTAAACCTCCCTTGCCATAATTTAAGTCCATTGCTTCTTGTCCTATCATTGGTGGTTAAGGAAAACAATTGTTCTCCCTCCTCCTTGTGACAGCCTTTTAGGTACTTAAAAACTATGATCATGTCCCCTCTAAATCTCCTCTTTTCCAGATTAAATAAACCCAGTTCTCTCAACCTTCCCTCATATGTCAAGTGGGCCAGACCTTTAATCATTCTTGTTGCTATTCTCTGGACTTTCTCCAATTCGTCCACATTTCCTGAAATGTGGCACCCAGAACCTGACACAATAGTACAGTTAAGGCCTAATCAGCATTGCAGTTGAGAGGAAGCATTACTTCTTGCGTCTTACTTATAATATTCTTCTTAATACATCCCAGAATGGTATTTGCTTTTTTTGCATCAGTATTACACTGTTGACTCATAGTTAGCTTGTGATCCTCTATGACACCCAGATCCCTTTCTGCAGCACTTCTTCCTAGGCAGTCATTGCCCATTTTGTATGCGTACAATGGATTGTTCTTTCCTAAGTGGAGTACTTTGCACTTGTCTTCATTGAATTTTGTTATGTTCACCTCAGACAATTTCACCAGTTTGTCTAGATCATTTTGAATTGTGATCCTATCCTCCAAAGCACTTGCAACGCCTCCCAGCTTGGTATCATCTGCAAAGGTTATAAGTGTACTCTTTATGCCATCACCTAAACCACTGGCGAAAGTATTGAACAGAACCGGACCCAGACTTGATCCCTGCAGTACCTCCCTCATTATGTCTTTGCAGCATGGCTTTGAACTATTGATAACTACTCTCTGGCAGCAGCTGTGCAACCAGTTTTTCACCCATTTATAAAAGAATTTTGCAACTTCTGTGTAAAGTTCAGATCTCTCCTTTTGAGTGGTTTATCGTATAATCAGTAACTGAGTTTTGCAATAGTTTGTTGGTGACATCCCTGAATTAAGCTGATTGAATTGCTACTGGAAGGCCTGGAACTAGAACTTAAATGATCATTCATTGTGGAGCTATATTTTAGTGATGATAATGATATCAGAAAAGTCTCATTTGCAGGATCATCAGACTCAGTGATTCTCTGCTCTTCTCCACCATTTCATTCAGTGACACCTTTGCTCTTCAATGTTTTGCCGGCACCAATTTTTGACACCTTTTATGATAAGCACAGATACTTTCTATCTTGCTCCTTAAGAATTTTGGACAATGTTTATTTTACTCTAGCAGAATTATCTGTTTTTTTAAGTCTGTTCAATCACTTTCTTCCTATCACTTTCATAAGCTTCAGGACTGTTTCATTAAATAAAAGCATACATTAATATCTGGTAACTACTGAACACAAATCACCTTTTAACAGTATTGATCAGCAGCTTTCACACTTACTATTG
Source organism: Podocnemis expansa (assembly GCA_007922195.1). Taxonomy (NCBI): domain Eukaryota; kingdom Metazoa; phylum Chordata; order Testudines; family Podocnemididae; genus Podocnemis; species Podocnemis expansa. Next base: position 1,936,576 of record ML681995.1, on the reverse strand, counting down.
TTAGAATGAGAAACAATTAGCTAGTGAGTTAAATGTCAGAAAGACTGAAAAATAAGATGAAACCAGCCAGATTTATGTACACCCACATTATCAGATGGCATGCCTACTGTCCAGAAGTTTCAGGTGTTTAACAAACAGCATTTCTTCTTAAAGTTCACCACTTAAATTACTTGACCTTTAATATACAGTGATAACTTTTTCTGCCCACTTGCTATACCTCTCTCTCTCTTTCCAAACACCAATGACTTTACCAATTCCACTTCTGTTCTTGGCTTATACACAGTTCTGTAACTCTCTTACTGTTTCTTAACAAGCCTAATAGGCATAACAAGAACTTTGGTGTTTTTAACACTTATCCTCTAAATTTTTAGAATGAAAACTTTATTCACAGGTTGAAATTACAGATTAATGTTTATGGTCTTAAAAACCATTTGAATGTGTATTATGCGTATGCTAATATTTCAGCTTCTTGAAGAAGTTAAAAATTAAAAAAAAACAACACTTCTTTCATTTTTCCCATTTTTGTTAATTATGATTGTAACATCAGAGCAATTGCTTCTCAGATTGTCTTTTTTGCAGTGTTTTCTTTATAATAGATTTTAATTGGACACAAACTTAGCTGTACAGCAGTAGAAGAAGCTACAGAACCTCATTTCACAGCATTGTTTATCATGCTTTTTCTATGGCAGCTAGCTGTACTATGAAACAGAGAAATGATATTTGTACAATTTGGACAACTAGCATTGGAGATCCACTGCTGCACTTTGGTATGCTGGATAAAAGAAAATATCATCACTCTTGCTCCTTTTGATCTTGTAGTCATAAATACATTATTCCTTAGTCCTTGTTAAGAGCACCGTTTGGTCTCTATCCATAGGCCCACAAGTTACTGTATATTCTGGGCAAACAAAGAGCGATAAATGGGATAAGCTAGAATTAATAAATTTGATGGTAAACACTGAAAAGAGGTCTAAATAATTCTTTCTATTCAAAAGGATATGCTCCTCACCCCTGGTTTTGTTTTACCTGACAAGTCAACCAACTGTTACTCAGATCAAGCGCATGCTCTGTTTTCTTTTTCTACACTTAAACAAATAAACAAATAAAAGGAGTACTGTTTCCAAGTTCCAATTTCTGACTAATTTGTTTGGCTGGTTCCACCTTTAGGACCAAAATAAAAGCAGATTTTTCTGTAAGACTTGCTTTCCTCCTGCTCTTCTTTCCTGCACCCCACCCACTCTATATTCTACTTTTACTGCTCCCAAAAGAACTGGGATTATTCGTCCTATACTTCTCATTCAGCTCTCAGAATAATCTGATTTATTTTAAGACACATCCTCAATATCAGGCAGACCTATTTCAATAGCATGATAGCTGAAGTTCCTGTTGAACTGATTCTAAATAACTCATATTCATTTATCTGTCATTTCATATTTAGAGGAGGAGGACAACAATATACACAAGGTAGATTTCTACCCAGACTCTAATAGATCTGCTATTTTCTGTTTTAAGACCCAAGGAAAATTTTAACTAGTCGAGTTTTAGTGGTACTGATTGAAAAAGGTTATATTTTTATTTTCCTGCCTCCAATACCAAGTTAGCTACCCGTGACAGTGTTGATTCTACTGGGTGTAAGTAGTTCTGTTGTCTTGTTCAATTTTCCTAAATCCTCTCTTTATTGCTAAGGCTGTGAGAGACAGACCGACGTGTGTGTGATTTGATTAGATTGCTATTCTATGTCCATAATGTGTATGTCCATGTGTGTGAGAGTGACTAGGTTGTAATGTGAGCTTTATAAAATTGCTAAGCACTATAGATGCAAGAAGAAATTATATAGAATAGAATACAATCATAGGGTTGGAGGGGATCTCATGAGATCATCCAGTCCAGCCCCATGGGACTTGAACCCAGGACCTTCTGCATATTAAGCAGAGGTATATATAAACCTAATATTCATAGACCCAGACTAGTCCATCAGAAATAAAAAATTATAGTCATCTGCTTCAAATACACAATGTTATTTTTAGTCAGAGCATGGTATTTCTTCTCATTCATTTGTCCCTGATATTGTCTCTATTTATTGCAGGTACTCCATCATTTTATCTTTTTATAGATGTGTTTACTTAGATATGATTACAAAGGAAGCTTTCTTCGGAAGACACACTGCTTGCTGAGTCTTTGTACTGCTTGTGCCGACACATAATCAGGATTTACATCCTACTAGCTTTATTTAACCAGTCACCTTTGTTTAAAATCCAGTAACATCAGTAAGACTCAGCTTTATTTGTGTATTTTTCTGTATTTCTATTCCTTGATGTGGCATGGAGTAGCCTCCTAAAGCTTGCAAGAGTTGGTTTTGGGGGGGCCCATTGGAAAGTTTCTGATGGCTTAGGGGGGTTGTGACATGGTGCTGGCAGTGCATAAAGGGTTAAGCCAGCCCCCTGCCATTGGAGCCTCAGTTAAGAGGCTGGAGGAGCTGGTGGGATTGAGGTAGCTGCTAGGCTCATGGAGCCAAGCTCTATAAAGGCTTATGGGAGTGTGGCAGCCCGGGGGAGCTGCAGGAGGAGGGGGCAAGTGCTCAGCCTGTCAGGGAAAGCTGCAGTGGGAGGCAGACTGCCCAGATTAGGGGATGAGGTTGCATGGGCCTTTAGCTTGAACTGTTGTTGTAAATACTTGGTGAGAAAAACCAGTAAATAAAGAGCATGGGTGTAGCACACACCAGCGGACTGTGCATGATTTGTAAGCCTGAAAAACCTGAGCGCAAGGGGGACCTGCAGAAATTTGCTACAGGGGTGAAAGTACAAGGCCCTCCATTAAACTTCCTGTGGCTCTTGTAGATGGAATTCCAGGAGGCCACCAAAATACCTTTCTAGCCTTATAGGTGATGGTGAGCAACAAGGGGTGACAGAACAGAATCTGTAAGGCTTCTAGGACTTACAGGATGGATTCCTAGCCTCCCAAGACCCATAATGAGGGAAACTGGGGGCCCAGATGAGTCCGCTGAAGCATTGCAGGGGTTGGGGTATAGTCTGCCCTCACCAGCAAGTTGATGCACTTATTCTCTCTAGGTTTGATTCATAAGGTTGCCTGTGGTTGTGATATCCACAACTTTTTCACCTTTCCTAAATCCTAGCTTTTTTGACTGCAGTATAAGCAAAATGATGCTCACCTACTTTCTCAAGCATACAAAGAAACGTAACACCAACACCATTGTCAAATAACTCCACTTTCACCTCCATGTAGTTGCTGCAGTCTTCTGCTAAGATCTGGGCAGCCACATTGCAATTCTTTTCTCACTTGGGGGCCAGTGAGCAATTTTTATTTTTTACACTCCTAGTCTCACACAACCCACATAAGTGTGTGCAGTGGCTCCGCGGGCTGGATAAGATCCCTTTGGGGGCCAGATTCTCTCCTCACTTTCTCCACCATGAATATGAAAATACTCCCATCTATACCACCTTGAAACTCTGCCTTATCTCTCATTTTCCACCTCAAACTAAAGCACAGCTTTCCTCCTTTGTTTGTACCACTTAGTGTCCCCCCCTCTTTCCCCTGCCCCAACACATTCATTTATTCATCATACAACAGAGAGATTGGATTAAAGTATCCATTGCTGGCACCCAATAAACATTTCTGGTCAGATTCTCAGCTAGTGAAAATTGGTGTTGCTCCATTGAAATCTAAAAGTTGACTGATTTTATTGCTAGATGCTTTCTCCAAATAGTATTGCATTGTTTGGGAGAGAATGGCATGACAGACTGTGCATTAGCTCATATGGTTGTAGACAAAGCCCATTAGAAAATAAATAATCAGCACTCAAGTAGTCCAGCTGTTCTAGAGGCTCTCTGTTTCCATCTGGGGAGATAGTCTTGGATAGTTCCAGGGAATGGGAGAGACTCTTTCTAGGGATCAGAAAATGAAAGTTAAAATAAAGGACTGAAAGTCAGATGGTCTATTCAGAAGAAGGAGCCATGACTTTTCTGTGTTCTGTTTTTCAGACAGGACTGAACTGGTTTTATTTATATTTGAATCAATAACAGGTTGCTTCATGGCATGATGCTATTTGTGCTAGTAGGTGGATACATAATTTTTCTCATTGTTTTCAATGGAAAAGCTTTTATGATTTCTCATGAGCAGAGGAGAAAAAACTTCCTTTCAACTTTTTTATGTTCTGGAGTAGAAAACATTTGCCTTTCTCCCCTTAACACATTTGTAACATATATTATTTTTCTCAGGGTTTGTACTATTTTGTATCACCCCAGTGTTACCTCTAGGTTATGGTCACTGATTGTGTACTGGGAAAGAGTGTATGTTAGCTTACACACACATGCATTCATGCGTGAATCACAGTACTCCATAAAACATCATTCATAGTCATTTGCTCAATATAAGAAATGCTATTATTGCAACACCATTTAAACATCTGATGGCTTATTAATTATTATTTCCTTCTTCCTACCAAGAAAAAAAGAACCCAACAGAAATATAACAAAAGGGTGCGAACTGAGCTCATAAGTACAAACATTACAGGAACCCTTCTAGCTGTCACAAAGAGCTGTGTGATCTGCTTACTATCTGAAATTATTGGTGAGAGCACGTCTGTTGCTACAACCACCACAAGCTTTCAACTTCTGTCTCTCCTTGTTTCTAATTATGAACATTTCTTCCTGTACTGCACACATCCTTGGCTGAAACTCAGGTTCAGCGCTAGCATAGCCAATAGAAATTGACATTTCCCACATCCCAAGGTTATCCTAACATTGATTAAAACAACACACTGCATTGCATTATTAACGTCTTTCCTTATTATTTTCATAGATTTATGCTGTTTTAAAACTAAGGTATTAACTAATACAACTCGAAACAGAACTGAGTGTCAATATCTATTCACATCATTACCATGCTCATACTTATATTTTAATGCCATTTACAGGAAGAATACTTGCAGAACACAATAATTTTATCAGAGAAATCATAGCAGATACCACTATCTTGAACCATTAATTGCCACAGAGACAGAATGAAAACTGTGAACCTATCAGAAAGAAAAGAAAAACCCAAAAGATGTAAAAGCAAACTCCATCCTGACAGATGCACATTGAAACAAATCTATTACTGAGGGCCAAATTCTGAGTCCTTACGTGAACAAAGCTTCAATTTATAGTATGAATTTCATTCAGGTAAGACCTGCTTCCTAATCAGCGCATCATGCTATATGCAGTACACAGCATACAGACACAGAATTCACAACTATGTCTTTCATGATTTTGTACAGTATTATCTTAGAAGCAGAGATTGGCTTGAACCAGAGAAATTGGATTCAAACCTATATGAATTTTTCCAAGGATCACCATGCTTGAATCTGGGAGTTGGTTTAAGCAGTTGTAGTTATATCAGCTTGTTGTGGAGCAAGATGTTAACTTGTGTGTGTGTGTGTGTGTGTGTGTGTGTGTGTGTGTGTGTGTGTGTGTGTGCGCGCGCGCATATGCATCTGCACATGCATGCACATTTCTTGATAACTTGTACGTAAGCTAAGCAGTTATAAACCAAAGTCCCAACATGCCAAGCTTTATTGTGTAAATGTAATTAGCAGGTAAACTGTGTATGCAGAACCTTTCAGAAGTGATGCCAAATATAAAGTGTGCTGGGATAATTGGTAGACATCTATTTAAAGAGAGAGAAGGTGCTGGAAATAATTGGGGTAAGTGTCTCTGTACCCGTAAAAACAGAAGTACAAATTAGCTAAGCAAGGAGATCCCTATAATAATTGGAGTCTTTTCTATTTGATGTAAACAGATAGGGTATACAAGTTGAAATGAGCCCATAATTTTAAAACAGTGTGAGTGTACGCTGCAAAACTGCTTCTCAGAATGGGTAGAACACTTTCTGCATAGTGCTGAACTACCGTATGTCATCATGTATAAGCTGAAAATTTTGTGCCTGAAAATTGGCTTCAAAGCAGGCTCTTGGCTTATACTCAAGAGAATATGGTAGACAGCCCCTCCCAGGAGTTTCCCAGACCATGCGACAGGCCGGATCCCCAGAGTTGCTGGGCGGCCATCTTGGGCAGTTGGCCGGGGCTGGGGCTGGAGGAAGGAAGGGACCCTGGCATCTGGAGCGGCCACGTAAGAGGGTCGGGGGGGGGGGG
>ML681995.1:1870010-1930328 GCA_007922195.1 Podocnemis expansa | reverse complement strand
GTTGGGGGGGCAGCAGGTAGCAGTGAGGGAAGGGTGGAGTAGGGGGTGGCAGTGAGGAGGGGGCAGCAGCAGTGAGAAAGGGGCAGAGCAGGGGGCAACAGGAGGAGCAGGGGGCAGCAGTGAGGAGCAGAGGGTAACAGCAGGAAACAGAAGTGAGCAGGGGGGTAGCAGTGAGGAAAGGGCAGAGCAGGGGGGAGCAAGGGGGCAACAGTGAGGAAAGGGCACAGCAAGGGGCAACAGTGAGGTAAATGAGAAGTGAGCGGGGGGCAGCAGGGGTGACAGCAGTGAGGAAAGGGCGGAGCAGGGGGGCAACAGTAAGGAACGGTGGCGCAGGGGGCAGCAGCAGGAAACTGAGAAGTGAGCAGGGGGGTAGCAGTGAGGAAAGGGCAGAGCAGGGGGCAGCAGGGGGTGAGGAATGGACAGCGAGGGGGCAAGGGAAAAGCCGCAGCAGAGATTTTGGGGTAGGGAAGCTGTCAGAAACACCAGAGGAAGCCAGCAGCAGTGGGTGGGGGGTTAGGGGCCAAGACCAAAACGGAACCACGGCTTATACCTGGGTCACCAATTTTAGCTTCTTTTTTGGGCTCAGAATTGGGGGGTTGGCTTGTGCCTGGATCGGCTTATACCCGATTATATACAGTATTTCTGATTGAGCCTGCTTATTTTGTTATGAGAAGGGGCCAAGAGAAATGGGTTTATTTAATGAAGAGAACATAAGGGGCGGTAGCTGGGGAGGATCAGAGAATGATAACATTCTTCAACTATCTGAAGGAAAGTTTCAAAGAGGATGGATCTACATTGGATATGAGGGGAAAAAACTTTTGCCCTAGGAGAGTGGTGGAGTACTGGAATGGGTTACCCTAGGGACGTGGTGGAATCACCATCCTTACAGGATTTTATGGTGCAACTTGACAAAGTCCTGGCTGGGATGATTTAGTTGAGATTTGTCCTTTTTTGAGCAAGGAGTTGGACTACAGAACCTCTTCAAATCCCTTCCAAACCCAATCTTCTATGCATTTATGATTTGATGGGCTTTCCCAATAGAGGAATCAAAGCCTCTGGTATCAGAAACAGACTGTCTAAAATTCTGAAGTGTGCAGATCTGGAGTTTGGGTTCAGGTTCATCTCAGTTTACACTGTGGAAATCTAAAGTGTTCTTTGCATCCATTGCATTTAAAATCCAGGAGACTTAACACACAGTATTTCTGTATTCACTGAGAATAACTGGAATGCATGGGTAGAGCACTATGGTACCCTTCTGCTTCTGGTTCAATTTCACTCAGGGTCATGATGGGAGTTTATGTCATAATCCCATCATAACCATAATAAATCTCTTACTAGGTACCAGGCATCAATGCATAGCTTTGAAAAATACCTGAAACATCTGGTGGGAACACCCAAATAGCTCAATTTTCAAATCTTTTGAAACTAGCTCATTTTGTAAAGACTCATCACATCACCGCTCTTTTGATGACACATTTTTGTAATCTTGCCTTTTTATGAGGATTAGAGAGAATCTGTCTTGGATAGAAAATATGTCAAGCTATGACCAACATGGTACAAAAATGTGTGATGTATAATGGAAAGCTCTGTGAGCTCTTATTGTCTCACTCTTCTAAGCTAGAGGTTTTAAACCTTTCTTCATTTACAGACGTCTAAAAAAAAAATTAAATGGTGATGCAGCCCTCTTTGGAAATCTTAAAGAATCTGAAGACCCCCCGTGGTTTGCAGACCACAGACTGAAAACCAGAGTTCTACATCACATATTGTACTGTCATATATTTTAGGATGTGACTCAGGCCCTTTTCTCTTGTTCAACGCATTCACAAGCTGCATGACTTAGGCTGCTTCTGTCCTCTCCGTGTTTCTTAAAGACTGACTAAACAGTGTGGTTCAAATATCCTCTCCCATTATTTCAGATGGTGTTTCCCAAGAAGAAATGCAGCTACTTACCATAAGGGTTTTACTTGTTTTGAGGTACTATTCAGATAGCCCCTACTGCTTTTGTGAAAGGAGTGCCTTCCCATTTATATTGCTGGAGTCCCTTCAGTGAGACACAGAAATCTCTTCCTCTGATCTGCAGCAAAAATCTAGGTCCTAGATGCAACTTGCTCACTAATTCAGGACTTCTCTGATGTGTCCATAGTTCTCTTCTGTATTTTGCATCTTTTCCTGTGGTTTCCGCTCCCATCTTTCTTCTTCCTGTAATTAGGTACTAAACTCTGCCCTAAAATAGCCTCTGTGGCACTGTCCTGTTACAATGGCATTGCTCAATCAACCTACATGCTGCACCGATGTGAAAGATTCCATAAAGACACAGAGGAAGGAACACAGCTGAAAACACACTGCTGCTCTCTGACCTGACTACAGACCTTTCACTTCTGAAAGGTGATGGTGCCACACAGTCTGTCATATCACCCAGGGCAAAGGTGAAATAGCTTTGAAATGAATCAGCCCCCCTCATGATCAGCATAGTGCAGAACCTCCAATTAATCACAGACCTAAGGAAAAGGACAAGAGAGATGGATTTAAGGTTTTGAACAGCTCCAGTTCTCTCTCTCTTATAGAGGAAGAGTGACTGGGTTGGAGTGAGTGCTACAAGAGCAGTAGGTGTTGAAAAACATACACATAGGACATTATTGATATTATTATTTAGTTTTGTGTTAGAATCTGGCAGCCCAGCTAAGAGAGACACTCTTTGAGCAGATAAACAGTCCCTGCCCTCCAGATGGGTAATTATCAAATGCCGTTTCATGAGGTGCTCCAGTTTTTCTTTTCTTCCCACTAGTGAGTGCCGGCACCTAGGCATATCTCCCAAAAAAAAAAAAAAAAAAAAACCCACAGAGAAACATCACTCCCAGTGTCCCAGCATCAAGCTCCCTTCTTTGCCTCCTGCTCAACATTTTAGTGCCCCATAGGCAGTGTAGTAATTTGCATTGGTAGCTTCAACTCTCTACCAGGAAGAAGGGGAGAAGGCAGCATCATTAACTAGTTTGAGTGTCTGAGCCCCAAAATAATTAATATTATGAATAAACATGCACAGCCTTAGACTTTCACAACCTTGAGAATATTTATACTGATTTAACAACACCCCTAATCTAGATTGCACTGCAACAGGGTAAACCATGCTTTCCACTGGTACAGGTTTATGGTAACAATCGGGTGCAAAACCCTCTACTGTAGATGAGACCTTGTTTTTTTAAATGAGCACCTAAAAATAGACACTTTAGTGGATGCTTCTCCAGGGGGCTAAAGTGGCTGTTGAGGCATCCAAATGTTATAGGGCCATAAAAGCAAATTTCAGTGCCAAACTTTAGTCTCCTCTCTTTGAAAATTGGGCCTACAGATTGTTAGTGCCAAATCCTGATTTAGATAAGTGTGGATTTGAAATGCCAAGGGAAGAAGAAGGAAAGTCAAAGAACAGCAGCAGTACAGGGGCTCTCAGATTGCAGTGTTATCCTTTAGTGTTATATGAGCTCTCAGCGACTTGATAGTGGTTGCAGTCATTTTCAGAAAAGACCAGTGCAGAATTAGATTCTAGAAAGTACTTCAAGCTAAAGAGTTAAAAAGGTAAAAGGATAGTTTCCATTCATTTAGTGGCCTATGTTATTATATCTTATCTTCAGCTTTACATTATTATTAATACAATATTAAGTTTGAGAAATGAAGGACTCAAAACTCAGGTTAGTCCTAAAATGGAGGTTGCTTCCATAAAGTCAACTCAGTTTCGTGTGCATCCTGTATATTTAAACAGGAAAAAAGAAATACAAAATACTACATGCTTGTAACATGATGGAGTTAACATTGTGGGAACATCCTTCACTTCTGTAATTCCTTGACTATGTTGGGAGAAACTCTCAGCTCATGGATTATGCTGCTTTCTCTGTCATTTTGCACCACCAGGAACAAGGGAGCGGACTAGTATTGAGGACCTGTCCCTCAGAGTTTATTTCATTAGAGTAAATTACTCCGAAGTTTTAGAAAATTAAATTGCTCAAATCATTTAAGTCTATGAAGTGACTTGTGGTACCTATATTTTAGATCAATTCAAGGGTAGGTACTTGAAGATTAGTTGCAGATCACAGCAACACGTAGTAATGATGTTATAAAGTTGTTGAAATGTAACATTGTGAGTGAATTAAATACTTTTAAGATCTCCTAAATTGAGACATTTTTCATGTTTAAATATTAGGTGTGTGTTTGTGTGTGCATGAATGCATCACTAAGGTTTCATACAGTGGAACATATGCAAAGTGAGTATGTCTGAAGTTATCTACCATAAAATGTGTTAAAGAAATAACAAGAGCTTTATGTACTTCTAACACAACATTGTGAGATTTATATTATATTAATGTAAAATAGTCTTATAACACATTTCATCCCAAAGTACTCTATAAAGCACATACATCACAATGGAATGCTGAAATGTACACAATACCTAGGGGCAACTGAGAGAAAAAGGATGTCTGATAAGAATATTGGGGCAAATCTCTTCTCTCATAAAAAGTGCCACACTATTTTTAAAGTCCATTCAGAATAGACAGGACCTTGGTTTCCATGGTCTTACACGAAATATTCTAGACTCTGCGCTGTATGGAATTCAAGTGATCTGCTTGAAAACAGTGAGCAGCTGAGTCAACTCTATTGGGCTCTGAACACCTTTTACTAAGGAATCAGGTACCACCAATGACAATTTTAAGGTTACATTTTCTAAAACACCTAAGTGACTTAGGACACTCAGGTCCATTTTCAAAAGTGACTCAGACACTTAGGAACAGAAGTGCATTTAATTCTCAGTGATGATGATGGTATTTATTACTTTCATTCTTTATTTGTATTCCTGCAGTTCCTAGAAGGCCCAGTCATGAACCAGGACTCTATTGTGCTAGAACACAGAACAAAAATACAGTCCGTGTCCCAAGCTTTTAAATGTTGAAGTCACTTTTGAAAGTGGATCTTAGGCTCCTCAGTCATGTAAGCACTTTTGAAAATGCCACCTGAAGCCCATCACACTCTTTCATCAGCCCTCACCTCAATACCTAGAATCGGGCCTAGAGAACACTGATTCCATTCTTAATGCCAGAAGATTTGCTTTAAGAAAGATTCAGAACTTTGGCATATAATGTTGCTGGGGTGAGGAAATCTTTTTACAATTGTTTCAGCTGCAGTTTCCCCTCATATTGTGGTCTTTCCTTTCACCTAGAGATTACATATTTTAGAAGCAGAGGCTCAATCACAGAGTTGGATGTTTTCCTAAAAAATATGCTCTATTTCAAACAAGATTATTTCTGGGAATTCCTATAGCCTATGTTATGCAGGCTGTCAGACTAAGTGATCACAGTGGTCCCTTCTGGTCATATGCTATATGAATCTGTGGTAGCATAATGGCTGCCAGTACTCCAACCCATTTGTAAACTTTGCAGAAAGAAAACAAGAAACATTTTTGCAAAACCCCACCTAGTTCTTTATTATGCCTCATACCAACGTAAATGGTCCATTGCTTAGATTAAAAAAAAAAAATCCAAATCTCAGTTTCACAGTTACTGAACAGTTGCAGCAGTCAATTACAGAATTCCAGACATAGACAGTTCAGCACTAAATAAGCCCAGAGGAAAGGTTTATGCATATGAAGTATATGCAAGACCTCTCTTGTATTACAGAGGCCTACAAGCAGGGTATCCATAGCTTTGACTGGTTACTGCAATGATCATTTATCGTCTACTATTCACATCCACAAAGCTGATGTTCAAAAAGGAATGGTTACTAGGAGGAGATATGATAAAACTTGCAGCATGAGGGCCTTACTTGAAATGTTTATGGAGAAGATGACATGGGCATCTTTGTATAAAAACCCTTGCTTGGAGTGGAGCTCTGTCCCCCTCTAGTGATGGATAGCCTAAAGAATGATGAAGCCGCTACAGCCTTGGCTGACAGATGTGTTTTTTAGCTTAGGTGGTAGAAGCTGTGTATGGAGTCCTGAGTAGGGTATCGACTGCAAAGATCAAACCTGGAACCGCTGGAGCTTAATGCATGAATTAAAAGTCATATCTCTGTAAGCCAAGGTGATAAAATGCTTATAATTCTCTAGGGCTATGTCTACACTGGGAATTTAGGTCAGATTAAGGAGGATTAATTCAAACTAAATTAGTGCATGTCCACACTGGCTTTCATCAGTTTGAACTAAGGAATTCTTACTTCAGAATAGTAAAACCTGTGTTTAATTCAAACTACTGGTTAGTTCAAACTTGTTAGTTCAAACTAACCCAATGTAGTTGCATTAGTTCGAACTAACTGTTAGTTCAAATTAAAAGAGGTTCAACCGTCTTCCTCCCAGGGTGCATGGAACCAGGGAGGAAGTGCCTGCCTCTTTTTATTGGGATTGGGTGGGGGGATGGCCCTTCTCAAGTGCCATGTTGCCACACTTCCCATGGTGCCCCCTCCAAAGCTAAACTACAAATCCTGTGTAGAGACATGCTAGTTGAATTTAGGTTTCTAGTGTGGACAAGCTAGTTTGAACTCAGTTAGTTTGAAATAATCAAAATTAGTTCACACTAATTAATTTGAACTAATTTAGTTCAAATTAGCATTCTTGAGTATAGACATAGCCTAGGGGGTCTCACCAGCCCAGGAGGTGACAGAATGCCACTCCAAGCAAGCAGGGGTTACCTATGTTTGCAAGATATTCAGAGAGATACTGAATCCCATGTTTAAGAGGCTGTTCACCCATGCTTTAATGCTAATATCTTTTATCTAATTACAGCAGGAACAGATTTGCCTATTTCTGGCTTGTTGGGCTTTTTTCCCTTCCCCTTCTTGGCAGAGTATAGATTTATAAAGTAAACCAGATGTTTTTATGGGTGGTGGGAGTCAGCTTATCATCTTCTGCCGAATCAGGTATTTGCAGGCTACCAAACTAAATGGAGTACTGGTATAATCCCATATTAGAGCACTTTTTTGCTCTCTCTGCATCTGAAGCTGAGATTTTTATATACTTTTGCAAAACCAATTTTCATGCAATTACCTAAGCCACCTTGCATTTTACTGAAACTAGCTTATGAAGTTTCTTGTTAAAGCAAATGGGAGGACAAATGTGAATACTTGTAAGCATCAGTCCCAATTCAGATCTTTCTTTTGCTGGTTTTCCATTGGCATCAATCCCATGAATTCAGGAAAATGGCTCCTCATATACACATGGCCCAAGGAAAATCAGAATCCAGCTCACAGTCACTTAAGTGGCAAAACTCTCAAACACTTCTTGACAAAACATTTAGTGAAATTCCTATTTGAAATAGTCTCTGATGCATTCTAGCTAATGTCCATGCCACTGAAAGTGTTCACAAGACTACAAACTTACTGAACCAGCAGTTTCCCCACTCCAGGTGATCATATTGTAAGCTGCTTATATTGCAAATACATTGACTGCTGTTAAAAAGTCAGCAGTTACCCACAGTTACAACTAAGCCTTGAAATAAGTAGTAACTGTTGCCAAATGTTGACAAATTTTTTCTTCTTTCACCCCTGCTGCTCTTTCCACTCAAAAAACCCAAAGATAAGAAGGAAATAGTGGATGGGGGGGGGGAAGGAAAGGGAGGTGAAGGAAAAGAAGGAAATGGGGCAGTTACTATCCACTGGGAATTAATCAAAGATTTAAATAAGCCAGACCGAATCTTTTCACATTTGTCTGAGGTCCTTCTTCCTTGGAAGGTTACCTGCTCTTTAGCCACTAGGTCTTTTAATCACAGTTACTTTGCTTGAACTGTGGACAAATGATTTGTCCTCTTAACAATATGATTGCATGTCATAGGGGATCTAGTTGCCTATCTTTATTTGCAAACTGGGGAAAACTAGAGAATATAGAAGAACTGGCCACATCTCTAAATATAACCACATGGCATTTTTTCTTTCAAAACGTACTTTCAACTAACTTTCTGTGTCTGCTGACCCCTTTACTCACTTTTATCTGTATCTTTGCTCTCTCTTTTTCTTAAAAGGTGAAATGTCCTTTTGAAAATCGGCCTTCTCTAGTGGGTGTGAAGTAATTGGTTTCTTTTATGCTAACCTTTTAACCACCAAAAAAAAAAAAAAAAAAAAAGTATAGGGCATTGTGAAATTATCAAGGCAATTGAACCTGTGTGTTTCACACTGAGAATTAGCATTGTTAGGTGAAGCTGTGAAGATAAAATCTCTAGCCCTGAGAATTTTTTATTGTGAAACGGTTTCCTTATCAGTGAGGTTAATGAAGATGTCAGCAAATGGGATGAGGTTTTGCCAAATGGAATTGCTTTCACCTCCAGTCCAACTTGGAAAAGGTGTTAATCAGTACATTAATCTTATCAGCAGCTGAGAAGACGGCTTTGGAACTGGCCATTTCTACTTTTCATTAGGAAAAACTGAAAAGATAATTATTCTCAAAATCCATATTACCATTATTAGTGCACCTTCTCTCTTTACTTCAAGTGCATACCTTTGCAAAACAAAGACAAGGATGGATGGATTATGAAAGGATGGCGAGAAAAATTAGTCACAGACAAATGACATTTTCTTAAGAGTTTTCACAACTTATGTGAATCGCTTTGTATTTTTCTTTCATGAACAGAAATGGTACAATTTGGGGCATTTTACATATCCATTCATACCAAAAAAAATCAAACAAACTACTACATAGATGTATCTTCAGAAAATTAAAATATGTAAAGCAATGTAAATCAGGGTTTACATCGTTGCAACTGAATTGTTGATGAGCAATTCATTGGTTGGATACCAAACAACTATGGATTGTTCTAATTGTTGTAATAGCCATTATCTCTAAATATTGAAACAAACTTCTGAGAAGATACCCTGATCTGTTGCCCTTGGATTATGTTGATAAATTTAGCTAGCATTGCCACAGAAGCAGAGTAGTCTTCACAACTGTTAAGCACTCTGTTTCATGCTATCATCGTTCTTTGAAAATGAAGCAATATGAGTTAACTAGTACCACTCAGGTATATGGGAGGTATTCTGAAAAAGAAATAACTAGTCCTATGGTATATGAAATATGGTCATTTTGTTTATAAAGTTTGATTGTTTTAAACTAAACAAGGTTTCATTTTTACTATTGGCTAATTCAATTAAATGGTCAGTTTCAAAATATTTTTAAAATATCAAAATAAGTACATTAATATAAGTAGTTCAGTTAAAAAAATCACACTGCCAACTAAAATAATTATACCAGCATAAATTCTGTGGGTAATCAATGCCTTAGAAACATACATTAATTTGAGTTATTAAAATTCAGCCTTTCTCTATCACATCTATCAAATCTATTTGTTCAACAGAATGCAGATCTCCATGAATGACCTAACATCAATATTAAAAAAAAAAAAAAATCCTAGAATTCTGCGGAGACTGTTTGAACTGAGTTTCCCAAAAAGTAATATGGTTATCTTCTGACAACCGCTACTTTATAATTTCCCAAGAGTATATGAACTGATGAATTCTCACCACGCCTTTGCTATTTCTCTACTGGTTTTGATTTCTGTTTTTCTAGAATATGGAACCTATCATTTTAGTATCAAGAATCCTCAGAAATACATGCATCCCTCCAACAACAGCCTAAGATTTATTCCTCCATTACAAATGGAGAGCAGAGGAACAGAAAGTTTAAGTGACTTGTCCAAGGTCACAGAGGTCTGTATTAGAGCTAGAAACTGAAACTGATTCCAGATGAAAATTCTGTTCCAATAGCATAATCATTCAAAATCCAGAGTCCAGCAGATACAATGTTCTGGTAGCCTCAAAAATGTTGTTCATCTTCATATATGCATTATACAGTGCAAAGGAAGTGGAGGTGGATGATTGAGATATTCTGTTTGGATTACAGAAGGTCATTGCATGGTGAGATATGAATTTTCTTTGAGTCAAACATTTGGAATTATTGTGAATGCAGCTGCAGACTAAACTGTAGAACCTGGGGATCTTGACTGATCTGTTGGCTATCTTAGCCTGCTGTTACTGTAGGGAGTCACACAAACACAAGTCTATATGAAAGGAAGTTCAGGGGATATAGCTAAATGAGATTGTGAAGGAGATGCCACAGAGTCAGAGAGGGACAGAGTGCACTTCTAGTAATACGAATGTATTTTCAGGAAGCACTGAAATGCAACCTAAAAATGAGGAAAGAAATAAAACAAAGTGTGTTTTCTTGAATTTTAATTTTTTTTCTCTTCCTTTCACACTAGGCCACAGTCAAGTAATAAACATGGAACAACATAAGACTAGTTAGTTACACAGCGGCATAATGGACACTTTGAGGACAAATTACATGGGATAGAAATGTTCTACCAGTCCAGTAGTTTGATCCCCTTAAGTTGCTTCACAACACACTCTAGTTTAAATTCTGCTATCAGTTATATCAATGATGTCAAAAAAGTTACACCGCTGTAATTAGGAGCAGAGTCTGACCCTATATCTTTATATTATTTCTTTTTCATTTGAGGAATGCTTCACCTTCCATTTATTTTAATCTTAAACTATTATTCTTAAGCATGCCACAGCATTTTTCTGTTAAAAAATCCTGCTTTTATGACGTATGAGGCTCGGACAGATAAATGAATAGAGAGAGATTCTGATGATCAAGAGGGGCTGTAAGTTTTGTCAATGCAAGGCGACCATATGAATATTATTTAATACCATTACCACATTCCACAGTAATGGCACATGGACATTTTGTCTCAAAATAGTGACACTGTATGATTTTCCACCACTAGAGTAGATTTAATTAATTATTTATTTGACTGGAGATTTTTGACGTCTTATGTAGATTTATTTATTTATTTTTAATACCTAATAAAGTGAAATGAAATGAAGGGAGGGTGCTCACAAAGCTCATCACAATCCTGTAGTCAGTTGAGGAACAGTGCTGATCTGTTTCAGAGGAAATCCTGTCTGGTTCCTCATTCAGCCAGGTGAATGATGCCTTCACAGGGACCTTGTGTGTAATGGGATAGAGCAGAGGCATTCTGAATGCTCTGACAATAGGATGAAGAAGGCCAAGAAAGAAGAAAAATATTTAAAATATTATTTAAAGCTGAAATTTGATTTATAATGTCTGACCCTGGGAAAAAGTTTAAGTTTAGAAAAAAAAAATATCAGCTTGAGATGCAGGGATATAACAATAATAAAATCAACAACAATAAATTAATTCCTGATACAGTTGTCAGGAGATTAATATTTTTTTGTTTGTTTTGCATTACAATAATTCAAAAGTTGCTCCTGAAAATATAATTTTGCAGAAAATTAATCCACAATGTGTGGACTAACCACTTTGACTACTGTGGTGTTTTCTTAACAACTGAATTATTCCATTTTAATACTGACCGACCAGGCATGTTCAATATTCTTTATTTTGTTTCACTGAAAAAGCTGTTATGACCTATTGGAGCAATCATCTGTCACCTGAAAAATTCACTAACTCGGTCTTGATATGATAGACTATATGGTGTGTTAGAAGGGGCATTATAGTTCATCACACCAATGGCACCAGCATTCATCTGAGAGTCTGTGACACATGAGAAGGAGCCTGTGCCATCTCAGTAATGTTATACACTTTTTAAAAGTCCTTAATTAAATATTTTCATGACTATTAAGAGAAGCCTGGGAGGCTATCTAATCAATAACATACCTTAAAACCTCAGTTATGTAGACAACAGACTGCCCATAATGAAGCAGAAGATGTCATTTGTGACAATTACTGTAGTGAAACCGCAGACCTGCATTTTTTGGCACAAGACCATTTTTGCCACATCAGATGAGGCCACTGGTCCACAAGGCTGACAATCTGCCTCACAAAATCTTCAGCATTAATAGTGTGGCTGATGCTTGCCACAAGCAAAGCAAAATAAATCAGAAATCCCACAGTGCTAATAACCCAGAGTGTGGTGTTTTAAATGGATCAGAAAGTCCTTCCCATCTCTGAAGGTGTTCACTTTATACCTGGAAAGCAGCTGACCTGATAACTTTTATTTTACTTTGCATAATTATTAGGGTCTACAAGTCCTACTATTGTTCTTGAAATGTAAGTACTATCATAGGTAGACCACACAAGGGAAAACTGCTGTATTTTAACAAAAGGCTTTAATTGTATATGCAAACACCAGTTGGTGGCATACTTTTAGATGCAGAGCTCTGTTCTCTCTTTTGTATTAGTAGAAGCATTGGCAGTAGATTGAAGGAACTGATTACTTTCCACTGTTCGGCACTGGCGAGGCGACATTTGGAAATTGTGCCCAGTTTTGGGCTCCCCATTACAAAAAGAATGTGGACAAATGTGAGAGTCCAGTGGAGAGGGCAGCACTAATTAAGGGGCTGGAGCACATAATTTATGAGGCACAACAGAGAGAACTAGGCTTGTTTAGTTTGCAGAAGAGAAAAGTGATGGGGGATTTGATAGTGAACTTCATTACCTGAAGATGATTCCAGAGAGGATGGAAGTAGACTGTGCTCAGTGGTAGCAGATGATGGAACTAAGAGCAGTGGTCTTAAGTTGCAGTGTGGGCGGTGTCTAGGTTGAATATTAGGAAAAACTTTTTCACTTGAAGAATGGTGAAGCAATGGACTGTGCTACCTAAGGAGGTGGTGGAATCTTCTTCCTTGGGAGGTTTTAAGGTGTGGCTTGACAAAGGCCTTGCTGGGATGATTTAGTTGGCATTGGTCCTGTTTTGAAAGAGGAGTTGTACTAGATGACCTCCTGAGGTCCTTTCTAGCCCTCCTCTTCTAGGATTCTGTAATTTCAAAAATTTTGACTCAGAGTCTTCTGTTTTGTGTAAGTTGAAGACACAATGTGAATGTTACTTACACAGAGTTCTTGATGCTGAGTAACATAGTAACCTGAGTTACTGAATGAATTATCAAAAAAATTATATGTTTCTTAGGTTTGTACATGTGAGAATTAACAGAATTATTTCAATTTCTAGTCAAGCTATGAAGGGCTGAGATACCAACCACCAGCAGCAGCACAATGACTATTTATGTGTAAGTGAAATGATGACATGGATAAATGAAGGAGAAACATATGTCCCCTGGGTTCTTCAAGATAGTTGCCCTCTTTGTTACATCTTTCCTTCTGCTTTCTGAGAAAGCTATTAATTACTAAGCAAAAACAAACAAGACATGATTAAGTGGACACGTCTTGCAAGAGGGCTTAAAAGTGTTGAATTGTGGCTGTATTCTAGCTATAATTACTGCCAACAGCACATCATTATCTTAGCCCCAACAAGATGGTCTTACAACTACATGACAGATTTTTTTTCCCTGTTAAATTAGGGTGTGAGAATTATATTGAACCTGTTTGTTTTTCCTCTGAGTTATTTTTATTGTTTTTAATTGACAGTGTTAGACATCTTCCCAGGTAGGTGGAGCTCATTAGCCTGGTAAGGCAGTCCATCTAGGAGAAGGAAAACTCTGATTCAAAACCTCCGCTGCCTTGCGGCTATGTCCAGTCGCGGAAAGGTTTCAGGAGTAAACCTCGAGGAAAAATCCGGAATTGGAGCCCCTAAGGCGGTTCATCGTTATTTATAACCTCATTCTGGCAGCTCCTGCAATGGCTCTGGTGCCAAATTGTAGCGGCTTTGCTGCTCCTTTGGGCCCATCAGCATCGTGGAAAGGGGGGACATGCTACATGGGCAACAGCCTGCCCTCCATATTACACTGCCCAGGCTTGCATCCTAATCTGCACCTACAACCTGGAGAGGGCACTCCAGCTGTGCCTGTGGTGTTAGCACAACACGGGGAGTAACAGTTACCGGTTATAAGTCATCACCCAATTGGCATAGAGCGTGACGCCAGGGGTTGCTCCTGACGGTGGGAGGGATCTTCGGATCTCATTGGACAGCTACCGCCCGCCTTAAGCTGGGTAGCCCCCAGCCAGTAAGGTGCTATCCCGCCACGGTCTGCTATCCTCATTGGGTGCATGGGGATTAGGAACAGCAGACTGAAACCACTGCACCAGGCAACAAAAGAACGCAACAAAAAAGATTAGTTTTAAAGCTGGGGTGTTGGAACGTCCGGACTATGATGACTGGCCTGTCTGAAAAGATTCAGGACATCAGTGATTTCAGAAAGACAGCTGTTATAAACGATGAGCTCAAGAGACTGCATGTAGACATCGCCGCCCTCTAGGAAACGCGGCTGGCAGACTCAGGCAAACTGAAGGAGAAAGACTATACGTTCTACTGGCAAGGAAGGGGCTCTGATGAGCCCAGAGAACATGGAGTAGGCTTTGCAGTGAGAAATAGCCTGCTGAGCTCGGTAGAATTAGGTAGCAATAGCTCGGCGCACCTTCAGGCTCTCCAACTCAACACCACCGAAGGTCCCATTACCCTCGTCAGCATCTATGCCCCAACATTGTCGGCCGCGTCAGACGCAAAAGACGAGTTCTATGCGAACCTCACATTCATCATCAATAGCACACCAAACAAAGAACAACTTATTCTCTTGGGTGATTTTAATGCCAGAGTGGGTGCTGACCATGATTCGTGGCCATCCTGCCTTGGGCGATTCGGCGTGGGAAAAATGAATGAGAATGGAGAACGATTGCTCGAGTTATGTTCATACCATGGCCTTTGTATCACTAATTCCTTTTTCAAGACCAAGCCCCAACACAAGGTTTCCTGGAGACATCCACGCTCAAAGCACTGGCACCAGTTGGACCTCATTGTGGTGAGGCGCACCGCCATCAAGAATGTCCTTCATACGTGCTCTTACCATAGCGCCGACTGCGATACAGACCATTCACTGGTGTGCTGTAAAATCAGGCTGCACCCAAAGAAGTTTTATCGCACTAAGAATCAAGGGAACCCCCGCATCGACGTCAGCAAAATGTCCCAACCAGACCTCGTGGAACAGTTCGCAGTGACTTTTGAGAGAGAGCTGGGTAACTTACAACCCAGGGACTCCGCCCCGGAAAAGTGGAGGACTCTGCGGGATACCATCTACTTCACAGCAATGACTGTCTTTGGGAAGAAGACATCAAAGTCATAAGACTGGTTTGAGGCCAAGTCGACCGAGCTGACACCTGTCATTGAAGTCAAGCGCGCTGCCCTTGCCGAGTACAAAAGGTCACCTACAGCTAGGAACCTGCAGATGCTCAGGGCTGCCAGGGGCAAGGCTCAGCAAATTGCCAGGCATTGTGCCAATGAGTACTGGATTCAGCTCAGCGAAGACATTCAGTTGGCTGCCGATATGGGTAATATTAGGGGGATGTACGATGAAATTAAGAGTGCGTGCGGACCAGTCCAGAACAAGACAGCTCCCCTTAAATCTATCACTGGGGAAGTTATCACAGACAAAGGTCAGCAGATGGAGAGATGGGTGGAATATTACTCCAACCTCTACTCCAGAAAGAATACTGTGAACCCCTCAGCTCTTACGGCTGTCGAGTGTCTGCTGACTATGGAAGAACTTGATGTAGAGCCGATGATTGAGGAGCTTAGTAAGGCTATTAACAACTTGGCCCTAAGAAAAGCCCCAGGCAGTGACGGGATTCCACCCAATTTGATCAAACATTGCAGGAATACCCTACTGCTTCCACTATATGAAGTTCTCCGCCAATGTTGGCAAGAAGGAGCTGTACCACAGGACATGAGGGATGCCAAGATTGACACCCTCTATAAGAACAAGGGTGAGAGATGCGACTGGAGATGAGCCTATGTGATAGGTGCCTTCTGGTGGCATCTCTTCAGAAACAGGTAGGAGAGTTACAGGAGGAGGTGTCATGACTCAGGGGTATCTATGCCCTTGAAAAGTTCCTTGACAGTGTCCACAATGAGACCTGCAAGGAAGAGGTCCCTATCCCAATGCCAAGGGCTACTGCCACAGCTCTGGAAATGGTTGGGATGCCTATGGCAGAGGAAGGACACTGGCAGCTGGTCACCTCTGGCAGTAGACAGTGCTCCACGCCTGCTCACATCCCACCATCCATTGTGGTGAGGAACCGTTATGCGGTGCTGGACACACTGAAGGAGGTAGAGGAGATGTCATCCACCCCAAAGGCTGGGCAGATCACAACCACCTCACCTAAGAGGAAACGTATGGTTGTGGTGATTGGGGACTCACTCCTGAGAGGAACAGAGGCACCCATCTGTTGCCCTGACAAGGCCTCTAGAAAGGTATGCTGCCTGCCAGGTGCCCGTATCCGTGATGTAATGGAGGCATTGTCAAAAATCATCTGCCCCTCAGACTACTACCCCATGCTTCTTATCCATGTGGGTACCAATGATACTGTGAGAGGTGATCCTCAGCAGATCAAAGGTGACTTCAGAGCTCTGGGAGCGAGGGTGAAGGAGTTTGGAGCATAGGTGGTGTTCTCCTCGATCCTTCCAGTCAAGGCTAGAGGCCTGAGGAGAGACAGATGCATCCTAGAGGTGAATGCCTGGCTGCAAAGATGGTGTGGTCAGGAGGGATTTGGCTTCCTTGACCATGGAGTCCTGTTTCAGGACAGAGGATTGATAGGCAGAGATGGCCTTCACCTGTTCAGGAAGGGGAAGAGTGTGTTTGGGCACAGACTGGCTGACCTAGTGAGGAGGGCTTTCAACTAGGTTCAACGGGGGAAGGAGACCAAAGCCCACAGGTAAGTAACAATGTGGGTGATCTGGGGGAAGGAATGGAACTTGGGGGGTGCTGGGACTGTATCAACAGCAATAAAAGAGAAGGTAGTTGGAACATTGGGGGGGGAATCAAATAATTGTCTTAAGTGCTCTACTGAAGCCCCAATATGTGAGGAGAGTAGGGGGAGGAGAGCTCCAAGAAAAAATGCAAGGAGGTTTATGTAATAGAATTGGAAATCAACATGACAAAGTAGGGCAATTGGCTGAGTATCTTAGGTGCCTATACACTAATGCGAGGAGCCTGGGAAATAAGCAAGAAGAATAGGTAATACTAGCACAGAGAAGGAACTATGATATTATAGGAATAACGGAGACATGGTGGGATAGTGTGCATGACTGGAGCTCTGCCATGGATGGGTATAAACTGTTCAGGAAAGACAGGCAAGGAAGAAGAGGGGGAGGAGTAGCGTTATATGTAAAAGAGCTCTATGACTGCTCAGAGCTCCATTATGGAAGTGGAAGCGTGCCAATAGAAAGTCTGTGGGTTACATTGAGAGGGGAAAGCAACAAGGGGGATGTTGTGGTGGGTGTCTGCTATAGACCACCAGACCAGAAGCAGGAGGTGGATGAAGTGTTCTATGGACAACTAGCGGAAGCTTCTGGATCACAGGCCCTGGTGCTCATGGGGGACTTCAATTACCCTGACATTTGCTGGGAGGCCAATACAGCAGTGCATGGGCAATCCAGGAAGTTTTTAGAGAATGTTGGGGACAACTTTGTAGTACAAATGCTAGAGGAACCAACTAGGGATCTTGCACCACTCGACCTGCTGCTCACAAACAGGGAAGAATTGATCAGGGAGGTACAGGTAAATGGCAAGCTAGGCAGTAGTGACCATGACATGGTTGAGTTCAGGATTCTGATTAAAGGAAGGAAGGAAAGAAGCAAAACAAAAACCCTGGACTTCAAAAAAGCAGATTTTGGCTCCCTCAGGGAACTGATGGGCAGGATCCCTTGGGAAGCTAATCTGAAGGGGAAAGGAGTCCAAGAGAGTTGGTTATATTTTAAAGAAACCCTGCTAAGGGCACAGGAAGTTGCCATTCCAATTAGGAGAAAGAACAAACATGTGAGGCAGCCAGAATGGCTTAGCAGAGAACTCTGCTCTGAGCTTAAACATAAAAAGGAAGCTTACAGGAAGTGGAAGCTTGGTCAGATGACCAAGGAGGCATATAAAGATACTGCTAGGGACTGCAGAGATAAAATCAGAAAGGCCAAAGGACAAATGGAGTTGCGGCTAGTGAGAGATGTAAAGGATAACAAGAAGGGGTTCTACAAGTATGTTAATAACAAGAAGAGGATCAGGGATGGTGTAGGCCCCTTGCTGAATAGGGCAGGCATCCTTGTGACAGAGGATGAGGAAAAAGCTAAGGTGCTCAATGCTTTCTTTGCTTCAGTTTTCACAGGCAGGGTCAGCTCCCAGCCCACTACCATGGGTGTGTCAGATGGGAGAGAAGAAGACAGGCCCTTGGTGACGGAAGGTTAGGTTAGGGACTGCTTAAAGAAGCTGGATGTGCAGAAGTCCATGGCGCCGGATGAATTGCATCGAAGAGTGCTAAGGGAATTGCCTGATGAGATAGCAGCACCGCTGGCCGTTATCTTTCAAAACTCATGGAGAACGGGGGAGGTGCCAGAGGATTGGAAAAAAGTAAATGTAGTGCCTATTTTCGTGAAAGGGAAAAAGGAGGATCCGGGGAATTATAGACCAGTCAGCCTTGCCTCAATTCCGGGAAAAATTATGGAGCAGATTCTCAAAGACTCCATCCTCAAACACTTAGAGGAAAACAAAGTGATCAGGAACAGTCAGCATGGATTTACCAAGGGTAAATCATGCCTGACCAATCTCATCTCCTTCTATGATCAGCTGACTGGTTTTCTGGATGCAGGAAGAACCGTTGATGTGATATGCCTTGATTTTAGCAAGGCTTCTGATACAGTTTCCCACAGCATTCTCACTGGCAAATTAAGGAAGTATGGGTTGGATAGGTGGACTATAAGGTGGATGGAAAACTGGCTAGATCAACGGTTTCAGCGTGTAGGAATCAATGGTTCCATGTCTAGCTGGCAGCCAGTCACGAGTCGGGTGCCCCAGGGGTCGGTCCTGGGGCCGGTTCTGTTCAACATTTTCATCAATGATCTGGATGATGGAATAGACTGCACTCTCAGTAAGTTTGCGGATGACACCAAGCTGGGGGGACCAGTAGACACGTTGGAGGGCAAGGACAGGATTCAGGGAGACTGAGATAAATTGGAAGAGTGGGCCAATAGAAATCTTATGAGCTTCAATAAGGACAAGTGTAAAATCCTGCATGTGGGACGAAAAAACCCCATGCATCGCTACAGGCTGGGAAACATTCAGCTAAGTAGCAGCAGTGTAGAAAAGGACCTGGGGGTCATGGTGGATGGGAAGGTAGATATGAGTCAGCAGTGTGCTCTTGCTGCCAAAAAGGCCAATGGCATACTGGGCTGCATCAAAAGAAGTATTACCAGCAGATCAAGGGACGTGATCATTCCCCTCTATTCTGCACTGGTGAGGACACATCTAGAATCCTGTGTTCAGTTTTGGGCTCCCCACTACAAAAAGGACAGGGACATGCTCGAGAGAGTTCAGAGGAGGGGAACGAAAATGATTAAAGGGCTGGAGCACAAGCCCTATGAGGAAAGACTGAAAGCATTAGGCTTATTTAGTCTGCAGAAGAGAAGTTTGAGGGGGGATTTGATAGCAACCTTCAACTACTTGAAGGGATGCTCTAAGGAAGATGGAGCTCGACTGTTCTTGGTAATAAGAGAGGACAGAATGAGGAGCAATGGTCTCAAGTTGTGGTTAGGGAGGTTGAGGCTGGATATTAGAAAAAACTTTTTACTTGGAATGAGCTCCCAAAGGAGTTGGTGGAGTCTCCATCTTTGGAGGTGTTTAAGGCCCGGCTGGACAAAACCATGACTGGGATGGTTTAGTGGGATTGGTCCTGCCTGTGGCAGGGGGTTGGACTAGATGACCTATGAGGTCCCTTCCAACCCTATGATTCTATGATTCTAACTATAGAGGCATTTCCCTTCTCAGCATTGTCGGCAAAGTCTTTGCTCGGGTCCTGTTGACCCACCTACAGAAGCTGGCAGAACGCGTTTACCCAGAGTCACAGTGTGCCTTCCGAGCTGAAAGATCTACCATAGATATGATCTTCTCCCTTCATCAGCTTCAGGAGAAGTTCAGAGAACAGCAGATGCCTCTGTATATTGCTTTCATTGACCTCACTAAGGCGTTCGATCTAGTTAGCAGAGAAGGCCTCTTTCAGATTCTTTCAAAGATTGGCTGCCCCCCAAAACTGCAGAGCATGATCGAATCTTTTCACACTGACATGAGGGGTATTGTACAGTTTAACGGCAGCCTCTCCGAGCCCTTCAGCATCTATAGTGGTGTTAAACAAGGCTGTGTTCTTGCTCCGAAACTCTTCGGGATTTTTTTCTCCCTGCTCCTAAAGCATGCCTTTGGCACTGCGACAGAGGGGATCTACCTGCGTACTAGAACAGATGGCAGGCTTTTCAACCTTGCCCGTCTTAGAGCTAAGACAAGGACACGTGAGGCTATTATCAGAGACATGCTGTTTGCAGATGATGCAGCAATTACGACGCACACCCAGCATGAACTTCAGGTACTAATGGACCGCTTCTCCAAGGCCTGCAAGGATTTTGGGCTGACTATCAGCCTGAAAAAGACCAACGTTCTGGGTCAGAATACTGATGCACTGCCAGTCATTCATATTGATGATTATGAACTTGTGGTCGTCCGTCAGTTCACTTACCTGGGATCTACCATCGCTGATAACCTCTCCCTGGATATAGAAATTGATAAGAGGATTGGGAAGGCAGTTACAACATTCGCCCGCCTCACCACTTGTGTTTGGAATAACTCCAAGCTGATGGTAAAGACCAAGATAGCAGTGTATAGAGCCTGCGTCGTCAGCACATTGTTGTATGGAAGTGAGTCATGGACCACGCACGCCAGACAGGAGAGAAGACTCAACACTTTTCACCTGCGAAACATCCGCCGCATCTTAGGCATATCCTGGCAAGACAGAGTGTCTAATGCTGAGGTCCTGTCTCGTGCTGGCCTTTCCAGCATGTTCACTCTCCTCAGGCAGCGCAGGCTGAGATGGCTGGGACATGTCCATCGCATGGAGGATGGCTGCATCCCAAAAGACATTCTGTATGGAGAGCTGGCATCCGGGAGGAGAACTACTGGCCGCCCCCAATTGCGTTACAAGGACGTCTGCAAGAGAGACATGAAAGCACTTGCCATTGATACTGAGTCCTCGGAGAACCTTGCAGATGATCGCTCAAGGTGGAGAAGTATTCTGGCCCAACACCTCAAGGCAGGGGAAGAAAAACTGATGAACATCACAACAGACAGGCGGGTGTGTAGAAAGGAGCGCAACACATCCAATAGACTAGAGACTGCACATAGATGTGACATTTGCAATAGAGACTGCCATTCTCGTATTGGTCTTTTCAGTCATAAACGATGCTGTTCCAACCGAGCAGATGATTAGTACATCTAAGATGCATCATTCATGGTCAATTTTGACCGATGGAGGCCATAGTAGTATAGTTAGACATTGTATATTCCACGTATTCTTGACACATAGTATAACATGCCTGAATGTCCAATATCTACCATGTACAGTTTTGGAGTTTAAGACCAGAAGAGACCATTATGATCACCATCCTATGACCTCTTGCATGACACAGACCACAGAAACCAGCCTGATTTTTCTGCAGGGGATTAGAGAATGAGGAAAAGCCTGAGCAATGGGACAGAGAAACCAGGTATTATTGATGGAACATACATAACTGAGGGATTTACAAGGACTCACTGGAAGTTTGGGCAAGAGAATGGAGCATATTTTCAAGGCAAAGGAGAGGCTATTTACCTCTCAGCTCATCTAAGGAAGAAGATTGCTAGTTGAGAGAGAAAACAAGACATTCTTGGGACTATGAGCTGCAGGAAAAGTATCCTGGATAACCTAGACAGCCCTGCCCTAAGCCCAGCGAATGCTTCGGAGAAAGTGAGGAAACAGAGACAGGGAAATTTGCATAGGTATGTTGATTAGTTTATCTGTATCTGTGTATTTTTTGTGCTAGCTAAGTAAAGAATAATGATCATTGGAATCCTGTGCTTGCTTCACCTATTGCATGCTCCTTCAGAGTTGAACTGTATCCTAGGAAACCCACATGGCATGTTTATGCTATGGGAGAGCTTGAGAGGTCAGCACTGGTAGTTGGACAGTTGAATTGGAGGTCTCAGCTCTCAACAGGGAATGCTAAACAGAGGAGCTGCACCCTGAAATGTGCCTAGACACACCGGGTAAGTCCACACACTGTTTAAATTGAAGTAACGCTGGTTATTTCAATTTAAAAAATGGTAGGTCCACATGACGTTCCCTTATTTTGAAATGAGAATATTTTGATATAAGGAAAGCCATATCGATATAATAAAACACAGTGTGGACATGTTATTTTGATTTAACTGTTAAATTGATTTAACACTTTTTTCCTTTCTCCTTCCCAGATGCTGTCCTTTCTCTATATATTGCGTAGGGGCATGGCCCTTCTAGGGGTCCACGTTGCCACACCTCCCATGGTGCCTCTCTCCTAAATCAAAATAGCAAGTCCTGTCCATGGACATGATATTTTGATTTGAGTTTCTAGTGGGACCTGTTAAATTGATTTAACTTATATCAATTTAATGATTTTATATCAATTTTATTAAATCAATATAAGGTAAGTCAATTTAACTGTGTAACTGTGAACATAGCCACCAGCTAGAAGCAATGCCTTGGGCTCCATTCTGATGTAAGATGCATAAATTACATGGGCCCCAAACATAAATCATTTGTGAGAGTCAAGCGAATAGAGCTGTGTGTTTATGCCAGCTTGCACAGCTATAGCTTTGAGTCTTATTTAGCCTAAAGAACCTTTGTTACAACTGATCATGCACAAAAAAGGCAATAGTCCAGCTGGACTCCTAGGCCTTGTTCACACACAGAGGGCTTGTTTCAAAACAAGATGTTTCGAAACAAGCTGTTTCGAAATAAAGGGTTATTTCGAAACACCTTATTTCCAAAGACAAAAAAGGTGTCTTGGAAATAAGGGAGAGAAATAGCATGTCCACAGTGTGGACTTGCTATTTCGCTTGGGGAGGGGACTGCAGGCACCTGCAGAGTGAAGCGGAGCGGCAGCTCACACCGTGGGTGTCTACAGGGGGCTGCAGACACCCGCAGGGTGAGGCGTATGGCTGCGCTTCACGCTGTGGGTGCCTGCAGGTCCCCCTCTGCACACACCGGCGGGGTGCAGCGCCCGGCTGCGCTGCTCTCTGCTGGTGCCTTCAGTCCCCCTCTGCTGGCCAGGGGACACCCCTCAGCACCCTGGCCAGGGTGCTGAGGGGGCAGCCCTTCCTCCCAGGGTGCTTAGCACCCTGGGAGGAAGGGTCAAATGCTGTTTCGAAACAGCCGTTGTTTCAAAACAGCATGTCCTGCTGGCGTTGTTTCGAAATGAGCCATTTCGAAACAACGCTGTTTCAAAGGGAAACCAGGTTTAAGCCGTTTCGAAGGAATGGCTGCCATTTCGAAACAAGGGGTTTGCTTGTTTCGAAATGGCCATGCGTCATGTGGCCATGGCAATTCTTATTTTGAAACAACCTCGTTGTTTTGAAATAAGAATGCTGTGTGAACACACTCCTAGATCTCAAGGTGAATTATCAGGTCTAGTACTTTTAATAAACATATTTTTATTCACACTCTGACCATATCCTGCCTTTGCAGTTATCACACTCTGACCATATCCTGCCTTTGCAGTTACCAGAGGAAACAAATCAACAAGCTGGGGGTATACTCAAGACACACACCACTCTGATGGTACTTGCTCATCACTTCTAGAACCTGGAGATGATATACTTAAACACTGTGGGAAATAGCAGAGGGACAGGCCATAGTGTAAGACAGGGTTTTAGTTGACTTCACGATTACCTAGCTCTTCCCATACTTCTTAGTGGTAGATTCATCCCAGCTAGACCCCCTCAAGAAGAGTCAGTCCTAGTATTGAAAAGAGGAGAAGAAAGGAGGCAGGAGAAAAGGCAGATTCAGCCTCCCACCTTGGATTATGCTTTCCCTGCCAGATGCTAGCATGGCTCTCCCTACTGGTGGGAAACTTAGTGCCCTCCACAACTAGGCACCTGTTTCACCTGCTGCTATGAATTCTCTTGTTTCAGGAGCCTTCATCTCACCAGCTAGTGAAGAGGTGGAAGGTGAGGGGAGCTCCCTCATGTCTAGAAGAGGAGAAGAAACTCTCCTGCTTTTGCCCATGAAATGGTAGCTATACTGCCTGATATCTCTCTTTGCTCTAACCCTTGAACTATATTTAACAATCAGGATAACACTAAGGAACACTATCTTATTGCTGCCACAAATGGGGGAGATGGGGAGAAGAATTATATATGCTGCACACCCAACTGTTGACTTAGCAGACTCTCAGTGGATTCCAAATACACATATTACAGGGCAAAAATTAAGAGCTTGATTAAAAGGCTGATCGATTACCTATCGCATAGGCTCATTTTGATTGTCACTGGCTACTGCAGTTTCTGAACCAGCATTCTTATTTCCTCAATTTACATACATTTTCATGCTACCAAAAACAATTCCTTAGTGAAACAATTGATGTTTAAAGCAAAAACGAATTATTCCAAGTGAATGCTCTCCCAGCAAGTCTCTTGTTTTATCTGGTCTGTCTTTTAGGATGTAATCTCCCTGGGCAGAGACTGGCTGCGGACCTTGTATAGCACTGAGCACACTGTCAGCACTAAATGGGTGAAAAATAAATAGGTTTGATCATTTCTTTCCAGTTTTCTTGTTTGAACTTGGCATGTGAATATCTGATGGACCAAATTCTCTCCCCTGAAGCCAGACTGAATGGTCTTTTCAAAGGGACACTGATGGACAAAAATCTCCTCCCCCATCTGTGGCTTGCCAATAAAGCCAGTAAAAGTCTAGCACTATAGTTTCAGCACAGCAGTAGCATTCAACTGCAGCTCGGCCTCCTGCATAAGTGAATGACTGGTGAATTCTTGGAAATGCAACTTTTGGGGCTTCTCATCTGTTTGTCCACCATCCCAGTCTACTCCTGAAACATTCCTTTGCACTACAGTGGTCACAAAGCTCAGCATGATGATGGGTGAGCAGTGCAGCACTCCCCTTCTATGGTGTGCCAGTAGATCAGTTCCACTGCCTTGTGGGCTAGACTCTCCACATTAGCATTAAAAATAAACAGCTATACCACAAAAATGCCCTATATAACTGTCATTCAAATAACTTGTCATACTTTTGTCTCTTGCTACCATCCTTCTTTGCATGTGCCCAAACCTTCTGCTTGCTTGGCTGTCCATATAACTGGAAGGTTGTGTATGGTGGTTATGTGAAACTTCTGCACATTTCAATTGCCATATGTCCCTATAATGTCCACAGCACACAGCCTAGACAGATAGATAAATTCAGACTAATCCTGCCTGTGCATAGGGGGAAACAAGTGGAGTTCACCTGTAAAGGGAACATACGTGTGCAGCTGATACTATCTTCTCACAGCGATTGATAAGCAGACTTGGGACAAAATGTGTGAAATGAGCAGCTGTATCTGTTTCCATGGTTGCCAGGCTCTTAGCATTGAGCAGCATGATAGCACCATAAATACAGTAATAGAGTTCATTGTGATCGAGTGTCATAAATGCGGCAAGTGGGTAGTATTAATTGCAGAATGCCAGTCATCTGTGTACAGTAATTCTGCTGCCACATTAGAGAATGTGGTGCAGACAACAAAAGAGTAATACGTTTTTAGAGGTTTCTAGGTTGTCAGTTAGGGGCCTCCCCACCACTTTGGACAACACCTTATTTCAAGGATTCCCTCTCCCCCCTACACTCCTGCTGTGCTCATAACATGAACTCTTCTGAGGCTCTGATAAAAATGTGAAATGTGTTAGTTCATGAAATATGCTGCTACAGAGATTTTAACACCCATGTAGTCTCATTCTTTCTGTAGCTTTGCCAAAAGGAACCAATTTATTTTTGCATTGTTCCAGTCAGAGCTTTTCATCATAACATAAGACTAATATAAGATGTATTTGTATATTTCTGTATCCGTCTGGACTACTTATCTAATAGTATATGTGTTGGGGTTTTGTTTTTAATTGACTGGCTTTGGCTGTCCCTGCTTTCCCTACAGAGGCCCAGATCCTTGGATCCAGCCAAGCTGTAGTCAGCACTGAACCTGAGCGATGAGTAAATGCTGACTTAAAGCCACTTTTGAGTTCCCACGTTTCTGGGAGCAAATGAGGCTGATTCAGTCCCTGTATAAATGTGAGTAACCCTGGGACATTACAGCTTGTGTGGTTTTGACACCAGTTAGGAACTGAACAAGGAGCTCCAAGCACACCTCTCAGTGCATGGGCCAAAATAAAATTGCATGCAGTCAGCCAAAAATTACTCTAACGAATCCCTTATATACATTATTGAGACACTTTTATGTAGCTTTTGCACCATGAAGGAGCCAGGGTTGTATTGGGGTCTGAGACTCTTGAAAATGTCCATAATCCTATTAAGCTGTATGAAAGCACAGAATGGTCATTGAATGAAAATGTAAAGTACTGGAAAAAATCAGAATGATACCTGAGAATGACATAGCGTATATTTCCCCTTTTAAATCAATTCTTCCATACTTAATCACATAAGATGGAAAATTAAATGGAATATTCCTCGGTCACCATGCTATAAATCAAACACTAGCTGGATTGGTAGAGAAACTTTCACCAACAGTATTCTATTGTATAGTTGTTTATTTCAGGGCTTCTAGTATCATCTTTTGAAGCATCTGGTACTACCCACTGTTGGGGACATCCTTGCTTTTTTTGCTTTACTAGATTAATATGGCTGCCCCTTTAGAACTTGGATTAGAAGATGTGATTTGGACTAGTAGTTACATTATTGATTTAATTTTGATTTCCAAGATGTACCACCCCATTGCTATATTTCCAGTACTAACGAAAGATCAATAACAGTGTGAACCTTATCTAAACTATTAGAACCTCATGGTTCTGCGAAACTGGACTGAAATACTCTTAAGAATATAATACTTTCTATTTCCTGTTGGATTGGAAATACAGAGAACAATGAAGAGATATTTCCTTGCAATAATTACATATTTCCACTTGCGGCCCTGGCTGGATGTTCTTAGTGAGCTCATCAAAACATGATGCTACCAGAGAACAGCTGCACCCCTGTAGTGCTTCATTGTAGATGCTATCCATACTTGAAAGGAGGGACTTTCCATTGGCATAGGTAATCCACCTTCCTGAGAGGTTGCTTAGACTCAGGTGTATAGAGTTTTCATACCAGAGTGATGTAGCTGAGCAGATTTAATTTTCTAGCATATACTACATCTGCTATAATCTGATGTCAGTCTTCATACAAAGCTCCAGCTAACTTCAGTATGGTGCTCAGATTTACAGTAGTGGAAATGACTGCAGTTTGTGCTTCCACCAGACTGAACAGAGTGAGATGCAGAATTTGTCTCAATGTCTTTATGAAACCCTGCACAAGTAAAAGAAAATTGCAGATGACAGCAAATTTATAACTGAGTAGACCGTGGGCAATATACCATAAAAATGAGATTATCATATATGCTCCCAGTGAAGTTCTGCTATAATGTAGTTTTGTGGTTAAGGTATATTAAATAAGCATTGTCCACGGAAGCCAAACTGCATACGGCACTCTTACACTAACAGCCACATCGCCTTGGGCAGTTTTAGCTAGGAACTTTTCTCTCTGGCATAACGTTTACAGCACAAGACTGAGGGGCAGATCTTCAAGGGTATTTAAGTGCCTAACTACCACAGGAGTGAGGTACCAAAATACCTGTGAGGCTCTGACAGTCAGAGTCAAGACCAAAGAAGGGTCTTCTCTGCCAGCTCCGAAACTGATGAGCTTTATAATCCTGAACAAATCAATTAAATCCTATGCTGCTCAGGCAACCAGCTTTTCTTTATAGAATAGTGGGACTGGAAGGGACCTTGAGAGGTCATCTAGTCCAGTCCCCTGCGTGTCACCTGCATACCGCCCCGCCAGCTGTAGGGGCCACGGCATGGGCATGGGCATGGGGCCGGCTCTGGCTCATGTGGTTGTGTGTGTGTGTGGGGGGGGGTGTAGAATGGCTCTTCTCCCCTTTTGCGTTGCCAACCCCTAATCTAGAACATCCCTGACAAATATATGTCTATCCTGCTCTTAAAAATCTACAATGATGGAGATTCCACATACTTTCCTAGGCAATTTATTCCAGTGCTCAACTATCCTAACAGTTAGGAAGTTTTTCCTAATGTCCAATCTAAACCATCCTTGCTAAAAATTTAAGCCCATTGCTTAATGTTCTATCCTCAAAGATTAAGGAGAACAATTTTTTCTCCCTCTTTTTTGTAACAACCTTTTATGTACTTGAAAACTGGCATATCACCTCTTTCTCTTCTCTTTTTCAGATTGAACAACCTATTTTTTTCAATCTTCCTTCATAGGTCAAATTTTCTAGACCTTTAATAATTTTTATTGTTGTTCTCTGGATTTTATCCAATTTGTCCACATCTTTTCCTGAAATGTGGCGCTTAGAACTGTGTATCATACTCCAGCTCAGGCCTAATCAGTGTGGAATAGAGAAGAAGAGTTACTTCTTATGTCTTGCTTACAACACTCCTGCTAATACCCCCCACCCCCAGAATGATGTTTGCTTTTTTGCAATAGTGCCATTCTTTTGACTCGTATGTAGCTTGTGGTCCACTATGACCCCCTACATCCCTTTCCACAGTACTTCTTCCTAGGCAGTCATTTCCAATTTTTTATGTTTGCAACTGATTGTGCCTCCCTCAGTGGAGTACTTCACATTTGTGCTGGCTAAAGTTCATCCTATTCACCTCAGAAAATTTCTCTAATCTGTTCAGATAATTTTGAGTGTTAATTCTATCCTCCAAAGCACTGAAGGTATCCTGATCAGGAAAAATGGCAGAATAGACAGAGTTGTGCAGTATTGTAGAATACGGTCAGGACTTGTCTTGGTGCTGTCTGTCACAAAGAAAGAATGAGCTCCCTTCAAAAAATAAAATAAAAAAAATTAAAAATCCCCTATGTAGTCTGGTGGGTGTTATAATAATCTGTTGTCATCAACCACCAGACATATCTTCTCTACCTTCACCGTGTTATTTGAATAGCTGGCAACTAAGGAAGCAGGAAGGAAGACTGAGAACAAGTGGAAAAATCCTGTTTCAGTCTGGATGGTTTATTTCATAGGAGGGAATTTAAAAAAAAATGCTATACTATGATTGGGCAGAAGGAGAAGAAGAATGTCCCTGTTTCCAGTGTACCATCCATGAATCCTAATCAGAAGAACTGATCCAGGTGTTTCTCAGTTTGATTAATTTTGGTGGTTTGTATCCAGTGCCAGAATAGAGTGTTTCTTGCACTGAGTTTTGAGCTATTTGGTGGTAAAAAAAAATTGCTTGGTTGTGGAGGTGGCTTTCTTTTGTATACAAAGAAACAAAATCTCTGTTTGCATTTCAGTATATGATGTTTGCAGAGACTGTAGAGGTGTTGTTGGATGATGGACCAAAATCTAGGGGTTAGGCCGTATCCCTAACCTATCCTTAGACTGTTCATGGAAGCCTTCCATAGCTTGTTCTGGAGAAACCTGTTAGGTCCATTGATGTGTGAGTAGCCACTTCCTCTTCTTGGTCCTCTGATTCTGGTATGCCTAATATAGGCCCAAAGGAGAGCAAGAAGCATGCAGACTCAAACCTACTCCACAGGAATTATCTGTCTCCCTCAAGAGGGTCTTATTTGTGGCTAAAGTAATGAAACCATATAAAACCGATGTCGTGCACTTCTCCCCAATTATTTACAGAGGCATCTTATGGCACAAGCTTTGGCTCCTCCACTTATGATTATATTTGTGCCAAGGTTGGGTGTGCATCTTGGACAATATGATGGTGCGTGCATTTTCTTGGCCATGCACCCAGCACACTCATTCTGCCACATCAGTCCCATATGTAACTTCCTCTGGAAATCACCTAGGATCTCAGACAGTATTTGAAGATTACTGCTGTTGGTGTAGGTTAGTAATGGAAACCCTCTGAAATTGAAGGCTTCAATCTACAATTGCTCTGATGGAAATTTAACATAGTTTTAGCAAAACAGGAGATGGGATCATAATGTTCAACTATCAAGGATTATTTTATAACCCTTTTTGTTGTTGTTCTGTGAAGTAAACCCTTGACCAGGTAATAAAAGAGTTTGGTTTAAACTGACTGGCAAATGTTGACAGGGTGGATAGTTTTAAATACCATAATATGGTATTTTGGAACAGTCCAGAGATCAAATACTACATGATGGCACCATATCACATCTGTGACTGAATATCTATGACACTTACTCAAAATAAATAGCTTCCTCTGAAATCCTGAGCCGCTGCTGGATTCTAAATTGAGATGAAGGACAGTTTGCCAGTGTCTGAAGTTCTGTATTATTTCCAGCTTCCAACTAAAACTGCCTTTATCATTTTAATTCAGATGATGTTTTCTGCTATTATAAATTTATCACACAGATTATTATGCATCCGTGCAGTGTGATAATTATTTTACTGAGGGTTCATTTTGCTGCTTCTCTTAATGTGGATCTTGTGGTTGTGAATTAGTCAAAAAAACCTTGTAAAGTACATTGAAATCATCCAGACAGGCAAAGCAATGCTAATTCCCCACACCACAAAGAATAAATATTTAATTCGCTAAACCTACCTGTGGCTGAAGTGTTCCTCACTTCCTTAAATATGGCTGACAGATGGTGGAAAGATTTTTCTTTTGTATATTTAAAAAGCTGTAAAGAAAGTCACATTGTAAATGGTCAAAGAATCCTCCCACCTGATAAAGATGGCAGAGGAAGGGCTCAATGAAATATTAAAGGATTTCAGATTTCCCACCACTTCTCCATTTGTTGTCAGAGAATTTAAATCTAATGATCTTTGTAGCCATGGTCCCTTTTTATTAAAATGCAATGGCAGGAACCTGAACATCTATTAAATGCTTTCTCCTTTTTCCCCCCACTTCCTCCTCAAAAGTAAAAATTGGAACTAATAATTATAAAAAGAGAACTATATCCTAAAGAAAACAGCAGGGAAGTCCTTTGATTATTTATTGAAGACACTTTTAAAGAGGGTAGCGCTTTGATCATGAATGCCCATTTTCAAAGAATTCCTAACCCTATTCAAGAAGAAGGAAGAGAGGATTGTATTGTGATATTAAGCAAACACATAGTTTTTCATAGCAGCAACAGGCTCTTTAGTGTCTGTATATGAACTGAAAAAGGGAAGATATCCTTGTAGCCTCTAGCAATGCCTACAAAGCATTATTAATGACCACATGAAGTTAAGCTTGAGCCATATAAAAAAAAAGACAAGGGTTTTCTATACAGACAATTGAATATGAATGCTACCTTATCAGTGTTTCCCAGGAGAGTTCCACAGGATCTCAGATGGTCCCTTATTGTTTATACGGTGTCATAAGTGAGTCAACATCTGCTTATGAGCTTTCCTTCTCCACCTCAGAATGACTCCGATACTCCTTGCATTCCTAAAAATACAGAACTACCTTCTGCATTAACAAAAGCAGAGTTAGAGTCTGACCCTGCAACGTGCTAAGTAACTGTTGTAAGTTTCTCTGTATTCTCAACTTAGTTCATGGCATCCCATATTCAAAAGCTCAGACTGATGAGATCCACTAAAATTGATGGTGAGAATCCCACTGATTTGAGTGGGGATTAGATTAGTTCCACTAATAGCAGAAATTGGACTGGACTCATTAGGGAGAAGGGAAGCTACTCCAGACAGATGTACTGTCTTATTTACTGTTTGGGTGGGTACGATAGAAAGCACAGTTCTACTGCTTACCCTATCCACAAGTTGTACTTTGTACTAGTGACTTTCTAACACTGAGCATGGAGATTATCTGAAGGGAAACTGTGTGATATCTGAGGAGACCCTCTCTTTTTCCACAAACCTTTTTTCTTCTTTTTTAACTACTTGTTGAGCATTGCTGTGATCCTTGCTCCAAATTGCTGAGACTTTGTGACGTCTCATTGCCGTCAGCAGCCATTACAGTTATCTCTGACTGTGAGATAGGAGAGAAAACATCTGGAACACTGGATAGCAGAAATACGCCTCAAACATATTTAATTGAGACATTCCTCTGTGAAGGACCAATTATGCTAGGTATTGCACTGAAGTAAACAGGCTATGTCCACACATACATCATTATTTCGAAATAAAGTCCTTATTTCGAAATAAGTTAATTCGAATTAAGAAAATGTTAATTTGAATTAAGGGAAAGCCTGCTTTCGAAACAGCTGTTATTTTGAAATAAGGCTGTTTGGACATGTTGTTTCAAAACAGTTGTTTCGAAACAATGGTGTTTTGAAACAACATGTCCAAACAGCCTTATTTTGAAATAACCATTTCTAAATAACAGCCGTTTTGAAATGAATGGGGTTTAAGCTGTTTCGAAATGACGGTTCTTATTTCGAAATGACAGAGCCTGTCATTTTGAAATAAGAAAATGTCGTGTGGACATTCAGTTTTTTATTTTGAAACAACCACTGTTGTTTTGAAATAAAAGACTCGTGTGAACATACCCTTAGTGACCTCCCTGGCTTAATTCCATCCTGTGGGAGCTCACAAGTCAGGGTGGTTCTCAGGAGAGAAGGGCACAGAAAGACTGTAACCTTTTTTTCAGCTGGATCTACCCTGCTCTGAGCTCTTGTTAAGCAGCACCATCATCAAAAGGAAGAGGAGCAAAGCAAATGGCCACTTTTAGTTAAAATTGTCCCTCCCAAATACATAGTTCTTGGGCCCTAAAAACTCTCTCTGTGGCAGGTCTTCAGAGAGAAAGAAGTTGTCTCAGCTCTGTAGTAGCTGCTTACTAAATTCCCATCTTTGTTGAGTTGCACTGCTTCAATTTCTCCCTTGAATAGTCTCTCAGCAGATTTCATCTAATGGGGTTGTAACTTTTAAAAACTTAAGAACCAAGGGATGTACTTGCACAAGCCTATATAGAACAAGCATATCTTCAAGTTACATGACTATTTGGTTCCCTAGCATCTCCCTCTGCCATTATAACACTGCCCTTATTATATAGTTGCTAGAGTTTTGTTCTGTCATGTTTTAAATGTGCAAAGTAAGAGGGGTACAGCTTCTCTTGGGAGCTTATCCAACCGACTAATACATCTTACCTGAATCTTCCCCCTCTGAACATTCAGCCTGAATGTCTCCCTCAATCCTCCCCTGCTGCAGATGTTAATGTTTTATTTATGTTTAACAGGAGTTGTGGGACACAAAGGCTGTGTTCACACACAGGCATTATTTCAATACAAGTTGTGTCGAAACAACTTGTATCGAAATAATGCCTTATTTCGAAATGACTTTGAATTAACAGTTTGTTAATTCGAATTAAGGAAAAAGCTCAAAGCGAAATAGCAGTTTCAGGCAACAGTTATTT
The DNA here is from genome assembly GCA_007922195.1 of Podocnemis expansa. NCBI lineage: Eukaryota > Metazoa > Chordata > Testudines > Podocnemididae > Podocnemis > Podocnemis expansa. The sequence goes on along the minus strand of ML681995.1, from coordinate 1,897,070 downwards.
CAAAACAAGTCACTGTTGTTTTGAAACAACATGTTCGGACCGCATTGTTTTGAAACAATTGTTTCACAACAGCATTGTTTCGACCCCACATGGGGTTTAAGTTGTTTCAAAACAACGCGGTTGTTTTGAAACAACGGGTGCCGTTATTTCGAAACAACCGTGCGTTGTGTGAACAGGGTATTTCTTATTTCGAAACAACCTCTGTTGTTTCAAAATAAGAGTGCTGTGTGAACACAGCCAAAGGGTCTGGAAAGCTCCCACATTTCTAACCTGGGGATTCACCAAGTGTCAGGGAGACTTCAGTGGGCACAGAAGTTTTATAACTGGTTCTTACAGAAACCTGCCCTCTCCACCAGAGGCAATGGAAACAAAGGAACATAGCAAAAACACAGCATGTTCTGGCAAGCCCAAGCTGCCATACAGTTCTCTGTGGACCACAGCAACACTCTGAGCTGCCAGGAATAAGCCACAATTAAAAATGTCTTATTACTCCCCTTCAACTAAATACATTTACTTCTTTCTAAATCAAAAAGAAGTCATTTTCAACAGGATACAGGTGAGCTGGTTTATGATTTTAAGTACTCCAGTGGCAATGTAGTCAGAAGTCCTGTGTCATGAACATCTCTTTCATCCTTCTAGCAATCCCCTTTTCTCAGCTCCATAGGTTTTTATGGAGTGTCCCAATATCCAAGGGAATTATAAGAAATTTCTGAAAACTTGTATTAAAACAAAATGTTGAAAACCTTGTCCCTGCTCATGTGTTTTGTTGCTCTCTGAGGCAACTTAAGCTCACTGTTTACAATCCACAGATGCCAGCATGAGTGGCAGCAAATGGTAGAGCACGCCAGCTGAGAGTTTTATTTCAAGTTAGAAAATGTTTGTAAGTTGTTTTGAGGATCTCTGTTTGTTTACTAATCATTGCAAGTCAGAAAGGACTTAAAATATGAGCATTTTAGTTAAAATGATTTAACATTAAAGATTTCCATTACACCTATATTCTACAACTCTCTTTTCCTCCCTCAGCAGTTAGTTCATAGGCTAGAAAGGGCCACTGTGATCATATAAGGCCTGGTCTATACAACATGATGAATTCAGTGGCAGTCAATGGGACACATGCAAGCTACTCTACGTAAATTGTAAATAGGCTTCCTACATTCTCAATATGTGGCATTCCCACTATGCTGCACTAATGAGAAATGCCTTTCCAAGGATGTAGTGTTAATCTTTTGTGGGTGTGGATTTATTTAGTTGATTTCCTGATTGATTGAGCTGGTCTCCTGTGCTGTTCATTTGAGCTCACAAAACTGAGCCAATGGTGCTGACCGTGCACCCTGTGTTTGACCTCCTGCATAGCCCAACCCCAGGCCACTGGACTTCCCAAAATAATTCCTGTTAGAACTAGAGAACAGAGAACTAGTGAGATCTAAACAGGATAGGTCTAAGTCATGGAGACAGAGAAAATTAAAGGAACAAAGTTATTCTTTTACCAACTCTTTCTATTATTAGTCCAATCCTGCGAGCTACCAAGCAACCCTCTGCAAAATATTCAGCAATGAAAACTCCTGCTGAAGTCATTAGGGTGCTAATCACTTTTTTCCCAGGATGAAGACATGTTTTTATTAAACACACACACACAATTAAGAGCTTTCATGTAAGATTTCTACTTTTTACTGAAATAGTATTTATTCACCTGTATGTTAATTAGCCTGAAAATACAGGACAAGAAGCGAAATATGCTCAGCCATATATGACAAATTCAAAATGTAGTTTATATTAGCATGTTTAAAACAGGCTAGCTTTGTTGTTTTGGGGGATTTAATGTGATTATGTACAGGGGTGTAGAAGTAGTTCCATGAAACTACAGTTAAATTCTAAATGAGACTTTTCTGCATGATAAAGTTAACAATGGGAAACAGAGACTAATACAATTACTACAGGCACCTACTATAAAGATCATATGTATGTAAATGATCAGGGCAGAGCTGCTAACTTTGTTGCATTATTATTTGAGACTTTGTTGCTCTGCAATTAAGAGAGTGAATTAATTCTCATATTATGTACAACATTATATGCAAGTCTGAAAAAAAAATAAGCAACATCCTATTGTGAAATTCACCATCCTAATACTATGCATAAAAAAATGGATTCAGTAAAAAGTGTGGGCTTTTATGCACAATATATTAGGCATTATTTAAGGTTATAAGAGGTTCCTGAGCTGTATTGACCATCTGAATTATTCTAAAAAATTATTTCAAATGTTTTAGTCAACTCAAAGATGCATTCTGGAAGCATTCTAGTGACCTAATGGGAGTCTTCTTCACTCTCCCGAGGAAGAACAGAGTTCTGTTTTTTAGTCCCTATTTCTCATATGCATAAACTCAGAATCATAGTGTTGGAAGGGACCTCATGAGGTCATCTAGTCCAACCCCCTTCCAAAAAAAGTAGGTCCATTCCCACTAAATTATTCCAGCTAGAGTTTTATCCAGCTGGGCCTTAAACATCTCCAAAGACAGAGATTCCAGCACCTTCCTAGGTAGCCCATTCCAATGCTTTACCACCCTCCTAGTAAGAAAGTTTTTCCTAATATCCAGCCTCGACCTCCCCAGCTGTAACTTGAAACCATTGCTCCTTGTTCTATCCTCTGTTACTACTGAGAACAGCCGAGCTCCATCTTCCGTGGAGCATCCCTTCAAGTAGTTGAAGCTTGCTATCAAATCCCCCCTCAGTCTTCTCTTCTGCAGGCTAAATAAGCCTAGTTTCTACAGTCTTTCTTCATAGGTCTTGTGCTCCAGCCCCTTGATCATTTTTGTTTCTCTCCGCTGGACTCTTTCTAATTTGTCCATGTCCTTTTTGTAGTGGGGAGCCCAAAACTGGACACGGTATTGCAGATGCGGCCTCACCAGTGCCAAATAGAGGGGAATGATCACATCCCTCGATCTGCTGGCAATGCTTCTTCTGATGCAGCCCCGTATGCCATTGGCCTTTTCGGCAGCAAGAGCACACTGCAGACTCATATCCAGCTTCCCATCCACCAGGACCCCCTAGTCCCTTTCTATGGTGCTGCTACTTAGCTGATCGCTCCCCAGCCTGTAACAGTGCATGGGTTTTTTCCGTCCCAAGTGCAGGACTTTGCGCTTCTCCTTGTTGAACCTCATGAGATTTCTGTTGACCCACTGCTCCAATTTGTCAAGGTCTTCCTGAATCGTCTCCCTGCCCTCCAGCATGTCTACCGTTCCCCCCAGTTTGGTATCATCCGCAAACGTACTGAGTGTGCAATAAATCCCATCATCCAGATCATTAATGAAAATATTGAACAGAACTGGCCCTAGGACCGACTCCTGGGGCACACCACTCGTTACTGGTTGCCAACTAGACACAAAGCCATTGATTCCTACATGCTGAAATCGTTGATCTAGCCAGTTTTCTATCCAGCTTACAGTTCATACATCCAACCCGTACTTCTTTAACTTGCTGATGAGAATGCTGTGGGAAACTGTATCAAAAGCCTTGCTAAAATTGAGGTATATCACATCAACAGCTCTTCCCGCATCCACAAATCCAGTCATTTCATCATAGAAGGTTGGTCAGGCATGATTTACCCTTGGTGAATCCATGCTGACTATTCCTGATCATTCTATTTTCCTCCAAGTGTTTCGGAATGGATTCTTTGAGAATCTGCTCCATGATTTTTCCAGGGTTTGAGGTTCGGCTGTCAGGTCTTTAATTCCCTGAATCCTCCTTTTTGCCTTTCTTGAAGATAGGCACTATATTTCCTTTTTTCCAGTCCTCCAGCACCTCTCCCATTTGCCACGAGTTTTCAAAGATAATGGCCAGCGGTACTACTATCTCATCGGCCAACTCCCTCAGCACCCTCGGATGCAGGTTGTCCAGCCCCATTGACTTGTGGACCTCCAGCTTCCTTAGGTAGTCCCTAACCTGACCTTTTGTCACCAAGGGCCTGTCTTCTTCTCTCCAATCTGCCATGCCCAGTGTGGTGGGCTGGGAGCTGGCCCTCCCTGTAAAAACTGAAGTAAAAAAAGCATTGAGCACTTCAGCCTTTTCCTCATCTTTCATCATGGGGATACCTGTGCTGTTCCGTAAGGGACTGACACCAGCCCTGATCCTCTTCTTGTTATTGACATACAAAATCCATAAAAAAGGAAACCCTGGATGCCCCATCATCTTAGACATTGGCACTCTTACTGCTGGCCTATCTGGCTATGTGGACTCCCTCCTCAGACCCTATGTTATCAACATCCCCAGCTATCTTCAAGACACCACAGACTTCCTGAGGAAAATACAGTCCATTGGAGAACTTCCTGAAAACACCATTATGGCCAATATGGATGTAGAAGCGCTTTACACCAACATCCCACACAAGGATGGATTACAAGCTATTAGAAGAACTATCCCAGATGATGACACAGCGCAGCTTGTGACTGAACTTTGCGACTTTGTACTCACCAACAACCAGTTCAGATTTGAGGATCATTTATATCTCCAAATCAGTGACACTGCTATGGGCACCCACATGGCCCCACAATATGCCAACATCTTTATGGGTGACTTAGAACAACGTTTCCTCAAGTCTCATCCTAAGACACCTCTTATTTACCTGCACTACATTGATGACATCTTTATTACCTGGACACATGGCAGGGATGCTCTTGAAGAATTTCACAGAGATTTCAATAATTTCCACAAGACCATCAAATTGAGCCTGGAACACTCCACACAGGAGATCCACTTTCTTCACACTACAGTACAAATCAGGGATAGACGCATCACCACCACCCTATACCGAAAACCTACTGATCGGTATAGTTACCTACATCCTTTGAGCTTCCATCCTAAACGCACCACACAATCCATTGTCTACAGCCAAGCCCTAAGTATAACCGCATCTGCTCTGATCCCTCAGACAGAGACACACATCTTGAGGATCTCTATCAAGCATTCTTGAAACTACAGTACCCACCTGGGGAAGTAAGAAAATAAATTGACAGAGCTAGACGGGTTCCCCGAAGTCATCTACTACAGGAGAGACCCAAGAAAGAAAGCAACAGAACACCACTAGTCACCACATACAATCCTCAAGTCAGACCTCTGCAAAAGATCATTAAGGACCCACAGCCTATTCTAAAAGATGATCCCTCTCTCTCTCAAGCATTAGGAGACAGACCACTCCTTGCTTATAGGCAGCCCCCTAATCTTAAACAGATACTCACCAGCAACTACAGATATAACAACAGGAACATTGAAGCAGGCACACACCCCTGCAAAAAACCATGCTGCCAAGTCTGCCCATGTATCTATACAACAGACACCATCATAGGTCCTAATCAAGCCTGCTACTCCATCAAAGGCTCATTTACCTGCTCATCTACTAATGTGGTCTATGCCATCATGTGCAAGAAATGCCCCAAAGCTTATATATTTGACAAACAGGATGATCGCTCCGTAAGAGACTGAATGAGCACAGAGCTGATATCAGAAATCAAAGAACAAAGAAACCAGTTGCTGAGCACTTCCATCTTCCTAATCACTCAATGACGGATTTGTTAACGACTGTCGTTAGAGATGCACCTGGGACATCGAGACTTCAAAGAGAAACAGCTGAACTCGAATTAATATGCAAGCTAAATTTTGTGAAAGCAGGACTTAATTGAGACTATGGGTTCTTTTCCCATTACAAAGGGTAATTTGACTTCAGGCTTCCCATGGTTTGAGCCTGAAAACTGCTCTGATTTGCTGTTACTTTATGACCTGATCCTATGTTTTACATCCCCTTGCATTTAGTTTCATTCCTTTCTGTAAGTTCACCCATCTTCGAAGCATCTGAGGAAGTGGGATCTTGTCCCATGAAAGCTCATGCAAAAAATAAATGTTAGTCTTAAAGTGCCACACAACTCCTTGTTGTTTTTATACTTGTGGAACCCCTTCCTGTTATCCTTCACATCCCTTGTTAGCCGCAACTCCAGTTGTCCTTTGGCCTTTCTGATTTTATCCCTGCATTCCTGAGCAATGTCCTTATATGTCTCCTTAGTCATCTGTCCAAGCTTCCACTTCCTGTAAGCTTCCTTTTTATGCTTTAGCTCAGTGCACAATTCTCTGTTAAGCCACACTGGGCGCCTTCCACATTTGCTGTTCTTCCTGCTCATCACAATGGTATCTTCCTGTGCCCTTAGCAGGGTTTCTTTAAAATGCAACCAGCTTTCTTGGACACCTGTTCCCTTCAGATCAGCCTCCCAAGGGATCCTGCCCATCAGTTCCCTGAGGGAGCCAAAATCTGCATTTCTGATGTCCAGGGTCTGTGATTTGCTTCTTTCCTTTTTTCCATTAATCAGCATCTTGAACTCTAACATCTCATGGTCACTACTGCCTAGCTTGCCATTAACTTCTACGTCCCCAATCAATTCTTCTCCGTTTGTGAGCAACAGGTCAACAGCTGCAAGGCCCCTAGATGGTTCCTCCAGCATTTGTACCAGGAAGTTGTCCTCAACACTCTCCAAAAACTTCCTGGATTGCCTGTGCACTGCAGTGTTGGCCTCTCAGCAGATGTCAGGGTAGTTGAAGTCCCCCATGAGAACCAGGGCCTGTGATCTGGAACTTCTGCCAGGTGTCCATAGAATGCCTCATCCACCTCCTCCTTCTGGTCTGGAGGTCTATAGCAGACACCTGCCGCAACATCCCCCTTGTTGCTCTGTCCTTTAAGCTTAACCCAGATTTTCAACTGGCTCAGCTCCACTTCCATAATGGAGCTCTGAGCAGTCATAGAGCTCTTTTACATATAGTGCTACTCCTCCCCCTCTTCTTCCCTGCCTGTCCTTCCTGAGCAACTTATACCCATCCATGGCAGAGCTCCAGTCATGCAAGCTATCCCACCATGTCTTTGTTATTCCAATTATATCATAGTTCCTTGTCTGTGCCAGTACTACCAATTCTTCCTGCTTGTTTCCCAGGCTCCTTGCATTTGTGTACAGGCACCTAAGATACCAGGCTGATTGCCCTACTTTCCCAAGTTGATTTTCAGTTCTTGTATTTTCTCCTGGGATTGTCCTCCTGCACCTGCCTCACGTGTTAAAGCTTCATTAGAACATGTAAGATAATTATTCAATCCCCCCGCCCCATGTTCCATCTACCTTCTCTTTTATCCTTGGTGTTACATTCCCTGTTACCCCCAAATTCCATCCCTTCACCTGTGGGCTTTGGTCTCCTTCCCTCTTCAAACCTAGTTTAAAACCCTCCTCACTAGGTCAGCCAGTTGATGTCCAAATACGCTCTTCCCCTTCCTCGACAGATGGAGTCCATCTCTGCCTAGCAGTCCTTCCTCCTGGAACAGCATTCCATGGTCAAAGAAGCCAAAGCCCTCCTGACGACACCATCTTCACAGTCAGGCGTTCATCTCTAGGATGCATCTGTCTCTATGCAGACCCCTACCCTTGACCGGAAGGATCGAGGAGAACTCTACCTGTGCTCCGAACTCCTTCACTTGTGCTCCCAGAGCCCTGTAGTCACCTTTGATCTGCTGAGGATCACCTCTCGCAGTATCATTGGTTCACACATGGATGAGAAGCATGGGGTAGTAGTCAGAGGGGCAGATGATTCTCAACAATCCCTCCATAACGTCTCAGATGCGGGCACCTGGCAGGCAGCATACCTCCCTCAAGGCCTTGTCAGGGTGACAGATGGGTGCCTCCGTCCCCCTCAGAAGTGAGTCCCCAACCACCACAACCCTATGTTTCCTCCTAGCTGTGGTGGATGTGATCCTCCCAGTCTCAAGGGTGCATTTCGTTTCCTGTTCCACCTCATCCATCGTCTCTAGCGTTGCGTAACGGTTCTTCACCACAATGGAGGGAGGGATGGGAGCAGGGGTGGAGCACTGCCTGCTGCCAGAGGTAACCAGCTGCCAGTGTCCTGCCTCTGCCATAGGCATCCCATCCTTCTCCAGTGGTGCAGCAGTAGTCTTCGGCACCTGGAGCGTGTCCTCCTCTTTGCATCTCTCTTCATGAATGCTATAGAGGAACTTCTCCAGGGCATGGATACTCCTTAGCCTAGACACCTCCTCTTGTAACTCTCCCAACCTGCCTCCTGAGAGATTCCACCAGAAGACACCTGTCACATTGATTCATCTCCCCAGCCTGATCATCGGAGACAGAGAACTGCAGGCTGCAGTCCCTGCAAGTCCATACCAGAATCTGGGTAGAGAGATCAATGCTCAGGATGTCCGTCTGGCTACAGGGACAGGTGGAGGAGATGGGGCGCTGGCACAAGCAGTGCGGCTCCTCTTCACCCCATGCATCCAAGAGGAGAGAAACAAGTCCTAAGAATGTCACAAACTAAGAGCAAAATTATAGTCATTCCTTTGAATTGTCCTGTGGAACTCCATTGTGTGAAATCATTTAGTGTTATAATGGTCATCCTATTAGTGTAAGAGGAGCCTTGAATGAATCAGAGTCTGCTCCAGCCCTCTTTGAAATGAATGAGAGCTTTTGTATTGACTTCAAAGGACACAGCACCAGGTGCTAAGGGTACAGATTATACAATTGAAACTGACACAGCGATTCAGAGAGCAAACTTTTATCACATTTTCATTCTGTTAGGGTATGTCCACATTTCATTTGCATGCCTGTGGATGGCCCATATCGGATGCCACTTGTTCGCAGGGCTCAGCTGAAAAACTGCAGTTTAGATTTTTGGGCTCAGACTGAAGCCCAAGCTCTGGGACTCTCCCATTTCATGGACAGCTGCAAAAACACAACACTGAAAAATGTGTGCCTTAGGAACATTGGGAATGAGAGGGTGGAAAACAAACCCTAGATGCTGATTGGCTAAAATTATGGTAATAGTTTATTATGCATTTCATCAGGGTCAAAGTGGCATCCAGACAAAGTGGTTGTCATCTCAGTCACAGTCACTAACACTGTTGTGGAATAACTCTAAGTATCACCAGGTACATGCCTTAGAACAACAGACTGATGAGAGTTTACTTTTCTTCCTGTTACAACATCCCTTGTCTGTAAGAACACTCATTTTTGAGAAATGCATGAGTCAGACCACATGATACTGTAAAGGACACCAACTGTAAAAAATAATGTGCAGTAAAATAAAAAGATGGAACAGCTTGTCGTTTTAATAGGTAAATTTAATAGGAAAATTTAAAGCATTTTCCAATGTGTCTATCACATGTAGTTATGTGCATTAAACAATTTAACTGATAATAAGGTGCTAAGATGGTAAGATCTTGTTTAAACTGAATTGTCACTATGTTATTTTATCTCACTTTGATTCCTGCTCCTGCCCCAAGAATGTAGGCATATCTGTGTATTTCAGAATCTTGAGCAGACACTTAATTTTACTATTAAAATAAAAGATTGCATCCTCACGTCTTTTCAGAAATCAGCAGACTGTTTTAGAGTCTTCACCATCCTTTAGAATCCGTATATTTTATCTATCCAACAATGTGCTACCTCTAGTCTATGCCCTTGACACATCACTTTGTTGACACTGGTCTCTCATGTTAGTACATAGCATGCTCTTTTACAGCAGACAAAAAAATTCCAAGCTATGAAAATTATATTTCTATAGCTTTGTTCTATTAGGCATTACCCAGGTCGTCACTTTGATTTTTCCATTTTTTCTTATGCAAAGAATCTAAAAACTCTCCACGCATTCTTATCTAGTTGTAAGGTGGTGGTGATTGTACTGTCCATTTGTTTTTTCAACCAGCAAAGACCATTGCTGAGAAATTGGATAATTGGGGATCTTGCTTAGTCCCAGTCTTTTCTTTCTTCATTTTGCCATGTCCAGCATACTGATGCCAGTGTTGCAGTTGTTCCTCAGATGACTTCTCTGTGTTGTCATTTCCTGCCATAAACAATCTGTTTCAATCAGAGCCTAGAACATACTTTCGTGGTCAGGCTAAACAATTTGTTTCCGCAAATGTACTATCATTCTTTATAGAGGTGGTAGAGGAATTAAGTAAAACTTTCAGGATGATTCAGTCTATGTGAACCAAGATGAGGTGGATCGTTATACCATGGCTATATGAAGGACTGTGACATCCAGTGTGCAATAACCAGCAGAAGTCATTAGTCAGTCTTAAAATCAAGCAAGGCAAATGGCTGCTTGGGAACCTGTTGTTCTTCGACGAGCAGTGCTCCCGACTGCTCCACTCTGGGTGCGGACACCGCACCGCGCCCTGGATCGGAGATTTGTAAGCAGTGGCTCAGGCAGTGGGGAGAGGAGGCACTCACGGCATCCAGCGCTCCTTCCCGCCGCTGGTGACGTCAGCAGCCTGCTCTCCCCACAGTGGTCTCCTCAGTTCCTTTTCTACCGCTCACGGCTCCGGACGGAGTCAGCGGTGGCTCTTCGTACAAACGATTCTAAAACAAAAACAAAGACAGTAGTTAGTGACAGGAAACTTCACACCAAAAGGAAACTTCACCAAAACAAAAAAAAAAAAAAAAAAAAAAGAAAAACCACAACAAACAGCACCGCATTCCAGCGATGCCTAACTCCGGATTCAAGCGCTGCACCGCTTGCAATGATGCTATGCCGGCCTCAGATGGCCATGAAGCATGCATCAAATGCTTAGGTGAGGGACATTTACCTCACAAATGTACCCACTGCCGCAACCTTACCTCACGAACGAGGAAGGAAAGAGACAGGAAGCTCAAGCTCCTGCTATTAGAAGGCTCCCTCCGTCCCGCCTCAGAACCAACTGCCTCTCCTCAGCTATCGGAGGGAGCACACAAGCGCCGCTCGGCGCTCTCTTCCCCAGTACCTCACAAAAAATCTAAGAGGACTGGTTCTCACCAATGAAACTTGCAGCTGGAACCTAAGAGGGTGAACCCTGCAAGTGCGGTAACCGATGGCTTAGTGATCACAGCCACGGAGCCGCAAACGGCACCGTCGGACACTACGGAGCCGACCCCGCTGCCGCAGCCAACAGCGCCGTTGCGCTCATCACCGGCGCCGCTGCCTCTCTCCGCGCCGAACACGGCACCACCGTCAGTGCCGATTCTTTACCCCCCACCGGCACCGCTGACATTCCCTGCTACGGTGCCACCACTACAGCCTCAGTCAGGCGTAGTAATCACAGCACCTCCACCGGCAAAACACATCACAAAGACAAAACACATTGACCGGGCACAGGACCTGACGGTGCGCTCAGCTCCAGAATCACCCCTATTTCAAACAGACTCTTCCTTGAGCACTCTATCCACCAGGTCCAATTCACCAGCACACTCTCCATCAGCTGCCTCCTCTACCTCAACACCTGATTCTCCAGTTCCCCAGCCAATTCCACTGACCACTGTAAATACGGCTTGTTATCCTTACCCGCCGTGGATGTTTTATCCATATCCAGCTGCCACAGACTTTACCAACTGGCCAGGTTATCAGCTATTCCAGCACCCACATAGCTGGGCTCCTGCAGCTATACCGGCACCACAGGCTGCATCAGTGATATCACAGCAGCCTGCTACCTCAGTTCCTGCAGATGCTCTTCACCCTGAAAACCCAACAGCCGAACAGCAGCCCCGCGCAGACGACATAAAGCAATTCAGAGAATTATTCAAGCGCGCAGCTGACACTATGAGCATCTCCCTCAACAATAACCCTACACCCCACCACAAATTGTACAAGATTTTACAGGCACCAGGTTCTGATAAATTAGCCCTACCCATAGATGAGGGCATACTGGAACCTGCTATGGAAATATGGCAAGCCCCCGCCTCTGCGACTCCATCGACCAAAAGAATTGACAAAAAGTACTTTATTGCTCCGAAAGGTAACGAATTCTTGTTTAATCACCCACAACCAAACTCATTGGTGATTGAGGCGGCGAACCAACGTACCAAGCAGTCATATTCAAAGTCCAACCCTGGTACGAAGGAAGACAAGAAATTAGACACCCTTGGCAGGAAGGTATACACCTCTGCAGCTCTTCAGTTCAGAGTTGCAAACTACACTGCCTTGCTATCCAACTATGATTACGAGGTATACTCCAAACTCAACGAGTTCACTGATTCCCTTCCACAAGGCAAGCGGGAAGAATTCAAGCTCCTAATCACTGAAGGCCAACTCGTGGCGCGTACGGCACTGCAAGCCTCGCTCGACTCGGCTGACGTCGCTGCCAGAACACTGGGCACAGCCATCGTTATGAGGCGCTCCTCATGGCTACATGCGGCAGATCTGCCAAGGTCAATGCAACGTACCATAGAGGATCTACCATTTGACAGGGACAGTTTATTTGCCAAGTCCACTAACGATGTGATGCATGACTTAAAAGACTCATGTGCCACATTAAGAACCCTTGGCATCTTCCCTCCTTTCTCACGTCGCAAACCCTACAGGAACCTATCATCTACACCCAAATACCATCAAAATCAATCTAACCGTAGGGCCGATAATTACAGGAACAAACCTCGCCTACCCCGTAGAAATAAACAACCAAATCAGCCTCAACCTGCACAGTCCGGCAGCCTCAAACAACAATTTTGATGGTCCTCTCGAGGGAATTTCCAACCAACTTCGGCAAAACCTGCAACAGTCACCTACACTACACCTGAGCTTCCGCGACAAATTGCGTCCATTCCTCCACCAGTGGCGCACAGTCACATCCGACAGATGGGTATTAGAAATTATCCAGAAGGGCTATTCTATCCCTTTCCTATCCAAACCAAAACCCCAACCCCCCCACCCGTCCCTTTTCAGGGACCCCTCTCACGTACAGCACCTCCAGGTCGAAATCCACCACCTTCTTCACATAGGTGCAATAGAACAGGTCCCAAGACATCAGATGGGAAGGGGTTTTTATTCCCCATACTTTCTAACCCAAAAGAAAACGGGGGGTTGGAGGCCAATATTAGACCTCAGACGCCTCAACGTATACATTCAAGTAAAATGCTTCAGGATGGTGACGTTGCCCAACATCCTTTCTTCCCTTCAACATGGAGATTGGTTGGCCTCCCTCGATTTAAAGGATGCCTACTTTCATATCCCGATACGTCCATCACATCGCAGATTCCTTCGATTCCTGTTCCTCAACCATCATTACCAGTACACGGTCCTGCCCTTCGGACTCTGTACAGCACCAAGGACTTTTTCCAAGGTGATGGCCCCGGTAGTCGCCTTCCTCCGCAGACGCCACGTCGCCATATTTCCATATTTAGACGACTTCCTTGTAAGGGCGCCAATGCGACAACAGGCCACGGCAGCCATCAATACCACAGTCAACCTCTTCCGCTCGTTAGGTCTCACCGTCAATATCACCAAATCATGCCTAACACCAGTGCAGGAAATACACTTCATCGGGGCTCGCATTCACACACCGTCATCGACTGCCTTCCTTCCCTCGGACAGATTTCACAACATGCAAGAACTAGTCACAACCATCCAGAACTCAACCATCACTTCAGCCCGCACCTGCATGCAATTACTGGGCCATATGTCAGCCACAACTTCCGTAGTCCGTTATGCACATCTTCACATGCGTCCTTTCCAACTGTGGTTCCTCTCACAATTCAAGCAAAACCGACACTCCCTCACGAGACTTCTATCCGTTCCTCCGGCGATCAAACACTCCCTGTCATGGTGGACGGATCCCAACAACGTTCTACACGGGGTCCCCTTTCTTCCACATCAACCGGACCTCACGATTACCACAGACGCCTCCCTCACCGGATGGGGAGCACACCTCCAAGACATGACAGCACAGGGCAAATGGGATCCAGGGGAAGCTCATGCCCATATAAACCTGCTCGAATTAAGAGCAGTGGTAAAAGCGTGTCTTCGATTCTTACCAGTCATCGCGGGCAAAACGATCAGAATCCGGACCGACAACAGGACATGCATGTTTTATATCAACCGACAGGGCGGCACAAGATCCTATGCCCTTTGCCTAGAGGCGATGAAATTGTGGAACCTATGTATTTCCCATTCAATAGATCTCCTGGCAGAATACCTACCTGGCAAAGACAACACCTTAGCGGATTCTTTGAGCCGGTCCTTTCCCAGCCATCACGAATGGGAGATACGTTCCGACATCTTGCAAACCATATTTCAACAATGGGGTCTCCCCGAGATCGATCTGTTCGCTACCAAGGAGAACAAGAAGTGCCACAAATTTTGCTCCAGAGCAGGAAAGGGCCACGGCTCATCTGGCGATGCCTTCCTCGTCCACTGGGGCACGAGACTTTGCTATGCCTTTCCACCAATTCCATTAATTCCACGAATCCTCCACAAGATTCAGCAGGACAAGGCCCGCGTAATCCTCATAGCACCGACATGGCCACGCCAACCATGGTACACACTTCTCCACATATTGTCGGCAACGCAACCCATCACCCTTCCTCTCATTCCCGATCTCCTATCACAACGCCTCGGAACCCGTTTTCATACTCACCTGCACCGATTACACCTAGCGGCATGGAACCTCGATGGTTCACTTTCCTCGAAACCCGATGTTCTCACAGGGTCAGACATATACTGTTGAATAGCAGAAAACCCGCCACACGGAACACTTACCTCCAGAAGTGGAAGCGCTTTTCAGCCTGGTGTACTCGACGATCCATCACACCGGCCACAGCTCCTCTTCCATTGGTCCTGGAGTATCTCGTAGACCTAAAAGAAACAGAAGTTTCAGTGAATACAGTGAGAGTACACCTCGCTGCCATCTCTACATTTCATGAACCAATACAGGGCTATTCGCTCTTTGCTCACCCTACCTTTAAACGCTTCATGCTCGGCCTACAGAACCTCTACCCACAAATCCGCCCACCCGCCATTCCATGGGACCTCACAAGGGTACTTAAAATGTTGATCAGGCCTCCCTTTGAGCCACTAGCCACAGCTACCTTGTTGCATATGTCCATGAAGGTGGCCTTCTTAGTGGCAATTACATCAGCCCGACGGGTAGGAGAGATAGCTGCTCTTATGGCACACCCGCCATACACCATCTTTTACAAGGACAAAGTCTCATTGCGTCCCCATCTGAAATTCATCCCTAAGGTATCATCATCCTTCCATATGAACCAAACCATCAACCTACCAGTCTTTTATCCTAAACCGCATGCAACATCGCAACAAAGAGCACTTCATACCCTTGACGTCAGACGAGCACTCTCATTTTATCTCGAGCGCACAAAATCTTTCAGAAAGACACCTCGTTTATTCGTTTCCACTGTCGAACGTTCCCAGGGGCAACCCATCTCAAAGCGGCGGTTATCTACCTGGATATCATCCACTATCAGGACCGCCTATGACATCTCTCAGTCAGCTCCACCAGTGTCAATCCGCTCACACTCCACCAGATCAATGGCATCCTCCATAGCCTTCCTGACGAAGGTTCCAATCCACCTTATCTGCCAAGCGGCAACCTGGTCCTCCATGGACACATTTGCCAAGCACTACGCCTTAGAACAACTATCCTCCATGGACACGGCTCTCGGCCATGCGGTCCTAAACTCGGTCCGACTGGGACAACCCGAAGTACCCACCTCCGGCCAGGACAACTGCTAGATACTCACCCAGAGTGGAGCAGTCGGGAGCACTGCTCGTCGAAGAAATGGAGGTTACTCACCTTCGTGCAGTAGCCAAAGTTCTTCGAAATGCGTGCTCCCGACATGCTCCACTACCCGCCCTCCTCCCCTCTACTTCGAATTACTCCTTTGCTCTGTAGGTAGTCTTCGTCATAGAAAAGGAACTGAGGAGACCGCTGTGGGGAGAGCAGGCTGCTGACGTCACCAGCGGCGGGAAGGAGCGCTGGATGCTGTGAGTGCCTCCTCTCCCCACTGCCTGAGCCACTGCTTACAAATCTCCGATCCAGGGTGCGGTGCGGTGTCCGCACCCAGAGTGGAGCATGTCGGGAGCATGCATCTCGAAGAACTTCGGCTACTGCACGAAGGTGAGTAACCTCCATTTTTGGAGAACCCTCTACGTCAGGCCAATTCTGCAAATCAAACACTGATTCATTTCCTAATGCAACAGTGCGAACGGAAGTGACTGAGTAGTTCAGGTAAGGCAACTGTAATATAGATCTGTGCATATGCATTATGATAAAGTCTTTAATTACATGATCACATACTACTTTACGACAGGAACCCGCCTCATTTAGTGCACAGTATGAGCTTGATGTGTAGCTGAATCAAGGAGATGTAATGAAGGATGCTTTCTTTTTAAATGAAAACTGAGTCCTGGTCTACACTAGGAATCTGGTGGCACTTTTAAAGACTAACAAATTAATTTATCACATGAGTTTTTGCAGGAGAAAATCCCACTTCATCAGAAAGAGTCTTATGAAGTGGCGTTTTCTCCCACAAAAACTCAAGTGATGAATTTCTTAGTCTTTAAGGCTATGTCTACACTTAGAAGGTTAGTTCAAATTAACTAAATTTGAACTAATTAATTCAAGCTACTAAGGATTAGTTTGATTTAAGTTAATTTGAATTAACACGGCCACACTAGAAGCCCTAATTCGAACTAGCATATCCATGCACAGGGCTTGCAAGTTCAAATCACATAGGGGACACTATTGGATAGGGAAAATCAAGCTGTGGTTAATTCAAACTAACAGTTAGTTAATGCAAATTAACCTCAATTCGAATTTAAGGGAGGTTTTATAGATTTGAACTAGGCTTTCCTTAGTTTGAACTAAGGGAACTCCTTAGTTCGAACTAATGAAAGCAAGTATGGACATCCACTAATTTAGTTCAAATTAACCCTCCTTAATTTGAACTAAATTGCACGTGTAGACATACCCTAAAAGTGACACTAGATTCCTTGTTTGTTTTGCTGGACTAGACTAACATGGTTACCCTTTTGGAACTGGTCTACACTGACAGGGAAGGTTAACATAATGCTGCTTCCCTCCAGTTTCTGCAAACTGTGCCTCCACTGTCAGAGCAGTAAATTCAAATTAAATAGTACTGTACCTTGACCTGATAACACAACCCCTACAAGTGACATAGCACTGTGTTCAAAATCTGTAACTTGAATTTAAGGCTGTGTAGCCAAAGAACAGTGAAATTTGAGCTCATTGGCCTCTGGGATCAATCCCAGAACTCTGATCTTGCTGCTCCTGTTTTTCTAGTTTGCTGCACTGTAGCCAGGTTAGCAACATAGCTCCTCCCTTCCCTGAAGCCCTAAGAAGTTTTCAATTAATTCCTCTCTTTGCGTGCAGCACTGGGCCTCTCTGTGCCTGTGGCAAAGAACAGTTTTCCTACCTCTTTTTTTCTGAAGGTGGTGCAGTGAGTGGAGGATAACCACCTCTCCACAAGCTCTTGTGCCTTGTTGCAGTGTGGGATAGTAATCCATAGTACAATGCATTTCAGAAGAGGTAAGTGTGAGCAGGGGGGGACGCAAGACCCTGACCAAAGAATGTTACTGTGATCTCTTGCCTTCACATTCTGTAATTTGACAGCCTAAGATCAAAGTATAGTCCTGCCCCCAGTGTAGACAAGCAGGGGTTGAAGTTAGCTGGAATGCAGGGTAATGCTGTTCTGCGACCCACTATTTTTAGGGGTTCAGTGTTCTGGGTCCTCTAAAAATAGAAAATGGAGCCAGAACACTGCATTCCGGGGTCCACCATTTAAAAATAGCAGGCCCCAGAAAGCAGCGTTCCAGCTCCATTTTCTATTTTTAGAGGCCAGAACGCTGAGCCCCTAAAAATAGCAAGCCCTGGAATGGCATTTTGCCACATTCCGGCAGGGCAGTGAGTTCTAAAAACTCCACACCCCCAAGCCTGGTCTCACTGAGTGTGCTCAGAGCTTCTGAGCATGCTCAGTGAGACCAGGCTCCAGGCCAAAGCCCCAGCCCAGGCCAGGGCTCTTCCCCATGGTGGCCAGGTAATGGGGGGGGGGGGGGAGCGGGGGGGGGGGGGGGATGTGGGGGGGGGGAAACGGGGGGGGGGGGGCGGGCTCGGGGCCGCCCGGAGCTGGCATGCCGGGGGGGCCTGCATCGGCATGAGGGGGGCCCACACCAGCATGAGGGGGGCCTGGACTGGTGTGAGGTGGCACGCCAATTTAGGAGGGTTCCGGGGCCCATCAAATTATACTTTAACCCCTGTAGGCAAGCCCATAGATTCTTTATAGGTCCCAAACGCTGGCTCTGTTAACAAGGGGCTCCTCCAGCTTATTGATGCAACTTCCTATTATCACCAGTTGCCATATACTAAGTTATTAAAAAGCAGCAGGGAACTTGGATCTGGTGATCCACTTTTCTCACATCTCTGGTCTTAACATCACAATCAGATTTTCACAGTGTTTGACATTTATTCTGTATTTCCATCACATTACATTTTCTCTAAGTGGGGGTAGGAAATTGCAGTAGGGTCCATTCATGCACGTGCATATTTGTGTGTGTGTAATGTGACCATGAGTAATTTAATGAGAGGAAAAAAGTGACCATGCACCTCCTAGTCTTTCACGTAAAGTGGCACAGTCAGTTACTAATTACTCTGTCACTAGGTGTAACTAATGCCCACCATGGCTGTTAGCTGCTGATTGCCTTCTGAGCCTCAATTCAATGTCATGTCAGGCAAAATTATTGTGGCAATGTAGCAAAACTAATTAGACAATGATGACCTCAGTGGTGGCAGATATCATTGGTGTCAGCCTGGGTTTGTTTAGTTTTTGGAAAAAGACGACAAAGTGCAAATGTATTTACAGTTGCAAAAACCTTGGTATAATGATCTTTTATTTATAAGGACATGTGAATAATTACTATTTTAGCAAACCATCCAAGTGAAGTCAGAGTTCCTGGCAGTTTTGTCACATACTGATTTGGCTTAACTGAGAGTATGTGTGCATGTCTATGGATACAGGGACCCAATTCTCTCTCAGCCTTTTCACAGTGTTGTAAATTCATTGACTTCAGTGCAGTTACTCAGGATCTACACCAGTGTGAGTGAGGTGAGAATCAGGCTCACTTGATGGCAACCAGCTTTTCTGCAATTGCAATTTACCTTACACTTTGTGCCAACAACTCCATCTCAAGAGAAAATCAGTTAGTTACGGGTGCAAGATCCCAAATTAGCAGCCAGAGTTAATTTTATAAGCACAAAATGCATCTGCAAAGAGAGGGGTTAGGCCTCATCAGTTTGAAAATGTGACTCTTGACACCTTTGTTACAAATGGCTCTGCTGCATTTTTTTAACAAAGCTATGTTAATGTAAAACCAATGTGAGGGTTTAGTTTCAAAGCAGCTTCATAGGAAAGGAAAAGTATTTCAATAAATGGTTTCCTGCATAAATCCAAATTATTACTATTATTTACTATTTATATACTATTAGGGAGGTCGAGGCTGGATATTAGAAAAAGCTATTTTACTAGGCGAGTGGTGAAGCATTGGAATGAGCTGCCTAGGAAGGTGGTGGAGTCTCCATCTTTGGAGGTGTTTAATGCCCGGCTGGACAAAACCATGACTGGGATGGTTTAGTGGGAGTGGTCCTGCCTCTGGCAGGGGGTTGAACTAGATGACCTGTGAGGTCCCTTCCAACCCCATGATTCTATACTATCTGTAATATAGTACAAATACCATAACCCAGCAATCATGTCCCTGATGTACTAGGCACTATACAAACCCCCACAGTTTAAATAACACAACCCTTTAAGCCTTGAGGATTGCAATATTCTCTGCGTGGGACTACAGTTTAAATTTGGAAACTGAAGTTAATACATAATGTGCCAGCATGCTTGATAAATCAAAATTCCGTTTCATATCTGCCCTGGTATCTGCCTGTTGGTTTCCAGGTGGATCTTAAGCTGCTGGCTTTGACCACTCAAGTGCTGATTGGCTTGGCAACTACCTAATAGAGACAGCCACTCCTCTCTTCATGTGGTACACCGTAGCTATAGAAACTCACAAGGTGAACCCCCATACTGTACAGTCTGCATGTTTATTTTCCTGTCACACACAAAGAATGTAACTGATTATAAGGGGACAAATAGTGAAGTGAGGTGTAAGCCCATGCTGGAGAACAAGGAGAGAAAAGAGGCTTGCTCCCTGCATAAGTTACCCAGATTGTGGATCCAGCAGGAAGGGAAGTTGCCTATACAGGGCATACAGACGAGAAGAGAAAAAGTAAGTGGGGCCTGAATCTACTTGTTTGAACTTTTCAGCTGGTACAGTGGGGACAGGATGGAGGGATAAGTAATCTGTGGCATGTGTATTCCTAACTCCAATGGAGCAAGGATAAAACCATGAACTAGATTGTGACTGAATCACATTCTGGTCCCTGGTTTACTGCCAGGGCAGTGCAGCTATGAGCATAGTCCCCACTTGGGGCAAAGTCCCAGTCTAGCTCATTATGACCAATGACTGTATCCAACAGCAAGTAACCCAAGGTGCATACACTGTGTGTGAAGACAAACAACTATTTCTTTCTAATATTCCCTTCCTATATTTTAGATACCGTGCAATCCCATTTAAGACTGGATTTAGGAGAATCTCTCCACACCTTTAGATCAACATTTCTGGTGGGTAAGCTCAAAAGGCCATCCAGATCTCACTCATGGGTAAAGCTGCAAATGTACAGGACCTTTTGGCTAAAACAGAATAACAGATATAAAAACACTGTGAACCATGATTGATTATTCTGCCAAGTGTAGATCCAGAGGTATCGTAAAATAAAAGTATTACTCAGTAAGAGTATGCCTACACTTACAGTTTAATGCAAATTAATGAGGATTAATTCAAATTAAATTAATGCATGTCTACACTGGGTTTCATTAATTCAGACTAAGGAATTCTTAAATTCGAATTAATGAAAGCTTACTTTAAAGTTATAAAAACCTCACTTAACTTCAGAGTAAGGGTTAATTAAACTTTTAGTTCACATTAACCCAATGTAGCCATGTTAATTCGAATTAACTGTTAATTCTGATTAATGCTTTTTGACCTTCTTCCCACCAGGTACCTTCCTCTTTTTATATACTGGGTTGTGGCATGGCCCTTCTTGGGGGCCATCTTGTCACACCTCCCATGGTGTCTTTCTCCTAATTCAAACTAGCAAGTCCTGTCCATGGGCCTGCTAGTTTGAATTGGTTTTCCTAGTGTGGCCATGTTAACTTGAATGAACTTGATTCGAACTAATCATTAGTAGTTCAAATTAAGTTAATTTGAACTAACCTTCTAAGTGTAGACAATAGCCTAAGGGTATATTAAGGCTGAGGAAATTGCAAAGACCATAGAGCTGGATGCCTCACTCTTCATCTTTAATCTGGGCATAGCAAAGGGCAGAACCATTTTCTTTTATAGCAAGTCTGCAAAATGTTATGATAGAGAACCTCAGGGAAACAGACAATAATTATCATAATTATACTTTGCCCTGCTATACCCCTCTGCCTGAAGGCCTCACCAGGCTTAAGCTAATGAACTAGGCCTTCCTTGTGAGCTACATATAGTATTTCTGTTGTGCACCAGGAGGTGTGGCCACCTGGATGGGAAGGGGAAAAGGGGCAGTTTCTCCAGGTCCTTAACATTTGAGAGGGCTCCCAAGCCTGTGCAATCTGAGTCAGTGCTGTTGTAACTTTGTATAAGGGGTTGCAACATCACTCAAGTTAACCCAACCATGGGAGGGGCTGAAAGGCACTCTGATGGCCTATTCCAATTTACCATGTCACTCAATTTGGCCCAGCTGCCCATCCATTTCATTGGAGGGGTGGATACACCAAATCTGAATGAGTAGCATCGTAGCCCTGTGTGACAGGTCTGCACAGCCAGAGTGGGACATCAGACCCAGCCCTGTCGAACATAAGCTGGCTCCTCTGAGTAGTCAGTGTGATTCCTTGGACACAAAAACAAGGTAGCACAATTGCATGGAACTGAGAAAAAGGAGACTTCTGCAAGCATCTGGATTCTGATTCCTTCCGTAGCCTTGGTCAAGTCAAATAAGTTTATTCCCTTAGTTTACATATTACCAAAATATGTCTAATAATGATTTCCTTCCCTGCTTGTCTCACTGGACAGATGATGTGCTGCACTGCACTTGAACAGCATGTGCATGTGGACATATAGCCATCCCTCCAGTTTCCAATGCAAAGCTTTAAACTTTGAAGCTGGTGTTCACAGAACCCAACACAAACAGTAAGTATCCTCTTCTATAGCTGTATTTTTTTAAGGGAGACAATTAGTTAAGGGGAATATCCCAAGAAAACATTGTGCTAATTCACCCCCCCACACACACACTTTGAAGCCTACATAGTGACATGGTCAGTTGAGAGAAGAAAGCTCTATTGAGGTTGGGGCAGAGTGCTAGGTGAAATATTGGTTCAAAGGCTATGTCCTGACTAACCAGATAAGTTCTCCAGGAGATTTTGGAGACTGTTGCAGCCTAGCCAGAGCTATATGAAGAGCTCCTACTCATTCTAAACCTAAAGCTATGTGAGCAAGGGGTGGGGTTTTGTAACAAAACTGGTGCAGCCCTATTTTCACAGTTAATGAAATGCTGCAGAAATCAAAGTTAATTTTCCATCTCCTGGAGAAGATTTATACTTCCTTGGTGCCCCTCCTTGAATCTTATAAAACCATCATAGCTACCACCTTGAGGAATCTTATTCCAGTGCCCAGGGATCTGTGGTTTCCTGTTTCTACAGAAACAACAAAAAGTGAAATTCCCTAGAGAGAGGAAAATTGGCATATAAACATACCCAGAGCTTGACAAGAGTAGGTCAACACATCATGTCCTTTTTAAATTGAAAGTAAAATTAGTCAGCAGTGGATTGCTTAAAATTAGAGAAGACAAACATAATACAAGGAAATGGAAAACTGAACTGCCACTGAGGAGGGTATGCAGACATCAGGGATTGCTGGAAGTTCACAGGTTTTGGGGAGGAGGTGGTTGGCAGAATAGAACAGTATTAGGAAACAACATGATAGCAGGTATAGGGGGAAGAGTGGAGGAAACAAGGGAGCAGTAAGGGAAGAATGAAGGAAGGAGAAGCAGAAATGTAGGGAAATGAGAGCAGGGATATACAGTGGGTGGAGGCAAGTTTAAAAATGGTTCTGGAGGCAATGTCTTGAAGCTTGAATGTGTAGTGGTAATACAAAAGGATACATTCAGAGAGCGAGGAGTTATATGACAGGACAGGAAGATGCTTTCATTAGCAGCATTTTGGAAAGGCTAGAGGAGAGCAAGTAGGATCACTTGCTGTAGAGCAAGATCATCCAGACCTCCCAGGCTAAGTTGCCCTTTCACAAGTGATCACTCTTCTCTGCTTTTCCATGTCTTACTGAGCTGGCTAGGATCAGAAGCACTAAAACAATAAAAGAAAATATTAAAAAGGAAGCTAAACTTTACAGTGAGCAATGAATATTCCCTAATTTAAATTTCTTCATTCTGTCCATATTACAGTCTTTGTTTTGGGCAACTGTCCCACATTTTTATAGGGTCAATGTTCCACTCTTGGTCTTCAGTGGAATGAGAAGCATCATGGGTGAAGAGATCAAATTTAAATGAAAGTTACCATAGGGACCTGTAATAATGTTAATAAAACTTTTTTATGATAAAAGACTATAATTATAATGCTTTAGTTTTCTGCATAAGTTATAAAGTTCTAATTTGTAAGAACTACTGAGCCATGCAGCAGGTCAAATGCATCTCTAAAGCTAAGTGAAGTCAGCTTCTTGAACATGAGAATAATTTCCATAACCCAGATTATTGCTGAAGACCCAGTGGTTCAGTGGAAAAAGACAATTTTTGAATTCCAATCATAGCCTAACTCAGCTCAAAGTAAAACATTTTTGACAATCATCGCAGTACTGATTGAATTTTCATTTAGCTCTGTATGTCATGCAGCGAAACAATATATGTTTAAAGAGACGTGATCTGACATAAATCTTCATTAAAACTCTGTTTGGGAAAAATTGTATATACAGAGCACAGGCTTGTGTATTTCTCTTCTCTGATTTTTATTAAAGAAAACTGTATGAAAATAGTCCTTGTTTGGATTTTGTTTGTTTGGGTTTTTTAAGAGAATGATGGTGGAAGACAGGAAAGCAATGGGAGGATGAAGTGAAAGCTGAAACCAGAAAGGAGGATAGCATCGGTGTTTTAAAAGCAGAAAGGATGACAGGCTATTTAAGAAGCAGAAAGGATGACAGGACGAAGGACAGGTATACATGGTGCATAGAGGCAAGGGGGGATATAACAAGGAGAAAAGAACAGAGATGTACATTATGGGTTGAAATGGAGTGCTGAGAGCAGGACAGAAGTGAGCTGGCTGGAAGAAAGAAGAAAGTGACTAAGCCTGAAACAGTCTTCTTCTTTGTGACCCTTGTGCAAACCCTATTAATAGTATATAATCAATACTGAATTGGCTACCTAACTCACATGGTGCAAATTCAAGTCTCTGATTCACTGACTTAAGCATTATACAATATTATCAGTTCCATCTGTAATGAATTTTGTTTCACTGTTGCCTTAAGTCCATTTGGTGATTATGGACACATTTCTAATGTATAAGCCCCAAATTATTTATTATTACTATTAATTGCAGCCATTCATCTCAACAAAGCTTTTCCTGTATGTGCATGAAAAAACAATTATAAGCTGCAAGGAATTAGTTAAAATATGAGTCATTATGAAGTACAAGTATATCAGGTCTACTCACTACCATTTGGGAACCAAATAAATAAAATATTTACCATAGCAATGAAAGACTCTCTTAAATTTAGCCATGCAGCTCATTTGAGCAATGCATACAAAAGGTTAAGAGTGAAATCCTTTGAAGCCAGCGGGAATTTTACCATTGACTTTGGTGGGAGGAGGCTGTCATGCCAGGTGTCTTTAGAGCTGGAAGTCAATCTGAATTGTTTGTGAAATTAGGCTTTATTAAAGAGACTTCCAGTTGTTCTTGGTTTTGGTCAGAAATATCACAAAATCCATCTTTCTGCCTGTGAACCTGGCCAAACCCAGGAAGTGTAGAGAAATATGACATTCTTTCTTTAAGGTACATGTTTGGTTTGACTCTGGGGTGAAAGTTCAGGTGGGTCTTTATCGGACCTCTTTCCAGTGAGCTGAACTGATGTAATAGAGGTAATACAGGAAGGATGTCCTGTAAATATGTTGCTACTATTTTTTGCGCAGACTATATCAAAATAAAATTTCTCCACTGATTTTGGCTAGAGGAATGAGAAGGTAAAATCAATGGAACAATAAAACCTGCGATCTATTTTCATCACATTATATGACCTCACCACAAAGGAGAGCCTCAAGGTTATCATTCTTCGCATTACTTTGTTAACGGTCATCCTTGATCATCCTGTTCTGTTGAATCACCTTTTGAATTAGTGTAGTTAACAGTATAGCTCCATCATGATCTGTTGTTGCTGTTGTAATGAAATCTCTAAGTAAGATACCATTAGAATGCTAGATAAAGCCTATGCATTTGAGGTCAGTCTGGGGTCCTCATAGCAATTGCAGTCCAGATAGTTGATACTGGACAGCCATGTCGATTTTTCCACAACCAATAATCAGACCTGCACTGGTCAAGCAAGGGTTAAGAAGTTATTGCAGGCTGAAGAAGCCATGCCCTCCCTGCATCTGCTGGGCAAGTTCAGCTGATACGGGGACTATAAAAGGCTGGAACTCAGTTCAGTCTGAGCAGCACACCATTGATGCTCTCCAGGCAATCAATGCCAGTGGCCTGGGGAAAGCCAAATGCCAACACATCCCAACTGGAGCTTAGACTCGTAGGCAAGGCCACATGGATGGGAGACACTGCAGACCTCAGAGGGCTGGTGAAGTGTCACCAAAAACTACAGAGTGGGATGCAGCCTCAGGGGTTTAAAGTGGAGCAACAGTGTCACCATCAGTGAGTTTTGAATTTCAGGTGCAGTCCTGCTGACATATTGTTCAACAGCCCTGACACAAAGAGGGCCCTGGGCAGGGACTCAGGGAAGCAGGGCAGGCGACGGAAGATGGGAGAGAGCCCAGAGGACTGGAAAAGGGCAAATGTAATGCCAATCTATAAAAAGGATACAATGACAGCCCAGAGAATTACAGACCAGTCAGCTTAACTTCTGTACTAGGGAAGATAATGGAGCAAATAATTAAGGAATCAATTGGCAAACAACTAGAAGACAAGGTGTTAAGTGACAGGCAGCATGGATTTGTCAAGACCAAATCATATCAAAGCAACTAGATAGCTTTCTATGACAGAATAACAATCCTTGTGAATAGAGGGGAAGTGGTAGATGCGGTATACCTAACTTTTGGTAAGGCTTTTGATATGGTCTCACATCACATTCTCATTAACAAACTAGGGAAATGCAACCTCGATGGAGCTACTATAAGATGAGTGCATAACTGGTTGGATAACTGCTCCCACAGAGTAGTTATCAGTGGTTCACAGTCATGCTGGCAGGGCATAATGAGCAGGACACTATAAGGGATCAGGTCTGGGTCTGGTTCTGTTCAATAGTTTCCATGAATGATTAGATAATGGCATAAAGAGTGCACTTATAAAGTTTGCAGATGATACCAAGCTGGGAGTGGTTGCAAGTGCTTTGGAGGATAGGATCACAATTCAAAATGATTTAGACAAACTGGTGAAATGCTCTGAGATAAATAGGATGAATTCAATATGGACAAATGCAAAGTATTCCACTTAGGAAAGAACAATACATTGCACATATACAAAATGGGAAATGACTGCCTAGAAAGCATACAACACAAAGGAATTTAGGTGTGATAGTGGAGCACAGTCTAAATATGAGTCAACAGTGTAACACTGAAAAAAATCAACAAATATACTTTTGGGCTATATTAAGAGAAAGTGTTATAAGTAAGACAAGAGACGTAATTCTTTTGGTCTACTTAATACTGATTAGCCCTCAACTGGAGCATTGTGTCCAGTTCTGGGTGCCACATTTCAATAAAGATATGGAAAAATTGGGAAAAGTCCTGACAAGAGCAACAAAAATGATTGAATGTCTAGAATACTTGACTTATGAGAGAAGATTGAAAGAACTGGGTTTGCTTAGTCTGGAAAAGAAGAGACAGAGAGGGAACTACTTGAAGGGTTGCTCCAAGGAGGAGGGAGCTCGACTGTTCTC
>ML681995.1:1844192-1860375 GCA_007922195.1 Podocnemis expansa | reverse complement strand
CACACACACACACACACACACACACACACACACACACACACACACACCCCTACCTATTTTAACAGTGAAGAACGGGCCTTTAAGTGGAGCTTTCTTCCAGATCCTGTCTGTCATGCTTTCCTCTTCCTTTATGCTATTGCTGAATCCTGAGTGCTTCAAGGGGGCTTATGAGCTGCATTCATATTAATAACTATGGAAATTGCTTGTATGGAAAGTACGTTAATATTAGGAAAGTACTTAATACATGTTAGCAGCCTTCACTGGCTATGCCTACACTAGCAAATTAGTCCAGACTAAGCAAGCTTAGTCCGGACTAATTTGAACCCTGTCTACAATAGCCTTTGGCTAGTTTGAACTATAAAAAAAATGTAGCTCAAAGTTAGTTTGGCTGGTTAGTCCGAACTAACTGCTTAGTTTGAACTCATGCGCATTTTTAGTTCAAATTAGCCTAATGGAAACATGCTAGTTCGAAATAAATAAGTTCAAACTAGTGGTTAGTTCAAACTAACCGCAATTTTCAATTTGAACTAACTTTTAGTTTGAACTAACTGTGCTTTTTTAGTTCGAGCAGAAAGTTAGTTTGAACTAAAAAAGTGCAGCTAGCAAATGGTGGGTTACTTACCAGTAACTGTCCTTCTTTGAGATGGGCTGCTCACATATATTGAGTTACAAGTGTCTACGTGCCAAAGTGCACAGTAGCTCAGAAAGTCTTTAGCCTTAGCCTGTCAGGTCAGGGCACACAGCCAACGCCCCCTCTTTGCCGCAATCATGGCTATATAGGTGACTGTGACCCTGACCCTCCCAGTCCCTTATACCATCACCAACTCTGTTAGCGGGGATGGTGGGAGGGGCCTGAATGTATGTGAGCAGCCCATCTTGAAGAAGGACAGTTACTGGTAAGTAACCCACAATTCTTCTTCGAGCGCTGCTCACATCATTCAGTTACAGGTGACTGCTAGCCATACCCAAGGATGGTGGGAGGAGTTGCAGTCTGCCTACTCTGAGTACGGCTCTGCCCAATGCGGCATTCACGCTAGCCTGTGGGGTGCTAGCGTAGTGTGTCATGAAAGTATGCACAAACGACCACATAGCTGCCATGCAGATCTCTTGGATGGGGACCTTGGCAAGGAAGGCCGGTGACAATGCTTGAGCCCTGGTAGAACAGGCTTTAACCGTCCCAGGAAGGGGGTGTCTTGGACCTTCCATAGCAATCTTTGATGCAGTTCACTATCCATTTGGAGATGCACTGAAAGGACACTGAGAGACCTCTTTTGTGCTCTGTGACCACCACAAAGACTTGGGAGGTCTTGCGAAATGATTGCTTGCACTCCAAGTATATTAGGAGTGCTCTCCTTACATCCAGAGTATGCCATTTCCTCTGGTTCTCCGTGACCTGAGGATCTGGGTAAAATACTGGCAAGCAAATTTCCTGATTAAAGTGGAAAGGAGTAGCCACCCTAGGGAGAAAGGAAGGATGGTGACAAAGAACCACCTTTTCAGGGAAGAACCTCATGTATGGGAGGTTCTGAGGAGGGGGCCTTCAATGCTGGGGTCCATCTGGCAGAGGTAATTGCTACCAAGAAGGCCACATTCCAAAAGAGGACCAGTAGGGTGCATGAGTCTAATGGTTCATAGGGCGGCTCTGTTAATGCCTGGAGAACCACATTTAGGTCCCAGGGAGAGGTGGGGTATGGGGTTGTGGAAAGTGTCTTTCGAACCCTTTCAGGAACTTTGTGGTGATAGGGTGAGTGAAGAAGGAGATCCCATCCAGTTTCTCATGGAGGGCTGCAATCACTGCTAGGTGGACTCTCAGTGAGAAAAGCGAGAGGCCTTTGTCTCTGAGGTCTGGCACAGTGTTTCCCAACCAGTGTGCCATGCCACACAGGTGTGCTGTCGGGCCTGAGCAGGTGTGCCACAAAATTTTTTGAAAATGTACTCAATGAGCTCTGGATTGGCTCATTGGCTCATGAATATTTATGAGTTCATTTGGAAACTATATTTTGGTGTGCCTCAACTTAATTAAAGGTAGCAAGCTGTGCCACGGCAGAGAAAAATCTTGGGCACCACTGGTAGCAGATAGTCAAGGATTTGTTTCTTACTGCGGATGGGGGGGCTGGTTGCACCATTGTTCCCTGATCACCTTTGAGCACCAGCCTCAATCAGCCTTGTGATCACCCTTCCCCTGTGTGTTTAACGAGGGGCAAGGGCTGGCCTAGGCAGAGAAGGCTTTAAAAGCCAGTGGCTGAGCGACCAGAGGGAGCTTGAGAACAGGGGACAGCAAACAGGGGAGTTTTGTGAGGTCATAATGGTGAAGAGGAGCCGCACTGCTGCCAGCACCCCTTCTGTCTCCCCTACCTGTGCCTGTAGCTAGACAGACATCCTGACCATAGAAATCTCTACCCAGATCCTGGTGTGGACTTGCAGGGATTGTGGCCTGCATTTCCCTATCACTGACGATCAGGCTGGGGAGATGAATCGATGTGACAGGTGCCTGCTGGTGGAATCTCTCAGGAGGCAGGTGGGAGAGTTACAGGAGGAGGTGTCTTGGCTCAGGCATATCCACACCCTGGAGAAGTTCCTCGACAGCATCCACAAGGAGACGTGCAAGAAAGAGGGCACTATCCAGGTGCCAGCGACTACTGCCACAACACTGGAGCTGGATGGGGAGCCTGTGGCAGGGGGAGGACGCTGGCAACTGGTTACCTCTGGCAGCAGACAGTGCTCCACCCCCTGCTCACAACCCACCCTCTGTTGTGGCGAAGAATCGTTATGCAGTGATAGAGACATTGAAGGAGGTGGAAGAGCAGAGGCCATGCACCCCCGAGGCTGGGAGGATCACAGCCACCACAGCTAGGAGGCAATGTAGAGTTGTGGTGGTTGGGGACTCACTTCTGAGGGGGACGGAGGTACCCATCTGTCGCCCTGACAAAGTCTCTCAAGAGATATACTGCCTGCCAGGTGCCTGCATCCGAGACGTTACGGAGGGACTGTCGAGAATCATCCACCCCCTGACTACTACCAATGCTTCTCACCCATGTGGGTACCAATGATACTGCGAGAGGTGATCCTCAGCACATCAAAGGTAACTTCAAGGCTCTGGGAATGAGGGTGAAAGAGTTTGGAGCACAAGTGGTGTTCTCCTCGATTCTTCCAGTCAAGGGTAGGGGGCCTGAGCAGAGACAGATGCATCCTGGAGATGAATGCCTGGCTGCGAAGATGGTGTTGTCGGGAGGGCTTTCACGTCCTTGATCATAGGTTGCTGTTTCAGGAAGGAGGACTGCTAGGCAGAGATGGACTCCATCTTTCAAGGAAGGGGAAGAGCATATTTGGACGCAGACTGGCTGACTTAGTGAGGAGGGCTTTAAACTAGGTCTGAAGGTGGAAGGAGACCAAGGCCCACAGGTAAGTGGCAATGTGGGAGATGAGGGGGGAGGGATGGAATTTGGGGGGCCCTGGGGCTGTAACTCCAGGGATAGAAGAGAGGGTAGTTGGAACATGCAGGGGGAATCAAATCATCTTAGGTGCTCTAATGTAGCCCTAATACCTGAGGCAAGTGGGGGAGGTCAACACTGAGAGAAAACGCAGGGAGATAGATACAATAGAATTAAAAATCAAAATGGGAAAGTAGGGCAATCGGCCTGGTATCTTATGTGCCTATACATGAATGCGAGGAGCCTGGGAAACAAGCAGGAAGAATTGGTAGCACTGGCGCAGACAAAGAACTATGATATAACTGGGATAACAGAGACGTGGTGGGATAGTTTGCATGACTGGAGCTCTGCAATAGATGGGTATAAACTGTTCAGGAAGGATAGGCAGGGAAGAAGAGGGGGACGAGTAGCACTATATGTAAAGGAGCTCTATGACTGCTCAGAGCTTCATTATGAAAGTGAAAACAAGCCAGTTGACATTCTGTGGGTTAAGTTTAGCGGGGAGAGCAACAAGGGGGATGTTGTGGTGTGTGTCTGCTATAGACCACCAGATCAGAAGGAGGAGGTGGCTGAGGCACTCTATGGACAACTGGCAGAAGTTTCCAGATCACAGGCCCTGGTTCTCATGGGGTACTTCAATTACCCTGACATCTGCTGGGAGGCCAATACAGCAGTGCACAGGCAATCCAGGAAGTTTTTGGAGCGTATTGAGGACAACTTCCTCTGGAGGAGCCAACTAGGGGCCTTGCAGCTGTTGACCTGCTGCTCACAAACAGAGAAGAATTGATCAAGGAAGTAGAAGTGAATGACAACCTGGGTAGCAGTGACCGTGACATGATTGAGTTCAAGATGCTGATTAAAGGAAAGAAGGAGAGAAGCAAAACGCAGACCCTGGACTTCAGGAAAGCACATTTTGGCTCCCTCAGGGAACTGATGGGCAGGATCCCTTGGGAGGCTGATCTGAAGGGGAAATGTGTCCAAGAGCATTGACTGCATTTTAAAGCCACCCTGCTAAGGGCACAGGAAGATACCATTCCGATAAAGAAAAAGTATAGCAAATGTGGAAGGCATCCAGAGTGGCTTAACAGAGAGCTCTGCACTGAGCTGAAGCATAAAAAGGAAGCTTACAGGAAGTGGAAGCTAGGACAGCTGACTAAGGAGGCATATAAAGACATTGCTCTGGACTGCAGGGATAAAATCAGAAAGGCCAAAGGACAAATGGTGTTGTGGCTAGCAAGGGATATGAAGGATAACAGGAAGGGGTTCTACAAGTATATCAATAACAAGAAGAGGATCAGGGATGGTGTAGGTCCCTTACTGAATGGGGCAGGTAGCCTTGTGAGAGAGGATGAGGAAAAAGCTGAAGTGCTCAATGCTTTTTTTACTTCAGTTTTCAGAGGCAGGGTCAGCTCCCAGCCCACTACACTAGGTACAGTAGATTGGAGAGAAGAAGAGAGGCCCTTGGTGACAAAAGGTCAGGTTAGGGACTACCTAAAGAAGCTGGATGTGCACAAGTCCATGGGGCCAGATGAACTGCATCCGAGGGAGCTGCTGATGAGATAGCAGTACCATTGGCCATTATCTTTGAAAACTCATGGCAAACGGGTGAGGTGCCAGAGGGCTGGAAAAAAAGCAAATATAGTGCCTATCTTCAAGAAAGGGAAAAAGGAGGATCCAGGGAATTACAGACCTGTCAGCCTCACCTCAATCCCTGGAAAAATCATGGAGCAAGTTCTCAAAGAATCCATCCTGAAACACTTGGAGGAAAATAGAGTGATGATGAAGTCAGCATGGATTCACCAAGGGTAAATCGTGCCTGACCAACCTCATTGCATTCTATGATGAGATGACTGGATTTGTGGATGTGGGAAGAGCCGTTGATGTGATATACCTCGACTTTAGCAAGGCTTTTGATACAGTTTCCCACATCATTCTCACTGGCAAATTAAGGCAGTATGGGTTGGATGCATGGACTGTAAGGTGGATAGAAATCTGGCTAGATCAATGGTTTCAGCATGTAGGAATCAATGGCTCTATGTCAAGTTGGCAACCAGTAATGAGTGGTGTGCCCCAGGGCGTCAGTTCTGGGGCCAGTTCTGTTCAACATTTTCATTAATGATCTGGATGATGGGATAGAGTGCACACTTAGTAAGTTTGCGAATGACACCAAGCTGGGGGGAATGGTAGACACCCTGGAGAGCAGGGACAGGATTTAGGGAGACCTTGACAAATTGGAACAGTGGGCCAATAGAAATCTCATGAGGTTCAACAAGGACAAGTGCAAAATCCTGAACTTGAGACAGAAAAACCCCATGTACTGCTACAGACTGGGGAGTGATCAGCTAAGTAGCAGCACTGGAGAAAAGGACCTGGGAGTCATGGTGGATGGGAAGTTGGATATGAGTCAACAGTGTGCTCTTGCTGCCAAAAAGCCCAATGGCATACTGAGCTGCATAAGAAGAAGTGTTGCCAGCAAATTAAGGGATGTGATCATTCCTCTCTATTCTGTACTGGTGAGGCCACATCTGGAATACTGTGTCCAGTTTTGGGCTCCCCACTACAAAAAGGACGTGGACAAATTAGAGAGAGTCCAGCAGAGGGCAACAAAAATGATCAAAGAGCTGGAGTATAGTGATATGGTTGTAGAAGGCTGTGAATTTAGAGACACTCCCTAGCATGGGCCATTGTTGGTAAATTGGGAGAGGTGCCCCAGAGAAGATTTAACATGGCTTCTCCCAGGTACACACCTGGATACTTGTCTGTATGGTTAAAGTTCTATTCCTTACTCATTCAGTAGTATCGTCTTTAATGAACCCTCAAGATCATTACATGGAGCACAAGCCCTATGAAGAAAGACTGAAGGAACTAGGCTTATTTAGCCTGCAGAAGAGAAGACTGAGTGGGGATTTGATAGCAACCTTCAACTACTTGAAGGGTTGCTCCAAGGAGGATGGAGCTCGACTGTTCTCAGTAGTAACAGAGGACAGAACAAGGAGCAATGGTTTGAAGTTACAGCTGGGGAGGTCCAGGCTGGCTATTAGGAAAAACTTTCTTACTAGGCGAGTGGTGAAGCATTGGAATAAGCTACCTAGGGAGGTGGTGGAATCTCCATCTTTGGAGGTGTGTAAGGCCCAGCTGGACAAAACCCTGGCTGGGATAATCTAGTGGGAGTGGTCCTGCTTTTTTGGCAGGGGGTTGGACTAGATGACCTCATGGGGTCCCTTCCAACCCTATGATTCTATGATTCGGTGAAGTGGGGCTAGCACAGGGTCTACAGCCTTGTCCTGAGCCCAGATGGAGAATTGCTTCCATTTGGCTGTGTAGGTGGACCTGGGGGATGGTCTCTTACTACTAACCAGGACCTTCCTAACCCTTTCTGAGCAGAGCTTTTCCTGCTCATTGAGCCAGAGAGTTTCCAGACTGTCGTGTGCAGGCAGCAATGGGCTGTGGTTGCCTGAGAGTTCTGCAATAATGGTGCAGATGGACCCAAATCTTGAAGGGGGCAGGGAGGCCATCCCATTGTGAGCATCTAAAAGGGCTCCTATGAAGTCTATACTTTGGGATGGGCAAAGTTTTGACTTTTCTTGATTTATGCAAAGACCTAGGTACCTGCAGAGCTTGGTTAGTGTTCTGATGTGAAGCCTTACCTGGGCCCTTGATTCCCCCAGTATTGGCCAGTTGTCTAAATAGGGGAAGATTTTTATGCCCCGCTGGCACTGGAATGCCGCTACCGGTGCCATGCATTTCACGAACACCCTGGTGGCCAGAGAGATCCTGAAGGGGAGAGATGTAAATTGGAAGTGATTTCCTCCCACCATGATCTTTAGGTACTGTCTGGCAGGGGTGTATTGCAATATGGAAGTAAGCGTCTCTGAGATTGAGGGCTGCAAACCAATCCCCAGGACACAGAGATGGGACCATCTGCAACAGGGAAACCATATGGAACTTTATTTTCTTTATGTGGTTGTTTAAGGGTCTGAGATCTAGAATGGGTCTCAGGTCCCTGTTGGGTTTGGGGACCAGAAAGTATTGGGAATAAAACCCTTTTCCCCACTCCCGCTTTGGGACCTTCTCTATGGCCACAATAGACAGGAGCTTCTCACACTCGATCTTGAGAAGGCGATCCAGTTTCCGAGGCTTGGTCGAGGGGGCGGTTTTCTGACCTGAGGAGTTGAACGAAACTGAATGCAGAACCCCATTTTTACCGTCCCGAAGACCCACTGGTCAGTTGTGATATTGGCCCAATGGTGTGCAAAGTGGTGTAGATGGTTGGTGAAGGTTGGGGTTGAGGCTGTGGGTTTGCTGCCCTCGTGGTAACTGTCAAAAGCACTACTTCCTTCCTGACGAGTGGTCGGAACCTTGGCCACGCCTGACAGACTTGGAGGCGTGGGGCTTCCCATTCTTGTTTGAGCGGGTCTTGTACTTGTCTGTTCCCCAAGGTGATGCTGGGGGTATTGGTAGGAATGGGGAAAGGAAGCTTGTACCAACCTCTGTTGTTTCAGCTGTTGCAGCTGCTGTTGCAGGAGTTCAGAGCACACCTGTGGATTCAGAGAGCAACTGGAGGGTTGTGGGGTGTACATACCCAGTGACTGAAGGGTGGCTCTCAAGTCCTTCAGACCGTGAAACTTGCTGTCTGTGGACTCAGCAAATAGGTCAGGGCCTTCAAATGGCAGGTCTTAGATGATAAGCTGCATTTGTGGGGACAAGCCCGAGCCCTGAAGCCAGGCGGAGCGACACATGCCCACAGCAGAGGCCATGGTGCATGAGGCTGTGTCGGACACATCCCAAGTGGACATAAGGGCATCCTTAGAAACCAACGCCCCTGCTTCAATCATCACCTCAAAGTCTCATAGGTGATCCTTGGGGATAAGGTCACGGAAGCCTTCCATGGCTTGCCAGAAGTTGAAGGCATATCTAGTCATGAGGGCCAGATGATTAGAGATGAGAAGCTGTAGAGCTGCTGTAGAATAGACCTTCCTCCCCAACAAGTCGAGCTTTCTAGCCTCCTTGTTTTTAGGAGTTGAGTTTGGTTGACCCTGTCTCTCTTTTTGATTGACCATGTCGACTACCAGGGACCCTGGGGTAGGATGCTGGAAGAGGAAAGTGAACTTGTCTTGGGACACGTGATATTTACGATCCTCTGCTCTTGTCACTGGTGGAATTGAAAAAGGGGTCTGCTGTTGTGCCCTTGCAATGCTGTACACCCTTTCATGTAGGGGAACAGATACCTTGGTGAGTGGGCCATTGTCCCCCACATCAAAGAGGGGGTTGGTTTCATCCTGGACTATCCCCAGTTCTATGTTCAAGTTCACCGCCATGTGGTGCATCAAGTCCTGCTGGGCGCGGGAATCCTCCTTATAGGCTAGAGGCCCTTCAAAGCTGTGTTCGTCCAGAGAAGAGGACGAAGGGGCCCATGATCTACTACACTGAGTTGAGTCAGGATGGAGCTCATCATCAGAAAGGTCTGAAGAGTCTGGAGCCTGAGGTGGAGATGGCTCTGAATGGTGCCATGAGGTTGGGCTGTCATTGGCCATCATGGCCAGACAATCATGAAACCAGTCATTGAAGAGAGTTCTGGGTGCACTCTGGTGCAGGGGAGAGCAGTCCCCGCCTGGCTGAAGGGTCTTGGCAGTAACGGAGGAGCTGTGGTGAGCATCGCGGGGCCAATGAAGATGTCTTGCTCCATGGTCTGGGCATCAGAGAGCACTTATGGTGCTGTTTGCTGGGCCATTCCCCATCTCCTGAGGCCGGTTTGGGGGAGATGGAGGAGCGGATGGAGGCCAGCAATGATGAGGATGAGGAGCTGGACCTCTGTCCTGCGGAGCCCTGGGAGCATGGTATCAAAAGTTCATGAGATGAGCGGCGAGAGGAAGGCACCTCAGAGCAGTTGTCAACCCTGGTCTGTGGTGCCAGAGAAGGGCTGGACGGTACCAGGCTCGGACGCAGTGCCGATTCCTGAGTTGACCGCTTTGTGGGTGCTGAGGGCTGTGCCGTTTTGGACTTCATCTTTTTCGCTGGTACCGGTGCCAGGTCTCGGGGCCAAGCCCCAGTCTTCGCAGGGGCCCATGGTGTTGACAGCACCGAAGATAGTCCCGATACCAATTGACTGGGGGAGAGGTTTGGCAACCAAGCCAAGAGGTGCTGTGGCTGTACTGAAGAGGAAGCCGATCCCATCTTTATTGGGGCCCCAATGCTGATTCAGCAGAGGGAAGGCTCGATGACTGAGGTGAGCCATGCCATGGCAGCACCGAAGAGGAAGCCGACCAAGGCTTTGGATTCTGCACCTGAGGGCTGTGCCGAGGCTCTGGTACAGGAGCTACTCTAAGTGCTGGCGGAGCGCTCGCGGCTCAGGGGGCATCAGAGATGGGCGCACTGCTCTCAGTAAGAGTGTGTAGGTGTCACTTTCTTTCCTTGTGCGGCCTCCATTTAAAGGACTGGCAAATGGAGTAGTTTGCAGCAAGACGCGACTCACCCAGGCATGCGAGGCATCTCTCATGAGGATCGATGAGAGGAAAAGCTTTGGAACAGGCTGGACATGGTTTAAACCCTGGCATTTTAATTTTCATGCGAAAGACAGGCACTTGCTTGCGAAAGTTTTGGCTGATCCAAAACTGTCGCTGAGGGCGGAAAACAGGAACTGGGAGGGTCAGGGTCACGGCCACCTATATAGCTGCAGTCGGGGCACACAGGGGGCATTGGCCATGTGCCCTGACCTGACAGGCTAAGGCTAAAGACTTTCCGAGCTACCATGTGCTGCAGCACGTAGAGACCTGTAACTGAATGTATGTGAGCAGCGCTCGAAGAAGAACTAAAAGTTAGTTTGAACCAAAAAAACCATGCTTAATTCAAACTAACTTTCAAACTCAGATTTTTGGTGTAGACATACCCAGTATGATTTAACTTGCAAACAAGGAAGAGATCCACTATCATGTGCCAGTCAACCTGGTGGATAAACAGCAACTGCTTCATGATTAACAGATGGTCTGCAGACCACACTGTTTGAACCACTGCTTTAGGCTGAGTTCCACAAATATGAGTAGATTTCTTCAACCATACAGAGCCCAAACCTAAATCATCTCAGGGGGATTACATAAGTTTTGCTGCCATTTATGAGAAGCAGTAATGGATTCTTGTCTTCCTCTCTCGTTCTAGGGACAGCGTCTTAATTTGAACATGAGTTACCACATAAAGAAGATGTGAAATATTTGCCTCCATTATTGTCATTCTACTGCAGCTCATAAAACACTTAGCTGATTCCAGAACAAAGAAAGCTCTTTCCTTTCAATGGGATGTACAAATAACAGAATTATAAAAACTACAGGATAGACTCTATTCTTTATATTCACAGACTCTGGAAATGAGAAGGTTTCTCATGCTGCTTAATGAAGCACATTGGAACACTTATTTCATATCCTGAAATTGTTTTTGATTACCACCAAAGAAGTCACTGCTGACACCAAGTTCTATTCATTATATGCCAAAAATATAGATAATTAAAAAAAACCAACCAAACCAACCCTAAAAGAACTATAAAATGTAGCCAACTCAGGTTTACCTCAAAAATGTTTGTCCCTTTGTCTCCAAATAAAATAATGGCATAACATATAAGCTTTTAAATCATTATGATTTAACTACTCTTAAATTCCCGCTTCAAAGACAGACAGCTCCCAGCTATAGACATAATAGAGACCATTAACAAATATTTAATTAATTAAGTAGAGCCTGATGATGCTGTCAAGAAAGCTCTTATTTCCTTTTTGTCCTGCTACTGTACATGGAGCTATATCCAGAAAAGAGATCTTCCCATGTACAGCATCAAGCACTCTTCTAACAGATCAACAGGCACTAGTGATGCCCTATCTGACGACTGTGGGAGTCAGTTCACAGAAATAGAAGTACCTAAAGGAAAAAGCATGATCAACACTTCAGCAGCTTTGCTGTTCATGAGAAGACAATACTGTCTTACAAACACTATGCCTTGCTTGAAAGCATTTACCTATGATGCACACTGTAGTGAAAATTAAGAATCCTTCCATTTACATGTACAAGTAGTTCTCTAAAACAAAGAGCAGTCATCTCTCTGAAAACAATCTACCAATACAATCCCAGAATTTCACATCTTTAAAGTGGCATTTGGCCATTTTATTCACCACAAATCAATGTCAATGTTAATAAAGCAAAAAGTTCAAAGTAAAGCAAATCTGCCTAAAGTAATGAAGGCTGATCCACCTACGTATATTAAGCGAATCCAAGGGGTTTTATCACTCTACAGGAATTTTCTCAAGACTTAATATTCTCTTATATAAGAAAAAAATTGGAAACCATGATTGGGAATGATTAAAATATATAATTGGAAGAAAATATTCATTTTGGCCATAAATGAAAATTGGCAATGAATGAGCAATGGATTTCTGCAAGAACTCAGCAATGCTATTTAAGAGAGAACTATAGTTCAGATTAAAATATGCTGAAAGAGATTTAGGAGGAAACAAGACATGCAGGTATTTTAATTTCTAATTAGATACTTTGAAACAGTGGGCAATTTCATTGATGCTAAATTGTCCTTGCATCTTAAAGCTTTAAAGCCAGATTAAACAGTTGAACAGTTCTAATCATTTCACAAGTGAAATCCTCAGATTAAAGTGGAATTCTTTTAGTCTACTTAAAGTGAGCTTTAAAGGAGACACAAAGGCCATGTTCATGAAAAACAATTAGGCCCCAATTTAGGACACTGTCCACATTCAGAATACTACTTAAGCACATGCTTTGATTTTATTGAAGTAACTGGGACAAAAAGCACAAGGTTAAAGGTAAGCATGTGCTTAAGACCTGTTCCTGTAAAGCACTTAAGGGCTGTCCCCCAAATGTTCATAACTGTGTGCAATATTGTCAACTTTAAGCATTCAACAATCATAATGCAGCTGCTGCTCCCCCAACAAAAAAAGCACAATACTGTCTTAACATCATGCGACTAAAAGTAGGGTGATTTTGCATTCCCCCTGGATTCACAGACATGTTTAGGGAAAATATGCCGGTCCTCACTTTGCATGCAATCATTTCAGATGCAAAATTTACCCTTAATTTCATACGCAAAACTCAGGCCTTCCTGTTCACTGCTGAAAGGGACTCCACTTAATCTCTTCTCTCTCTCCTTGAAAGTTGAGAGCAGACATCCTATCCTTCCTAGCTCTACTTGAGAGGCATGTAGCCCATTCACATTTCCCCTCCATGAGTCCCTACAATCTGATACACACCTTGGGTATGTCTACCCTGGAGCCTTAGGTCGACTTAACCTTCCTTAAGTTAACCTAAGAAAAGCCCTGTCCACACTTGGAATTTATTAAGGCAACTTAAGCACTTCCTTATGTCGGCTTAGTTACACCACCTCTTAAGGTTGACTTTAGCAAGTATAGATGGGGTGTAACTCTTAAGCTGCCTTAATGAGGTCAATTTAAGTGTTAAGCTGACCTAGCAGCTGCCAGTGTGAATGTGGGCAGTCTACGGAAGTTTGGAATGTGGACGTTCTAAGTTGACTTATCAAGGTCGACTTAAAGGCGACCTTGTTAAGTTGACTTAACAGAGCCTCCAATGGAGACACACCCCATCTCTCTACAGTCACTTGCCACTGATATTTCCCTTCCTTTTCCCTCACGGTTCCCTATCTCATTCTCCTCTCTGCCAAATTACATCCATCTGCACCTCCTTCCCACATCTCTCTACAGCTGCTCATCTACTTCTTGTTGCCCCCAGTTCCCGGCACCCCCTTCAATCTTCTGTTGCTATCCACATTCCTTTGCAGCTTTTCAGTCTGCCTTATGCTCCTTATAACCACTGATAGACTGACCCTTCCCTCCAGTATTGTGAGATTCATGATAAAATCAGGAGAGTGGGCATCACTGCCTATATTTAAGTGTTTTCTAGAATCAAGCCCTTATATACGTGCTAAGAGGTCTGCTCCAGTGGAACTATTCACCAGTTTAAAATTAAGCACCTATATAATTGTGAGGAGGATTGGGCCAAAAAGATTTAGAAAATGTTAAACAGATACTAAAGCTCCTTGAATATCCCGCAGGGATTAGTAGGCCTGTGATTGCTAAATTAACTGGTAATATTCAGGGCTATAAGGACAGAGTGAAGGAATTAAATTTGCATTTGTTCTTTACTGAAGTACACTTTTTTTGTGTAAACGCTGTCTGCTCTTCTTTGCATCTTGTGTTATTTGATTTTTGTTAATAAAAGCAATTAAAATGCTCAAATGACATTTATAACACAGTAACACCACCACAGTGGGTCCATGATAAGACCAGAAATAAAACCCAAGATAGAACTCATTGTCCCCTTCTTCTCCCTTGATACAGACATATAAATGGTTTCTAGACTTCATTTTCTCCTTTTCTCTGTTGAATTGTCTTGATGGGGGTTTACTTTCCTATTGCCCCAAATTTAAAAAAAAATTGTTACCATATAAGAAGCAATCCATTGAGACTATATGCTCCCCTCCAGAAAGAAAGCCCACAGCAACGGAAAAATTATCTCAGAATTCTCTGTAGGTTCAGGCTGTAGTAAACCTATATTGACAGATTCTTCCTTTTGTGGCCTGGGTTATGCAGCACTGCAGGAGTTACAGAGGACTCCACTTCCAAATCCAGGGATCCCTGTAGCCTGCCCCTTTATACTGCTACCAACCATGCCTTTTCTCTTTGGCAGCACAGAATGCCTAAATGTCCCAGTCATAATAATACATAAGATATGTGCATAGTGCAGGGAGTTCTAGTGAACACCATTAACTCCGTATTTCTACCAGTCAGTGATGAGACCATGCTATGCAACCTCCCCAACCCTCTTTCTCCCCATCCTACAGAATCATAGTTGTATAGTAGCTGCACAGCAACACTTCCACAGCCCTATGTCTATAGTTAAAGGGCCTGTCTACTCTTCCTTCCTTCAAAGTTTCCTGCCAGGCCTCATAGTGAAAGGGGTGGATAGGATCCTGAAAAACCACAAATGTTACCTCTTCAGAAAGTTACAGAATGTATTTTTAGGGGTCTTTAAAATGAAGACGTGAGTCCTGAGTTGGCAGTGAATGCTTCCATTCATGTATAGTTCTTCAACACAGCAAAACTCAGTGTTTAACAGAGTTAAGGGAACAAAACAAAAATTTGAGCAAGGGCATGTGAGAGAGAATGAGAACTAAATCCAATCTCCATTACACATTTTCAAAGGATAAATCTTGCTGTGAAAATGTGGAACAAAAGATGCAGAGATCAATCTCAGAATGATCAGAAATGCAGGTATATACCTGTAGTGCAATATTTCGATCAAACCATTTATGTGATTTGGAGAGATGAAAGAAATCATTTGTGAAATATGAATTATGTACCCATGATCCTGTTACGGGAGAAAAAATCTCTCCAGTTATTGATACACTGTGTATGTCCCAAATTGGCCAATTGATTATTAATTACCTTGGTGATGAAAAAAGTGAGAGGGAATGTGGTGCTGATGTATCTAAATGAGGATAAAGAATGCAACTGCAGTGTTACATAGGAGAAGAGTTTCATTATATTGAAAGTGACAAAATGATAGTATAGGAACAAGAGTTACTATCCAAATATGAGGGATATACACAAAATCATGTAGTATAGCAGATAGGTTGGTTTCGGTAACAATGCTATTATGAATCCTTCATTAGGATCTGATAAGTCATAATCCCATCTTTAAGCATGTATAAATGAACCGCGAAACCCTCTTATCTGAAAGGCTGCAAGCCCAAGACGTTTGACTTGTGGGTATGTGAGTCTTCTCACACAAAGCATCTTGCAGGATGAGGGCTTAAGGGGAGAGGTGACATAGCTCAGTAACTCTTCCCCATGGTTGGGTTCTTCCAGGTTCAAATATAGCTCTTAAAACAAATGACATTTATTAATTTTTTTTAACAAGGGAGAGTTGTATGTCTTTGGATACACATATTTAATAAAAATATGCTGCTTTCAAAATCATTTTCATTACTGTAGAAGAACCTAGAATATTGCTATGGTTATGTGTTTGTCAACTATTTTCATTACAAAATCACTTTCTTTCATGGCTATAAATCTTGGCATCCATAGAAGGTGCTTTGCTGACACAACTGTGTGTTGATGCTGTGGTCCATTTTATTCTGATGTTATGCTTTATCATAGATTTAAGTTAAGGCATTGACATTCAAACTACAAACTGAAAAGAATTGCAAGCCCTTATTTACTGAGTTTCTGCAGATATGCCCCCTTAAAGCCCTCTTACACTAATACCAGATCACTGTTGTAGTAAAAGAGGCATCAGCCTGTTCGTGAAGATATCATTACATGTAGTCCTTGAGACTCAGTTGTGCTGCCTGTAAAAACGGGATAGATAACATACCTGTTACTCAGAGGAATGGTGCAAGCATATATAGCGTCTGTGTAGTGCTTTGAAATATTAGGGCCACTTGCTACCCCTGCACGGACTCCAGCAAATAAGCTCCCATGCCCCTCCACTAATTAGACCACCATTTGTCTCCCAGGTGGAGAAAAGAAAACCCAGCTTATTGCAGAGAGGAACCAAATACCCAACCTGCTCACACAGAATTTAACTCTAAACCCAGGGCCCCCTTTTGTAAGAGCATTTAGCGCAAAGCAAAAGGAAAGCGAGGGCAAAGTAACAACATAATTACAATGTTCCCTCTAAGGGTTGAGGGCAGCTGAGCAACTCATGTTGCTCGCTGCACTCCCCCCCCC
>ML681995.1:1790754-1843792 GCA_007922195.1 Podocnemis expansa | reverse complement strand
CTCCTGGCAGGCCCCCCCCCAGCCCCCACAAACTTCCCTCAGGGCTCCTGGGGCCAGAGAAGCTCTATGGAGCATGCCCAGATTTTCTGGGCATGCTCCGTTAGAGCTTCTCTGGGCGGGAGTTTTGAAAACTCCCAGCCCCAGAGGAGCTCTATCCAGGGACTCCGGCTGCCAGCGGTGCGCTGCCAGCTGCCTTCGCTGCGCTGGCGGCTGTGGCGGGCTGTGCGGCAGCGCGCCAGCGCAGCTTAGAGGGAACATTGATTACAAACAGTAAGAGGTAATATCACAGCCAAATGTGACTCTATATTACTTCCTGCCCTGAAACACTGGAGTGCCTACTAGAAAAACAGGTTCTTTTTACACCTGTTTTTGTATGTGCCTGCCATTAATATGCTGATGAGCACATTTACTAGCAGAAATGTTGGCTGCAGCAAACCTTGGAGAATATTCACAGTCAGCGAATTTCTCATTCACAGTCACCCTTATTTGTACCAAAAGTTTGATTCTAAGTGTTATGCTCATCCAATCAAATAACAGGCATTTCACATGTGATCTGCACACCAAATCAAAACAGCTCAAAATGTGAATGGCAAATAACCAGAGAACCATTTGCAAGTAATCAGCAGAGTGAAACAAGTTAGTATACACCATGCATAGAATAAACATGAACGAGAAACAAACATGGGGAAATCATAATCAATTTACAGACAATAAGAGGGTAGAAAAAAGGCTAATTTCGTCTAATAAATAGCTTGCTGCAAATAGTTCACCGACTTGGGTCTACTCCTTCATTTAAATGAAACCCAGAAAAGAAGTAGTCCAGTTTGGAGAAGTTTGTCACATACTTTCAATCATTTTTGTAGGATACCTTGAGGTGCAAAAAAAAGTTCAACTAGGCCTGATTCTGTCTGGTTTACAAGAGAAAGTAGTGGGGAATATTTGATAAAATACATGTTGTGACTTACAACATGCAAACAAAGTACAATTTTACTCCCTCTCTACTTCTTTAATTTGTGTGAGTGTGAGTCCCTTGATGAAAAGTGGGCATCTTCTAATTTGAATAAA
The DNA here is from genome assembly GCA_007922195.1 of Podocnemis expansa. Classification (NCBI taxonomy): domain Eukaryota; kingdom Metazoa; phylum Chordata; order Testudines; family Podocnemididae; genus Podocnemis; species Podocnemis expansa. The sequence continues at coordinate 1,842,727 of ML681995.1, read as the reverse complement.
CACCCTTAGATAGTGATTGAGGGTTTACTGTAATCCTGTTGAGAGCAGAACATTCAATTCATCCCAGTCTGTTGTGTGCTGTGGTCTCCTTAGAGGGAAAGCCCAGCTTCCATAGCACAATTTCACTCTAAGGAAAAAAGTGTTTCAGTCTAAAAGGATTTAAAATGAATTAGGATCTTGAGAGAGAGAGAGAGATTTTCTTTAGTTTCTTAGCATGTTGAAAACCCTGAAATAGAAGCACAGTTAACACTTGCACCAAAATAAAAGTGAAACATCCATTTGGAACAATTAATTCATTAGCTAGTTCAGACTAAAGAAATTTTGTACACAGATGATGGGAAGAAGCTAATATTAGGCACCAAATTTTTTAAGGAGGAGGCCCATGTCAACACACAGTTACTTGTAACTGACCACTTCATATACACATACCTGCTTTACACATTCAGTCTTCCTAATTGTTCAAAGAAATGTAAACATGTAATGGTGCAGAATGGAAAGGACAACAGAAAAGAACGAAATCTATGCAGTTAGCTAGGAGTTGCCAGAACACTGTAACTATTATTTCATGAGCACCCATGATTTTCTTAACGCTGAGCAAACAAACTCAAGTCCTGTACCTTGACAACTATCCTAAACACAAAAAGGTACTAGATTTGGGAAAGATCATTAGCAAAAATCTTCGCGGTCTAAAAGGCTTTTAAAAATAATTAAAAAGTACCAGAGGAGAACCTGTGTGCTATGATATATAAGAACGTTCATGGACTCATGACTTTGAAATCCTGGGATTCAGTCCCATTTCTGCCATAAGCATACTGCATAGAGCTGGATAAGTCACTTCACCCATCTGCTTCAGTGTGGGCATAAAAACAAGCTTAATTATAAAGATGCATTATGGATTGATCGATTAATTAATGATTCAATAGCTGTTGAATATGTCCCTTTGTCCAAAAAGCACCTATTATTGGGCTGCCATGTTGAAAGGCTAAAATAATCATCTACTGGAGACAGAGTAGCAGTCATTAATCCTCGCTTGACACTGAGTTACTGTACAGTCTCCTTGTGTGGTAGGGTACACCATTGGCTGAAATTAGGAAGGCCCAAGAAGTTCTACCTGGAATTAATGTTTTTCTTCCTTTAGGAATAGTAACAGCTGTGGCTTTTTATATTTCCAATAAAGTTTTAAAATCTGCAATAAGGCTGGATTGCAGTTTTTAGAAATATTTGTTCACTGTTTTTCTAGGTTTCATGACCCGTAGCATATCAACATGAGGATCTCCTTTTAATTATATCCATAATAAACTATAATTCTTAGCATTTATCTGTGACCTTTTTATTCATGTATCTGAAAAAAACATTTTTTTTTTTTTTAGAAAAGTGCATCAGCTTCAGTGGGGAACGATTCTGCAAACATTTCATTTAGATTTCAAGGGTATGTCCACGTGAGTCTTTTATTTCAAAACAACACTGGTTGTTTCGAAATAAAAAACTGAATGTCCATACAATGTTTTCTTATTTAGAAATGACAGGCTCTGTCATTTTGAAATAAGAACCGTCATGTCAAAACAGCTTAAACCCCATTCATTTCGAAACGGCTGTTATTTCAAAATCGTTATATCAAAATAAGGCCGTTTGGACATGTTGTTTTGAAACAACATGTCCAAACGGCCTTATTTTGAAATAACCATTTTGAAATAACAGCTGTTTCGAAAGCAGGCTTTCCCTTAATTCGAATTAACATTTTTCTTAATTCGAATTAACTTATTTTGAAATAAGGACTTTATTTCGAAATAACTCATTTCAAAATAACTTATTTAGAAATAATGATGTATGTGTGGACATGGCCCAAGTCTTTTCAAATGTTATTGATATTATAAAAATAAAAGGAAAGGAAAATTTGAAAACAAAAAATGTTGTTTGGAACCAAAAGCCCCTGAAAAGTTTTGTTTTAAGAATGTTGCTTATTTTAAATCATTTCAGGGTTTGTTGCTTGTATGTTCATTGCAGAGGACAATGTGATGGAACTGATACAAATTTGGGAAATAATTTGGTGTTACTGAATCTGCATTTTTTCTGAAAAAAAAATATTGGTCAAAAACTTTCACCCAGTTCACCTAATGACTAATCATACAAACAAAATTATCATATATTCATAGAATCATAGGGTTGGAAGGGACCTCATAGGTCATCTAGTCCAACCCCCTGCCACAGGCAGGACCAATCCCACTAAACCATCCCAGTCATGGTTTTGTCCAGCCGGGCCTTAAACACCGCCAAAGATGGAGATTTCGGCAGCTCATTCCAATGCTTCACCACTCTCCTAGTAAGAAAGTTTTTTCTAATATCCAGCCTCGACCTCCCTAACCACAACTTGAGACTGTTGCTCCTTGTTCTGTCCTCTGTTACTACCGAGAACAGTCAAGCTCCATCTTCCTTGGAGCATCCCTTCAAGTAGTTGAAGGGTGCTATCAACTCCCCCCCTCAATCTTCTCTTCTGCAGACTAAATAAGCCTAATGCTTTCAGTCTTTCCTCATAGGGCTTGTGCTCCAGCCCTTTAATCATTTTGGTTGCCTGCCTCTGGACTCTCTCTAGCATGTCCCTGTCCTTTTTGTAGTGGGGAGCCCAAAACTGAACACATCTTTCTATATGTGGCCTTACCAGTGCAGAATAGAGGGGAATGATCACATCCCTTGATCTGCTGGCAACACTTCTTTTGATGCAGCCCAGTATGCCATTGGCCTTTTTGGCAGCAAGAGCACACTGCTGACTCATATCCAGCTTCCCATCCACCATGACCCCCAGGTCCTTTTCTACACTGCTGCTACTTAGCTGAATGTTTCCCAGCCTGTAGCGGTGCATGGGGTTTTTCCGTCCCAAGTGCAGGATTTTACACTTGTCCTTACTGAACCTCATAAGATTTCTATTGGCCCACTGTTCCAATTTATCTCGGTCTCCCTGAATCCTGTCCTTGCCCGCCAACGTGTCTACTGTTCCCCCCAACTTGGTGTCATCCACGAACTTACTGAGAGTGCAGTCTATTCCATCATCCAGATCATTGATGAAAATGTTGAACAGAACTGGCCCCAGGACCGACCCCCCTGGGGCACACCACTTGTTACTTGTTGCCAGCTAGACATGGATCCATTGATTCCTACATGCTGAAACCGTTGATCTAGCCAGTTTTCTATCCACCTTATAGTCCACCTATCCAACCCATACTTCCTTAATTTGCCAATGAGAATGCTGTGGGGAACTGTATCAAAAGCCTTGCTAAAATCAAGGTATATCACATCAACGGTTTTTCCTGCATCCAGAAAACCAGTCAGCTGATCATAGAAGGAAATGAGATTGGTCAGGCATGATTTACCCTTGGAAAATCCATGCTGACTGTTCCTGATCACTTTGTTTTCCTCTCAGTGTTTGAGGATGGATTCTTTGAGAACCTGCTCCATAATTTTTCAGGGATTGAGGTGAGGCTGACTGGTCTATAATTCCCCGGATCCTCCTTTTTCCCTTTCATGAAAATAGGCACTACATTTGCTTTTTTCCAATCCTCTGGCACCGCCCCCGTTCTCCATGAGTTTTGAAAGATAACGGCCAGTGGTGCTGCTATCTCATTGGCCAATTCCCTTAGCACTCTTCGATGCAGTTCGTCTGGCCCCATGGACTTGTGCATAGCCAGCTTCTCTAAGCAGTCCCTAACCTAACCTTCCGTCACCAAGGGCCTGTCTTCTTCTCTCCAATCTGCCATACCCATGGTAGTGGGCTAGGAGCTGACCCTGCCTGTTAAAACTGAAGCAAAAACAGCACTGAGCACTTCAGCTTTTCCCTCATCCTTCATCACGAGGATGCCTGCCCCATTCAGCAAGGGACCTACACCGTCCCTGATCATCTTCTTGTTATTAACATACTAGAACCCCTTCTTGTTATCCTTTACATCCCTCGCTAGCCACAACTCCATTTGTCCTTTGGCCTTTCTGATTTTATCCTTGCAGTCCCGAGCAATATCTTTATATGCCTCCTTGGTCATCTGACCAAGCTTCCACTTCATGTAAGCTTCCTTTTTATGTTTAAGCTCAGAGCAGAGTTCTCTGCTAAACCATTCTGGCTGCCTCACATGTTTGTTCTTTCTCCTAATTGGAATGGGAACTTCCTGTGCCCTTAGCAGAGTTTCTTTAAAATATAACCAACTCTCTTGGACTCCTTTCCCCTTCAGATTAGCTTCCCAAGGGATCCTGCCCATCAGTTCCCTGAGGGAGCCAAAATCTGCTTTTTTGAAGTCCAGGTTTTTTGTTTTGCTGCTGTCCTTTAATCAGCATCCTGCACTCAACCATGTCATGGTCACTACTGCCTAGCTTGCCATTTACCTGTACCTCCCTGATCAATTCTTCCGTGTTTGTGAGCAGCAGGTCGAGCAGTGCAAGGCCCCTAGTTGGTTCCTCTAGCATTTGTACTAGAAAGTTATCCCCAATATGCTCTAAAAACTTCCTGGATTGCCCATGCACTGCTGTATTGGCCTCCCAGCAGATGTCAGGGTAACTGAAGTCCCCCATCAGCACCACAGCTTGTGATCTAGAAGCTTCCGCTAGTTGTCCATAGAACACCTCAACCACCTCCTGCTTCTGGTCTGGTGGTCTATAGCAGACACCCACCACAACATCCCCCTTGTTGCTTTCCCCTCTCAATGTAACCCACAGACTTTCTACTGGCACGCTTCCACTTCCATAATGGAGCTCTGAGCAGTCATAGAGCTCTTTTACATATAGTGCTACTCCTCCCCCTCTTCTTCCCTGCCTGTCTTTCCTCAACAGATATATCACTTTTCATCCCATTGCCCTCTCACCTCAGGAGTTAATTTTCTTCTAAAACATCTGCCTCTACTAGGGGATACCATTTATTTGTCCTTTTCTCCCACTGGAGTAAATAAATTTTCATCAGGTCAACAGATGAAGAATGAGATCTCATTTTTCAAGTTTACCTAAAGATATCCCTTAAAAAAAAATACCTGTCCAATAGCAAGAAAGAAAACACTTTCTTTAAATAACTGAAAATGTTTGTATGGCATCACATTCCCTCAAGAAACAGGAAGTTTCCATCACACCTGAATATACCACCACCAGACAGTACCATAATGTTCTAGAGTGAAAAAAATGTCCATGGCAAAATAACATATTCTAAAGCAGTCTGGTAACTAGAGTGGTGCAAACTATGCAGAAAAGTTGATGTGAAAAGTTGCCTGAATTCAAAATAAATTCACATTCAAACATGCTCATGAGACTTTGAAGGTTCTTGGAAAGTGAGCATCAAAGGCTAAAGCTTTACTAGAATGAATACCCATGAAAATATTTTAAATGTATATAAACGTTTCAAATTGTATGATATATTTGATTGTAAAAACTGCAGTGAATGCTGTGCTATTTATTTATAAAATGCATGTGCTACAGACTGATCCTTGAGTAGGTGATATAGCAGTACAGTATTATTAATATTACAACTGAACATAATTTGAAATATATTGAATTGGTAGACTACCCAATGAATTTGCATAAATTAGTTACATAAGTCATTGTGCAAACTGTAAAATGTATATTTGCTTGCTTTGTAATCTGAATGATCTGAAAGACAGTTGAGAACCATCATGAATAATTCAGAATAATGAACATGACTGAGAATTTTGCGATCTGTTTGCAGACAATTTGCAGACAGAAAAAAAAGATGAAATCGTCCAAATAAATTAAATCATTTGTTGAGTTCTATAATACACTGAACTCCTGCATATTTATTAGCTGAGTGATCAACAGAATGAGTCCATAGTGATGTCACCAATGACTACAGGAAGCTATAAAGCAAACTTCCATCAAAGCATAAGATTGCGTGTGCCGATGTAAACTGTGCACTTTTTATTCATAAGCATAATAATGTCTAACACTCTCTTATATCTCAGCTACTGCTGAGTCATAATGAGAATAAATAGCATCCCTTCCAACTACTGCTATGAGAAATCTTACTATGCTAGCAATTGTCTACAACTTTGATATAGTGTTTTTGCTAAGTTGGGCTTTGGAGTGAGAAATGTTTTGTACTCAGTGTTTCAGAGCAGATGAATTCTCCAAAAGGGGTAGGGCAAATGGGACAAACTATTCAAATGTAGAGGCCTGACAATGAACACCCAAATAAATCTGTCTGATTCTGCATATGTGCTGGGTACATGTTGCTTCTGTTGAAATGAATGGGAGTTGCATATATTCAGTGCTATGATAAATAGGTCATTTATTTTCCAGCCTCAATAGAGGTCTGGGTACCTAGCGTTAGGTACTCAAGTTCGGAAATTGTGGCTATGAAGAATAAGTTGAGTCCATCTTCATGAACCTGATATTTTTGTGTGCTTTAACTTTATTGTAAAATACCTACCAGTGTAACAGGCTCTATACAGGTTAATAAGCTAGCAAAATACATGCATAGCTCTTGGCTTTCCTGCTGTGCACCTGATGTTTCTACTCAGGCTCACTTCATATCTGGTTTGTTTTGCAGGGGCTAAACATTCACTGATGATCTGTAATCTCTTTGGATTGCTTTCATCTCGTTATTCTGGGGTACTCTATTTTTTTTTTATTTTTTTGTATTTTAAATTAAGTTTTTGATAATGTGTTTTGGAGAATTAAAGTCAGTAAATGTAGATTTTTTAGTTCTTCAATAGAAATTTATTTTAATGTTTTATTACCACCTTTTAATTTTGCATCTATTCAAAGGAATTTATTTAATTTAATAGTAACATCTGAATTCTATGAAGTCCTCTGTTTAGACACTAAGAAGCCCTTTCAAGTTTTATCAGTCCTTGATGAGTTGATTAATGATATTTTCTGCTCTCATTTATCCCCATTTGGGAACTTTTTTTCCCCTTTCATTTGTGAACTGGTTTTTTTTTCCTTTCTCAAACTCATGCTTTCTGCATTAGAACTTTTTCCAGTATACATGCTATCGTTGGTTTTCATTTTTCACACAATTCTTATAGTCAGTTGTGACTTCCTGTAAGGGACTCATATATGTGCAGTTTACAGAGGACTTTTTGTGCCTCTAGTTTTAAATTTCATTAACACTCATAATTCACAATGCATGCTAATCAAAATCTTGATCTCGGCTTGGTTTTGTCTTCAGTTTGTGTCAAATACAGTTAAATTATTCCCATTTCCACATCAGTTTTGAGCTTTACCATGTGAGACACAAAACCAGAAAACAGTTACTAAAGGTAAAATATAAATAGTAATTTAGGATTTCAGAAGGGGCAAATTGTGAGCAAGCATTCTGGGAAAAAATTCTAGTTATTTCTGTAATCTGGCAGGAGCGAAGTATTCTGTGGATAATGCAGCCAAATTGGGCTGGCAATCAAGACATGAAAGGATGGACTTGAGCTCCAACGTGTGTGTAGTTTTGCTGGTTTTGTTTTAGAGCAGGAGGGCAGCAGGGCAGTTATGTTAGACATCTCTTTCTCACCACACCTCTGTGACTGGAATCTTGATGCCAAAAAACAAGCAGAGTGTTTAGCATCTCCACCATTTCTCTTCGTCTCTGTGAATGATTATCACTAACACCATATCCCAAACTCTATGCACAGTTACAAAGTAACCTCACTAAAGTAATTTACTCCAATAGCCCCAATCCGTTCTAATTTTTCCATCTTTATCCCTGTTCAAGTGTTACGGGGGAACAGATTAAATCTCTGTCTATAAACGCTGGGTTCTTCTGTTGAGTTACTTTAGGGTAAAATGTTAATATCCCACATTGAATGTAAGGGTAATTATTTCTCAGCCATGCTGGCAGATGGTTTAATTAGCTCTAGGAGTTTGATTTTTTGTGGGAGAAAGGCAATAATAATCTCCCAAATTCCATCCACAAAATCAGCTCCTCCCACAGGGAACGTTGCTCAGAACAGATTGTGAAGTTGTTCAAATATGACTACACATGTTCTCTGGGCTCAGCTATCTCTCCATGCAGTCTAAATACACTGCTGGGCTCTCCAGGTACAAATTCCCCTCATCAAGGCTAATTTTCCATGCTGGGCATCAGGAGCGAGGCTCCCATTTGTGGGGCTCAGATATTCCACTGAGCTTTCCTAGGTTCTATGCTTGGTTTCTTCTGGTCCAGTGAAAAAAATAAGGTGGTAATATCTCCTATGCTTGTTCACTTGTGAGGACAAAATGGGCTCTTTAGAGCCCACTTTGGATTGTGCAGCTCTTCATAATGTGGTTGAATATGATCCTATCTCTTCTTTCTTGTATGCTTTGCTAAGCAGTGAATTTCTTTTAATAGAGACATTTAAAAGTATTATAATTAGTATCTGAGTTAACACCCACTGAAATGAATGGGACAGGTCACCCCTCTCGGACTTATGGGCTTTCTAGAAATAAGGTGATAAAAAATTATAGTGATTAAATTTTGTCCTGTCCTGGGGAGAAGAAAAGGAAAGTCTCTAAATATGTATTGTATGTATACTGTTTCCTGTTATTGCTTATCATTTTATTTAGTAATTTTTAATACATTCCAATGAGCAAGAGAAGATTACACAGTAATTTATGAAAGAATACTAATAAATTCAGAGATTACCAATCATAACCACAGGGTGAAAGCATTCCATTCAAAACACGTAACAAATTTATATGTAAAAAGGTCAGCTGAGAAATAACAAATAGCATAAGCTAACATGCAATAGCTAAAAGGTAAAAATAAAGAAAAGATTTACCCTTACGGACCAATCCATCCATTCAGTCCTACTTCTTGTTCAGCCAGTCTCTAAGGGTATGATCACATACACTTCTTATTTCAAAACAACAGTGGTTATTTCGAAATAAGAAACGCCACGTTCACACGATGTAGTTGTTTTGAAACAACAGGTTCCGTTGTTTCAAAACAACGGCGGTGTTTCGAAACAACTTAAACCCCATTCCCTTTCGAAACAATGTTGTTTCGAAAGGAGTTGTTTCGAAACAACCTCATTGGGACATGTTGTTTCAGAACAAAGTGTTCCGAAACAACATTTGACCCTCAGTACTCTGGCCAGGGAACCCTCAGCACCCTGGCCAGGGTGCTGAGGGCTGTCCCTCAGCCCCAGAAAGGGGGCTGCAGCCCACGGCGGTGGGATGAGCCACTGTGGGGCGGCTCACCCCCCTGCCTGGGCTGCCCCCAAACCCCGCCGTGGGGTTGGGGCGCCCGGCTCAAGCCCACCGCCTGGGCTGCCCCTGACCCCGTGGCTGGGTTTGGGAGCAGCCCGGGACGGGGGAGGGTATGCCACCCCGCAGCGGCTCACTGCCCCCCACCGGGGGCTGCAGCCCCAGAGTGAGCCGCAGCAGCGGCTCACCCCCAGGGGGCTACAGCCCCCTGAAGCAGGTAACGAAGTAGCAAGCCCACAGTGTGGACATGCTATTTCGTTTCCCGCTTTTGTGTTATTTTGAGGATGGTGGTTTTTTATTTTGAAATAACTTGTTTCAAAATAACACGTTATTTCAAAACAGCTTGTTTTGAAACGTCTTATTTTGAAATAAGCCCTCTGTGTGTGAACATAGCCTAAGACAAACAAGTTTCTTTACATTTACAGGAGATAATGCTGCTCACTTCTTATTTACAATGTCACCTAAAAGTGAGAACAGGCATTTGCATGCCCCTGTTGTAGTCAGTGCTGCAAAATATTTTCATGCCAGATACACTAAACATTCATATGTCCTCCATCATTCAACTTGTAGGCTTTGAAGTTTCACATTGTTTGGTTTTTAAGTGCAGTTATGTTAAAAACAAAACAACCCCCTCCACACATTTGTAACTTGCACTTTTATGATACAGAGATTGCACTTTAATACTTGTATGTAGTAAATGAAAAGTCCTGTTTCTTTTGTCTATCTTTTACATAGTGCAAATAATTGTAATAAAAACATAAAGTGAGCACCGTGTTGTAACTGAAATAAATATATTTGAAAATGTAGACCATCCAAAATATTTATAATAAATTTAAATTGTTATTGTATTACTATTTAACAGTGTGATATTAATCACAACTTCTTTTTAATCTCATGATTAATGGCAATTTTTTAAAACTAAATTGACAGCCCTGTTTAGAACCTTTCTGTCTCTCTCTCTCTCACCAGGTCCTCCTGGCTCCTCCTCCTTCTCAACAGATCAAACAGACACAGAAGACATTAGGCTACCCACTGAGCAACGCAAGGTGCTGTGAGCATATCAACCCAGTGCTCCACTTCCTGAACTGGTCCCAGTCTTGAAATTCAGGACCTTCCAAGAAGTTGGACCTTTGCTATTTTGTCTCAATGACAATGATGGCTATAGCCACTGGAACAAAGAAACTGTTGAATAGTAGAGGAAGGTGTTTGGGTGCTGGAACCAGAACTTTCAACTACTGGACTAAGAGCACAGAACTCACTATGGCAAGAGGTAAAAGTGACCAAATCTCTCCACTTTCAGAATTGAGAACCTTCAGTGGAACTACTTTTATGCTCAAAGTAGGCATATACGTAAGTATCATCCTGAATCCTGACCCAAGCACAAAATTTATTTCTCCAATAATTTCTTCCATAATTTAATGCCTGCTTTAATTAATAATGTATTGTATTACAATAAAAACATGCAAAATACTCCTCCCATGAAGAGGAGGACAAGGGAAAAAAGATATTTAATTTTCCAAAATATACATCATACTCACATTGTGCTGATAGGTGTGATGTAAGAACCTAGATAGTGAGTTCTGAAATCTTTCTGATAACTTCAAAATCTAACATCAGTGTGTTAGGCTCTGTACCCTTGCTTCTAGTAATGTTTGCACAACTTATGCTCCAGACTAAAACTGAAAGCAGTTTTGGTCAGGTATTGACTTTAATTAAATAAAAACTTCACCTTGATATCATTAAAAGATACACTCAGTACATTCTGACTATATCATCACTCAGCGCATTATGATTATATTATCTACTATATTTGATTAAGCTATTTGTTTATTAAGGTCTTATGCCTAAGTACTCTTAAATGCAAAACAAATATGATCCCTTTATAGTGTGACAAACATTTTAATAAATAAAGGTCCAGTATGGCAGAGAAGGCAATTTACGAAAAGGCTTATGTCCCAGAAAGTATATAAAATGGTTCCAAGAGCCTCGTGGGCACTGCGCAATAAGTGTATAGCAAAAACATCACAGCATTAGCTAATAATGATTATTGAACGACGTAGTTCTCACAAGTTTAGTATAACCTTCCACTGATCCAGAACTACCCTTACTTCCCTCCCTGTCTATAATGTTTAACTTGTTGTTTATATCACAAATGGAAAGCCAGCTCTCTCACAAATTCAAGTCTATAGTAATTAGATAATATTGTTTTTTCCAAGGTTTGCACATGCTGAATAAATTCATCAAGAAAAGGATAAAGTTGTTCTATGTGGACTTTTCCCCAATTAAACACTTTGTTGGGGCAGAGGTTTCCTCTCCTTGCCTGTGGTTTCCGGCCCTCACACTGCTGATTGAGTGAACTCAGTGAATTGTGTTCCTTCCACCACCACTCATATACACAAAAACTGAGGCTGTCATTTCCCTACTTGTCGGGGGCCAGTTCAAGTAGTGATCTGGAACACCACGCCCCTGCACAATCTCACCCTCCACAGCAAGGCCCATAGCCGCTTGTGTAAATTTCTCCCTTCTGCTTGCCCCTAACTAGTCTACCAGGTTCTAGCTCACAGGGATTCGGGGAAGGGTGTCTAGAGAGAATGCATCCACAACTCTCAGTGGGTACATCTACACTACTCAGCATTAAAAAAACAAAAACCCTTTTTTCAGGATATGTCTTTTGAAATAATTACCTTGAAAAACCTTTTTTTCAAAAATGCTATTTCGGGACAACAGTCCATTATCTTGAAATACCACAGCTTTTTTCATTTTGAAAAAGAAAGTTTACACTGGACATTCTTTTTTTGAAAAAAAAGCAATGCAATGGAAAAGCTAGGAAGGCTTTTTTGAAAAAAAAAAAAAAAGCTACCCCAAAAAAGGCTTTTTAATTTCAAAAAAGCTGGCAGGTTTAGCTTTTTTGAAAAAGCACTCTGGTATCTCAAAATACTGGAGCGTTTTTTTCAGGATTGTTAAATGTTGTTATTTTTCAAAAAAAGCTTTTTTCGAGGTAGCTTTTTTAAAAAAAAGCCATTGCCGGATGCAGCAAAGGCTTTTTTCCGAAAAACCATGCCTATCTTTTCCATTGCCTTGGTTTTTTTTGAAAAAGAAAGTCCAGTGTAGACCGTCTTTTTTGGGGGGGGGGGGGGAATTTGCGGTATTGTGGGATAATGAGCGGTTCCCATACCATTGTCCCAAAATAACATTTTTGAAAAAAATTATTTCCAGATAATTATTTTGAATATATTTCAAAATAATTTTTTTGAAATTACTTTTTTCAAAAAATGGTCCCTAAATGTAGACATAGCCATCGGCTCTGTAAGGAATTCTGGAGCTATATAATGGAGGGAGACTTCCTATTAAATCAAAAAAGAACTGAGAGGTAGGAGAGGTAAGGAGGATATCTGATGTTCCTCATCCAAGAAAAGGGGAAACACTATGATTCTCAAGGGGTTTCAGGATAGCACCACAGATCTCTGCTGGCACAAAACAGCTTGGACCCCCCCACACCATATAGTACTGATGCCTGATTAGTAAACATCCCGATGATGTCTCTTGTGCAGTGAGATCTCCGTGACCCAATGACTCCTGCAGCTGTAGGCCTAGTAGTAGTGTCTGAAGAAATCTATCCTCTAGTCCATCTTACAGCAAACTGTAAGCAACTAGAAAAGGTTGGTTGTGACCTGTAGTTGGCCCTGCAGCAAACACTATATGCCACTAAGAGTTGTCTGTCTGTATTTTACTGACAAATATCTCTTGCAGCACAGCAGAGATTTCAAACTGTACTGTATAATAAATACTTCTCTGTAAGGCTTTATATAGACAGCTCCAATTGATAAATAACTAGCAGCTAGCTGAAAGAGAAGATGGGGCAGGTTACAGTAGTGTGTGAAGGAATAGGCTGAAGTGGTGGCAAGGCACCTGGACAGACAAGGCACCTGGACAGAATTAAAGAAATTAAAGAAAAAAAGTGAAAAAAATTGGAGTTACAAATAGTAAATAATCATACACATTTGTCACCTGTGATGCAAAGGCCCCTTCACTCTACACTTACACAGGGTGACCTAGCAAAATAAGAAGCTCTTGATATAAATTAAAGGAACTGCAAAGTCATTTTGGTTTTTGTTTTGAATGTTGAGGGCTCTATGAACAATGTTTTTACAAACATGCATTTAAACTTTTTTTATTTTTTATTTTTTAAATGTATGTTGAGCGTGCAGAACATGAGTCTAACTCATATGAATCTGCACAGAAATGTTACACTCTCCTTAGCACCAGCAAGATCTATAGCACATGGTTCAGGGTGGATAAACAATCCAACATAGCCATTGTTTGATAGTATTCCAGACACATCCTAATACAGCAGTCACTATCGTGAAATAAAATCACAATTGCCTGCAGCACTAAAATAAGCTGCTCTCTTAATTAGCCTTTGGAGACAGCTACATTTGCAGATGATTTTTCCTGTATAAACTCTCCATATTCTTACATTGGCTGGTCACCAGCTTCTCATTTCTGAACAACAGCAGAGTTACTCCCCAAATGAGTGTATATGATCAGCTGTGCAAAACTGCATGAGACAAACTTGCACACTCAGTGTACCCTTGCTTCCATGTTGGATGGGTTATTTTGTGTTCAGAAGTACTAATGTCCAATCATCTGGAACTCAAGACAATCCAAACACAAATGAACTTTGTGAATTGTACCAGTCTCTAGTAAGAATAAATTGTTGAATTCCCAGGAAGAAAAAAAATGTCTGCTCCATGCCCCCCTTTTTCATCACTCCCCAATGGGTATGCCTGCACTTACAAGCTATTGTGAAACTAGGAGACTTTTTTCAAAATAACTTTTTCCTGTCCATGCATGCATTTTGTTATTTCACAGTAAGTGTTTCTTTATTTCAAAATAATGAAGCACGATTTCAAAATAATAAAACCTGCTTCAATTTTGAAACAGCGCTTAAATCAAAATTATTATTTTGAAATAAGCCCCTCTCAACCACAGAATAGGTTTATTTTTAAGTAACAGTCCTATTCTTTTGCCTGCCTTGCCCTATTTTGAATTAGAGAGTCTAGTGAAGACTTTCTACTTTGAAATAATACCGCTTACCTTACTTCGAAGTAGAGAGTCTTCCCTGGACTCCTGCTTTGAAATAACAACTTCAAAGTAGTGCTAATTCAAAATAATTACTTCAAATTAAAACCAAAGTAGTTATTTTGAAATAACTAGTTTGAATTAATTTTGTAAATGTAGAGATAGCTAATGTGTGCAATATATAAATGCCCACTTACTATACTCAACAACAGTAGTACTGAAATTGTAAAATAAACCAAAGAGTTAACTAATGTTGCAACATCTTGTTCTGCCTTACTCTGAAAGTACAGCTATTCTTCCTCATAGACACTGGGCCAGATTCACATTTATATAGAGGATGGTGTATACCTGAAATTGATAGTACTACAGCTATGTCTGGTATGGGTGTAATTTTTTACTGATATAGTTATGTTGAGACAACCCCTAGTGTGAAGCAGTTTTGCCATATGGCTTATACCAGTGTAGCTTCTTCCACTTCCTGTACTACAGTGATGGAAGGACTTTTAGGCTGACATAACTGAGTTCAGGCTAGGAAGGTTATAGGGCAGTGGTTCCCAACCTGTGATCTAGGGGCCAAAACTGGCCCTCATGGGTTCTCAGAGTGCCCATGGTTCCCTGCCTGCTGACTGCAGAAAGGAGCGCATTTCTGCACGGCTAAAAGACCTGGGCAGACTCTTTGCTGCATCCAGTGGGATGGAAGATCAATGCTTTCCTCCCTCTGCCTGTGGCAGGGAGTTAGGCAAAGTGCTCTTCCTGGATCCATAGGCACTGGGAGCTCTGCTGAGGCAGAGGGAAGGGAGATCATCCAGGGGCCATCCATTGCCGCTAGGTCCATGGGACATGAGCTTTGGGCAGCTCTGACCCTGCCCTGAGTCAGTAGGGACTGGATCAGGCCCGGTGCTGCTGATTGCTGGCTGACATTGGCAGGGACTGTATTGAGCCCTGGGCTGCCGGCTGGCAGCAGCAGGGGCTGGAATCAAACCCAGAGCTGCTTCCCACTGTCCAGCAGTGGCAGGGGCTGGATCTGGCCCAGGGCCACTGACCAGCAGCAGAAATGGCAGGATTGGGCCTGGGCCAGTGGCGTGCGGGCAGGACCATTGGGGAAGGGCAGGCCAAGTCCTCGCATATTTTTCTGGGGTAGTGATGCAACTGATATCTGTGCTACCCTCCGCCAGCTCCAGCAAAGAGCAAAGCATTCTGTCTAGGTCCCTAGATGCTTGCGTTCCCGCTGGAACGAGAAGGAGGGAAACATTGCTCTTCCATTCTCCTGGCAGCAGAAGGGAGCCACTGCCTGCGGACCCAGGTAGAGCATACAGGGCTAGCAGACATCTGTGGCATCCTGGCTGCAGCAGGGAAATGAGAGATCAGCAAGGAGGCAGCCTCCTTGCTAAACTCCTTCTGTTTGACTGCTGTGACAGGGCGGGGTTTAAAAATGTTATCTGTGGCTCTCAAGCCAAGAAGGTTGGGAACGACTGTTGGGGGGGCTTACCTATACCAATATAGTTAAAGCAGTGCAACTTCTACATGTACTGAAGACCTAAGTCCTTTTATACACTCTTCTGGTAAGGGGACAATGTTAAATTACATTAGTTTTTGACTCTCATTAAGGTGTGTTCAGGCTGCTAGAGCAATATAAAGAGGTCTTAGTGTGAAGAAGAATCAGGTCCAGTCTTCCTCCATTTCAGTCAACCTGAGTTTTTCATACTCTACAAATAAAATGTATAAGAGGTTTGGCTCTAAAGGGGACCTCCTTGTTACTTCAAAGCAGGGGTGCTAGCATACTACTCAGGCAGCTGGTCTACTGTGTTCACTACCTAGCAACCAACCAATATTGCCTCACTGTTTCCTTGTGTGCCTCTGTACGTCTTTACCCCTCTGTTTTCTCATTTTATACTTAGATTTGGGGCACAACATCTAGCACAATGAGGTCTTAGTCTATGAATAAGGGCCCCTAATTGCTCCCATAATATAGATCAACAATAATGATGATAATCTTTGAAACAGCATAACAATTTTTCTAAGGTTATGTTCACACACAGGGGGTTATAGGTTCTATCTTTTATCTAAAACAAACAAGGGTTGTGTTCACACAGCAGTCTTATTTCGAAACAACAGAGGTTGTTTCAAAATAAGAAAGGCCATGTTCACACGACGCACGGTTGTTTTGAAACAACGGGTTCCGTTGTTTCGAAACAACGGCGTTGTTTCAAAACAACTTAAACCCCATGTGGGGACGAAACAACATTGTTTCGAAATGATTGTTTCAAAACAATGCTGTCTGAACATGTTGTTTCGAAACAACAGTTACTCATTTCAAAATAACTATTGTCTGAACATGCTATTTCACTTTGAGCTTTTTTCCTTAATTTGAATTAACAAACTGTTAATTCGAATTAACTTATTTCGAAATAAGGCGTTATTTCGATACAACTTGTATCAAAACAACTTCTGTTGAAATAACCCCCTGTGTGTGAACATAGCCAAGGAGTCTTGTGGCACTTAAAGACAAACACATTTATTTATTGCATGAACTTTGGTGAGAGAAAAATCCCTCTTTGTCAGATGAAAGCTCATGCAATAAATACATTTGTTAGTCTTTAAGTGCCATAGGACTCCTTGTCTGTTTTACTGAACTACTTGATTAACATGGCTACTCCTCTGAATCTCTTTTATCTGCCAACAAGTACGAATAATGATTTTATCATGTGTAACACAAGTAGCATTGTACTGACTTCCCTTGTTGTTCTGTACTGTGATGTTTCTTTCTGTTTGGAGGCAAGCAGGTGCCTGTTAGTCTTCCATTCTGGGAGCTGGAGCTTGCCAGACCATGCCCCCTTCGAAGAGAAACATGAAAAAACATCCATGTTCTGGTGAGCAGGAGAGCTACACTGGCATGAAAGCACTAGAATGGCTCTATATCACTTGGGAGTTGCCAGTACATAGCAGGTGTCCCTGTGTAGCTGGGTAAATTTATTTTCCCTGGGTGGCACATGGGGATTGTTTGGGTGCAAAATTCTGACTCATTATGTATATATGTAACAAATGCCATGTGGCTTTTGTGCAGCACCCTTACAGGCTTAATTCAGTTCTACAATGGATTCTTGCCGGCATATCTATGTATCTCTACAGGGCAGTTTATTTCAACACATTATACTACAAACCTTCAGTTAATAGGTTGAATTTTTTTCCTGGGAGAAATGTAAGAGAAGTAGTAATATTATCATCCTGAGGTAGTGCACCATCTGCCCTTCCCTCATTGGCTCTGCACTCAAGATGCTACCATCAGAGCCCTATGCTTTTCCCAGGTAGCTCAGTAATGGAATGTGAAGAAAATTGAGCAAGTTTGGAGGAGGACAATTTTAGGTCATTGCTAAAAGAGCTGTGCTAGAAATATATGAGTATGTCTGGAGATTAAAAGGTGAGCAAACTCCCTCTGTCAATCTGCTTTCAAGCTGCTGACAGAAATCTGCCAAGTTTGTATAAGACATGACCGTGTAAAAAAAAAAAAAAAAGCAAAGAAAAATCAAATTGTATTCCTAAAACATACTCTCAGGCTAACACTAGATATTAAATCCACAGTAACTCTTTGTTATTGAGAAAACCTGCAGAGAGAAAAAGAGGGTATGTGCTCTCAAACTTACACCAGCTTTCACTCTGGAAATGTAATTGCCTCCTATGTTGAATGCTCTGCTCACTTGAACTGTGGGTGGAGACAGCACTATGTGTATCAGGCTTTCAGCATAGCCTTTTCTCATTATTTTGTAGTGTTAATGCAGGTTTGTCCTTGCAGTCATTTGCCAAAATTAAAATTACAGCTTTATGAAAAACCCATATCAAACATTTCAGAAATTGGCATTCTTAAGGCAGTTATTCAGTAACATGGAAGAGGTAGGGGAAAGTAGCTAATATGAACCTTCAGATCCCTGTGACAATGATGGTATCAAAATATTTTAAAAGTGGAAATTAAATTAACCTTTTTCTATTTTAAAAAAAGAATAACTATATCAGTGGAACTCCTAGAGTGCCCCAGTATATGCAACATACATCCAACAAGAGAACATCTGTATACACGTGTTCCAGGGCCCACAAATTTGAGGGGCCAGAGTTCCTGGGCCCCGAGAAATAGAAAAATCAGGTGGAACACTGATTCCTCCCCACCCTGGCCTAGGAGCTGTGGCTAGGCTGGGGAAGTTTTCAGATCTCCTACCCTAAGCATGCTCCAGCTAGGTAAGGGGGGGTGGGCGAAAGGAGGTGTCAGGGTGTCAGCAGGGGAGGCAGAGATTCCTCATGATCAATTTGCTGAAAACTGAACTTCCCTTAAATACCATGAGCCTAGAAGTGCAGGGCTGAAGAAGGATAAGAAAGCAAGACAATGAGAAAATGGAACATATAAGCATAACAACTCGCATATTTTTTACCTTTTTTTTTTTTTGCAGTGAATTGTGACCCTGAACTATCGTTCAAAGAAATCAGAAACTGATCCAAAAACTCAGTTAAGGCCTCCTAGAGGTCTGTGCCACTAGTATAAATGGCAGAAAGCAAAAGAAGAGACTTTGTTTAAAACTATGAGAGGGAAGCATTTTAACTTAGAGAGAACTGATGGCCAAAACAGTCTTGTGCACTCCTTGCTTTGGTTTTTATTCCCTGGCTGGGTATTATGCAGTTGTGAAACTTAGTGAAGAAGGCACATGCTATTATTGTTATTCTCAGCACACACACATGACAAGTATTACTTAGCTATCCTAAACTCCTGTAATATAAAGCCAATGATATTTAACAGTTTCATTTCAGTCACTTGACAGCCTAGAATTTTTCCTATAAAAGACCTCAGCAGGGTCATAGGAAAACCATGTTCCAAAATGGAAAAGGTTGAAGCCAATCAAAGAAAAAACTTCCAATGAACCCAGCTATTAAATTGGAACCTTTTCTAAAAGTATTTTCACTTTATTCTTATTTTGGAGTAAAGGATGTTCAAAAATGCTCCTGCCTCTCAGAAGGAGGGTTATCGGCTGCAAGATGTGTTACACATATGCACTTCAGTGTAACAACACAAAAAGTCAAAGACTTCATGGCTATGTTCACACACAAAGTGCTTGTTTTGAAACAAGAAGTTTCGAAACATGCCGTTTCAAAATAATGTGTTATTTTGAAACACCTTATTTCGAAAGACAAAATAGTGTCTTCGAAATAAGGGAAACGAAATAGCATGTCCACAGTGTGGACATGCTATTTCGCTTCAGGGGGCTGCAGATCCCCGTGGGGTGAGAGGAGCTGGGTGCTTCACCCCGCAGACAGCTGCAGACCCCGGCGGGGTGAGTGCAACCTGGAGCCTCACCCTGCCAGGCTCTGCAGCGGACTGCAGCCCCCCCGCGGGGTGAGGCGCCCGGCTTCGCTTCACCCCGCGGGGATCTGCGGTCCCTGGTAGACCCTGGCGGGGTGAAGTGCCCGGCTCCGCTTCACCCCTCTGGGGTCTGCAGTCCCCCTCTGCTGGCCAGAGGACACCCCTCAGCACCCTGGCCAGGGTGCTGAGGGTTCCCTGGACAGGGTGCTAAGGAGGAAGGTCAAATGTTGTTTCGGAACAGTTTGTTCTGAAATAACATGTCCCCATGGGGTTGTTTCAAAACCACTGGTTTCGAAACAACCTTGTTTCAAAACGGAAGGAGGTTTAAGCCATTTTGAAACATGGCTCCCATTTCGAAACAAGGGAACCCCTTATTTCAAAATGGGAGTACGTCGTGTGGACATGCTGTTTCTTATTTCAAAACAATCTCTTGTTTCGAACTAAGAAGCCTGTGTGAACACACCCCATATGAATAAACATGGTGCATTTGCTATATGAGTGCCAATATCTAAAATTAGAGCCCTGTAAATCTGCAGATATCCACCTAATGGCTGCTGACTATTTTGCAAAGCACAGATGGATGTGAATACAATTTTTGTATGCACCCAGGGCTCTGTCTATAATATGACTATATTGAATGTTGTTTTCAAGTATTTAGATGAAAAAGAGTGCAAATTCTGGGATGCTTGGCCTATTAATCATGGATGCTTATTTGCCTGGAAATTTTATCAAAACAGAATGAACACTGTTTGCATAAAAATAAATGACAAATAAATTCCTAGAAGTCAGGATAAACTTGTGAATTATTTACAGATAGAAGAAAGGGCTAACTTCAAATTAAAAAAAAAAAATTACCTGCTCTACTCTAAATGCATGTGGTATTTACAGACGAGCTATTACATCATGTATTTTCTATACTCTACCAGCTCCCCAAAGCTATATCTTATAAAATGCAATTATGTACATCATATTTTTGCATGCATCCCTGTTTGACATATCCAGGCATAGAAGGACTTGGGAAACTTGTTGGGACAGGAACTGTCTTTTTGTTCTGGATTTCTACAGCACCTAGTGCACGGGGTTCCTGGTCACTGACTGGGGCTCCTAAACACTATAAATTATCAAACAGATAACAAAAACCTCTACTACCACCCTTAGATAGGGTCATGGTAGTCTTGCTTCATGTGGGAAAAAAAAAAGCCCTGTGGGCCATCCCCTCTTCACCTCCTCATTGAGTTATGGATCTCCTGGATGTACAAGTCCAATACTTCCACTGTACTGGGTGAGTATTCTGCAACCCAGTGTACCACCTGTCCCACTGTACTGTTGCCCTGTTTATAGCATACTATGATTTGTTTGTTTGGGTTAAAATATTTGGGGCAGAAATGGTGAACCAGTTCCTCATCTGTTTGTGAATCATTACTTCTTAATTAAAAGCCAATGGACTTTTGCACTAGCTGAGGATCTGGCCCTGAAGGTTTTTACAATGCCAAGCATCCAGTTGATGCTCAAGAAACCGTAAATAAAATATTCCCAGAAGTTCTTATTGCCAAGGATGTCATTACAGTGCCGGAAATGCTAATTCTCTCATAAAGTTACTCACAGAAATACTACTGGGTCATCTGGGAATGAGAAGCTAGTACACTAGCTTGAAGACATTATATGGAAAACATTATGCCAAAAGCAGCTGAAGATGGCAAGGGGTTCATGCCTGTGAAAGGCAAATTGGATTTATAATGAGAGAAGGAGCTGGCAGTTATGGAAGGGGAAATTTCAAAGATCCTGGCAACTTTTTGCCAGTCTTTCAGGATATGTCTACTCTGGCAAATTAGTCTGGATTAAGGAGGCTTAATCCAGACTAATTTATCCCATAACCACTCTAGGCTGTCCCTAGTTCAAACTAAGAAATTTCTTGGTTCGAACTAATGAACGCCTAGTTCAAACTAATAATACTGACACATAGCTCGGACTTCAGTGCTTAGTTCAAACTTTAGTTTGAATTAGGCATGATGTGGACCAGAACTAACACTTAGTTCAAACTTAAAAAGCTTGAACTAAACTAGTTGGTTTGAACTAATCAGGGGCTGTTTGGTAGCTAAAATAAATATGAGGGACTACTATAGAGAAACACAACATAAAGTGTAGAAAAAGTAATTTGGGTGCCTTTAATTTGTGGTTATCTTTATACAAGAACAAGAGAATACATTTAAAACTGATAAGGGTAAGAACATTTTAACATAATGAATTATGAATCTCTGGTACTCATTGCCACAAGGTGTCATTGAGAATAATAACTTAGTAGAATTCAGAAACATTTACATGGAAAATTAGAATGGCCATAGTCACATTTGATAGGATAAAACAAATCAATCTGGGATATAAATCTTGCTAAGTAAGGGAGTGATGGAAAAAACTCTACTAGCTCTGCGGGTAAATTATTTCTAGAATTCTCCATTTGATTGTTTTCTTTGTGTCTCTCTCTCAAGCACCTAATTCCGGGTAGTGTTAGGCAGGGGAAAAGAAACTAGTTAAAGCACTGTTCTGTTCTGGTTTGGCAAGTTTTATATACAAACAAAAAACTGGCAATTTTGGGTTCTGATAAGGACTTGTGAATTAAAAAGAAAACTAAATTGTAGTAATATAATTTGTATGTGTCTGGATTAAGATCTATAGTTCTGATATACCTGAAGTGTGAATAAATGAAAACAGTAATAGAATCACATGGTTTGAAGAGACTTCATGAGGTCACATAGTCCAACTCTCTGCCAAAAAAGCAGGACCACTCTCACTAAATTATCCCAGCCAGGGTTTTGTCTAAATGAGCCTTATATCTCTCCAAAGATGGAGAGTCCACCACTTCCCTAGATAGCCCATCCCAATCACCACTTTCCTAGTAAGGAAGTTTTTCCTAATATCCAACCTCGACCTCCCCAGCTGCAATGTCAAACCATTGAATTGCTCCTTGTTCTGTCCTCTGTTACTGTCGAGAACAGCTGAGCTCAGCTCCCCTTGGAGCATCCCTTCAGGTAGTTGAAGGTTGCTATCAAATCCCCGCTCAGTCTTCTCTTCTGCCGGCTAAATAAGCCTAGTTCCTGCAGTCTCTCTTCATAAGCCTTGTGCTCCAGCCTCTAGATCATTTTTGTTGCCCTCTGCTGGACGCTTTCTAATTTGTCCACTTCCTTTTTGTAGTGGGGAACCCAAAACTGGACACAGTATTCCAGATGTGGCCTCACCAGTGCCAAATAAAGGGGAAAAATCACATCCCTGGATCTGCTAGCAATGCTTCTACTGATGCAGCCCAGTATGCCATTGGCCTTTTTGGCAGCAAGGGCACATTGTTGACTCATACCCAGCTTCCCATCCACCAGGACCCCCAGGTCCTTTCCTATAGTGCTGCTATTTAGCTGATTACTCCCCAGCCTGTAACAGTGCATGGGGTTCTTCCGTCCTTTGCACTTGTCCTTGTTGAATCTGATGAGCTATCTACTGGCCCACTGCTCCAATTTGTCTAGGTCTCCCTGAATCCTGTTCCTGCCCTCCAGCGTGTTTACCGTTCCCTCCCAGCTCGGTGTCATCTGCAAACTTACTGACTGTGCAATCTATCCCATCATCCAGATCATTATTGAAAATGTTGAACAGAACTGGTTCCAGACCAACCCCTGGCGCACACCACTCATTACTGGTTGCCAGTTAGACATGGAGCCATTGACTCCTATTTGCTGAAACTGTTGATCTAGCCAGTTCTCTATCCACCTTATAGTCCACACATCCAACCTATACTTCCTTAACTTGCTGACGAGCATGCTGTGGGACCACCCCCATTCGCCATGACTTTTCAAAGATAATGGCCAGTGGTTCTGCAATCTCATCGGCCAACTCCCTCAGCACCCTTGGATGCAGTTTGTCTGGTCCCATGGTTTTGTGCACATCCAGCTTCTTTAAGTAGTCCCTAACCTGACCTTTTGTCATCAAGGGCTTTTCTTCTCTCCAATCTTCCATACGCAGTGTAGTGGGCTGGGAGCTGGCCCCGCCTCTGAAAACTGAAATTAAAAAAGCATTGAGCACTTCAGCTTTTTCTTCATCTTCCATCATGAGAATACCTGCCCCATTCAGTAAGGGACCTTCACCATCCTTGATGCTCTTCTTCTTACTGACATACTTGTAGAACTCCTTCCTGTTATCCTTCACATCCCTTGCTAGCTGCAACTTCAATTGTCCTTTAGCCTTCCTGATTTTATCCCTGAACTCCCAAACAACATCTTTATATGCCGCCTTAGTCATCTGTCCAAGCTTCCACTTCCTGTAAGCTTTCTTTTTATGCTTTAGCTCAGTGCAGAGTTCTTTGTTAAGCTGATTTAAGTAGCAAATGTAAATGATGCCAATGTAAGTAGAATGACTTTAAAAAACAAAACTAAACAAAACAAACTACAACTGTTCTTTTGTTCACTTCTGATCTGAACCAGTTAAGATTTGCGTATCATCAATCATTAAATTAAATAATTAGGACATAATTTTAATGTAAAAAATTCCTCAATCAGACAGGTTACACTAGTCTGTTTGCTAATTGTGTAATTGTCTCAGATTAAATACTAACAATACTTTGAACTTCTGTCACACCATCCATGAGAAGCTTTCAAGATGCTTTAAAGGTATTAATGTACTTTGCCTCAATACTCCTGTGATGCAGGCCAGGAATGTTACTGTACAGATGAGAAAATTAATGAGTTTAATGCAGAGTTAACTGGATTGAAGCATATGGTCTATATTAGGCAGCAGGTTAGACTAGGCTAGTGTTTCCCAACCTTTTTCTTTATGCGGACTGCTATGTCACCATCAAAAGCTTTTGAGGACCACCACCCTCCACTTCCCGGCCCCAGGCCCCTTACTGTGCCCCTGTCCCCCCATGGCTCTGCACTCCCTGGCCACTTACTGTGCTTGTCCCCATGGCCCTGAACTCCCAGTCCCTGAGCTCCTTACTGTGGCTGTCCCCCACACCTCTGAACCCTCTGGCTTCCAGGTCTTACTGTGTCAGCTAGCTTCTTTTTCCACCCTCCACACCACCTGCAGAGCAGCTCTACACTCTCTGGCCTCCAGCACCTTCTGTCTACTGCAGCTCTGCATTCCTGGGACATGAGGCTCTTAAGCCCCATGCATCTTGTCAATTTCCAAAGGGGATAGCCGTGTTAGTTTAGTCCAGCAAAAACAAAAAACAAAAACAAACGAACAAACAAACCAAAAAGAAACAAAACAAACAAACAAACAAAAAACCCCAAAAAACTAACACCACCACTACCACCACCAACGAGTCGTGTGAAACTTAAAAGACTAACAGATTTATTTTTCGCATGAGCTTTTGTGGGAGATGTTTTACACTCCCTTGCATTTATTTTCATTCCATTCTGGAAATTCACCCATCTTCAAAACATCTGATGAAATGGGATTTTCTCCCACAAAAGCTCATGCAAAAAATAAATCTGTTAGTCTTTAAGTGCCACATGACTCCTCGTCTTTTTTTTTTCTTTCGCTCCAACCCCCCCGGACCACCTGCTCTCCGTTGCCACAAGGCTGGCACTTCCCCTTCCCTTGTCCCCCACGACACTGTGCATCCTGGCTCCTCAGGCATTTTTCCCCAGTTTGTTCCCCCGCGGACCACCTGTGGTGCTCTCATGGACCACCACTGGTCTGCGAACCACAGGTTGAGAATCGGTGGACTAGGTGATATAATTGTCCCTTACAGCTTTAAACTCTCTGACTCTGTGGTGAGAAAGACTGAGGCACAGACTGGTTTAAGGCAGGGGGGTCTCAAACTCATGGCCCCTAAAGTTATCTCTGGCAGCCCGCAATGACACTATCGCTATCAATATTTGCAATGTCATTGTATGACAAGGTTTCAGTGGTGTGGCCCTTGAGGTTACTGTACTACTCTTCATGCGTGGTGCTGCTGTTGGGCTAATGTACTAGTCCTCATGCAACCCTTGTGGTGATTTGAGTTTGAGATTCCTGGTTTAAGGCCTACGTTTTCAAAAACCACTCTGGAGGAGGGGAGATTAAGTAGCTGTGAAGGGTGCAAAAACTAATGAGTGATTATTTTTGATGGAAGGCAGATGAAAATGCTAAGTCAGAATTTGTTTTATTTTTATGGATGGATGAATATATTTATTTATTTTGAGGTAGTCTCTTAAAATGTTGACATCTCCAGTTTGCTGAAAGAGCAATTGCTGACTCACTGGGTTGGTGCAAAGAATCCTTAGCAATGAACAGCATATGCTTAATTTTTTCTTCTTTTTTAAATATAAAGTCTGACTAAAATACAGGAGACATGAGAAGAAATAATGGGGGGGGGGGTTGGAGGTAGGAGGTGGAAGGGAACCTCTTAAAGGAACACACGGATTTCAGACATGCAGTTACACACTGACTCTATGGTACGTGATTATTTTATCTGGTCTGGAAAGGCCAAGGGTGAATGTTCGTTTTGAAGGCATAGAACTGTGATCTTATTTCATTATTAGTAATTGATTTAAAATACATGCCATAGTTGCGGAATAAGTCAGATCCTATTTCAGCTTTATTTTGAAGGACAAAGCAGACCTCTCCTCCTAGTGTTCAGTGTACCAGGCCAGCAAGCATTTCCATCTCATTACTCTATAGGTTATTAAATAAAACCTATTTAGCAAACACAAAGGAGAAAAGGCATTTGCAGCAGTGGCAGTGATGGGAAAAAGGGAATTTTCAAGCTATTTAGCAATGCATTCATGTCTCTCTGTAGCCCTAACTCTCAGCTCCCAAAGGACTGCAAATGTAACTCCTGAGAGGAGATGATTCAAAATATGTACAAGAGACAAATCTAGAAGTAAATTATGACTAGAGGAAGGGGGAATTAATATATTGTTTATTACAGCTAAGCAAATATTTCACAGGTGGTACTATATGCAGTGACTTTAGCTTAATTTTATACTTGTGGAATGACCAAATATATCACAATTTCCCTGAATCCACTTGTTAATCTAAATCACTTATCATTTTGGGTGGACTTATCAAGAACAGTTCACTATTAGTATTCAATATTCAAAACTGAAGCTGTGTTTGCTAGTTGTGATTGGTCACATAAATTGTATGGTATTGTTTTCATTTCTGATTGAATCAGTACAGCTTATAAACAAGATAGGATTTGAAAAAGCCATGAGGAACTTAAATCTCTCAAGGAAAGAGAACAAAAAAACAATTAAGTAATTCTGCTACACTTAAAAGCCTTTCTTTGGGGAGAGGCATCAATACCATAGACAAGCTGCTTGTAAGACATCAGTGGGGCCAGAGTTTACATTTAGTCTTGTCATATTTACATAAAGCAATTGCACATGTGTACATGATCGCTGCAGTAAAGGGTACAGTCAACTCCTTGTTTGGATCATTTTAATTGCCACAGTGGTTCCATTCCTTATAGCAACAGGATTCCAATGTCACTCTGCTTTATATTTCCCTTTTTTATAACACAGACAGTGATATATCCTGTGTTTAACAGAGAGTGGGCCATGGATAGTGGCTGACTGAGAATCAGCCTGGGTGAAACTGAGATGATGCTTATATGAATGGGTGTGGAGAAAATGAAAAAAATGGAGTAGATTTTACCAACAACACCTAACTGCTGGAGTATGGCTTGCCATTTATCACTAAGGGTCAGCTGTTTCTGAATATTCAGGTATAAGTGCTTGCTAAGAGTGCTTTTTAAATCTTCCTTTAATAAAAATTGCAGGTTTTTTTTTTTTTTCAGGCTGAGGACTTCACTGCAATTATCCAAGCTTTTCTCATCTCAACACAACTTGTTTCGAAATAATGCCTGTGTGTGAAGACAGCCTTATAGACTAACAGATTTCTTTGGGCATAAGCTTGCGTGGGGCCCAACCCACTTCGTCAGATGCATCTGACGAAGTGGGTTGGACCCCACGCAAGCTTATTCCTGAAGAAATCTGTTAGTTAGTCTATAAGGTGCCACAGGAATCTTGTTGTTTTTACACTTAGTACTGAATACCTGTTTAGAAAGTAGGATTTTCCATAGGGGTTCAGTATGTAGCCGCTATATGATACAGTTTCCTTAGCTACCAACTGTTTTCCAAATGAAGCTTAAAGCATTAGATTTAGCCTAAAAAGAACTCAGTGTTTTAAATCATAGTTACAGTTACCTGAGAGAACTCCTCTTTCCTCGACTGATAGTGGCTGCAGATAAACAAATTTAAGCTAACACTCCCCTTGTCCGAAAGGGAGAGAGCTAGCAGTGTAATTTTCTTGGTGCAGGCTTCTTGCATTTGCAATTCACTCTCTTCTTAGTCCTCCAAGTCCACATGGACCACTGATTTCAAAATGATACAGTACTTACCATGCTCCAAATATAAACTGCAAAACTAATTCATTTAAAAAAACCTGCTTAAAAAGGTGAATTTCAAAATAAAAATGGACAAGACCAATCCCAGCTTCCTTTGAAGCAAATGGAAGTACTTTCATGTGACTTCAATGGCAGCAAGAATGGACCCCAATAAAACTTCAGTCACACAGTGAGCTGGCCCCAGGCAAGGTATAAGATGATGGACTCCCAACAGTGGATGGAGTGAAATTAGGGTTTTGCCTCTTGCACTGTGGTGCATGCTCTAAGAATTCCAGATTAGGTTCATGCTGCAAGGTAGCCCACTCCCAAATACAGGGAAGTGCAGTCAAAGCACAATTAGCTCTACATACTGCCGAAAAAAATTACATCCATTTTTAGCTTGTCAAAAAACAAACAAACATCTTTCTTAAATAAAACGCTACAAAAAGTGTGTCCATTTTATGACTAAATTTTACAATCACTATCCCCCCCCCCAGCCCATCCATCTAATAGTTTTTCTTTAGTACCAACAAGCTGAAATGAAGTTCCTCCTTCCTCTACCTGAGATTATAACCTAAAAGACCACAAGGAACATTTTCCCGGTATGACCTCACGTCACTATTTTAAGCATTGAGGCCCCTGCTGCTGCAAAGGAAACATAAAACCATGAACCTACCAGGTGAGTAAAAGAGAACTGATTTGCCAGCCATACACATTTTATTTTAAATGCCAATATATATTTAATTTCAATATTGCATTTCTACCCTGGGAATTAATCTGGCATTTACTTTATGTTTGTTTGTTTGTTTTTTAAATAGCTTTGCAGCTCAGTTTTAAGAAGAGAGTATTTAGTGGACAAGAAGAGGAAATGAGTTTTTTAAAAAATATATGTTGTATTTTATCACTTTTTTTGCAACACCCATGGTGTGCTAGTTCCTTTATAAACAAATAAAAAGTCCAGCTCTCTCCCCTTCTAGTTTATACATTCGGGGACAACCCTTTTTGCCTTACTCACAGAACAAGCCTCACTAGCTTTAAATAAGCAAGTAAGCAGGCTATAGTCTTGTCTGCCTAACAATCCATAATATGCACATTTCAATACCGTGGAGGTGGCAGTAAAGGTGAACACAGTAAATCACTATGCTGACTTTCCCCATTAAATCAAAATAACTTTTGATGATGGAATAATCTCATTTTAAAGGAGAAATTAAATGTAAATATTGGAGATGTGTGTATATTTGCATATATGCTATCCTCTGAGGAACAGTAAGTGTCCTTTTGATTTTAGTAGATGGGTGGGGCTTATGCTCTCTTCCTTTAATGTATCCATTTAAGTCTCAATTAAGCATAGGAAGAAAGAATACGGAGCAGTTAGAAAAACTAATATCCAGGCAGCAGCTGCAGAAGATAATGGATGGACTTACTTTTTACATTTTTAATCGCATGGACTGGATGAATTATTTAGGAACCTTAAATATATAATGCTTTCAAAGCAGGGAAATGGACCAAGTTTCTAAAGATATTGACTTCCAAAGTGCTGTATGGAGAGGCCAAGTATTAAATTTTTAAATATTCTGATCTTAATCTTTACATTACAGACTATCAGTGTATTGATTGGAATAGTGTGCATTCTTTCTTCTAGTGAAGGCCATTTGCAGATATCACTAGCTGTCATTCTGGGAAATGCATTATTGTATCTTTTTTATCTTCCCACATAATCAGAGGCTTCCACCAGAGTTTGTTTTATCAAAGTTGTTGGTTTGTTTTTTTTTTTGAAAGCATGATGTGTGGTTCTAATTTTCATGAAGAATAGCTTTTTTGTTCCCTTGTTCAGTGAGCATGAGCATGTCTGTTTAACTGCCACTTTGTATTTCATGGAAGTAAAGGTGATGGTCCAGATCTCAGCAAGCCAACCATTTAGGAAAGGGTGTGGGAAGATGAGTTTAATTACTAGGTCACCTTGGGAATAAATAAAAAGTGAGTACTAAGAGAAAGAAAAGGAACCTCTTTATGGAGGTATTAAGAATTTTAGAATTTAACACTTACTGTAAAAAGAGACTTACTGATTCCTGGCAGAAATGTTACATCAGCATATACCTTAAATTATCAAAATGGTCTTAACAGCTTTATATGAGCATTCCAATTTAAGTAAATTCCAAAGCCCCTATGATATCCAACACAGAAAAGGGAAATGTGAAGATGTGTCCTTAAATTCAACATCTTTAAGTAAAAGCACAAAAGGCCTGATAAAGTTCTACTTCTTGCTTCCCTTGGGATCTTCATATTACTTTCAGCATAGTTTCCTGTGATATCAACTTTCATGGGATGAAGTAAGATCTACATTACGGTTTTTACTTTGAATTCTTTTGTTTCTCATAGCTTATCAAGCCAGAAAGCACTGTGAATATCGTCTAGTGTGACCTTTTGTATAACACACAGTATAGGATTTCCCTGAATTAATTCTTGTTTGAACATTTGTGTGTCTGAATATTCTAATGAGTTGTTCTCCTCTGACAAGTGACTCTCTAATAAATACATAGCTGTGAACACCTTGTGGAGACACTACTTTAGTGTCATTTTAATAACATGCACCAGTGGAGACAGAGATACTGGTAAAGATGAACAAAAGGATCACATCTTTTTTTAGGTCATAGGACTAGTGTCCATTTACTTATAAAATCAACAGCTTAATCTGGAAATCTCTGAGATACAGTTAATATGCTATTCCACAATGCAACTTTTACTGGGGGGGGGGTCACTTTTCAGATTAAGATCACATATCGCATACAAAAGCCATCCAATATGATTAAAATAGTGATGGGTTATCCTTAAAAGTTTTGGTTCAGGTGAATGCCCCAAAAAATCAGATGACGAATCTTCTCAATATTTATCTGATCTGTCAAACTTAGAAATGTTCCAAGAAAAAGGTTTGCATGTGAAATTTCTTTTTCTTAACCACAGTGTCAAGCCTGAAATACAAAAAAGCTATCTTTCTCAAAGTTTATGGAACTGTTACTTCCATTCCTGCTTAGTACTCAAAAATATCGAGGCTCAGAAAATTGATTTTAAAAACAACACAAAACACACACAAAACAAACACACAAACAAAAAGTAAAACCTTTGAGCCTCAGAAATGGTTTGATTCAATCTTTGGGGCACAGTTTAGGGTTAGTTATGACTATTAATATATGTAAATTATGTATAGCAATGAGAGCTGATCTGCTGGACTGTTTTGGTCCATACGCTCGAATACTCAATTCTATTATGTAAAGCTATTTAAATATTGAATTTTAGAGAACTAATAAAACATTGTCCTTCCTTGGCATTTTGGCTAAGATAAAGTATAATGCCAGTTTAGAACCTAATGGATTATCTAGCATGAGGACAATGTCCTTATATACAGATGTGTGGACTTGATCATCCAATAGGTTTTTGCCATCTCTAATTTTTATGATTTACAGTGACTCCTTCCTAAACTGATTTGGCTCAATGTTGAAATATGTTTTTGGAGGCAAGATTACTGACTCACAGGATTAGATTGGCTTTCCAGTTTTCCACACTGCCTCATTTAGGAACTTCTTAAAATATGGGTTATTGATTTTAATGTACACTATGGACATATATCTAAGGAGACCTTTTTAATGCAAAGCCTTGACTCTGCAGATGACACCACCACTGTCATGTAAATTATTCAGTGTACACAGACTGCTGTTAAGTAGATGCTCTGATAACAGACTTATATGTTGTAAATACCAATGGAAAAGACATTGTCACCTTCTATTGTCTAAACAGATTCTGGCTGATGAGGGTTAGATTTTTTTTTTTTTTTTTGCGCTTAACAGAGCAACCTTGCTTTTGAACTAAATCCTGGCTGCAGTACAAGCTGTATAGAAGTGAGCGGTGTGAGGGTGCTATATGGCTTCAGAAGTTAAAGCAACTCTTGCAGGCAAAAATCACTATTTCACACGGCACTTAAATGCTCACCACACTCTCTTCTCAGGTCAGAGCCCATCCTTCAAACTCTTGGGAATGACATTTGGAAAGAACTTCATGTGCATCTTCTCTTAACACTGATGGGTACATCAGGTTCCCATCAATTAATTTTACATGGACTGGAAAAACTGAATGGATCTCCATGGACAAAAGGGGATTTAGTATAACTGTGAATGTTCTCATTACCTAAATAAATGCCCAGAACTAAAGAAAATGAAACCTAAATCATATGAGTTAGCAGAACTTTATTGATTCTAATGGAATATCATTACCACAAATCCTGTGCAAAGAAAAAAAAAACTAGCCACGAAGACTAGTTAATCTACCAAACCCACAATACTAAATTTGATCTACATATAACAGGCGTGGCCAAACTGCAGCTTGGGAGCCGCATGTGGCTCTTGAATAGAAAAGTGTGTCTTGTGGAAGAATGTCAGCAACTTAATTTAGTAGGTAAAAGTATATGGCTATGTCCCTTAGTGTGGCTCTTGAAGGTTTAATAATCAACTTGTCTGGCTCTTGAGTTCCACAAGTTTGGCCACCCCTCACATATAATATTCAAATTATTTATGTATCAATAATTCTTTGTACGATGCATTTAAGCAACCTCAATTTGATTCTCTGTAAGTCAGTGCACTTTGTATCTACCAAGAGTAATTCTCCTATATTCAATTCATTAATGTAAAATATACCATATTTTCTTTGGCTAGTGTCTGATCAATTTTTCTTCTGAAAAAAACTTTATAAAGAGGAAAAATAGAAAATATAGCCTGACATGAGACAGCTATATGTCGAAGTGATCATTAAATTTAAAACAGATGATGTCAAAAAACAAATAATCACATATGATTATATTTGCCATATATTTGAAAGGAAAAACATATATGCAAAATATTTGAGGGAGTTTGAAAATGTTCTATTGCTAAGTTTTTCACCATATTTTTCCACCTGTCAACCAGACATCTTAGTTAACTTGACTCTACTTGTACCAGCTTGAAAGGGAAAGGCATACTTTTACATGCAAAGTCAGAATGAACTCTCTCTTGTCACATAATGTATATATTTACACTTGAAATCAAACTAATGATGATTAATTTGTTTTAAAGTATTGCATGGCTATGCTATCTTTCCTTAGTTTGAAATAAGGACCTCCTTCAATTCGAAATAAGGAAAGGTCATTTTGAAATGATAAAGCCTCACTTAAATTTGAAATGACAGTTAAATCAAACTTGTTAGTTTGATTTAACCCAGCGTAGGTGTGTTAATTTGAATTAACCATTAGTTCAAATTAACACTTTTTGCCGCTCTTCCTTCCAGGGTGCCTTCCTCTTTCTATCTATTGGGTGGGTGCATGGCCCTCTTTGGGGGTCCTGTTGCCACACCTCCCATGGTGTGCCTCTCCTAAATTGAACTAACAAGTCCTCCCCACATGCATGCTAGTTCAATTTGGGTGTCTAGTGGAGCCATGTTAATTTGATTTAATGTTTAGTAGTTTGATTTAATTAGTTCGATTTAAGTTAATTTGATTTAACAATCTAAGTGTAGATATAGCCATAGTGATGAGCTAGTGAACAGGACTTCAGAAGCTGACCTTGTTTGCATGGACATATCCACCCTGCCTATGTGCTCAATGTCATATGGTGTTTATACTGAAACAATCACTAATATTGGGTCACTTTGTTTTGGGGAAAGGGTAATAAAACATTTTATGTGGTGGTGTGGGCCCTGCTTAAGCAGCCCATACATACGATCCTTCCTCTCTCCACTATGTAACAACAGAGTTGATTAAGACTCAACTGAAACTCTTTTTAAATGCCACAGAGTTGGGAGTGGTGGAGAGAGACACTATAGGGTTAGAATTCTTATGGAAACTTGAATCCATTATCTTGAGTTTGAATAAATATATGCTTTGGCTTTCTCATTACAAAAAAGTGATTTCCCCTCCCTCTACCTCCCCACCTTCTGATATGTCACTCCACACTATTTGAACCTAAACAACTGCTTTGATCTGCCTAAACAGTCTGGTCTGGTACTATGACTTACATTTCTCTGCATTTATTTTTTTCCTCCCACACTGTAAGCTTTCCGGTACTATGACTTACATTTCTCTGCATTTATTTTTTTCCTCCCACACTGTAAGCTTTCCATCTTCAAGCATGTGATGAAGTGGATTTCTCCCATGAAAGCTCATGTGCTAAATAAATTTATTAGTCTTCAAAAGCACCACAGGACTCCTTGATTTTTCACACAGTGGAAATCACTGATTACCAAGTCTAAGTATTGGACTTCCTTTGGCAGTCTTCCTGATGCAAGAGACACCCAGTGTGCAAAAGCAGTGAGGCTGCTCCACTAACATCTCAAATCACTGAGAATTGTGTTAAATGGTGGGACCATAAGACATACAAAGCAGTCACCATGGACTAAGAGGCAGCCTGATGAACAACAAATGAAGGGAGGAGCACACTGAAGGATCTTGTGGTTGCTGAACTTGAGGGACAAGGAATTCTGAGAAGAAAATGTGGTTTAAATATGCACAATTCCCTCCTTGCTCCCTTTTTGTTCTAAGGGGATAGCAGTCTGCAGCTGGCCCGGCTGGTACGCTATCACTGTTCACCTCTGTGTCAGCTCAGCATTGTACTGCACACTTCCACCCACATGCATGGCTATAAAAGGTGGAATATTGATCACACAACCCCTGCTTTCCTTCCTGTTCCTGCAATAGTTATGAGCAGAAGCTCCATAAGCATCTGGAAAATGTTTTACCTTAAGACTCTGGTATGGCTACGTAAGACTGGGCCATCATATGCCCCCTCTTTTTTTTACGGAGGCTGACTTGCAGTGCAGATTTTATTTTATCTGTTAAGTATATACATAGTCTACATCTGTGTGAACCATAGAACAGGTAACAGAGGTGGGCAGAAGTGATTAGGTTTGTATTTTGCAGAACCTTGTAAACTGCAGTTTTGTTTTCATTTCTGTTCCATTTTTGAACCATGGAAGTTAGAGGGAAGGAGGAAATAAAAAGTTTTGTTATGACCCACCTAGTAATTATTATTCTTTTAGTGTTTATTTTTCTGTGCTATAGATCTGTAACTACTTTTCATTGCTGGAAAAATAAGACTAAATGTGAATTTGTGTGTGTTTTCTATTTCCTAGGACACATTGGTTTCTGATGTTATTTTTAATTCAGTGTATTTTCAACAGCAACCATCTACTTATAATCCCTAACTCTGGAAAATTATGAAAATGATCCCAGTGTAACAAAGTCAAAACTCAACATATGCAATGTGTTTAAATTAAAAAAAAAACCCAAAATATTCTTCATAAGCAGAGACTTGCTATACATAGTGGTTAACCATAGTGCAGTAACATAGCACTGTTAATTATCTTAATGGTTCAGTCACAGTAAGTTGTGGATTTTACAGAAGTAACTTTTTTCTGAAAAATATCACAGCATCTGCAAGAGAAGCATCTTTTAAAAAGCACAAATCTACAATAGCTCTTGAAGTGCTGATATTAAAGGTCATGAGTATTATGTATGTTTTGCCATATTTGTTAGGCTTCATGACTTTTAATAAGTTGCAATCAAAGATAAATGAAATTATAAATTCAATATACACAATAAGAGCATATTCTAAACTCATTCCAGGCACCTAAGAGCGAGTGAATCAATATGTTTAATCCATTTCTTGGAAGATCATGTACACAGTCATGAAAGAAAAAAAAAAAAGAGCGTTAGAAATTGTAAGTGATAACTTGCAAATCACTGAAAGTCCCCAGTAACAATTGTTTCTAATAGAGGTAAGTGAAATATCAAGACAACATCTTCAAAGCTGTAGACTTATTTGTCACGTGATCCATTTCCTAATTACTGTCCCCCTTACCTTGCTTATCTTTTCTTAAGGTACTGTTCTGAAGCTTATCAGTAAAGACCACATTTGAAATGGGAATAAGCAGTTAACCTAAACAGACAGTTCTGAGAAAGTGCTTGTACCATCTCTTCACCAAAATGAGCTTGAACTACTAACTATTTTGAATATTCATTATGAGAGCTCAGATTTTTGTCCCATCAACTTATATGATATTAAAATTTTGTTACACCCCTACTGAGCACACCATGTTGCTGGCGGAAAAGTAAAAGGGGGGACTGAAAATTTCCTTAACTTGCAACACAGTCTCAATTAAGTTTGTATGCATGGCTAGATATGAAATGAAAATATCGCATAAAACTCATTTTACTAATCATTGGTAGGGTAGAGGGTCGAAAATCAGATTCTTATACATGAATAAAAAATCAGATAAGTAAAAATACCTGAGAATCAGTGGCTATTGTTTTCTCTTGATTAGTGAAGTTTCCATTTGATCAGTTCAGAGCCATAGTTAACACACTGTTCAGGCTCTCTTCCTTCAAGTTTCCAAATACCTAAAGAAAACCAGCACAAATGCACAAGTAAATGTCTCCTTGGAGATCGATTGCTGGCTTATTTCATAAAATTTATTTTGGGAACGATTCTAATAAAATGTATCTCAGCAGAAACAGGTGTGCATTGCTGTGAAACTGATTCTTCTCTGTGTAAGTCAGGAGTAACTTCACTGGAGTCACTCATATTATACCAAGTCGAGAACTGGTGTGAGAAGACAATCAGGCACCTGATGCCTGTGATCACATCACCAAATGAAACTAATGGCCACATGTCACAAATTAAAGATGAAAGAACAAATTAAGAGGAAAAAGCATCAAGAATAAATGGAACAGGAACCTCCTCTCCTCACATAGTTGCTTTAGGTGAGATTGCCATTATCTGTCTCAACATATAACAAGTATGCCCCCTGTTCAAACAGTAATGGAAGCAATCCAAGGACAGACTTATAGCAAACTCCAATAGAACATTTACGTGTAAGATTCCTTGGCACTGAAAAGCCCAATATCTTTCAAACATTGCACTCTAGCAGTCTGTGGAGGCTGGTGTTAATTTGTTGCTGTGTAAATGTAGGAGTCTGAAAAAGGATTGTATCTGCTAGCATATCCACACCTGTTCAACCACCATATGCAGCTTTTAACAGATTCAGACATTCCCCATTTTAAATAGAAATTTCTTCCAAGTAACTGAACAGAGAAGTTCCCTCTACCCCAACCCTGACTGCAACTGCCTGGTTCTTCTTTAACTAGAGTGTCTTGCAAGGAGTCTAGCATGGACTCTGATTAAGAGCTAACAAAATACACAGCCTCCGAACAAATAATATGGCCCTGTTCCAATCCTTGGTTCTAATACAGCAAATTTTACACTCCCCCTTACTTGACTGCACCACACCCACACCCACCCACACACCCACACAGCTTGAAAGTGTGCTGATAAGAGTCTGCTTATGGACAATCATATCAAACTAGACGTCAGAAGGCCTAAGCTGTATTCCCAGTTATGTCATTGAGTGACTAATTATATGTCTATGTAATATTTTGGACACAGCATCAGCAAACCTCCTAGCCTCGGTCGATAGACTAAGGTCATCTGGGCTCACAATAACATCCTAAAAATAACTGAACAAATAGTGCTTCAGAGTTGCATCTTGAGCTGGAACTCAAACTTTGAACACTAGGAACTAGGGTGGGCTCAATTTCAAATCACCATCCACACAATTATCTTTTTTAGAGTGTTAGGATGAACCCTGCTGGCCAATGACTGTTAATCTCAGCCAGGAGTCGTCTCACTCCCTCTCACTCTAGAACGCTGGAGGCCCTGACTGGTTCACAGCTTCAATTTAAAGCCAGCATAAGGACAAGAAGCAGCCCATGCAACTGGAATTTACCTGCTCTGGGCTGTAGGCCACTGCTTGACTTTTTGGTATCCTAGCTTTGCCCGACTCTTGTTCTGATTCATGGTTCTGTTTTCAAGTTTGTCTCCTTCTTCCAATGTCTTGGTCAACTGACCCTAGCTGTCTCTGGAGACTTGACTTTTGGTTTGCCATCTAGTCTTGGACTTTGATCTCCTGGAATCTCAATTAGCCTATTGCCTGCTTCCACCTATGGCTGTCATGACACCCCTGTATGCTTGGAGTGGTGTTAATCGGCCACTATACCTTGAATGATCCTTTGAAAAATGTGTGTATTATTTATGCTAAATACTCCATTTCACTTCTTATTAGATGTGACACCCATGAGTACATTACTCAGGCCTGAAGAAGCGCTCTGTGTAAGGTCATCTTTCTCACCAACACAAGTTGGTCTAATAAATAAAATATCACTTCAACCACCTACTTTTTCAAATTTTAAATACTGGAATTTCCACGAGACAGAAATGACAATTTTCAATCAGCCCTATGTGGAACCTTACCATGATCACTTGTCAAGAGTATAAATGAAATGTAAGTCCTGTTTTATCTGCAGAATATAGGGTTTACACAGCCTAACAGCAGGCTAGCGTTTCACCAGACTAATCTGGAACCAACTGCTAAAAAGGCTTTGTGGTGACATAGCAAAAAATTATAGTCTGTAAACAATATTCTTTTCAGTGTAAAATGCTGCTCCTTCACTAACATCTATGGCTATGTCCACACATACATCATTATAAAGTCCTTATTTCAAAATAAGTTAATTTGAATTAAGAAAATGTTAATTCAAATTAAGGGAAAGCCTGCTTTCAAAACAGCTGTTATTTCAAAATGGTTATTTCGAAATAAGGCCGTTTGGACATGTTGTTTTGAAATAACATGTCCAAACAGTATTATTTCAAAATAACCATTTCAAAATGATGGTTCTTATTTCAAAATGACAGAGCCTGTTATTTCAAAATAAGAAAACGGCGTGTGGACATACCCTATGTTTCTCTATGCAGTGTATATATCTCAGGATGCAATGGACACAGTATGGTTTTCTATGTGATATAGATTTTTCACACTGGAGTTTCTGAAGATGAGAGAATGAATTACATTCCAATGGCCTCTCATAAAGGTCAGAAAAGGCAAGAATCAAAGAAGAATATTCAGGACAAAACAGACAAGCTATTACCATAATTTACTACAAGTATTTTTTTAATGAAGTTGTTAATACAAATCTATGTAATACTGAGACATTTCAATAATGAACAGTAATGCATTGCAAGAAAAGAAAGACATATCAGTGCAAAATTATATGCCAATATAATTTGCATTTCAAAAAACCATGAGTTCTCCCCGAAAATCTGTTCTCTCTGTGTGGGAAATTTATATAGAAAATAACTGCCCACCTAACCTGTTTAAATGTGTACCAGAATTCTTAGACTGTAACTGTCTCAATAGACTGATGAGCAGATTGAGACAAAGATATTGCTTAAAAGAGCCCTCCCCTTTCTGTAAGACTTTTACAATGCTATTTATTTTTTGAGCAGACTGTTCTTTATGGCCTGCCTCATCTTGATTTAGCTGGAAATCTTTGTATTCAATAGCTAATACAATTCTATAGAAGCAAATTTTCTGAGCATTTGGTAGGCTACTGGAAAAGTCAAAAAAGTTGACAACTGCAGGGTAAACTGGGCATGCAAACAGTGTAAGTTGAAGGGCTCTATTATGTCATGTAACTCTTTGTTCTTCCCCGAAATGAGGTAAGAACAGATAGCAAGGTGTGGCTGTTTGCTAAAATAATGTGCGTTGCCCTATACATTGCCGCCACGTATTAACACCACAAAATAAGATTCCTTTTAGAGAAAATGAAACTCGATAAGAAAAGGACAAGCCCAACAAAATGGTACACATATTTATAACCACAGAACCAGGCTTATGGCATAATGCATTACAGCTTCACAAACAATCAATACAAATTATTGGATATAAAATTACTTTTTGATTACCACTGTGAAAATACAAGCTGTTTGAGTCATTTCTCATGCCATTATTGATTTTCCTCGACTTTTTCTATTGCATTTTTAAAACACTCCATGTCAATTTTTGAGTCTCCATTCTATAGTTAAATGCTAAGCAAATACTAGAAGAATAAAGCTGAGAAGTTTCCGAAGTGGGGAGAGTTCTAACTACTTCTCACATTTTCCTTTGTGTAACAATCTGTTAAAGAGTCAAAAATGTTTTCATAGGCAGACTCTACTTGTGAGCTACTAGCATGTTTCTAACCTCTTAATCCCTTCATTTATTTCATGTTATTAGCCTTTGCCATTCAGCTGCAGCTTCCATCATGTGGCACTTTGCTTCCTGCTGGTTCCCATAGCAATGGTCAGGTCATCTGTCAAATAACTGAGCAATATGCTATTGTCAGCCCTCAAAGCTGGTAAGTGGGTAGTTTTATTTTTCATTTGTCAAGATGTCAAACATTCAGCAACAAACAAGGCTCTTCCTGCACCTCCTTTCTCCTCGGGGAGACTGGCTGGGGGTTAAAGAGCAGGGAGGAGACTGTCATGCTAATCCATGCTGATTTTATAGCTGGATTAAATGAACATAAGAATAGCCTTAATAGGTCAGACCAATAGTCCGTATAGCCCTGTAGCCTGTCTTCTGGCAGTGGCCAATGCCAGGTATTTCAGAAGGAATGAATCAAAAAGGTAATCATCAAGTGATCTACCCTGTCACCCATTCCCAGTTTCTGACAAACAGTGACCCCTGCCTTTCCCGGTTAATAGCCTTTGATGGGCCCATCCTTCATGAACATATCTAGCTCTTTTTTGAATCCCATTATGGACTTTGCTTTTGCAACATTCCCTGGCAAAGAGTTCCATGGGTTGGCTGTATGTTGTGTGAACAAATACTTTCTTTTGTTTGTTTCAAATCTGCTGCCTAGTAATTTCATTTGGTGGCTCCTAGCTCTTCTGTTATGAGAAAAAGTAAGTAACACTTCCTTATTTACTTTCTCCACACTTGTCATTTTATAGACATCTATCATACCTTCTATATTCATATTATATTAGCCCCTTAGTCATCTCTTTTCCAAGCTGAAAAGTCCCAGTCTTATTACTCTCTCCTCATATGGAAGCTTTTCCATACCCCCGTTCATTTAGTTGCCCTTTTCTATACCTTTTCCAATTCTAATACATGTTTTTGAGATGAGGTGACCAGCACCGTACACAGTATTCAAGATGTGGACATATGATGGATTTCTAAAGAAGCAGTATGATATTCTGTTTTATCATCTATCCTTTTCCTAATGATTTCAACATTGTTAGGGTGTGTGTGTGTGTGTGTGTGTGTGTGTTGTTTTGACTGTCACTTCTCATTGTGTGGATGTTCTTAGAGAACTATTCACAATGACTCCAAGATCACTTTCTTGAGAGGGAAAAGATAATTTCAGATACTGGAGTGTAGAAAATGTTCAGTGGATCTGTTGTTTAGCAGAATTGGAGCTGGCCAATAGATGTAAGATACCCATTGTCAGTTCTCCCAAACATCTAAGCAGTGGTGGATGTGGGCATCTGTTGTTATCTCTGTCAGGATGAATGACAGTACATCTCCATCCTGCTGCGGCTGTAGAGATGAACTCTTTATTGAATCAGCTTGATCCTCCTTCCCCACATTGCAAGGATGGATTTCAAGTCAGAATTCTTGCACCCAAGTATATTTATATGGGGACAAATCTTTTTATGCACTATTGAAAGATACCTCTGGAATTCGATGCAACAGCTATTTAATAAGTGCACGGCACCACTCTACAATGTAGAGCAGATAATGGAAAAAAATAAACAAAAAACCCCCACACAAACCCACAGTGTCTATTTAAATCTTCAGGGGGAATAATTTATAGAGGAATAATTTAATTACCTATTTTATACTGAGGCCAGGACACCAAGGCTTGTAATCCTATTCCTGCAAAAAAAGAAAAAAAAAAAAAGATACACAATCATGACAAGCGACACAGATTTTGGAGTGATGAGAAGGTATGAGATGGTATTAAATGAGGATACTGATATAATAGGCAACACAAAGACTTGGTGGAACAATGATAATTAATAGGGACACATCAATACTGTGGTACAATATATATTAGAATGATGGAGTAGGTCATGCTGGTGGAAAACATGGCACCATGCATAAAAGAAAGCACAGGAGTCAAGCATAGAACAAAATCTTAAATGAATTCAGTTGTATCACAGAAACTCTATGAATTGAAATTCCATGTGTATATATTGTGTTTGCATATTCCATGCAAAGCAGGAAGAATCTACTACTGACAAATTCCAAAGGGGCAGCCATGATAGTCTAGTTCAGTAAAACAAAGAGTCACGTGGCACTTAAAGACTAACAAATTTATTTATTGCATAAATTTGTTTGTCTTTAAGGCTGTGTTCAGATGAGAGTTTTATTTCAAAACAACAGACGTTGTTTCAAAATACAATTTATGTTCAGACGACGTTCCGTTATTTCAAAACAACGGGACCTGTTTTGCAATAACGACCATTGTTTCGAAACAGTAAAAACTCACATCTAATCAAAATAGCTGTTGTTTCGAAATGGTTGTTTTGAAACAACGTTCAGATGTGTTATTTCGAAATAACCATTATTTTGAAATAACACTTTTGCCCTTCTTCTTCCCAGGGTGCCTTCCTTTTAGCTTTTATTGGGTGGGGGCACAGCCCAGGGATGGGGCCATGTTGCCACACCTCCTATGGCGCCCCTCTCCTAAAGCGAAATAGCAAGTCCTGTCTTTGGGCATGCTATTTTGCTTTGAGCTTTTCCCTTAATTTGAATTAACTTATTTTGAAATAAGGACAGTTTGTGTGTGAACATAGCCCAAGTGCCACAGGACTCCTTGCTTGTTGTACTACTGACAAACTGACCTGATGGTGATTGTGAAACGTACCAGGGAAATTAGAGAAGCTATAAAAACAAAAACCTCAATAACTGATTGGGGATTTCAGTCACCAACATATTGACTAGGAACATGCCATCCCAGGACAGGATGCCAATACTAAATTTCTATAATTTCTGTAGACAGCATTAATGACTACTTCTTGGAGCAGCTAATCATGAACCCATAAGAGAAGACAATTCTTGATTTAGTCCTAAATGGATCTGTCCAAGAAGTAAATATGGCTGGTTAAGCAGAAATCAAAAGGAACAATCACAAAAGTGGAATGCGTAAAAGCCCATGGAAACGATTTAAAACACATTGTAATAGAGGTTCAGTATAAATGTATACCCCTCATTTAAAAAAAAGACCCCCAAATTCCACCATGGCTAAATAACAGAGGGAAAAAGGCGTTTAGAGGCAAAATTGGAAGTGAAAGCCTAGTGCGGAAAATGAAAAGGAACAGACTACAGCAATTCAAGTGTGAACGTATAATTAGGGAGGCCAAAAAGGAATTTTAAAGTGAAAATAGCAAAAGACACAACACCTAAAAGCCTTTTTTTTTTTTTTTTGGTAAGTACCGCAAAAGCAGGAAACCTGCCAAACAAACAATTAATGTGACCACTGGATGACCAAGGTGCTAATGGAACATTAAAGGAAAATAAGATCACTGCTGAGAAGCTGAATAAATTGTTTGCATTAGCCTTCACTGCAGAGGCTTGAGGGAGATTCCCATACCTGAGTCATTCTCTTTAACTAACAAATCTGAGGAACTGTCCCACGCTAAGTTGATGATAAAGGAGGTTTTAGAAGAAATGGATGAATAAATTAGCATTAAATCACCATGGTTATATGGTATTTACTCAAGAGTTCACAAGGAACTAAAATATGAAATTGTACCTATTGTTCAAATCAGTCTCTGTACCAGATGACTGAAGGGCATCTAATGTAAAGCTGATTTTTTTTTCAAAAGGCTCCATAGGTGATCATGACAATTACAGGAAAATTGGTTGAAGCTATAGAAAAGAACAGAATTATCATGCCAATAGGTGATTACAATGTTTTGGGCAAAAATTAGCATGGCTTTTATTAAAAGGAAAATTATACCTCCCCAATTTACTAGATTTTTTTTTTGAGGAGGTGGGGTCAACAAGCATGTGAACAAGGATGATCCAGGTGATATACATACTTGAACTTCCAAAAAAAACCTTTGAAAAAGTTCCTCACCAAAGGATTTTAAAGGATGTAAGGAGTCATTAGATAAGAGGCACATTCTTTTAATGGATCGATAACTGGTTAAAATGTAGGAAAGAAAGGAATAAGTGGCCAGATTTTACATTGGAGAGAGGTAAATAACATGATTCCCAAGGATCTGTACTGGGACTGAGGGAGATTCACATTGTTCAGCATATTCATCAATGGTCTAAAAGATAGTGAATGGTGAGGTAGCAAAATCTGCAGATGAGACTAAATTACTGAAGATTAGTCTGCTTTGGACTTAACAAAGAGTTACAAAGGCATCACACAAAACTGGGTGAATGGGGCAGCAAAATGGAAGATGAAATTCAATGTTGATAAATGTAAGGTAATGCACATTGGAAGAGACATAATCCCTACATAATAATAGGATCTAAATTAGCTGTTAGAACTCAAAAAAGAGATCGCAGAGAGTCATCATGGATAGTTCTGTGAGAACTGCTCAATATGCAGAATCAGACCAAAAAAGCTAAAAATGTTAGGAATCATTAGGAAAAAGGTAGCTAGTAGGATGATAAATATCATAATTGTACTATATAAATTCATGGTACATATGCACCTTGAATATGGCCTGCAGCATAGCTGTGCCATCTCAGAAAAGATATTTGACCAGGAAGAAGAACTGAGAAGGGCAACAAAAATGTTTCAGA
Source organism: Podocnemis expansa (assembly GCA_007922195.1). Classification (NCBI taxonomy): domain Eukaryota; kingdom Metazoa; phylum Chordata; order Testudines; family Podocnemididae; genus Podocnemis; species Podocnemis expansa. The sequence goes on along the minus strand of ML681995.1, from coordinate 1,798,124 downwards.
ATATGGTACTGCTTCCAAATGAGGAGCTATTAAGAAGACTGGAGATGTACATCTTAGGAAACCCCTAAGGAGGGATATGCTACTGGTCACACAATAATAACTGATGTGGAAAAGTAAATAAGGGAGTGGTATTTGACGGGGTAAACACCACAAGCAGCAGGGGTCACTCAATGAAACTAATAGTCAGCAGGTTTAAAATTATCTTATGTAGCCCTTCTTCATAAAACACACAGCCAACCTTTGGCATTTGATGGGGACATTGTGAAGGCCTAAAATATAACTGCATTCAACAAAGGTTTAGATAAGTTCACAGAGGATAGGTGCTTCAATGGCTATTAGTCAAGATGGTAGAGGATTCCATGTTTGGGTGTCTCTAAATCTCTGATTACCATAAACTGGAATCGGACAACACATTAAGGCTATTTTCATAGTCTAAAGATGGGGACATATTGGTAACCTGTATATTATATGAAGAACAGTGCAGATTTCAGTGAAAAAGAAACATGTCAAAACTGTTCACTGAAGTTACATGAATTGTGGAATGGCCCTGATTAAGATTTTCTTTTTTTCCTCTGGGAGAGGGAAGTGGGCACAAAGAGTAATGCACTAAAAGTTACGTTAGATTGGCCTGAAGTGTAGGGATGACATTGCCAATCCACTAGCAGTGAAACAAGACAAAAAACAAACAAAAAACCTCTTTTCTTCGTTTGAAGTACTTTGATTATTGATCTCAACTTGAGTGCTTGAGAAAGCATTCACTCAAAGCTTTGGTACTGGCATTCAATTAACAGTACATGGAGGTAAGGAGGAACAAAAAGCCAAATCAGCTAGATATTGATAAACAAAAATTTCACAGGAACAGGTTTTTATTTATTCAGCTTTCCATCTGGCAGATTAATGCATACCAAATAAGCAGAGTAATAAGTTAGCAATAAATGGAATTCCATTCCATAAAGAACATTAAAGACAGATGCAACTCATATGAACAAATTAATTGCAAAGGCAATTGCTATATTTAAAAAAAATACTTATCAATTACAAATACATAGAAGCCACTATAACTATTTAAAAAATGAGAATTTTTTTTAAGATTCTGTCAGAATTATCTCATTGGATAAGTTAAGTAGGCAGCCAGTGCTAATTGGGTCACTTTTTCTCATAAGTTTCCATAGCAAAGTAAGGTTAGAGGAGTCTCAAGGTTACTTACAACCGAATATATACATTTTGATAAAGTAAACAAAAGTTTATTTTTCTCCTTTGAATATTGTCAATACAGATTCCCCACATTGGCATGTGTCTGTGTACTTCATAACACACCCAGAATCCTCCAGGGAATCTCTGACCTCTTAAGCCGTGAAACGGCCTGTAGCGTGATTATTTATAAGGAGACTTGAACCCCATATGCTGTCAATTGCTTCCAGCAGCCAGAGAAGCAACTCACAACTCCCTCTGATTCTTCAGCTTGTCAAAACAGTCGTCATTTCTTCCTTGTTTTTCTCTACTCACTATGACAAGTTTTTTTGCCAAAAGTGTCTGAGTGCTCTGTAGGTCAAAAGACACTTTGGACTCACTTCTGCATTAAAATAGTCTTCTTAACAAGGAGGGACATTTACTACTGAAACTACTTACATAGGGATGTGCTGATTTCTCCAGTGTATGAAGTTTTAAAATCACTATTACATCTTTTTCCTAAAAGATATGCTGTAGCTCCACCAATTATAAGCTTCATGCGGTAATCATTTGATGAAATTCTGCGGCCAGTGTTACCCAAGGGGTCAGACTACATAATTATAGCCCCTTTTGCCCTTAAAATTTATGAAAGTATTGATCTTCCTTAGCACCAGGAGACCATGCAAAGAAAAGGAGCAGAATCTCCAGTCTCCCAGTCTGAAGGCACTGGATGGCATGGCATGGCATATATCATTTATATTTTATAGAGATAGACTAAGGGATGCTACTTCTTCCCAACACTTACTAGAGTGGATTAAATTCTGTACAGCAACATGCTATCTACTAGTAAGCAACCCACTCTCTGAAGGGATCTTTAGGCTTTCAGCAAGACGTCTGGCATCTTCTAATGCAAGCCTTTGGAATGTTCCTATTATCAGAATATGTAAAGCTGCTATCTGGTGCGCACTCACCACTTTAACACATTGCCCTCTTGCCTTGACCTCAAGATCTGATCCTGCTGTTCAGTCATTACTCTGTTAAATAACAGCCCCATTCACACCTCCTTATTGAGTTTGGTACTTATGAGTGGGAATCTATAGTGGGAATGTACTAATAAGAAAAAGTGACATACTAGAGTCATTGGTAATTGTGCTTAAGTATGTTGCTATTGCAGATCTACACTCGATGTTCCATCAAAGGCTCATTCACCTGCTCATCCACCAATGTGATGTGTCAGAAATGCCCCACCTGCCTTATATATTGGACAAACAGGGAAGTCTCTGTGCAAAATAATAAATGGATGCAAATCTGACATCAGGATGCACAAAATTAAAAAAAATAGTAGGTGAACACTTTAATCTTCCCGATCACTCCATTAATGATTTGCTAATAGCTGTACTCAAACAAATGAATAGCAAATCAAGGCTTCAAAGCGAAACTGCAGAATTGCAATTCATATGCAAATTTGACTGTGAAATCAGGATTGAATAGGGACTCTGGATTCTTTTCCCATTACAACAGGTTATTTGATCTCACCTTCCTCTATAGCCTATATGCTGTTCCTCAGTGTTTGAATCTTAACAACTGCTTTGATTTGCTGTTATAGTGTGACCTGATCCTATGACTTACACTTCTTTGCATTTATTTTCCTCCCATTCTGTCACTTCCCCATCTTCAAAGCGTATGGCAAAATGGGATTTTCTCCCACAAAAGCTCATGTGATAAATAAATTTGTTAGTCTTTAAAAGGGCCACAGGACTCCTTGTTTGTTTTGCTGAACTAGACTAACACAGCTACTCCTTTGGAACTCATCAGGAGGATAAGCAGCTTATTTGAACAAGTAACCCACTCTCAGTGAGTGCTCAATTTCTGGACCATGTAGCAGAAATGGATCAACCCCCTCTTCCAATCTATATATACACCAAAGACCGAATGTCACAAAATTGGTTGGCACAACATTTATACCAACAAGTGGCTGCAGTGCTCCTTTGTACTACTATAATGGGGGGAGCAGGATCTGTCCCTTTTTTACTTTAAGGTTTTTCTGGGGGATTCTGTCATTGACTTCAGTGGAGTCAGGATTTCATCCTTAAATGTCCTTGTCACTTAAGCTCTCTCCCTTTTACCAATTTATTCTCTCTCTGACCCTTAATAAGCCTGGAAATTGAATTTTAGTCTTTTATCATTGCCACAAAGGTATCCCCAAGCATAGTCATTCTGTAAGACAAGGGTGGCAGTATTTAACAAAAGGACATACAAACCTTGAATTAGCAACTTACGAATTTTTGCTGTTGAAGAGCTTGCGTTAATAGACAATTTTGACATTTAGCTTTATCTATATTGGTCTCTGTCATCTGTATTTCATTTCCCCTGAGAAGTCACAGACATCTACCTGTGATTTCAAAAGTGCACGAGTTATCAGTAATTTGGAATACACTTATAAAATCCAGTGCTATTTTTTTCATGGTAAATCCATCACGTGTCCATTGCTTTGACCACATCATCCCCTCATCCTTCCAGTGACTCCACATTACCACATCAAACATAAGCTGTTGTATTCACTTTCAAGGGTCTTCACAGCCTATCTCCACTGTACCTAATAATGTTTATCATTCGCTATTGAGATGTCAACTCTTGCCTTTGACTGGCCAATTATGTCAGCCTCCATCTTCCCATTTGTTAAGTTTTCAAACAAACATGTCCATGCTTCCTCCCACGCTGGCCCTCATGCTTGGGAGTTGCTTCTCATAAAGATCCACAAAGCTACCTCTGTATCCTCCTTGAAATCCATCCCTAAAATTATCCTTACTGTGGTCTATCTTATTTTCCAAACACATGCTGCAATGCAAAAGATTAAGTCATCTATAAACCAAACAGATTTATAGTGTCCCTAATAGATTTGGGAGTGGGGAACCTGACACAATCAATTTAGATCAGAAAATAGTTAATCAGCACTTCTGAATACCACATATATTCCACAGGTAACAATATTTTAGGAAGTTTTCAGAAAACAATTTTTTTTCAGTTTTCCCACTTGCTTTTTTCTCTGATCAGACAAGATGAGGACAAGAATTATGCATCTGTCTCTGACATCAGATTTATTGTGACAGATGATAACCCCCAAGTAAAAATAAAGCACAGTTATTCCTCTCTGGTCTTAAAATCAAAGGCAAGCTGCTTTTTGCCATGTACATTCTCTTGCTCTCTCTCAACATAGCATCTTGCTGTCAGCTAATGTTGAAGTGTTAAGCTGCACATTTTTAGGCATCACTTGATCAAAGTGAACAAATGGACAAAGTCAAAATTCTAAAACAACTGCACTGTTGAACAACAATATGAATTTACCTAGTATAAATCTGTGTACAACTTAGTAAACCTCTGTGGTATCTCTCATTTTTAACCTATTTTGCTTTGTACTGACTAGTTAGTTCTTGCATTCCCAGTTTCCAACCTTGACTGCTGGGGTCCTCCATATATTTAATGAAATCTGCTAATAAATCTCCAGTTCTCCTCGAGTAAGCACTCCTACTGCAGACTCAGCTCTCTGTCCCTTGACTTTTCTAGAGACCAAATAAGATTTGTGCTCTGACAGGGTAAGCATTTACTTTATCAGAAAGCATATTAGTGTGGGCATGTCTCAGCATAATGTGCACCAAAATCAGATGGTATGACTAATTTGTTCTGCTATTAAGCAGATGATAAAACGATTTAGGCACATAGATAAGGGGAAGGGGCACTTTAAGAACTACATATAATGTACCTCATCCTGAATCTGTCAAAGTCTCAGAGCTTTTTATGTATTAAATGACATTTACAGGAAAGACAAGGCTTTGCCCAGAACTTAGAAATGTTTACTTAAGACAAGAGAAGATGATGAGCAGTAAGAGTTCTCTAGTACTGGTCTCCAAGGGTTCAGCAATATGAACTTGAAGCTTGTTATGTAGCTGCTTTATCTTTAACTGATCTCTTTCATGTAAGGATACAAAGGGGGGGAAAGGAAAGAAAATGTAATCTTAGGAAATCTACTTAAACTTTTGAGAAAGGTTTTATTCATCATTTTTCACCAGTAGGATTATGTAAATTAAATGACTGAGTCAAAGATAAGAAAAAAAACAGATTTGTAAAAATCCTATCGGGTATGTCTACACACACATTTTAATTTGACCTAAAAGGGATTAGGTCAAATTCAAAAAAACACATCCACACTAGCTTTTATGAATTTGACCTAAGGATTTCCTTAGGCCGAATTGATCAAAGGATGCTTCGAAGTTATAAAACCACTAATAACTTCAAAGCGTCTGTCAATTTGAAGTGGCTAGTTCAAATTGATACTGTGTAGCCACATTAATTCAAACTAACATTAGTTGCAATTAACATGGGTTGACCTTCCTCCCAGGGTGCATGGCACCCTGAAAGGAAGGTGCCCCCCACCAGATCTGCACAGGGCCAATGGGGCCCCAGTCCTCCAGCTGGGGGCTGGGGGGGGCACTGGACCCCCACGCCCAGCCCCAGTAGCACTGCCAGGGCATGGGGAGAAGGGAGTCCCCTTGCACATGGCTGAAGCTGCACTGCCAAGGAGGGAGAAGAAGGGATTCCCCCTGCCCGGCTCCAGCTCCACGTGCCAGATGGGGGAACAGGACCCTCACACGTGGCTGGAGCCCCACTTGCGAGCATGCGGAAGGGATCCCCCATTCACAGCTCCAGCCATGCATGGGGATCCCTTCCCCATACCAGCAAGCAGGAGTCCCCTCAGGCCCAGATCCCCTCCCCACACCAGCAAGTATGGCTCCAGCCACGCACGGGGCTCTCTTCCCCACACTGTGTAGCGCTGCTGGAGCCAGGCAAGGGGAATCTCTTCTCCCTGCACCTGGCCAGTGCTGTCAAAGCCAGGTGGTGGGGAGGTGCCCTGGCTCCACAAAATCCGACAGGGGAAAACATCCCCTGCCAGGCTCTAGCCTGCTGAGCCTGGTGTGGGGGAAAGCACTCCCTACCCAGCTCTAGCCACACCACAGCTAGAGCTGAGCATGGGATGCTTTTTCCTGTGCTGGGTTGAGAGGGCTGGAGTCCGGCAGGGGATTGGGTGGTGGCATGGCCCTTCTTGTGCACCATGTTGCCATACCTCCCATGGTGCCCCTCTTTCAATTTGAACTAAGTCCTGTCCATGGACATGCTAGTTCAAATCGGTTTTCCTAGTGTGCCATGTTAGTTCGAATTAACTGAATTCAAACTAATAATTATTAGTTAGAATGTTAGTTCAAATTGATTGAATTTGAACTAATCAATTCAAAGTGTAGATATAGTCATAGTTACTTAAAATGGGATGTGACAAATAACGGTGAATATTGGTCATCTTAGGGCTGTTGTTTTTAATGATGGGATATAATGAAAGGCCACTTTGGTTAGACTAGAAGATTTCAGTTTTGAAATCCCCTTTATTCATCTCCAGGTTACACCTCAAATGCCTCCTTTACCTATTGAAAGAATAATAGGACAACAAATGTTTTATTTTTTGTGATTTATGAACATTAAATATTTGTCTTTCCATAGCTCCCAATGGTGCCATTCAGAATCAGGGCCCTTTTCTGCTTCCCACAGGAAGCTCAGCACATTGTACACACACAGTAGAAGACACTGATCCAAACAATTTACCGCTTCAAAATGGACAAACAGGGCCTTATCCAACATGTTCTACAGTTATTGACTCTATTGCCTTTGGGAAAAAAATCCATATCCTCCAAGGTATTTATACAATTTTTGCATCCCCTTTTGATCAACTCCCTTCTAAACTGTACCTATCAATTTAATTCAGTCTCTCCTTTCATGCCTGCTAATACTTTAATCATTTGTGTAGACTCTCTTTTCACTCTCTTCAATTTATCAATGTCCTTTCAGTAGTGTTTAACCCACAATTCACAGTTCTAGTAAATTGCCCTTATAAAGAGAAGTAGCACCTTCCTAGACTTATAGGGTATGGCCACACACACTTCTTATTTCGAAACAACAGGGGTTATTTAGAAATAAGAAGTGCCATGGCCGTGGTTCTACCGAAACAGCTTAAACCTCGTTTGCTTTCGAAACACGGTTGTTTCGAAACCAGAGGTTTCGAAACAGCCCTGTTCGGACATGTTGTTTTGGAACAAAGTGTTCCGAAACAACATGTCACCTTCCTCCCAGGGTGCTAAGCACCCTGGGAGGAAGGG
>ML681995.1:1598459-1785754 GCA_007922195.1 Podocnemis expansa | reverse complement strand
AAGCCAGCGGGGAGCAGCGCTGGGCTGCGCTGAAGCCCGCCGGTGCCCGCAGCCCGGCTCTGCAGGCACTGGCGGGGAGCAGAGCTGGGCACCGCTGCAGCCCACCGGTGCCTGCAGCCCCGGAGGAAGCGAAATAGCAGGTTCACAGTGTGAACCTGCTATTTCGTTTCCCGTTTGTTTCTTATTTCAAAATGACTTTTTTGCTAATTCGAAGTAAGTCATTTCGAAATAAGGTGTTATTTCGAAACAACTTGTTTCAAAACAACTTGTTTCGAAATAACCATGTCTGTGTGAACACAGCCCAAGTGAAATTTACTGACAATAGTTTATGTACTAAACCTTATTCTTTTGATTCATTTAAAACTTTCCCATTTGCTTCTTCAATTTCAATTTAAACTCCATTGTCTGCACAACTCCTCCTAATTTGACTTCATGTGCATCCTTTATGGATTTGCTAAATTACCTCAGGTTTGATATGAAGACTAGAACTAGCATTGACCTCTGTACAGACCTGTAAAGAAGCTAATTTGATCCTGCAAGATAGGCTGCACTTGAGCAATTTTTTCCCAAGGCATTTCCACTATAGTCCTATATACTAAAGAAATTTAAAAACTCAGCAACGGTATTTTTCCTCCAAGGGAGTCATTAGGTCCTTCCACATCCTGTGGGGCTCCAAAGATTTTTTTAATCCTTAAGGCTTTGTCTATATCAGAGAGATTATTCAATTGTAATGTTTCTTCATTATATGAAGTGAGCCTTGCAGTCACATGGAAAAATGGTTCAGTCTATTAATGGGGAGGCTGGAATAAAATAAATTCACCCCAGTAATATGATACAAGGTTTCTGCTTCTGTTTATTATTGTCCTGTCCTGGCAAATCTACCCCCACTTCTTTGTCAGTTTTGCCAAACTGGTCAGTCTTGAAACCTATATTGTGAGGGGTCAGGCAAAGGCTATCATGTTTGTCACTTGTCTGGATGCTGCTTAGTACAATAGGCCCCATTCTGTGACTGGGTAATTAGGAACTATCATAATGTAAGGTAAATAAAAACAATAAACTGGGCAAAATATCAGTGAACTGAGACTCAGTTACTTAAGTGCAAGTTTTGATGCAGTGCAATAGTACAACTGATGTGGTCAGCTCTGACAGCTCCCTCAGGACACCCCTTGTGTCCTCCTCACCATACCCCCTTTACTCCTTACGCAGATTCCCCTGCCCCAGAAATGCCCTGTGCCATATCCCTCTGCCACCTCAGGTGTCCCTCGAGCTCCTTTTTTCAAATCCATAGTCAGTAAACTAATTCCTCAGCACGTGTCTAATCCTCAACAGGATGTGTAATCTAAATCCTCAACAGTGCAAAAACACTTCCAAAAGAAGCAGACAACATTCTGGGATTTATTAACAAAAGTATTGTAAGTAGGACACAAGAAGGAATTCTTCCACTCTAGTCCATGCTGGTTAGGCCTCAGCTGCAGTATTGTATCCAATTCTGGGTGCCTGATTTCAGGAAAGATGTGGACAAATTGGAGAAAGTCCAGAGAACAGCAACAAGAATGATTAAAGGTCTGGAACACTTGACTTATGAGGGAAGATTGAAAGAGCTGAGCTTATTTAGTCTGGAAAACTGGAGACATGAAAACATTTTTCAGGTACCTAAAAGGGTGTTATGAGGAGGAGGGAGAAAATTGTTCTCCTTAACTGCCAATGATAGGACAAGAAGCAATGGGCTTAAATTATGGCAGGGGAGGCTGGACATTAGGGAAAAAAAATTAACTCTCAGGGTGATTAACCACTGGAATAAGTCGCCTAGACAGGTCATAGAATCTCTATCATTGGAAATTTTAAGAGCAGGCTAGAAAAACACCTGTCAGGGATGGCTTGAGGGTACTTGGTCCTGGCATGAGTGCAAGCGACTGAACTTGATGATCTCTTTCAGTTCACTCCAGTTGCTATGATTCTATAATCCCTCAGCTATACTATCTTCCCATTCTAGTAATGTCCTGCTCTGTAGCTTCTCAAGAGAAGTGCAACTGTAGCAGCTCCTTTACTCCAGCAGCACCTCATCCCATATCAATGATACTATTTTAAAGGGAATTCTGAGCCTTAAAGTCATGTCAAAAGAAATTTGTTTTTAAGAGTGAAGAGGACTATGAGACGGACAGGAATTCATATTCTGCACACATGGGATAGGTTCAGCCCACCAGAGAATCAGAATTTATATTATATGACTACTGTGGGACAACACCATTATACTAAAAACTCAAAGGCTATTGTGTAAAGCTCTGCCCATTAAAAACTGAACTGAAATACCCCAAACAAAAGAACAGGAGAACATTCCCAGTTTTCTGGATGTAAACATTTCCCAGGAAAGGCTGTATTTCCAGACAAATTCTACAGAACTCAAAGACAAATTTTTTTTTTTCCCACAGCTGTCATCTAGAGTGAAAGCAATGCATTTCCTCGTAGCCATTACAGATTCCAAGTCTTTAACACAATAACAATCTTAGAGCCAGCTGTTAGTATCACAATTAGTTCCTCCTTTGTCCTTATTTCCAATATAAAATTATCCTGAGAGTAAGAAAAGGATGAATTTATTTATGCTAAACAGAGGTCTACAGAAGGTTTCCTGAAGCTCTGTATTTTTCTAGATGTTGATATTCTTGTGGAGATTAATCACTATGGCTTATTGTTACATTTTGGTATAAAAGTGGATTGCTAATTCAATGATTTAGCTGTCTCCTCCAGTGCCTCCACATATTGTATTACTGTAATTTACCTCCAACCTAGACAACTCCAAACATCATTATTAATTTTTCTAATTTACTAAACGGTGCTCTGTTTCATCTAGTAAAATGTTATCCATTATTAAAGCTACAGAATCATTTCCCTCTAGTAGTTATTCCACAGTGAGTACTACAATGTGGACGTCTGTCCAGGCTGTTTCCATGTACTTCTATTACATCTAATGAAGTTCAGAATTTAAAAACCTGTTTATTTCTAGATTTTCTGATGAACAAGGCATTTTTCTATATGGCCCAACTCTATGAGGTGCTGAACATCTCCTTAAAAGGTGTTGGGCATCCTCAGCTCCTTCTTGAAGCTCAACACTGTCTAGGCCTTTGTCCTATGACCTCTCAGTCACTAGACAATGCTGTGGATGCATCAGAGTAGCTCCTCTGAAACCCAGTGGTAGCTTCTGAGAAACCCTCCACTTCCCCCACCCCATGAAATGCAACAGAAAATAGGCACATTACATTTGCTTTGTAAAACTAAATTATCTTATCTCAATGGTATAAGGAGATTCAAATAGCATTTAAGCAGTTAAAAGGTTATTAAAAAAAAAACTAGCCTTGTAACTGTTTCTCAAGAAGACATTAAAAGACCACATTTTTGACTCTTAACTAGTTAGGCCTGAACAGGCTTACAGTCAAAGGGCTTGATTTGCTTCTGTGTTACTTCATTACACCTGCATTATGACATTAATTTCAACAGAGTTATATCTACAAAAAAAACAAAACAAAACCCACACACCAAAAACCAGTAACACACGGGGGAATAGCAGAAACCTAACTTTTCAAATTTGCCTTGGAAATGGTCCCTTCTGGGAATAATGCCCAGAAAACATTATTCTGGAAGAAAACTGGTCATTTTTCTACAGTAAGAACATTTTAATTCACATGCTAAGCACACCTAGTAGAGTTCCTTGCTTACTCAGTTAATTGTCGACCTAATAAAGGCTGTGTCACACACTTCAGGAGTGCACTAAGACCTTGGTCCCTCTAACATGCTCCAAATTCAACCAGACACACTATTCAAAGTAAAACAAACAAGGGGTCTACTCATTGTAGAAACTTTTCAAAAAGTATGTCTACACTTACAATTTAGTTCAAATTAAGGAGGCTTAATTCAAACTAAATTAGTGCATGTCCGCACTAGCTTTCGGTAGTTCGAACTAAAGAGTTCACTTAGTTCAAACTAAGGAAAGCCTGGTTTGAATCTATAAAAACCTCCCTTAAGTTTGAAGTGATGGTTAATTCGAACTCCTGTGTTAATGCGAACTAACTGTTAGCTCAAATTAATCACAGCTAGATTTTCATTATTCAATAGCGGCCCCTACCAGCTTCGAACAAGCAAATCCTGTGCATGGACATGCTAGTTCAAATTAGGGTTTCTAGTGTGGCTGTGTTAATTTGGATTAGTTTAATTTGAACTAATAATTATTAGGTTTGAATTCAGTTAATTCGAACTAACCTTCTAAGTGTAGACACAGCCTAAGTGTTTGGGAAACCCAAGATCTGGTCAAACAGATCTAGGCATTCCTTTGATTTCTGGGCCCCAACAGCTTCTGGCAATTGTGCCTAGGTTCCTCCACAAGTCGAACTGGTCCAAGTTACAGAATCCATGTGCTCTCTTTGGAATTGTTTGTAAGACAATAAAAGCCCTGGAGACAGAGGTGTCTTTCTCTGGAGTTTTGTTTTAGTTTCCACCTTTTTCAGAACTCAAACAGCTGATGCTATGATTCAGGTAAACATCTGATAATTTGTACGACTATCCTCCTCTGATCTGAGTATTCCCTTGGGAGTCTCTTATTAGTTTCCTCTCTCTCTCCCCTCCCCCTTCCTGGAATTCCTGCCAAAAATTTCTCAGATTCTCCCTATTTGGTGTTGCTATTTGGTCTTTGTTTTGGCCATCTAGAAGTGGGCTTGGGTTGAAGGAAAAGTGGCTCACTCCCTTAGAGCCATACTCTGGGCAGCTAGCTGCTTGCTGCTGCCCATGTTATAATGGCTCAACTAGTGTTTTGAGAGCTAGCCTGAATTGGTCTGGTCTGGACTTAGCCTACACTGTAAGAAGTTTCTCAGATCTCTTTGCACGCTAGGGAGCTCTGTATAGATCCCGATGGCACAATTCTTCAGCAGTCACTCTGTATAGAGCCATTTTACAGCAAGGAGAATTAAGCTGTACCTCTCTGCCTCAGGGAGCAGCCTGCTTTCTCTTTCTTTTTGGTTCTTAGACTCCTTCTGGAAGGCAGCAAGGCTTTATGTTTTTTCCCCTAGCTGGTCTGTGGATGCCATTAACACAACACATGGCAATCAGATTACTGAAGCTGTGTCGTGGGATTTCACCTAGCACAGTCAGGGAGTTTCTCTGAAACTCCAATGTGAGTGTTTGTCATAAACTGAGAAGACAACAGTGTCATAAGGAAAATGTGTAAAAAAGGCCTCAGAGCAAGAATGAAAGGTGTGCATAGTAATAAAAAAGTGGCCAGTTTCATGGGGGACAGTTTGTGAGCCCCATGGTCAGAGGAGCTTCCTCTCTCAGCTCAGCCTCAGAGGAGTTCAATGCCCCCACCAACTGGGGGGCATGTGCCCATGCTCCTCCCTTCCCCTTGCCCCACATACATCCCGGAGACTGACAGACAGAAGCTACTGAAGGCTGGTCTTAACAGCTGACTCTCCCTGTCAGCCATTAAAAAAAGGAACATAGAATGCCCAAAGATTAAAATTAGGCAGCACCAACCAGCAGTAAAAGAGAAGATCTGCTTTTTATATTAAAACTGGAGCAGTGGAGATGAAGTGCAGAATTCACGCATGACCTCACATTCACATGGCCACACAGAAGGGTCCACATGCATTTGGAAGGTTTATAGGCAGTTATATCAGGAGTTTTAGCATTTCAGTGGGGGACTCCTATGGAGGATTAGTACAAATTCAGCTCTTATACGGCTCCACAACTTGCAGCTCCTCAGGGTTCCTTCTCCCTTCTTTTCTTCAGCTCTTATGACAATCTTGCCTTTCTGCTGAGGAGGTCATCATCCCTTATCTCCAGCCCTCTAGGTTTTTTTTTTCTTTAAACAAAGCTTGAATGGTAGCAGGTGTCTTTGGGCAGATCCTACCCAGACATTTAGCTTCTTCTCTGTGCAGTGTAGACACTAGCTAGTAGTTTTCTCTTGAATTGTTTCTGACTAGGCTAATTCCATCTCAGATTTACAGCTGGAGCCTGGATATTGCATGTGGTCTGGTAGTCTGAAACTAATAATTACTGATGCTGTCATTTCTGATCACAGCTTAATCATTTTTAGTTCAGATTTGCAATTCTACCCATCTATCATTTGCCAAACAAGCACTTAGGCACCTTGATGTTTTCTTAGCTTCTGTGGCAGAGAAGTTCTTATGGCTAACACACTGTTGACCATAGATGCTGAAAGTAAGGAATCCAACAGTGTTTGATTTGTTTGAAATACACTAGCCTCTATTAACACTCAAGTGCAGATATTTTTGCCACTGAGGAAATAACCATGCACTTTCAATTTGAATAATAAAGATCCACTGACTGTTGTGCATCCATGATAGAGCAGCGAAAAGCAAGGAGCTGGGACTTTCCTTTTCTACTAAACTTTGTTCAGTTAGCCACTACCTAATCCCCCCACCCACCTGAACTTGTTTACCTGTCACATCTCTTTTGTCATTTAGTCTTGAGTCTCTGGGACAGAGAATATGTTACATGTTTTGATATTGAAGTACAATACATAACAAAGCGCACATTTCTAAATGTCCTGGATCAACCTATCCACTACAGTTTGTGACAGAGTCAGTCTGGATAGCTTCCAGAAAGTGCTAGAAGGCCAATATATCAGCCCCAGGCTCAGCAAATCACATTCCCCCTGGTAGCTGAGCAGTGGTTACGTAGGGTTAATTTGGTTCTTGGAAGGCAGCAGATCTGGAGAAAAAGCAGAAGGCTGGTGAGGAAGAGCTCCACAGGTACACAGACTGGGGGAAAGAAAAACCCCTGCCTGAGAGGGCAAAAACTTTTCCCAGGCCTGAAGAAAACAAACCCATTGCTAAAGGGAAGTACAGGACTCACCAAGCAGAGAATGAACTTTGTTGCAACTTGTACAATCTTCTACAGTCTTCCTTTTTCATACTACAGCAGATAGTCATTAGTGTGAATATTTACTGTCACTCAGAGCTTACACATTAGATGCACATCTTTTTTAATTAGAATAAAGTTGCTTTTATTGAGGTGTCTCTGGCTTTTCCATTTAGGCACACAATTCTCTCAGTGCTTCTTTTACATTAGATAAATTATTTTCATGTGCTCAATGGATACATTCAGTTTTATTACTGCAATGAGGATTATGATCTATACCAGTGGTTATCAGATCATGAGTTGGGACCCAGCACTGACTTGCAGACCCTCAGGTACTGGGCCATGGCACCCCCTGTTGCCACTGCTGAAAGATTGGAATACATTGTTCAAAGATGTAATTGTCGGGATGGGGACGTAAATATTTTCTTTTCAACTGGGTCCTGAGGAAACAAGTTTGAAAACCACTGATCTATACCCTTGACCTTGTGTTCATTAGAAGTCACGTATTTATTAAGCCTCACTCCAATGATGTGTCTTAACACACAAACTTACACAATATGTAAGTGCACATTTCTTTTTGCCTACTGGTCTTCCTGATCTGTCCCATTTTAATGCCTTTACTACTCACAGACTAAAGAAACTGAGCTATCAATGTCTAATGTGAATGTGGATCTGGAAGACCTTAAATCATTGGCAGACTGTTATTATTGCTATTTGTAATGTGGTTGAACCATGAACCAGCACTCCATTATGCCAGGTGCTGTACAAAGCAGAATGAGTTCTTGGTCCTGCCCCAAAAATCTTACAGTCTAAGTACCAGACAAGAGATAACATAGGAATAAACATGGAAACACAGGAAAGACAAAAGGGGGAGCAGCAGGATTACAATGCAACTCATTACACTTCCAAGATCAAATTCAGCTCCAAAATAAGTAGATGCAACTTAGCTGGAAACCAGTGAATGACCACACTCTTATGCCACATCTGCATTTGTTTCCAAGGGACATCACAAATTATCCTCCAGCCAATTCAAATATTGCACCAACTGTCATCACTATAGTCATTTCCTCAGTGAAAAAAAAGGAAACAAAATCCCAACGTTTATAGACTAAATGCAAGGTAAATCCCTTTTTCTCTTTGGGTGTCAGGAGTTAAATACTGTATGGGCTAATATGCAGCTCTTTGAATTTGGAGACCCAGTTAATTACTGGATTAGATCACAAGAGAAAAATGATTTCACAAGAGAAAAACGTCATCCCAGATGGATAAAGCCACCACACTGCTGGTCGCCTCTGCTCAGGAATAGGCCAAGACTGGCACAGATGAGTTGCTGAGAATCAGGAAAAAGATGTAGAGACAGAGCTGTGTGTGGGAGGCTCACACAGCCCATAATTGTAGTGTACAGTAACTGCTCCTGACTTCTGCTGTACATCCTTTGTTTTCATAAGCATTGAAACCAATTGTACATTTGTCATTAAAATAGACTACCCTTGCTTTATTTTTCATCCTAACTGCATTTTATGATTCTCACTGGTGATTGCATGTGCACATTTTCACAAGTGTCATCTGATGCATAAACTAAAATTCAATGCCATGCGTCAGGTTTCTGATCGCATTTACAAATCTAACATTTTAAATGTAAAATATTGCACAATCATACAAAGTAAAGAAAAGGGAAAGACAATATTGTGTTGTATTTGCCTTGAATTTGATTTTCAAATACTAATGTCCATTAGGTTCAGTGTCATTAGCAAACACTACTTATTATTTTAACTGTTTTATGCATTGCAGTTGGTTTTAACATGGCGCTGAAATTCAGGACAACACCAGTAATTGGATTATTTCTCCAAAAGATCCCATCTGGAGGAACCAGAATCAGCAGTTTCGAACTGCACCTATTATTTCTGAAGTAGATCTCGATCTGCTTGATCTTCTCTGATTCCCAGCATCCTAAATGAAAAAGCCTTACAGGAAGATATAGGAATAGAGATTAAAAAATAAGCATATTTGATTATATGTTTTACTTTAGTGTGAACCAAATTCATGTATGTGAGTCAATCTGCATGCATACACCATCAATTAAATTCCTATCTAACCATATTCAAGTAGAGGTGCTCAACCCCTGTCCCATATGGAGTATTTTACTAGGCAAGTTTATTGAGCTCTATCATTTTAAGCAAGCATTCTAGGATGAAACGATCCAACAGGGGTGACTTACGGGGGGAGGATAATCTTTGTAATAGAAAAGTTAGTTGGAGGATGGCTGCTGGTTTTTAGCTGGATTGCAGTATTGCACTTTTGTCAGTATATTAGAGTATATGGATAGCTGCATTTTTTTTGACTGCTTGTAGCACAGCAACATCAAATGGGAAAATAAATACAAAACATTTAAAAAGTTATATGCAACTTTTTGCAGTTACGCAGACCTGCTTTTGAAACAGTTACCCATAACAAATATTGATGGGGCAGCAGTTATAGTTAAACAGAATTCCCAAATCATAACGTAAATCATCACAGGTTTCCTGGGAGATATAGAGTGAGACAAGGGAGGAGGAGAAATCTCAAATACATGAAGTTATGGCAGATATTGATGTAGTGGGAGCCTCTCAGAGACCTCAGGTGTTTCAGCAGTTTTAGAAGGAAGACTTGCTTAGATCAGAAAGCCAATAGAAGAATGAACATCTCCAGAGGTTACAAACAAACAGTGATAAGAGATGGATAGCCTGAAGAGAAGAGTAAAGTGACACATGAAATCAGAAAATAGTTTACCTGCAGTGAAGAAATCAATGAAAATGATGAACTGCTATTCAAGGGAGATAAACTGATTATTCCAGCTTCCATGAGAAGGGAGATACTGCAGATAATCCATCAGGGCCATTGGGAGTAGAGAAGGGAAAAGAAAGGATGCCATGATATTATTCATTAGCCAAGTATTTTAGCCCCTGTTCTCAAGATCTGAAATGCTTAAAGTGTTCTAAACCATTATTGAGTGATTTAATTCACAGACATCCTTTGCAAACTGTGGATACAGATCTGCTTTGCTAGAATGATGGGACTGGATGTACTTCAATAAGAAATTACATATCACACAAGCTTAGAAGAGGAAATTACAGAACTACTGCTAGCACCATTACAAAAAGTACTATTACAGCTAATTATATGAAACAATCCATTCCGTACTCCTTGTATAATTAATTGAATACAAAGTATCAATATACCAGCAATTAGCTACAGAAATGTTGGATGAAGTTTGGGGACAGGGTATATTATATGAATACAAAGGAGGTATATAAATAGTTTGGAAAAAGAAGAGTGCAGCCTGTCAAAAGTATTGTATGGACTGGAGCCCCCAGAGCAGCATTGGCTCTCACACAAGACATTTACCCTCATTTACACTAAGGCCTTCTTACCCCTTTCTGCCAATGTAAAAGGAAGCAGACACAACTATAAATTTCTCCCACTTCAGAAGTGCATTTACACTGCTAGAGTAAAAGTGCTTTAATATAAAAATCAAATTAGAATAAGGCCCTCCCCTACCTTTCTGGAAACATTGTTTTCTCTCACAGTATTTTTCCCCACCCACTAAATTCCAGTGAGACTTGCAAAGAACGACAAATGAGACTCCCATTATACCTAGTGGTAGCTTCTGCAAATCTGGGCTGAAAAACCAGTTCTATTTCTCTTTCCTGAACTGTAATGAACAGATACAACTCCAAGCTCCAGAATGGCTTTCCAGCGCAACTCACAATCAAGCCTCTTCATACCCTGGATGAAGAATTGCCAGCAGGATTTATCTTGCATTGCAGAACTCATTAAATTACAATGATAGTGTGTGTGTGTGTGTGTGTGTGTGTGTGTGTTTCTGCTGTCTTACTGTGGAAAATCTTCGTAACATCCTATTTCACACAGATGTTGATGACTTCTTACCACAGCAGAAAAGGAATTATCTGATTAAAGCTTTTCTTCAATAACAACTGTAGCAGAAATAACTTTTGGAGGCTAATGTGTGAGGGAGCCTAAGGCAGAATCAGTTGGTGTGACATACATGTAAATCAGTTGGAGGGATGTGTAAGTTACATTTCTGACAGACTTAGGGTCTGTCTACACTGGAGCCAGCGGTATACAGTAATTTGCTTGAGTAGAGATGCCTATACTAGCTCTGATCAAGCTACAGCACTAACATAGATATGCAGCAACAGTGGTGCAAGCAATGAGAAAGGCTAGCTGCTCTATGAATGAAGGTAGAACCTTAAAGGGGACCATATGCTAGGCATCTAGCCTGTCCCGATATATGCACCATAGTAGTAACACTCCTATTTTAGTACATCGAACTGAGCAAATTTAGCAGAAGTACATCTATTCAATTTGCTTACATCTTCACCAGAGGCATACCCAAATACTACACCTACACTTGGAGCTGGGGGGGGTAAAATTCCCAGCTGATGTAGAAGTATGCACACTAGATCTGCTGCAATTGGCACACTAAAAGTAACACTGTACAGTAGCTGGGGAAGCATGGGCAATGTGCTTTCCTGTTGTCAATACTGCTGGCTTCCTGCTAGCAAGCAGCAAAGTGCATCTTTCTGCTTGACTTTCAATATCCCAGATCCAGCACAAGGCCACTGTTTCCAGCCGCCTGCTCATGTTTCCACACAGCTCCAGCTTCCTCCAAGCTCGGGATGTTACCTCCTTCACCTGTACTCTGGAGATTGTGGAGCTTTCCACTAGTAGGGTATTGAATTTGATGACAGTGACCCCCATTGGCTTGATCTCCCCTCCTGCCCTGCTTAGCCAGGGTGGAGGGAGTACCCAGTAATAAGCCAATCCACCTGACTGAATTACAACAAAAATTATAAGAGGCCTCATGTAACCTCCTTCTTCTTTTAGTTCCTCAACATGTCTATCACACCAACAACTCTGATGCCTTTATTCTGATTTATACTTTGATAAGTGAATTTAAGGAGGTCTCACACTTTCAAATAGGGTCAGAAGCCTGGTCTGTATTAGAAAAATGGCTTTTTAAATTGATTTAGTCACTGTGGTGAAATCTGGATACTCCAGGACAGCCCCCTAACGTTCTCACATTTAACCAGTGTTACTCAGTCAATTTTAAATACACACGAGCCCTAAGAACCATTCGTGATACAGAATCCAATAGAGTTTTATTTTTCAATTTTTTTGCCATTTCTAAAACTGGTTCAGTTCTATTAGGATCAACCAGAAAAGAAGCCCTCCTACAGACATGTCCTGGAAGTCCAAATCAATGTGGGGCTTAAACAGGTGTGTCTACACTGCAGCAATAAGTCCATGCCAGTGAATCTCAGAGCTCAGGTCAACTGGTTCAGGCATATGGGGCTCACACTCTGGAGCTGAAATCAGGCATGATGAGATTTGGGCCCAGGCTTCAGCCCAAGCCTGAACACCTACACTGCTGTTTTTAGCCTTGCGAGTGCAAGTCAGTTGACCTGGGCTCTGAGATTCATGGCTGCAGGTCTATTACTGCAGTGCAGATGTACTTAGAGAGGACTCCAGCAAATGACACACTCCCATCTGTGTCAGCCATTGCTTAAGCAGATCATTTGTTTAGCCACCAAGACAACAGACTGCAAGAGCTTCACTTCATAAAACTTTGACAGTCCTGTGACACCTTAAAGACTAACAAATTTCTGCAGGCATAAGCTTCCATGCGCCCCAACCCACTTTGACAGATGCCATGCTCTTAAGTTGACTTTATAGGGCATGAAGCCATGGGCCCCGCCTCATGTCCTGATCAGGCTCCCTGAGCCTGATCCGGCTCCAGGGGCTGATCCAGCCCCAGCCACTGCTGGAAAGTAGTTGGGAGCTGGATCTGGCTCCCAGCCCTTTGTGGCTAGCGGTGGGGTCTTGGAAATGGCTCCTGCCACCCATGGCAAGGGGCTAGGAGCCTGATCTGGCTCCCAGCCCTTGCAATGCACAAGCAGTTGGGAGCCTGGTCAATTTCACAGGCCAGGAGCCTGTGAAATTGACCAGGTATCAAGCTGCTTGCACTGCTATGTAAGAAGAAGAAGAAGGACCTCATGTTACCTGTACAGGGACTTTTTTCGGAACCAAAGATTTCTTTCTCCAATATTTAGAAAAGATTAAAAAAAAAAGCACAGCATTAAGTGGACTAATAGGATATTACAAGAAAGATGAGATGATCTCATGAAGATAAAGGATTTCAGAGTAGCCTTTCATAACAGCACTGTTTTTATATTCCTAAAGCAGGATGTGTGAACTGTATAATGTTTTGTGGCCTACAGTTGATGCACAAGGTCTGATGTGCTTGACAAGTGGCATATTGGCAAGGTTTACAGAGCTTGAAGGATAAGCCAAGGCTAGTCTATAAATAATATTAAACAGGAACTTATCCCCCTTGCCCCCGTTTTTTCTGTGTACTGTTGCCTGAATTCTAATAATAAATCTGAGAAGAGACAGTTCTGCTGGAATTTCAAAACCCTTTGAAACACTGTAAAATATACACACTATATATTTCCTGATGTAGAATGCCTCTCTCTCTTTTTAAATGGTAAAGATATATACCATAAGGATGCTATGTCATTCATGCAATATGTAATAAATCTCTTTAGCACTGCCTTCTACAGTAATTTAACTGAGATACAAATCAACCTCTTTGAGCATAGGAGGACTGGTTAAAAGAAAAGGTAAGATGAAATCAAAAAGCAATAACACATGCCAATTTATTTGCACAGTGAAGACTTCATTGTGGTAATTAAATATCTAAAATGAAGAGCTCATAAAGGAACACAAAAGATCTCTGCATCATTTGGATAGTGTAAAGTAGTTCTAAAATTATTGCCAATGAAAGGCCAGAAACATGTAAAAAGTGTTGGATGAAACGGGAAATCAGGCCTGAGTTTCAGAAGATATAATTTGATGAAAGCCAAAACTTCAGAAGTATGTCTCACATGTCAATATTTACTATTTTAGTTTATTGTACTTACTTTTTTCTTCCCTATTGACCAAAACAGACAGTGATGTGGTGGGGTGAAAATCAGAGATTTCAGACATAAAACAAGTACACTATGTATTCTGCTAGGAAGGCAGAGTGGCTACCTTTCCTGAGCTTTTTATCCCATTCCAACTGGAGGAAAAGGTTAAATGATTTCTTATAGTGGGAGATGGGTGCTAGCAGATGCTTTGACAGATGGGGGAGAGGGAGGTTTGGCAATTGTGAGGGGCGAGGGTTTGTGCTAATTTTTCCTCAAGTGCCCAAGGCTTCTGTTCTAGTCACCTCCACAGCCAGACCACTTCAGTAGATGAGCTCTCAGAGCATGAGCCAAACACTGGACCTGCCACCAAACCTTAATTTATGAAGTGTGGGTTTCTTCATCCGGCTCAAATATAGCTTGTTAACCGTGTTCAGAAGGCACAAAATCTGCTAGCTGGCACAGCTGGGGGATAGAGGTAGGACTTTAAAAAAGAAAATTGGTAATACACATAGATGTTAAACACCATGAAACAATAACTTTGCCATGGCAAACTACTCAGGCATACTTTGGTACGTTATTGCCTCCACTAAATGTGTAAGATACTTTACTCCGAGGACTCTAAATAAGGTATAATATGAGATTCCTTTTGCAATAGTAATCTTTATAGAAAGGCCCCAGAATGTTATATAGATTGATATAAATCTGAAATCAACAGAACAATGCTGATTTGCACCAGCTGGGAAACTGGCCCCTTATCTCCTGACACTCTTCAGAACATAATTAAATGAAGTGGAGGAATGCTCAGAAATGATGTGGAAAGGGAAGAACCAAAGAAGAATATTTAAATAAAAATCTCATGGATGGTACAAAATCTGTGGGGGAAATGATGCAAATCCCAGGCCATTAACAGAGACTCAGCCGCTTCATGTGATGCCATGGGTATCTATATCTGCTCTTGCAGCACAGCACCATAATGGGTGCATCTACACTGGCAAGTTACTTCAAATTAAGGAGCCTTGATCCTGAACTAATTTAGTCCCCATCCACCATAGACTTTCACAAGTTGGAATTAAGGAATGAATGCTTAGTTTGAAATGATTAACACCTGCATTTAGTTCAAACTAAGCACTTAGTTCAATTCTTAGTTTGAACTAAGAGCAGCGTAGACCAGGATTAAGCTTAATTAACAGACATCCAGAATACAAATCAAATCAAAGGGCTGGAAGGGACCTCGTGAGATCATCGAGTCCAACCCCCTGGGAATTGAACCCAGGACCTAATTCAAGCTAAATAAATTTGAATTAGGGCAGTTAGTTCGAATTAACAAAGTGCACTAATTTGATTTAACATTTAAGTAGAATTAGTGCACCTTGTTAACTCAATTTACTAAGGGTCAGGTTTAGTTTGAATTAAGGTCAAACTTCTTAGTTTGACTTTGTTAGTTTGAACTAACTTTTGTAGTGTAGACACAGCCACAGCATACCAGTGCTCCCTGGCTGTACCTGCCCTCTCCTTAATCCCTACCATAAAACATAATTAGTGTTAATTTATTCCAGATTTTTTCTGTGGCTTTGTTGAGGGATGATACCACAGAAAAGAGCTGTCACTCTACGACCATCATCAAACACTGGTATAGCTCTAAGACTGTGAAAAGCACTTTGTCCCTTACTCAAATCTCACCAAAACCAACAAAAATTCCAACTGGGTGGTGCTCATACAAAGGTTTTTCCATAAGGCTGAATGGTGGCTGTGCAGTGGGGAAACAGATTTGGAACCATTTAAGTGATCTTCTTTGTTTTAGTTACCTTCATTTTTCCATGTCTAAAAAGTAGAGAGGATATTTGTCTTGGGGAGAGATTTACTAACCAATTGTCTACAAAAACTAAAGGCTATTCCAAAAAGAAGACTTATGGAATAACGCAACACTGGGATATAGGTTAAGAAGTTTTGAATGCCCTTTGGGACTTTCAAGGTGAAGATAGAAAATGTATAAATCATGTTAAGTCCAGATAACAGCAACACAAAAGAGAGGAAAGAGTCTCTAAAGATGGCCTACATTTTTCAGTCATTAACATCAAAGTCATTGGCTTCAAGTTTTTTCTATTTTGCTCTTGTGCATTGTCATTCAGAAAGCCTAGAGTTGCAGAAAATTTATGTTAGCTTCACCTGTTTGTATATTAGACACCTCACATCAAGTTCCTAATCTTTAATTTCATTTTTACATACTGAAAACATCACATTCAGTCATACAGACTTTATAGATTACATACACATTATTTGTCTGTATTATATATTAATTCATGTTTTACAGGCAAGGACAGTTCATACGGAGTAAGATAGTCAGGAAGAAGATGGCTATCAGAATCTGGCCAAATGATTCAAGGCTGTTTATATTCATATGAGAAGTTTAATTTAAATTCAAGACATTTTTTTAATAGTGCGCAAAAGCAGTAGAATATTTTTTCTCGCTCATTCATGCAGTGCTTTTCCTCTAGCTCATTTTGTGGATTTCTAAAACATCAGCACTTTAATTTCCCCCAACAATTCTGGGACACCAGACATTTTTAAAATGGACTCTCACACAAAACTAAAAACCCACTTAATCTTTAAAATTATATTTTCACTTTTTCATTCAGAATAGATGTTTTGATGTTGACTCCATAATACTGTGTACTTCTCTACCACCTCACAAATATTTATTTATTCCTCTTAACATTCACATGAGGTAGGTAGTTCTAATTCAAATATGTTAATTGATGTTATAAATAGGATGGTGGTCAATTATTCCTCATGTCCACTGAAGGATAGACAAATAGCCATGGTCTTAATTTGCAGCAGTGGAGATTTAGGTTAGATAATAGGAAAAGCTTTAACTATGAGGGTAGCTAAACTCTGGAATAGGCTTCCAACAAAGGTTACAGAATCCTCCTTGAATCATAGAAGATTAGACTTCTAAGGGACCTAAGGAGGTCATCTAGTTCAAACCCATGCTCAAAGCAGGACCAGCCCCAAATTAAATTATCCCAGCCACAACTTTATCAAGCTCGGTCGTAAAGATCTTTCAGGATGGAGATTCTATTACATCCCTAGGTAACTTATTCCACAGCTTCACCATCCTCCAAGTACAAAGGGTTTTCCTAATATCCAGCCTAGACTCTATAACTGCAATTTAAAATAATTTCTCCTTGTTCTGTCATCTGTCACCACCAAGAACAGCCTAGATCCATCCTTCCTGGAACACCTCTTCATGTACATGAAAACTGTTATCAAATCCCCTCACTCTTCTCTTCTGCAGACTAAACAAGTCTAGTTTCTTCAGCCTCTTCTCATAAGTCTTGTGCTGCAATTCCCTAAACATTTGTGTTGCCATCCTCTGGATACTCTCTAATCTGTCCACATCCTTTCTGAAGTGGGGAGGAGGGACCACAACTGGACTCAGTACTCCAAATGAGGCCTCCACAATGTCAAATAAAGGGAACAACCCTCAATCTGCTCCTGTTAATGCAGTTCAACATATCATTAGCCTTCTTGGCAATAAAGGCACTGTGGACTCATAGCCAACTTTTCATCCATTGTAACCCCCAGGTCCTTTCCTGCAGAACTGCTTCCTGGCTAGCCGGTCCCCATTCTACAGCAGTGCATGGGATTCTTACATCCTGAATGCAGAGCTCTGAACTTGTCCTTGGTGATGTTCATCACTCTTTATTTTAACCAATCTGCTAATTTTTTCAATGTCATTCTGTGTCCTATCCCTACCCTACAGTATGTTTACCACTCGCCCCAACTTGGTGTCATCAGCAAAATTGCAGGGCACCCAATCCATTCCATTCTCCAGATTGTTAATGAAGATGTTGAACAAAACTAGTTCCAGAACTGATTTCTGTGGCACTCTGCTTGTTACTCAATGTCATTAATACTCTTGTTATTCAAGTCATTGATCACTACCCATTGATTCCAATAATCTAGCCAGCTTTTTGTCTATCTTAGGCTATGTCCACACACAAGCCCTTGTTTCACAACAAGCCGTTTCAAAACAAGCTGTTTTGAAATAACGCCTTATTTTGAAACGTCTTATTTCGAAATAACAAAAAGCTGTTTCGAAATAAGAAAAAAAGCGGGAATCGAAATAGCAGGTCCACACAGTGGACCTGCTATTTCGAGATAGGGGAGGGGAGAGGTGGGGAGGCTTGTGCAGCTGGGGCTGCCCCACCCCTGGGATTCCCCGGCGCCCCCCCCCGCTTCTGCTGGGGCTGGGGGCTTCCCCGGCCTCCCTGCCACTTCTGTCATGGGTGGGGGGGCTTCCCCGGCCCCCATGCCGCTTAAGCTGTGGGTGGGGCTGGGGCCGCCTTCCACCCAGGGTTCCCCAGCTCCCCCCCACACCCAGTCCTGCCGGCAGAAGCGGGTTGGGGGGCGCCAGGGAATCCTGGGCATGAGGTGGCCCTGGCTCCACCCCTGGCAGGAGTGAGGGGATGCCAAGGAACCCCGGGGGTGGGGCAACCCGGGCTTGGGGTCAGCCCCAGTGGTGGGGTGAGCCATCCCTGGAGCAGCTACCCTGCAGGGGGCTGCAGTCCCCCTGACTGGGCTGCAGGGCCAGCAGCTCCCCCGCAGCCAGGGCAGGGGGCAGAGGCCTGGGAGTGCCCCAGTTGGCTTCCCCTGCTTCCCCTTGCCAGGGGTGGGGGGGTGAAGGGGGCTGAGGGACCCGTCCCCCCTGCTGCCAGCAAGGGGAAGCGGGGGAAGCTGGCTGGGGCACCCTCGGACCCCCTGCACTCCACTCAGCACCCTGGCCAGGGTGCTGAGGTAGGGGGTGGGAAATTCCCCCCAGGGTGCTATGGACCCTGGGGGGAAGGTCCTTGTTATTTTGAAACAATCCTTGTCTCAAAATAACACATCCAAATGGCGTTATTTCAAAACAACTGGTTTCAAAATAACCCTCCTTTCGAAAGCAAAGTGCTTTAAGCTGTTTCAAACGGAGGGCTCTTGTTTCGAAATGAGAAGCGCCCTCCTTTCAAAACAAGAAAACATCGTGTAGACATAGGGACTTTTATTTCAAAACAACCAATGTTGTTTCGAAATAAAAGCCCTGTGTGGACATACTCTTGCAGTCTATTCATTCAACCCACTCTTCCGTTGCTTGATGGCAAGAATACTCTGGGAGATGGTATCAAAATCTTTGCTAAAGTCATCACTGGAGGTTTTTAAGAACAGGTTAAATACCCATCAGGAATGGTTTAGGTTTACGTGATCTTTCCTCAGCACAGGGGGATGGACTTGATGACCTTTCAAGGTTCCTCCCAGTACCATATTTATATGACTTTAAAACGGACCTCATTTGACAAATAGGGAAATGGAGACAAACATAAGTGATATGTCCTAGGTATACACCCACTATGTGAAAGAACCAGGGGCCTGATTCACTTTCTCAGGGTATACAGGAAAATTCAGAGCCCAGGACTATACAATTAGGCTATTGGGGGATGGGCAAGGAAGGGAACCAGAACTTTATAGACTCCATATTTGGCTTTCCTATATATTAATACAAACAAAAACTTCTAGGTAAGACTATTTCCAGCTGTAAGAAACAGATCACGGGAACAACTAGAATGTTAGGTGAATAAGGATGGTCTGAGGTACTACAATAACTCTATTGGTAGTTTTAATTTTCCCAGTAAAAAGGGCTAGCGATTATTTGGAAACTGTATTCCAAAGTCCCTGAGATTATTTCCTCAGTGAAAATGTCTGTGTGTGAGGGGGTTATTTTATTGTTCAACAGTCACTGGGTGGTGGTGGGAGCAATAAAATTCAACAGTATGTATATGCTATGTTAACGGATTTTGAAATCAAGGTTGACCAACAATACTAAAAAAAAGCTCAATTTCCTAAATATTGGGAGATTTCACAGAGGGATTCCATCAATAATAGAAGCTGGTCAAATTAGTCATTCAAAAAATTTAATCTTTTATTCTTTACAAAATTGTTCACAAACAGGTTGTGGGATATGCAGGTTTGTTCATTTTTTCACAATTATTTTAATATCTAAACAAATTTTAGTTCATGATTAGATCATGAAATGGTCGCTCCGGATACTAGCACTGTATGATTTGATCACCTGCATCCAACAGGGTTTTCTTCTGTTCCTTGATGGGGAAACACAAGCTAAATTAACAGGAACAGTGTATTCCTCTGTAATCAGGGGTCAAAGTAAGAGGGAATGCACCAGAATGCAGTTCTAGGACCCCCTATTTTTAGGCAGGCAGCATTCTGGGCCCTCTAAAGATAGAGGAACGCACTGGAATGCAGAGCTCCACCCCTAAAAATAGCTACAGCAGCTGCAACGCAGAATTCTGGCACCTTTCACCTTAAGCCCAGCCAGCAGAGAGCTGTGGCAGGCTGGAAGTTTGTGAATCTCCCTCCTGCAGGGCGGGAGTCACTTGTGGCTGGGAAGCAGCTTCTAGCCAGTCAGCCAGTGTGCAAACAGCTGAGGTAAGGCCTCGCCTGGGCCCAGGGGAGCCCCACAGTGGGGCTGTGAGGGGGTTCTGGCTTTTGGGATGGGGAGTGCACAGAGCTGCTGAGGAACAGGAAATGTTTCTGGGCGTTGTGCGGGGCAGGGTGTGTGTGTGTGTTTATATACCTGTGTGTGTGTGTGTGTGTGTAGCTGGAGGTGTGTACCTTGGTGTGTGTATAACAGGAGATGGCTGGGATGGGTGTGTAGCTGGGTGTGTGGGTGGGTATGTAGCTGGAAGTGGATGGGGTGGGTGTGCAGCTGGGGGTGGGTGAGGGTGTGTGTAGCTGGGGTTGTGTACCTGGGTGTGCAAGCCTGGAGAGCTGGCTCCAGGACCCATTGCTGGGTGGCAGCGGGGGTGCCCCAAGGTCCCTCCGCCGCTGCCCCACTAGCAGTGGGGGATCCCCCTGCCCTGAGGGCTATTTTCCCCTGCCTGGCTCTCCAGGTGAGAGCCAGGCAGGGGATTAGGTGGCAACATGGCCCCACCAGGGGGCCATGTTGCCACACCTCTCATGGTGCCCATTTCCTGAATCGAAATAGCAAGTCCTGTGTTCGGACTTGCTATTTTGATGTGGTGGCTTTCCTTAATTTGATTTAAGTTAAATCGAATTAAGGATTTTATTTCAAATTAGCTTATTTTAAAATAGCTTACTTCAAAATAAGCATCTACATGTGAATATAGCCTTTGAAGTTATTTCAAAATAAGGAGGCTTATTTCAAAATAGCTTTTTCCCTATCCATGCATGCATTTTGTTATTTCGAATTAAGCATTTCTTTATTTCAAAATAACAAAATGCTATTTCAAAATAATAAAACCTGCTTTTGTTTCAAAATATTATTTAAATATAAACTATTATTTCATAATATGCCATTCTAAGCCACGGAATAGGCTTATTTCAAACTAATGACCCTATTCTTTTGCCTGCCTTCCCCTATTTGGAATTAGAGAGTTTACTGAAGGCTCTCTACTTCAAAATAGTAACTCCTACCTTATTTCAAATTAGAGAGTCTTTCCTGGACTTCTAATTCGAAATAATAAATTCAAAGTAGTGTTAATTCAAAACGATTACTTCAAATTAAAGTAGTTATTTTGAAATAATTATTTCAAATTAATTTTGTAAGTGTAGACATAGCCAATATCTTTTGCAGAAAGACAACATTTGCAAATTTTTCAGAAACTCCCCAAACTTTGGGGGTGTTTAAATCTGAGTCTGACTATAGATTTGAATTCTTCAAGTATTCTTTGTGTTTAAAAGTCTCCATACAACAAAGCACTTAAACTTACACTAAGTCCTATTGAGCAGAAATTAAGCACGTATTTAAGGGCCTCTTCTAAATAGGGCCTATGTCAGTGATTCCATGGAATGTTTTTACTTCGCATATAAGCCCTCGTCTGCAAAGCATTTATTTCAAAGCTAAAGCATGAGAAATTAAGCGTGTGCTTGAGTTCTTCAGTGTATCAGGGTCATGTTGCAGTATACAGCATCTACAACCTAGAATACATACACAAAATGTGCATGTGTATGTATATGTACAAAGGTCAGTTAGACATTTACTGAAAGATATTGTTTGGAGAGAACGCCCCCTGTAGCTAAAATGAGAAATACTGCTTTAAAACATGATTGGTCTCACAGCGGAAGAAAAAAGTGTGATCACTGTATACAACAGCTTTTGAAGATTTGAGTGATTCCGATGCCAATGAGGGATGTGTGGCTTTAACAGTACTGGAAATAAAGTCTACTGTACGCAGACAGATTGGAAACAGCACTGCAAGAAATACTAAAACCAAACCCTGAAAGTGCCTTCTATATTCTACTCAGTGGAAATACTAAAGAAAGAAAATTTAAAATGTTGTTACAAATGGAGCAGAAATAAGAATTTTTAAGTGTACAAAGGACAGAGAAGATTCCATTCTTTGGGTTGTTTCACTAAGGTGGCTGCTAAATGGAAGAGACACTGCCAGCCTTTAGTGCTGACTGATTTGAAAATAAATAAGGATTTTGGGGAAAAAAGAAAAAAATAACTTTGTAAGGTGGAAAGAATAAATCTGGCAGTTAACCTTAGTAAAAAGTGTTTGTGTAAGATTAAACTTACTGGAAGAGTCAAAAGAAATGAAAACAGGGGAGTCCATTCTGTAAATAGTATGAAGTGATACACCATAGCAAAAAGTAGCCCGGGGGGGGGGGTAGAAGAAAAGGAAAAAAAAGAGAGATCCAATATACTTGCAAAACAACTATAAATTGGGTGGATTTATAAAATGGTTTGGAAGACAGCAGTGATGTGACTGACAGAAAGAAGTTTGGGAATTTTTATTGTCTTTCAGTGTAGGCATCCAGCAGGCCTAATGCTTCTTCACAGAGCAAATCACTATACCACAGCAAAACATTTTTTGCACTTCTTGTTATTACAGTACTAAAAAGTACAATTGGATCATTTAAACATATACATTAAACAATGTCTCTGTTTTTCACTTGGGCCAGTTAAATACTAGGAGGCATTTAACTTCAAAATGCTGGCCAAAAACTTCCACCTGTAGCCCAAGGTGAAAGACTACCTCAACAAGGATGGAACTGGAATTATGAAAAATGGAGAAGGGTAATATGCAGCATCACCCAACAGGTGACTTGGTACTTACTGCATCTCCTCCGTATCCATTCAGGAGATCTTTCCATTACTAAGTGTATTGCTAGAGTGGTTTGTCATCCAGTTTAAATGATCTAAGAGATGAGGCTCCAGCAATTCCCGGAAGTGACTGTTCTACAGTGTAACAGAGCTCATGACTAGGAATTAATTCTTCCCAAGCAACCTTAATAGATTCTTTTCCTAAATTGCATGTTATTAACCCTATCATGATCGTACCTCTTTAGATCACCTTAAATCATTCCATTTCCTCATCAGCATACAGACCTGTCTAATATTTGCAAGCCTTGATCTTGTACTCTTTTAAGCAAATTATAAACTTTAGGGCTTCTAATATTTCCTCATCAATAAATCTGTCCAGGCCTTTTGTCCTGTCAGTGTTCTTCTGAACTGTGTCCATTTTTTCTGGTACTAAGTATCCACTCTAGGTGCAATGTCATTCTAGATGCAGTGAGAAGAACTGCAAATAGGCAAAGCCAAAAAGTTCCAGTAAAATAGCCTCCAGCCTGCACTTGACAAAGAGTTAATATTAACAGCAAATAAACCTTTTTCATATTTAATTAAGTTCAGATAATATTTTTCCATTATTTTTATTTTGGAAATGTCTTCACTCTTCATGACCAATCAGGCCCTAAACTAAAGAATCTCTGTATTTTACACAATTTACATCCCAAGGGGAAGCAGGAAATCACTCCACTTAGGTACTTCTAAATATGCCCCATAACTGAAGTATCCAGGCACTCATCTCAACTTTCTGATCCCTTTTGAAGGTACCAAACATGTGAACAGTGTTGGAAATTTTCAAAAAGGGCCCTGATCCAAGGCATACTGGAGTAAATGAAAAGACTCACATTGACTTCACTGGGACTTGGATCAGGCCCAATAAGCATTCAGATTTTGGGTACTTATTTAAAGAGGAACTTCTGGATCTTTATCGTCCTTCTCTAGTGATCACCTCCCTGATCAATGAGGGATATCTCTGTATAAATAGCCCAGCATCACAGTGCTGTAATAGCTTTCAAAAATGACACATTGTGTTGTAAATGGATATGCAATTTGCTGTCCAGCATCAACTCTGGTATCTTTTTTTATGTAATTTACTCTGTCATTTGTATCCAATTAAATATCCATGGGTCAGATTATTTTCCCCAGATGTATTATGGCAACTTGCATTTTTCCAGCTTTCATCTTATTTTATTTTGTTTCTACTCTCCTAGCCTCCACAGGTTCCTTTATATTATTTTTATATCCTCCCTGGTTTCTGCAGCACCTTCCAGTTCTGCAAATATAATTAATTTGCTGCTCTGTCTTTTTAGATCATTAATAAAGGCATAAAATAGCACTAGGCCCAAAACCAATGTTTACATGACCCCCACTGGACATCTCCTTGCCTTTTCACTTCCCCTCCTGCACAAACACAAACAGTTTTTTATCATTACACTTTGTTTACTATCCCTCAGCCAATTTTTATGTCATTTGACAGGGCTCGCATCCAAGTCAGTTTGAATTAATTTTCATAGAAATAATAATTGGAGGAGCACTGTGTTAAATGCTCTTACATCTATTGCATTCCATTAATCCAATAAGTTTTTTAATGATGGAATACTTCATTTTTGGAGTCTCTTATCTGAACCGCCCAAAACCAAGGGTTGGGGTGTGCACACATATGTTTACATACACATATGTAAACATCACATGCACCACCTCATGTGTAATGCTTTCCCTTGTAGGTTTCAAAATACTTTACAAAGGAAGAATTGTCATTATCCCCATTTAACTGATGGGGAAACTGAGGCCACAGGAGTGCAGTGACTTGCCCAAGGTCACTCAGAAAGCCGGTGGCTTTCCCCAACACACTCTTCACATCAGCCTCACTCCATACTCCCTTTTGTCCCCCACTCCTCTCTTCCCCTGTCCCTTTTTTCCTTCAATGTCCCTTTACCCTTCCTCTTTGTTTTGTCATTTACCCCTTAACAAATGCCTACCCCTCCAAATTAAAAAACAGGAAAAAAGAAAGAAGCCAACAAAATAGCATGCAACATGCCATTTCTAACCATTACAATGTACACTCTGCTCATCATATTCCTTCCTCCGGCCTTTGATTTGACTTCTCTGATTGACTGATAAGCTCTTTGGGGCGCCAACTCTCTGTTACAGAACTCAGCATAATAGAGTGGAGATCTCAGTGGGGGCAGCCTAGTTGCTGCTGTAATATTAATAAACAAACAGATATACACCAAATTAAGCTGGATTCATTGAGACATCCTTGCAGAAGTAGATCTTTTAAAAGGATTTATTTACAGAGAGGATGGGTGAATGAGCCTTGTGGACAAGTGCAGGAAGGTTGTAGCATGGGTAAGAGGTCCATGGATGATGAGCCACAGGTGCATGCAGGAGAAATTGACAAAGGGGAAGGTAAATGTGGGAACATTAGCATAGCATAGGGATGATGTAAAATTTAACAAAGGAGGATAAAAGAAGTAGG
The DNA here is from genome assembly GCA_007922195.1 of Podocnemis expansa. NCBI lineage: Eukaryota > Metazoa > Chordata > Testudines > Podocnemididae > Podocnemis > Podocnemis expansa. The sequence goes on along the minus strand of ML681995.1, from coordinate 1,760,292 downwards.
GGTGGAATTAAAAGTCTGCATTGCCCAATTTATTGTCACCCCTCGGTTTGGGAAAGAACTCCCTGCACACATAAGCACAGTCATGTTGGCTAGTTCCCAAAGCCTCATTACAAACTTCCCTCTAAAACTGCAGATACAACTCTCTAAGAGCCTATCTACACTGCAAGTACACATGCCAATAGTTGGCCATATCAGCTGACATGGACTTGCAGGATTCAGGCTGCAGTATAGATGTTTCAGCTGTAGCTAGGGCCTGGGATTGCCCCCTTTGTGTAGTCCCAAGCCTGGGCTCAAGCCTGATCCCTAATATCTACACAACAGTGAAACATTTCTGAAACCTAAGCACCGGAAGCCTGAGTCCACTGACTGCGGACCAGCCATGGGTATTCCATTCTAGGGTTGCCATATACAAAGTACCAGCATTTGAAAGGGTACACCAGAATAGTCCCTTCTGCTAATATCTGTGGCTGTGTTCAGATGAGAGTTTTATTTCGAAACAACAGCTGTTGTTTCGAAATAAAATTTCTTATGTCCACACGATGTTCCGTTATTTCAAAACAATGGGACCCGTTGTTTCGAAATAACAGCCGTTATTTGAAACAGTAAAACTTCACTTGAAATCGAAATAGCAGTTGTTTCGAAATGGCTGTTTCAAAACAACAGCGTTTGGACACATTGTTTCGAAACAACACCATTGTTTCGAAACAACTGTTTTAAAACAACATGTCCAAACGGCCTTATTTCAAAATAACCATTTCAAAATAACAGTCGTTTCAATAGCAGGCTTTCCCTTAATTCGAATTAACATTTTCTTAATTCGAATTAACTTATTTCAAAATAAGGACTTTATTTCAAAATAACTCATTTTGAAACAACTTATTTTGAAATAACAGTTTACGTGTGAACATAGCCTATTAACAGAAATACTGTACCAAAAGTGGGTCCAGTCTGATAGTCCAATCCAACATCAGCTGATGTCAACAGAAAATTTCCCATTTACCTCCATGGAAGGCAGATGGGATCTCAGAGCCTTAGATCTGGACACCATATTCAAACAACTTGACTCTTCAGGTTGCAAACTGTCCTGTTTTGGTGTGTTTGCCTCTTGGATTTTGGCTCCACCCCTTATGGATCATATTCCAAAGTTTAGATTCAGGGCTTTCTTTGGTTTTCAGTTTGTACTTCTGAGGGGGGAAAACTGGTGGAGAATTCAGTTATGTCTCAGCCTGTTTTGAGTAGTGAGAGTGTTTGAGAAACCTCCCCATAGTTTCCTCACTAAAAAGAATACTGTAACACTTTTCCCCCTACAAACACAGAGATAAGAACAGGTGTTTCTGGACCAGCAGCACACGATAGCAGATATACATAATGTGGTCACATCTAGCCATGCAGACAGAACACTCCGTTTTAAGTATAAATCAGGGAAGAGACAAAGAGTCATGTATAACTACAAAAACCCTGTAATTTATTTGGAACAGGCTGTTAGTATTACAAGAAATTCTGAATGCATTTCTTATAGACCATTTCCTTCATTCTTTAATTTCAGAAGAGTTCTACTACTCAAGGAGCTCCTCCACTAGTAAAACAACAGCTGGACTTCTCATATGAATGCCTGCACTAACAATCTAGCTGTGATCTCACTCAGTGTCTACTTGATAAACAATATTGACTCCCTTCCCTCCCCCAGGATGGGGACAGAAAGAAGAATAACTGAAGAATCCCTTCTCACCTCTATTCCACAGGTCTGAATACATTGAAACTAATAGGCTGCACTGAAACCTACTGTACAATCGTATTATTACTATAGCAACAGAGCCTATCCAATGCTTTGCAAACAAAATTGTTGAACAATTTAGACTTGCTGTGTCCATAGCAGGACCACTCCTTTAAAAGCAGAAAGTCCCTGATTTTGATAGCACTCTAAATTGGGTGGCAAGGTCTGCTGCAGAGATCAAAACCACCAGGTGGGTGCAAATCAAGTACATCAACAATTCATTTGGTCATTTTGCAATAGGTGATTAAAAAGATAACTTTTACATCTTTCTCTTCAGCGGAAAGGATGTACACATTTTTATTTTGTCCTCAAATGCTGCACTTTGTGCTTTGTAAAAGAAAAATAATGACAGGAAGGTAATAGCCAGCATACCATTTATTCAAAAGCTATTAAACCAAATTAACTCATCATTGATTAGGCTCATCCAGGGTGATGAGCTCACAATTTAAGCAGATGCTGGTGATCTCAAAGAAACAGCTGTATAACTAAAACAATCCTTTCCCGTAATAACTGTTGAAACTTCATTCATCATTCAGTCCTCTTACATGAGTCTATGAGAAACAATTACTATTGCATGTACAAAGAGTAGCCCTGTTACTCTCAAACTGTTATACATCTAGAAGCACTGAAGTCTATTCATTCAGCAGTAGTCCAGATTGATGGCAGTAACAGTTTCAAAAGTGTGAGGAATGCTGCAAGATGGGAGTGTATTTTTTTAATAATGTTTTTCTCTCAGGAAAACATAGGAAAATAAGAGCAAAATTATATTAATACAACACCCACAATAACTGGGAGTTGATATTTGCAAAAGTTAGTGTTTCTACAGGAACAGTGGGACAAGCCCTGGTCTCATGTACACCACCAATGTAAATCCAAACTAAAAGTATTCTAGCCATGAAGTTAATCAGGAATTATATCATGTAAATGAAAAGAAAATTCTGTCCAATTACCCAGAACAAGTTTTTCTTGTTAAATGTACACTTAGTACACTTATTCCTTTACCCCTATATGTATCACACGTTGTAAGCACGCTGCTCGAACAGTACTCTCCTTATACCCACAGTGCCAATTATTCCAGCCTCCTCCTTCCATTCAGCAAAATCACCATGTCATTCCACACATAGAATGCCCTTCCCGAGCGCATCCACAAGGCCATTGCTCCCTCTATATTCAAGTCCCTTCTGAAGACCCATCTCTGTCATGATGCCTGTTAGAAAGTCACTGATGCCCATATCAAACTTGTAATGATTTAGAGATTTTATTTCAATAATTACTATGCCAAGTTAACATAACATACCTGCACACATGTCGCTGCCTTTCCCCTACCCTCAGTTTAATATTGGACTTTAGATTCTGAGCTTCTCAGGGAAAGTATTGTGCCTCTTACTCTATTTGGAAAAGGTGTTATGTGACTGGGTGCACCACTCACTATTAGTTTGGCACCTCCTCCTGACTGCTCTGGGTATTAGCTCATCAGGTCTACGGCCATTCCCAGGATTGCATGCCATCACTCTATCTCTCCCTCTCTGATCTGCAGCCTCTCTGTCACCCCAGGAACTGCAATGTCCTCTTCATGATTCAGCCCTCTAGCCAGATCACTTAGGCTATGTCCACACTTAGGCAGTTAAATTGATTAAAGTTAAATTGATTTAATAAAATCATTAAATTGATTTAACTTAAATCGATTTAACAGCTCCCCACTTGAAACTCAAATCAAAACTAGCATGTCCATGGACAGGACTTGCTAGTTCAATTTAGGAGGGGGCACCATGGGAGGTGTGCCAACATGACCACCTAGAAGGGCCACGCCCCCACCCAGTATATAGAAAAAGGAAAGCACCCAGGGAAGCAGATAGGCAAAAAGTGTTAAATCAAAATAACAGTTAAATAGAAATAACACATCCACACTGATTATTTTGAAATAATAATTTTGATTTAACTGTCATTTTGATATAATACTAGGTTTTATTATATCAAAATGACTTTCCCTATTTCAAAATGAGGGAGCTCGTTATTTCAAAATAAGGAAATATAGTGTGGACATGTAATGTTTTAAATTGAAATAATCAGCATTATTTCAATTTAAAGAGTAAGTGTGGACATACCCTTAGTGTCTCCCTGCTTCTGGGATATAATAAAGTAACAAAGTCCTTCTTTCAACAGCCCTAGGCAGACTCCCCCTTCACTGTCTCAGTTGCCACTGGTAGGGGATCCAGGCCCCTCAACTCCACATTTTGGTCCAGAAACCCTCACCCCACCAGTTCTGGCCTTTATTTTTCTAACATTTGCTGCTCCATCTCTGGACTACTTCTGCTACTCTTCCCCCTCCCCTTTTCTCTGGGCACACCAGCTCCAAAACCCCCTCCCTCTTCTCTGAAAGAGACTGCCCTTTCCTAGCACAAGCCCATTTGTTGCCAGAAGCTGGGTTTTATAGGCTCCACCTATTCCTGAACAACTGAATATGCTTGCCATCACTTTCCTACACCCTGGCTCCTCCTCCACGTCCAGTCAAGGGGCTTAAAAAGACCCACCTGACCCAGTCAACCCCTTCCAGCCTTCTGTGTGGTGGCATCCCATCTTTATATAACATTTTGCTACTGTCACCGGAAATAATGATTAGTAATATTATATAGGACATGCAACGCTGCCAGGAAAAGGCCGCTAAAGGAACCTTTTTATGTTTGTCTGATTTCCAAAGATTTTGGCTGTTCAGCCTTCTCACTATATTAAAGTAGCCTTTCAGTTTTTGTATTAAAGAGTTCCTTTCAGACTTACTGATTTGCTTAATTATATTGATGCTGCTCTGTTTAGATTGCCTTGTATGCTCAACTAAATCCAGGAAATTTATACTAGCCTGCATGTTACTGAACATAACGCGTGCATAATGCAGGGAGTCAGCCTGGATGACTGAGGTTTTCAGGTCTGATTATATAAAATTATATGTGTTGTATTTTACTTCTACAAATGGAGTCTTCCAATGCAACCCTCATTTGTCATTGCATTACTTTTGCTAATAACATTTCCTTAGGCCTATTTTCAATTATGTAACTATTCATCTATGCATACACACAGACACACATACATCAGTAACCAGTAGTGTGCACCAGAAACTAAGAGGGACATAGGAAGCAACTGAGAGGATTTCATGCCTCATATTATCTGTGGACAAGGTTCTTTCTCCAGTGACTAATATCTGAACCTGATGAAAGTGTGGTTTCAATTACGCATTTGAGTTATGGAACACGACTTGTCATTTCTTACTCCTTTCCTTGCTTAGTTGGTAAACTGTGAACAGATAAATAGTCACCTTCTGTTCGTATCTTCTGTTTTTAAATTGAATTCACATTTGTCCTAATATGAGGTATGGTTATCAGACACGTGACAGCTCTTGGCTCAAAGATGCATCATTGCTATTGATTTCCTAAATGACCATCTCAGATGAAAAAGGAGAGGGAGCTCTACTGGCTAGCCGAGGCGAGGGTGTAATGTTCAGAAAAACTAATTTACAGTGATATGCAGCATGCTTTTTCCCTTTTGCAGCTCTATAGGATTTTCTTTCAAGTTTATTAAACAGACAAAAATTTCCTTTGGTCCAGCAATTAATGTTTACAAATGTTTGCTTATGCTAGCAGAATTCAACAGCAGCAGCATAAACATACTTGCAAGGTCTGAAAGCTGTTTATGCCACATATGGTATGGTCGTGTAGTACATCTGGAAAAGGAATTAGTGGTTAAAGTGGCTTAAGCCTCCAATTGCTATACACCCAGCATTGCTCCTCATTCCTCAGCTTTACAACTTCACCTGTACTTATTCTTCTCTCAAGAGCCCCACAATGTAGTATTGCAATAACTGGATCCCTCAGAACATTTTGTGAAGTCATAACATAAAGCAGTAACACTTGGTCTAGTCTATCAAAGGTGCAGCAGAAAAGGGCTTTTCATTATATTTTAGAAAGTGGTTTAAAATAAATATACAATTGGAAAGTCTATCACAGAGACACAGGAGTCAAGATTTCAAACACAATGCATTGGAGGTCTTAGCGGGGGGATCATGGATATTTGCCCAGAACCCTGCAAGGGGGGATGGACCCCTGTCCCACAGCTCCTGGTGAGGCTGGGGGGCCAAGCAAGGCAGGGGGTGGGAACCCAGCAAGAGGGCTGGCAGGGTTCTGGGAGGTTGGTGGGGGCCCCACCAAGGCCAGCAGAGGCTTGAGCTGATGGGAGCCATGGGGAACTGGCAGGAGGAGGAGCAAGGGCCCTGGCAGGAGGGGTGGGGGTCTCATGGGGATCCAGCAAGGTCATGGGGAGAAAGTCAAGGATCGGGCACCCACGCAGCAGAGGGGAGATCATCCTTGACTTTTGTCCTAGGCCCTGGAATCCCTAAAACCACCCTTGCTTACACTTTGGGTCTCTGATCCATATTATGGTCCCTCTATCCTTCATCAGTTTAGCAAAATTTTGCTGGATATTCAGCTAAGTTTGCAGACTGAATAAATTCAGATAAATTATGGATACCTACAGACTTGAACTTCAGAGTGTTTATATGAAATACACTTAAATTCCAAGCCATCTGAAGTTCACTCATTGTTGTTATAATTTTCAGTCTGAGTCGGTATCGAATTGAACAGTTCGGATGATGGCTCATGAAAGTTTCTTAACATATACACAGGTTACTCTTTATTCATAAAACATTCATTAACATTAAAAATTTTCTGTGTAAAGTAGTGCTTTCCATCAAAGAACCTCAAAGCATTTTATAGACATTAATGATCTTAAACTCACAACACTAAGTATGATCAATTCTCATGTTATAAAAGACCCAGCAAGAGAAAGCAATTTGCCCCCTGTCACTCAAGAATTCTTTATCAGAGTCAGGAGCAGAACCAGTTTCTCTCCTTCTCACTCCTTTGCTTTAACAGAAGACAATTCCTGAATATGCTTGATAGTCTGTCCAGGACAGAGCAGGGTGCACTGGCCTATTGCTCAAAGATAATCAGCTAGAGACTGATGCTGCTGCATGTTTAACTAAACACTGGATTTGCAAATATACTGAATATCCAGTTCTTAGGTGCACAACAGTGGACTTTAAGCACGCAAGTTGTACACCACCTGGCACCCCAGGTGTGCCTGGGAGCATCCAAGATCTTATAATAGAAAATAGACAAGACAGGCAAATAATGGAAGGAGAAATAAAGTCATGGACAGGTCACATAGGTTGCCTCAGGATTATAGAAGTCAGTGGTAGTGATGGAATTAGTACTTGAAACTACAGGTTTCTACTCCAATGGCCACTATTCCACACCATCCCCCCAACAGAGCGATAACGCAACTGTTGGATCACCTTTTGTTCTACATGGTCACATCCATTCCCTGGCCTCCTCTGTAGTATCTGAGATGGCTGATCATGAGATGCCTAAAAGAAGGCAGGAGTCCAGGAAAATGCACTAAAATGATTTGGTTTCTTCCTGGAGGCACGGAGCAAGTGGGAGAACTAATAGGAAGGTATGAGGCCGCCCCTCCCCAGCAGTCTTTAGATACGTGTTTAAAAATAACAACATCGAATAAATATACCACATACATAGACAAAAAGACCTCTCAGATCAATTCTTCCTAGGCAGAACTTCTGTTCCCCATTTCCATCTGGGAAAAAAAAAAGAGGTGCAGGATCAGTCCTTCCCAATTGCTAGCTGTTGGCAAGACAATAGGCTATTGATAGCTCAACAATCCTTTCATACTGTTGCTACAGTACTTTGTTGCTTCTTCAAGAAAGAAAGCCTTGCACATCAGGCCTTTTTATCATGTGCTTTCATTTTACGACTGGAAGTAGCATTGGCAACAGAACAGGGCATATCTGTTGGTCCATCTGAAACTCACTCCCATAGCAGAGTTAATGAGAATGCTCTTACAGAGGTTTATTAAATTCCTTCAGCAGTTAGTCATTTTCCCTCCTGCTCTGATATTAAGGAAAGCGCTTTAAAAGGCCAATTTGTTATTAAGTCTGAACACCAGACCCTGACAAAACTCCGTACAAGCCAGCAAATGTAGCTAGTTTACTCTCAGTAGTAAAACAGGTAGACTAACAAAGCAGAATTGCTGTTACAGACCTGAGAGAAAGAGACAAAGAGAGAGAGAGAGAGAGAGAGAGAAACAGGGTGGGAGGGGGAGAGGAGAAAAGAAAAAAAGGCAATTAAGCTAATGCAAGTTGGGTGTCACAAGGTTATAGATATTTCAAGAGCTGAGCAATTTACCGTCTGGAAAAGGAGGAGAGCTCTTGCATAAAATGTCCCCCAGTTCAGATTTATTATGCTTTTAGTTGTGTTATATGTGATACAATTAGCAGGAGGTGCCAATAAGGCATTCTCTCAAGGACGTGGTCATTCCGTACCATCTGTTATTAATTGCATTGTCCTTTCCACAGCCAGCTAGAGGGGAAAAAGTTCTTTAGAAGCACCTGCAAATTCTCACTGTACAATGACTAGAATTTCAAAATACCTAAACCAGAGCTGGGGGGGTGGGGGGAAGGAGGCTAGTATATATCTGCAGATCTGCTTATCGGAAGTCTGGGAGGAAAACAAAACATATGAATAAGGATCCTGATAGAGTCTAGTTCAGAGTCGCACTGATTTTTTTCTTTATTATTTAAAAATCTAAGCTCCAACTTCACCGATACCTCCTCTGTAAAAATACACTGCAGAAATGAAAAAGAAACAATTAAAGCCTTCCAATGGAAATATGGCTGTAGTGTACATAGTTTGATCATGATATGAAAGTTTTAATAGCCTTCATTTGCATGTCCCTTATGCAGCTCATAAAATCAGGAACCAAAGATAATAAAGACTGAATGCTACCTTTGTGGGGGGGGGGGCAAGGGAGGTGTGAAGGCAGGAATAGAAATAAAACCCAAGACTGAAATGCATCACTTTCTGAAAACTACTTGTGGCAATTAACTGTACAGTCTTATTGACCATGTATTCCTATTATTCTGGTCATTGCTGTTTAGCTGCTACACCGAAGGATACTTATAGAATCACTAGATTTAAAAAGGAAGTGAACTAAGCTTCCAGGGCTGGCTCAAGGGGTTGTGGTGTCCCGAGCCATCTTTTGCCTTTGCACCTCTTTGCCCTGCAGGCAGCCTGGCACTGGAAGGGAAATGGGGAGGGGTGGGCTAGCCTGAAGCTGAGCTCTGAGCGCCTGGCCCACTCCTGGGCCAGCCAATACACACTCAGGGCACTGTGAGCCAGCCCGCAGCTTGAGTTGTCCCACTTTCACCATACCCCTGGATGGGCCACTCTGGCCAGCTGGCGGTGGCCTGGCCAGTTGAGCCGGGGGTGAGTGGAAAGGTCCAAAGCTGCACTGGAAGCACACCATGCACGGCAGTCAGCCCCACCTCCACCTGAGGCTGAGCGGCCAGGCCACTGCCAGTGCCCCAAAACTTTGGCACACTGGCTCACCTGTTAAGGTGGCCCTGTAAGCATCTATAGTATCACCATAGTTAATATTTAACACAATTAACACAGACAAGATTCTGAATATCTCATTTACTGATCACCCTTCAGACTACTTTTTCTTTCCATCTCACTCATCTTGCAAAGTTTTTTTTGACTATTTTGGAACAGATTGTGACCCATCCTGTAGGGCCTACAGTGTAGGCATATACACAGGAATAAGACAATGTTTTATTCTCTTGCACTGGCCACCTGTATCACAGAGAGGGGAGCAATCTCCAGGGGTTAGCCATGTCCAGGAATCATGTGGATGGGGAATAGAGAACTCTGACCTAAACACCTCAGGCAGCACAGCTGAGCTGATGTATCACAAGATGTATATCATGATCATAGGTGCAAGATACCTCCTTTCTGGAGCAGGGGGAAACCGGGAATTAAGGCAATCACAATTATGACTTTCCCCTTGGGCAAGCGCAGCTACACATGGTCCCATCCCAGGGTCTTGTAGCAAGGCAGCAAGTGGCATAGCGACAGGGTTCTTTCTGTGGTGGTGATGTTGGATTTTTGCTTCAGATTTATGGCCATTTAACTAGAAAGCAAAATTTGGACCCTTGAATCTGTAATTTACCTACTAAATTTCTGTACTGGTGTTGAAAACAGAACAGTTTCAATTTAAAAAGTTTCTAAAATAAAGGATAATTATATCATTTCTGGCAAAAATTCAACAGGTCTTACTTTAAGATCCAATCCTGCAAGATTTTAATTCACTTCTGAAAGGTGTTGGGTCCTCTCAAATCCCACTGACCATAATGCAAACTGAGAGAACTCAGCACCTGGCAGGGTCAGGCCGTTCAAGAGAAATAACTGTATACATACCATGAAGGATAAGGAAGAAAGAGAGATAACATCAAAGGATAAGCAAATGAGCATGGAGAACCTTCTAAGCTGTTTGGGATGGTATGTTTCTGATTGTTACTTTGGCCATGTGCTATAAGCACACAGTTCTGCACCTGGAACAGAAATATGGTTGAGAAGTGAGTCAAAAGATATGAGTCTTACAGGGCTGGATCAATGCAGGGGCAATAGGGGCTGAAGCCCCAGGCATGGCCTAAAGGGGGGCTCCAGGTTCCAGCATCTAAAGCCCCAGCATGATCTAGCCCCTGCTGTCTCCCTCAGCCTGGCACAGTGCCAGCGAGGCATGGGGGGCACTGGGAGGGGCCCTGCTGGCAATGGGGTGGCAGGGCCCTGGAGCCAGATGCTAAACTCTGTGGTGCTCCTGCCCCACCCCTGGGCTGGCTGGCATGTGTTCGCTTTGCTCCAGGGGCAGGGCTAGTTGGTGCCCAGTTCAGCCTCTGACACACCCTTCCAGGGAGACCAGCTGGACAGTGGGCAGCGCGAGGACAGGAGTGCTGTGGAGAACAGCCTCTGGCCCCAGGACCCCTAAGCACCAGCCAACCCAAAGGGTGCCACAATGGGGGGATGGTGCCCCAGGTCAGGTGGACCCACAGGAGTAGACAGCCTGGGTCCCTGGGGCTCCTTAATCCAGCCCTGGAGCCTTGACATGGGATTTGAAGATGGAGACCAAGGTTGCTTAATGTAAAGGGAAAAGGGGATGATTCAGATGTATGTGACAGTGCAATGAAAAGCAAGAGGCAAGCAGCATGATTCTGCAGTTCCAGTTCAGGCTAAATTCCCATGCAGCAGGCAGAGAAGAGGTGCCATGTGTAGGGACAGGAATGCAACAGGCAAGGTAGGAGATTTCTGTTTGATTCTTACGTGTACTCCTAGTGCAACACAGGCATATCTGGGTTGCCTACACTAAGGCAAATGTTTACATACTAAACACACACACACAAAGACCCATAAGGAGTCCTGTGGCATTTTTAAAGAGTAACAAATTTATATGATGCGGGGACTTTAAAAGTGCCACAGGACTCTTTGTTGCTTTGATGAAATAGACCAACACAACTACCCCTCTGGAACTTGACAAAACCTATGTTACTCTTCTCACTATATTATCTTTTGTACACCATCATCAGCCATTTTGGCTTTTTTCCCCCCTAAATCACAAAATAGTCAGAAGACTTCCTTTTAAAAATATTTCAATCTATGTTCAATAAATAATTCTGCTGCGATACAATATTTCAAAAGAAATACAATTTCAGGAGTATTTGACCTTAGGTACTGCACAGTATAGCTACTAAATTAACCATCCTACACTTTTGTAATTGTCACATTAAAAATCTTTAATCAAATTAAGGTTATATGTGAAAGCCTGCAAGACTTTATCATTGCATCATTATTGCAAAGTATGAACTTAACTCTGGACTAGTCTTCACTGGAGACTGTTAAAGAAATGAGTTTCTCAAAGATGACGTAGTAACGCTGCTGAAATTGGCTTGGTATGTTACTACTAGGACTGAATCCCTTTTTAAAGTTTTGTAACTCAAGCAGTGACGTATAAAGCTTATGACACGTGGTGATGTTTGCAGGTATTATATATGCATAATCTAAATATGAAAAAAAAATCAATTATCTTCTGTGAAGCCCACACATACCTATCAGAATTCATAAGGTATGGGCTACCAGGAAGGTCTCTGCAGTCTATTGGTTGTCTGGTGGTTATCCCTGGAGAACCAATTGTGTAATGGATGTGTAAGAAATTGACCAGCATATGAAGTCAGGGCGGCCACTCCCACAGAAAATAATTGGGAGGGAGGAGTTTTTGCATTAGAGGAAAACCATGTGGCTGCCTCACATTAGCACCTAGATCTCAAGTCACCTGTTGGCAGTCATGACTATCTGCTCAAAGACGCTATATTATTCATTCATACTATGACAGAAGCCAAAGGCCCCATCTTTTTGGACGTTGTGCAGCTACAAATTAAGTAAGAGTTCCCTGCTCTGGAGAGCTAATCTGTGCCTTTGTTTGGCCTTCTGTCACCTACAGCTCTGCCACCTCTGTCAGAATCTCTCTGCCAAAGGCTTCCTCTTCACAACAGCAGACGTAGGATGAGTGGAACTGAAGGAGGTCACCTTAGGTTGCAGGAGGAACCTAGTTTGTACCATACGCTCATGAACGCACAGAATGGGATTGCTAGCTGACAAATTCTAGAGTCTCAGCACATAACAGGCTTCTCAAGGTGCTTAATAAAATCTCTTTCTGATAGTCTGTTGCATCACTTTTCACCAAAGAAATGGTACTTTCCTTTGCAGCCCTTTTCTCCATATCAGAGGAGGGTCAACAGCTCAAAGAGGCAGATGCACTCAGAAGTTAATAGAGCCTTAGCACATGAGACCAAAACCTCTCTCCACACAGAAAGTCCCAGTCCCTCCCAGATCCTCCCTTCTCGTTGAAATGCAGCATTCAGCAGCAGGAAGCATTCTGTGGGAAATATTGTAGCTTCTTTGTTCCCATTACATGAGTCTCCGACAGGGATAAACTAATACAAGAACAGAACATTAGGGGTACGTCCACCCACAACTTTTAAATTGAAATAACACTGGATATTTCAGTTTAAAAATGGTTAAGTCCACATAATGTTTTCTTATAGTGAAATGATGAGATCCATCATTTTGCTATAAGAAAAGTCATATCAATACAATAAAACTTAGTTTTAAATTGATATGATGGTTAAATCAAAACTGTTTTATTGATATAATGTTGTGTGGATATGTTATATCGATATTACAGTTATTGATTTACACCCTGGTTTGACCTTCCTCCCAGGGTGCATGGAAGGAAGGGCCAGGGTTCAGCATCCTGGCCAGGAGGCTGGGGGGTGGAAGGGACCCCACACACCCAGTTTCCCCACCCCTAGCCTGGCGGCAGGGGTAGAGACCCTGCATGCCCAGCTTCGTGTGTGCTGGCCTGGCAACAAGGGAAGGCACCCCACACACTTGGTTCCCCAGCCATAGCTGGTAGGTGGGGGAAGGGACCTCACATGCCCAGCTTCCCCAGCCATAGCTGGATGGTGAGGGAAGAGACCCCTGCATGCCTGGCTCCAGGCATACTCACTGGGCAGTGGGGGAAGGAAAATCCCTGCACCCAACTCCCAGCGCGCAGTATGCCAGGAGTCGGGTGCATGGGGATCCCTTCCTTGCCACCCGGCGAGCATGCCTGGAGCCTGGCATGTGGGGGTCCCCTCCCTGCTGCCTGGCTAGGGCTGGGGGAGTCAGGTGTCAGGGGGTCCCTTCCACCAAAGCCTGGTTACGGATGGGGGATCTGGACAGCGCAGGGTCCCTCTCCCTCCACCCAGCTAATGCTTTGGGAGCTGGGAATGCAGGGATCCCTTCCCTCCACTGGGCTAGGACTGGGGGAGCCAGGCAGTCTGGGGTCCCTTCCCCACCCCAGGCTGCATGCCCAGAGCTGTAGCCAGGCAAGGGGATACCTTCTCCCCTGCATGGCTCAGAGCAATCAGAGCCTGCTGGCGGGAATGCTTTCCCCCAACACCTGGCTCACCAGGTGAGACCCAAGCAGGAGATTGGGTGGGTGGCATGGCCCATCCTGGAGGCCATGTTGCCACACCTCCCATTGTGCCCCTTTCCTAAATTGAACTAGCAAATCCTGTCCCTGGACATGCTAGTTTGATTTCAGTGTTTTAGCGGGGATCTGTTAAATCGATCTAGCCTGAATCGATTTAATGATCTTTTATCAATTTTATTAGATTGATTTAAATGAAATCAATTTAACTGCCTGTGTGCAGGCATAGCCTAGAAGAAAAAATACGTACTGCAAAAATTCCATTGGCATAATGCTGAAAGACTGGAAAAAATTATCTCAGAACTTGGTACTGGATTCACTACCCTAGAGATATTACAGTGTGGCTAGATAAAAGACTTGTGAAATGCCACCTTCCCCCTTCTGCTTTGGGGAACATATGGACATGGTTCAGGCGTGAACATCATACACGGGGGAAATGTAGTTCTTTGGTATCATGCCATGGGATACCAAGGAAACCCCACCAGATATTCTACACTACCTACACAGTAATGCCTCAGGGTACAGTCAGAGAGTAGGGAGAATGAAGGTTGCCAACCCTCCAGCATTGTCCTGGAGTCTCCAGAAGTTAAAGATTAATTAAAAACTATGTCATTTAATGAAACCTCCAGAAACATATCCAACCAAAACTGTCAACCCTAGGAAGAATAGCCAGATTATTGTCTCAGCACAGAATCCTACTTTATTCTGAAATACATTGTGTAAATTAATGTTGTCAAGTAATAAAACGAAATAGGTTGAAACCATCCATTCAGGCCTCTTTGGATAGGTGAAGAGACTTACGAATGTCATTCAGCTGCCAGCTGTGTGGGCTGGTCTTTTGGAACAGCAGGTGACTATCAACATAAGCAGCATGGCTTGCTCTATTGACCCATTGTATTAGCAAACCCATTGGCCTGACTTGCACTACTGTTGTTTCCCTAGTTACACTCTACACTGTTGGCTCTACTTATATTGGGTTTACCTTTCTTAAAATAAATGGCTATTTTGACAAGATCTGCAACATGTACTGAGATGATAATCCTATTCTAAGGATGAAGAAAGCTCTCAACATACAGAAGTCATAGACTCATCATGGCTGAACTACACAGAGGGACCTCACAGTGGGACTCCACAGTTCCTGTGGTTCTCACCATAATCAGAAGCGTAGGTTTGGAGTGGGACAGCTGAAGGGTGGTTTTGTTAGTAGTGATTATTATATGGAGACATTTCCAAAAGAAAATAGAGTGAATGGGTGTTTTCGCTGACCGCAAGAAAAAAAATAAAAACAAAGTGGAGTGTTTTTTCAGGGAAATGAACTTGCTTTGGCTATCCTGCAATAAAAGCACAACAGAGACAACACACTATAATTTTACCAAGAGGCAAGTTAAGCAAGATTAACAATAATGCCTAGCTCACCTCACTGCTTTGTGGGAAGAATTACAGCTGCCTTTTCTGTACTTTAGATTTTACCATGGGAACTAACACACAATAGTTATCTCACTATAAAATTTAAAAAAAGACATTTGAGTGAGTGAAGACACAATCTCTAAAAGACCACCGGCTCATTTCTCAGACCTCTACACCTAACAGCAATGACTTTCAGGTTAGATTTAAAGCAAGAGGTAAAGAGCCCTGCACCCAGCTTTTTGTAACTCTTCTGAGAAGCATCAAGAATCACCTGGGTCTGCCAACTTGAAGAAAAATTAGAAGGCCGGTCATTTACTTAGAATAGGAATAACAGATTAGATATGGCAATTCAGCATAGACTTAAGAACAGACATGGCACTATATCCTGTTAATCATCCTTCTTTACCCTGATCAAGGAAGTCTCCTAGTAAGTTGTCTGAAACTTCTTCATTATTCCCCCTGTGCCATCTTGTGCCCAACTGCAGTGCTGTAGATCACAAACCATAGTGAGATTTCATTGCCGTTTCAGCTTCTACTCAGATGCTTTGAGAAACACCACAAGATCTTCAGTTTGTTTTAATATATTTTTGCATTTAATAGTATTTTACTTTTATTCAGCACCAATAAATGCACACAGTTGAATTTCTAAGGATTTTGCTTATTAACTGAACTTCTGAATTCTAAATTAGCCATTGCAATAAATATATCTATAAGAAATAAGCACTATTCTTGATTAATAAGATTAAACTTAGATTAAATTGACTTTTTCTTAATTTGTTTTAATCATATTAATTTTATTAAAAATACCCCTGAATTTAATTAACATCTAAACATAGAAAATTGTGTTTTCTAATTGACTTAATTTTTTTACTAATTGGTTAGATATTAAATCCTCATTTTCTAAGAACGTTCCTCATTACCAAAGAATAATAATTCTAGTCAAGAAAATATTCATCATTTTGGTGGACAGGTTTTCTTTTGAAGTTAATAAGGAAAAATTTTTATTGAATTACCTCTAGGTTAGGAATATTAAGCCCAATAACTCAGGCTCTCCTATCATCCTGCATTCTTGTATATAATATAAGAACCAGAATGTAATACTTCAGTGAGCAGCTAGTAGCAAAATTCTATTGTTATGAAAGTAATTTGTGTTTGTTTAAACAAAGATAATTACCAGCCACAAATGCCTGTTGGTTAATTGCTTAATAATTGTATTTACTGGTGCAAATTAAAACATTGTCTTGCCTTCAATTAAGAAATGGCTGATGATCAACACCTATAGAGAAATTAGGAAAGCATTCGGTGATACATTCTAAAAACCTATCAGCAGTATGTTTTAATAAGTCTGATGGTTCATGTATATGGCTGATACTTTGAAAATAGGCACATCAGTAAGAGGCTGTTCTTATATAAGTGAAAGTGTGCACTACAAAAAGCATCAGCAATGAGTACCTCCTCCTTTTATACTGTGTTGCATATAAAATGGGTAATCTCTATGGCTATGTCTACATCTAAAATCTTAGTTCAGACTTGGTTAGTCCAAACTAAGTAGTTCGAAAGTTAGTTTTTAGTTTGAACTAACTTTTTAGTTTGAACTATAAAAGTTAGTTTGAACTAAAAAAAAAAGGTGCTTAGTTTGAGCTAACATCTAGTTTGAAATTATTTAGTTCAAACAAGCATGTTTACTTTTTATTAGTTCAAACTAAATATGCAAATAAGTGTGAACTAAGAAGTTGGTTTGGACTAAGCTTTGCTTAGTTCAAACTAAAATGTTTTCAGTTCGAACTAGGCAAAGCCTACTATAGAGAGGGTTTGAATAAGTTTGAATTAAGGCTCCTTAATTCAAACTCATTTGCTCATGTAGACATAACCTATGGCACTAGAAAGAACAGAATATAGTCAGGTTTAAATTTCAGGGCTAAAATTTAGGCCACCATGGAGATATACCTCACTCAGTTCAGTAGCTATGCTACAAAGAAGTATTAGTGTGTGTTTGGTATTTGGGATATATGTAGTCCCACTGTTGAAAATCATCTCACCAGAAGCAAGAGTAATGTCTACAAATCACAATAAGTGGACCACAGGCCCTGTTGTGCTTCATTCAATGTGAGCAGCCTTTGGATTTTCAGAAATGTGCATTTAGAGAAGCAAAATACTTCAGAACATGAAAAAGTGGGTTCTGACCCTTGTCAGACCAAGACACACTTTACCCACAATATAATACTGTATTGTACTCACTGGAATCTTGATCAAATAGCATGTGAATGGTAGCACAAAGCTACAAAGCTCCCAAGTAAGAGTTACTGAAGGCTAGGGATAGGGCCAAGCAAGGTCTAGCATATTTCTACCCATTTAGTAGAATTATCAAGCCCCTTTCAGGCCTGGTCCCTTACTCTCAAGTGTACACAAGAGTGTACTTTAAAAATGGAAGTTTCTGGGGGCAACAGACTTATGTGTGATCCTTGTGCTCATTGGACACTTATGGTATGTCTACACACAGCTTTTAAATCAAAATAATGCTGGTTATTTCAATTTTAAAAAGTGCAGGGCCACACAATGTTTTCTTGAATCAAAATTACAAGCTCCGTCATTTTGAAACAAGAAAAGTTAGAGTGATTCAATAAAACCTTGTTTTAAATCACACTGAGGCTTAGATCCAAACTGTTATATTAAAATAACACCATGTGGATGTGTTATTTCAATTTAACGGTTGTTTCAATTTAACAGTTTTGCCCTTCTCCTTCCCAGGGTGCCTTTGTCTATTCATATATTGGGCAGGGGCATGGCCCTTCTTGTGGGCCATTTTGCCGCAGCACCCATGGTGTCCCTCTCCTAAATCAAACTAGCAAGTCCTGTCCCTGGACATGCTAGCTTGAGTTGACTTTCTAATCTGGATCTATTAAATCAATTTAGCTTAAATCGATTTAAAGATTTTCTTGTCAATTTTATTAAATTGATTTAAGTTAAATCGATTTAACTGTCTGTGTGTGGACATGGCCTTAGACATGTAGCTCCCTCTTCAGAATTACTTCTGCTACTACAACATTCATTTAGTATTAGGTTCCCTTGTGTTCCCTGAAAGACCCCTTTACCCTAAAGATTAATTAGCAAATGTTAGCACAGAGCTTTCAAGATGAAAATCTCTATACCACAAACAATAATAAAGTATTTAGCAATTTATTTCAAAGGAGCTATATAATTATCATGAACATTTTTGTATTAGTTTTTTAAAGGGGAGCCTTCTGATCTTTATTTCTTAGAATTCTATACATGCCTGAGACTACGGGAATCACATGGGATCTTCTCCAGAGGTTGTGTCTCTGAAATAATGACATACTCAACATGGACAAACTCAGCTCCAGGTCCATATGCTGTTCCTCTGAGATAGCAAAACAAGCAAGGAGTCCTGTGGCACTTAAAGACAAACAAATTTATTTATTGCATGAGCTTTTGTGGGAAAAAATCTCAATTGGTCAGATGCTTTGAAGATGGAGGAACTTACAGAATGACCTTACACTTCCCTGCATTTATTTATTCTCCTCCCATTCTTTAAGTTCCTGCATCTTCAAAGTGTCACCCAAGTGGGATTTTCTCTCATGAAAGCTCATGAGATAAAGAAATTTGTTTGTCTTTAGCAGTGCCACAGGACTCCTTGTTTGTTTTGCTGAACGAGACTAAAACGGCTACCTCTTTGGAACTTGGGAACAAGCAAGGCTCTGAGTTAGCAGCATCTTGCTCCTAGAGTAGTCTCATTGATCTCAGAGGGCTTACCCATGAAATAAAATGTTATTTTCACACAAACAAAGGTATCAGAATCTGGTTGACATATAGCAGGAATGTTTCTAGCCTAATTTTTCCACATCTTTCAAAAAAAGTTCTCAAATTGCATATTGACGGATGAACATAATTTCCTTTTCTCTCATACACTGACTGTTTTTAAGTGCTTCTGAGCAGATGTAGAGATTCTCTCTGCTTCCCTTTCATTTGACAGTCCTGAATGTAGGATTTTGGGGGAGGGGTGTTTTTGATAAATCATTTTGCACAGAATGACAGTTTGTCATTATAAAATACTTCATACCTGATGACCTTTGAGTGTTCCTTATTCAAAGATTCATGAAAGCTTAGCATGAGGTATGTCTAATGATTCCTGTATAAACACACTGATAGCTCTCTCCTACAAAGGCTCAGGCAGGTACAAGACACATTTATGACACTCAGTCTTCAATCTAAGGTTCATTGGTAGTGCCTGACAGCTCTCATTTGCTAAATAAAGTACAATGTGTCAATCTGAAATAAATGTAAATTATCACCTTTCTACCTTGTTAATTAAGGTCTGATTAATGCATTCCGGCAGTTGTTGCTAGTACAGTAGGAGAATGGCTTTTGTTGCAGAAACAAAACTCATATATAAATCATGGTTCTGCCTCGTCTATCGAACTTTGGGTTAAAAAGGTTACCTGGAAAGATTTGTACTGCTTGACAATGTAGAGATTTTGACATTCCATCTTTTGAAGAAATAAAATCAAGGAAGATTGAAAAGCCACCAAATCCTCTCTTTCTCTTTTCATATTATAGCTATTTAGTATTAGTAATCTAAAATATGAGCACCTGGAAAATCAGCTAGTAAATAAGAGCTTGCTGGGCCAATAAGAATGCAAAACTGAATAAGTAAAGGTTGCTTCTGAATTATCCTCTCCAGAGTTCAAGACAGATGTACCAAACTCTCTAGAGTTATTTTGAACCACCAGCTGTTTGTTGGGTCTGCTTCTAGGCACACAGAGAGGAGTCTCTGAATATGTGCCAAAATAGTATCTCATGATTGGAGAGGATCTGATTCACTGTTGAGGGGAATGGATTTTCATCTGTTTCTCCATATATTTTAGATGTCACGGCTTATTATTTTTTTATACATTATTTTTCAAAAGCTCAGTACATGGACATATTTGTGTGCAATACATAGACAGGGTATTTAGCAATTTATTTCAAAGAAGCTATATACTTATCATGCACTATTTTGAATTAGTTTTTTAAAGAGGAACCTTCTGATCTTTGCTTCTTAGAATACTATACATGACCAGTACTACAGGGAATCACATGGGAATCCCTTCTCCCGAGGTTGTGTCTCTGAAATAATGCAATACCCAACATGGACAAACTCAGCTCCAGGTCCTTATATCGTTCCTCTGAGTTAGCAAAACAAGCAAGGAGTCCTTTGGCACTTAAGGACAAATAAATTTAGAGCCTTGCATGTTGCCAAGTTCCAAAGGGGTAGCTGTGTTAGTGTATTTCAGCAAAACAATCAAGGAGTTCTGTGGCACTTAGAGTATGTCTACACTTACAGTTTAGTTTGAATTAGGAGGCTTAATTCAAACTAAATCAGTGCATGTCCACACTAGCTTTCATTAGTTTGAAATAAGGAGTTCCCTTAGGTCGAACTAAGGAAAGCCTGGCTCGAAGTTATAAAACCTCCCTTAACTTCAAAGTGATGGTTAATTCAAATTTATTAGTTCGAATTAATCCAATATATCTATGTTAATTCAAACTGACTGTTAGTTCAAATTAACCACGGCTTGATTTTCCCTACGCAGTGGTTCCCAACCTGTGGGCTGTGGACCCCTGGTGGGCTGCAGAATGGCTCCACGGGGTCTGCAGATAGACAGGGAGCTGGGGACCAAAGTGCTTCCGGCCAACCAGCAGGGAGCTTCCCCCAGGCTGGGAGTTTTTAAAAATCCTGCCCTGAGCATGCAAAGCATGCTCAAAGCAGCCTGGGGGGCAGTCAGGTGCTCCCAGATCCAGTTGCCAGGTAAGGGGGGAGGAAGGTACCATGGGGGAGGTCGGGGAGAGGAACCAGTGGGCAGGGGGGCCATGGCCACGGCGGCTTGGGGGAGGGGGGCCATGGCTGTGGCAGCTCCTGGCCCAGGGGAGCAGGGGCATGGCCGCGGCAGCTCCCAGCTTCCCAGGCAGGCAGAGGGGGCCAGGGCTGCAGGGAGCAGTGGCTCACTTTCTCCCCCTATGCAGGTAACATTTGCTGCTGTGTGGTGGTGCCTCCTCCACCCAGGGGGGCTGCGGACTCCCTCCCCTCTGCAAAGGGGGTCCATGGCCTCGAAAAGGTTGGGAACCTCTGCCCTATGTGCTATTCCACCACCTACCTGATTCAAACTAGTAAGTCCTGTGCATGGACATGCTAGTTCGAATTAGGGTTTCTAGTGTGGCCATGTTAATTCTTATTAACTTAATTTGAACCAAACATTATTAGTTCAAATTAATTAGTTCTAATTCAGTTAACTCAAGCTAATCTTCTAAGTGTGGACATAGCCTTAGCTTAGGAGAGCAGGTAAAGAGAGCTAACAAAGAGAAAAGATCTTAACGTCCATGAAACTTTGTCCTGCAGAGTGGTTAACGTTTGAAAGTGAAATGGCAGAGAGAAATAAACTGACATGAATATGAATAATATGGACTAAACAATGAACTCAAAAGGCTAGTTCAATTACCCATAATAATGACACCTCGTTTATTACCTTCCCTTACTACGCCTGCTGCTTCCTTCACTCCACCATGTTTAAACAAAGGGGTCAGGGAAGGAGGGGTGACCATTTTCTGCGGCAAAAGATTAGACTAGATAAACTACTGGTCCGATCCAATAGGCCAATTCATTATATCTGAATAAGGAGGATAAATATCGAGATCTAGTTTATATATATTATATATAGATGTGTAGGCACTCTGTGCTGTAGGGACCTTTGAATTCAAGTAGACACTTAACATTTAAGCACTTCCTATGTGGTGCTAATACTTCCACTGAGAGACTACAATTCCCATGATCTCTTTGGAAAGGGAAAGAGACCCTTCCTGCCTCTCCAGGGAGCACGGAGGGTCAAAGGGGTCTCCATTTGGAGACAGAGAGACATGGCTGAATCTGGAAGCTGCTGGTGACTGCTCCTGTGGTGCCCGAGACTGCTCCTGGGATTCCTGAGATTGCTAGAGGCTCACTCAAACTGGGAGCTGCAGAGGCTGGTGACTTACTCAGCCCAAAGTAGGGTCTGAGCCTGGAGCTGGCTGAGCTGGATCTGCAGTGAGGATGTGACAGTCTGTCTCCCCTCCTCCAATTTGGAGCAGAGCTTGTAAAGCAAGGTAGTTTGCTGAGAGACTGACTGGGCCTGAGGGGAGGCAGTGTGGCAGTCCCTTTGAACCAGGGCCAGGACTACAAACATTTGGTTGGGTTTACTCCGGATCTTCAGTGAGGTTCTGAGCAGATATACTGGACCGGCAGAGCGCTGCCTTGTCTCCTTCATTAACCCTCCAAGCATGCGCACGCAGGCAAGGGGTTGGGGTTCTGAACTCTGGGGAGTGTATACTCTGTAGTTGGAGTAAAACAGCTGTGTAAACACCAGTTAGATAAGTTTCCTTTAGCTGTATTCTGTGTCTGTTCACTGATTTATTTAATTGCCCCTGTGTATTTAAATTAGTAGTAATATTCAATTCCATCCTGTTAGGATAAGTTTCTTTGTTAACTAAAGGTTTGTAATCTGCAATTTAGCACCTTGAATGTATTGTATATAAAAGTAGTAAATTTGGGTTAGACCCATCCCACAGATTATTATGAGCTGGATGGATTTAAGTCCTGGAGGCTCCCAAGGCATGCCATTGTGTGTGTACAGGACCCAGCCAGGTGGAGACACCGCCAAGTTTAATTTCCTGTAAAGCAAAGGACTGCAGCAGAAGAGTGGATGGAGGATTCCCACAATCCCAGCATACCACTGGGAAACTCAGGATCCCCTTGTCATCAAATTTTGGCTCCTGTGCACATGTGAGTGTTGCCTGCTCCCAAGTAACCCAGAGAGAAAAGGGAGGAGGTTACAGATGTATTAAACATTCTGGGGACGGGTTGCCTCCACACTTTTCTATTCAGACATTACTATTTTTTGAAGGGAAAAAAGCATTTGTTTCCTCCTTCAAAGGAAAAACATGTTACTTAAGTTGTTCCCTTTTTCTTCATGGCAACTCTTGAGGAATAAGTTGTAAAAAGAACTTTTCTTAGGGCTCCCACATCTCTCTCTCTCTCTCTCTCTCTCTCTCTCTCATATTAAACAAATAACTTTAGTACTTGTGAAATGTGCCTGTCATAAAGACAGAAATTTTTAGTGACTACTCAAACAACAGATACTAATAGCAGGAAGAAGACATGGTCCAACCAATGTTCATCTGCTTAGTATTAGAGATACCCTCTCATGGGGTCATGGAGATATTGCAGTATTCATGTCCCTTAAATGTTTGGCCTCTCTGTGGATAACTCTAATAAATAGCCTCATCTTGCTGGAGTTTATAGGGTGGAAAAAACTGTCCTCTAAGAGCATCAACTCACATCACATCAAACAGCCATCTGGTGGTAATGCCTTTTGATCACTACTAAGGTGGATGAGAGATTTAAAATCTCTGTAGTTCATTACCAAACTTTAAAGTAGAAGCCAAATAAGTGGTACTTAGTTTCATGATAAAAGAGTAAGTCCTATTTGAGACTAACATTAAGTTTATTAGCTTTATTTAACCCACAAACCTCAGCACACTCTGGGATTAACAATCTGGTGCAGATCTAATTTGTATATTTAAGCCTAAAGCAGGCTATATGCCTGTAAGTATGGATTACCAGTAAAATGTATACATAGCTGATTGGCTATTGTAATACTTCCTGCACTTCAGTGGTATTGATTCCTCTATGCATGATGTATAATGTTAGTACACAGCTGAGGGAGGAAAGGTGCAGTATAAATGAAATGTATTATTACATATATTAGAATTCTGCTGGATCATAAATAATGATCCCATTGAGCAATAAGGTGTAATAACTAATAACCATGAAAATTTAAAATATACTTTTAGTCATCAAGCAAATCAGAGCTCTTGGATCATTTCCTCCAGTCATTCAAAATGAAAATAGTTTATAAAAGGGTGTAGGATATTAATCCATACTGTCAAGTATAGGATGCTATTTTATTTATTTAAAACAACAGCAATGCCACCACCACACCAGATTTCCATAATATGTTGCTGAAGATGATTATTAAGGGGAGCTCTCAGAAGAGTTTTTACACTTTCAGAGTAGGGCCAAGGACAACCAATTTTAAACACAGTTGTTGCCAGAACGCTTTTGATATGATTTCTCTGGCCATATTGAACAAGGATTTATTTTCAGGTTGGTGCCAAGTAATTATGCCATAGGATTATCCTCTCTGGCCAGGAAATATATAGCCCAGTTTTATAGCATTGGTCTAACATGAGCAAATACAGGGTCAGAGTTAAAGTTGTTGTTTGTATTTTATCCATATTGTTTTTCAAATTGTTACTGTTTTACAATAAAGTAATCTGAACAATTTTTAAACCAACATATTTACAACTTTAATGAAAGTTTATTTGTGAATATTTTATTTTCTGTTTTTTTATCTCCTTTTGTTCAGTTGCTCATGATTTTCTTAAAAAGTAGTAATTCTGTATAAGTGAATCTATATATAGACTTGCATATACAATTCCAATTTGTTGTTCCTCTTCCCTTAAATTGTCTTCTTGCTCTTTTTCTCCATGAATTGTAAATTCCTTGAGGAAGACACCTTAAATATCTGATACAGTGGAGACTCTTACCAAAACAAACAAGAACAGTCACACTGAGTTAAACCAATGGTCCCTCTAGTCCAGTATCCTGTCTTCTGGCAATAGCCAATGCCCACTGCTTCAGTGGGAATGAACACAACAGAACAGAACAAGGCAGTTCAGAGTCAGCCATTGTGTGATTTAGCGTCAGCTTCTGGCAGTCAGAGATTTAGAGACACCCAGAGCATCGGGATGAATCCCTGATTATCTTGGCTAATAGGCTAATGTCCTCCATGAACTCCTCTATTTCCTTTTCTTGACCTGGTTTTACTTTTTGGCTTTCACAGTGTTCCACGGCAACAAGTTCTGCAAGTTGGCTGCAAGTTATGTGAAGAACACCCTTTTGTTTGTTTTAAATCTGCTGCCTCAATTTAATTGCGTGACTCCCTAGATCTTTTGTCATTTTCTCCTTCATATAACACTTCTTTATTCACTTTCTCCAAACCATTCATTATTTTATAGACATCTATAATGTTCCCCCTCAGTCATCACTTTTCTAAGCTGAACAGTCCCAGTTTTTTTTTTCAATCTCTTCTTTTATGGCAGCTGTTCATATCCATAAGCATTTTTGTTGCCTTTCATTTGGGGCTGGAGATTTGTATGGTTTGTCTCAACCAAAATATATTATTTAATGTTCAAAACAAATCAGTTTAGCTGTTTTAAGTTATTAGAGTTTGGGGTAATCCAAAACTAAGATATATGGTCTATGATGTAATTTTTAAAAAATTATGCTCAGATTATTTATGAGATAAATGAAGCTAGACTTTTTAAATTTGGCTTGTTATGTAGATCATATTTAGATGCACCATCAATTCAACATAGTTTTGAAAATAAAAATCTGTTTAACTGTTTTAGAGTTACAAGTGTTTGATTTCCACTTACACCTTACAGGAGTCTGCCATGCACAAAGGAGATAGCATAAATGAAAATCAAGCCCATGAAACTTGAAGTAGACAACATCTACTTCATGAGCAGTAGAAGCAGCCTGTACATTTTCAGTCACTCCAGTTCAGGATGCATTTCCTGACTATAAATATTAATAATTTAATAGCAAATCAATTCAGCAGTTTTAAGCATCAACCAGGTCTACAAAACAAAGTAAGTTTGAAGAAAATCAAAGTTATGAATGTGTGACACTGTGTTCTGAAATGGACAATGAATTCATAGTAATAAGTGGATAAATCAGGATGCGTTAGGAAAGGATGGATTTAGTTAAGAGAAATGAAGTCTGATTGCATCAAACAAAACAAAGAATTGGATAAAGCAGGAGTGTCATTGCCCCAGGGAAAGACCTGAGCCCCGGGCCTGGGCCTGAGCCCTGCTCCTTGGGCCTTGGCCCCACCCCTTCACCATGATCTGCAGGCGGTACCCTGGACTCCTGCCACTGCCAGCCCAAGCCCCAGCTGCTGTGGCTGGCCTGGCTCCAGATACCCAGGTGGAGATGAGGCCAAGAGGGGCAGGGGGCACTCCAGCCATTTGGGGCACTGGTACCAGGACTCAGGGCATGTGCCCCCCTATGCCAGGCACTGGTGACGCCCCTGGTATAAGGAATTCTTAGAGATAGGGAACACATTTCTCACATCTTTCTTTTCCCCATGAATGATGGATTGTTTCCTTATTGTATAGAAAAACATCAAATCATGAAACAGTTTCTAATCTCTGTAGGTTAATGTTGATGTTTTTGGTCTTCTCTAGCATTCTTGTCAACTCCTCCCAGCTAGCATCTTTTGGCTATGCCTACACTGCCAATTTAGTTCAAATTAAGGAGGCTTAATTCAAATTAAATTGATCCCAGGCTACGTTAGCCTTTCTTTAGTTCAAACTAAGAAATTCCTTAGTTCAAACTAGTAAGTAGTGGTGCTTAGTTCAAACTAACAGAAATGTAGACTTGAACTAAAGCTTAGTTCGAACTTAAGACGTTCGAACTAAGGGCAGTTAATTTGAACTAACAACATAGATTAGTCCATGTTGTTAGTTCGAACTAATAAGCTCAAGGTTATTTCAAACTAACCTGAGGTTAGTTTGAACTAATAAGTTCGAACTAACTTTTGCTAGTGGAGACATAGCTTTTTGGGAATGTTGTTCTGGTCTTTCTCCCTCTTGCAGATTATTAATAAAAAATGTAAATAAATCTTAACCAGTGGCCCACAAGACACTTCACCTCCTCAGTTTATTATGCTGTTTATTAATCATTACATTTTGTTTATGATCTTTCCACCAATTTTAATCCATGTAACATATCAAACCCAATCAATATTTCAAAAAACATTTAGTCAGTCACAGTATCAAGTGGTTTAGTAAGTCAAAAGTATATACTGTATCTACTGCCTTCCCTTCATCCACTGCTTTTGTAAATCAACCCAAAAAAGCAATCACGTTCATTTGGCAGAATTTACTCTTTATAACTGTGATGCTTTTTGCTCATGGCACCACTACTCTCTCTATCAAGGCCAACAAGACAAAACAAAGCTGGTGTTTTTAGAATCTGATAAGCCACATAAAAATAAAACATTAAAAAAAGGAAGAAATTTGACAAAATGAATTGCAGAATTTTTTGAAGCAGCATTAATTTTCTGTACTTTGCAATTATTCCCAGCAAAACTGTACCCAGAGTTGATTTGCGCTACATGGGATGTGGAAGGGTGGTAGTGAGGATGAGCACTAAAAAGAGATTTATAATGGGATGCTAACAAACTAATTATGGAGTGCTGTCATTAGTTCTTTCCCTATAGCACAAACAGGAAGTGCATGTCACATACCCACCCACACACACACACACCCCAGTGATACTGAGAATTCACTTTTTAATGACAGAATGAGGCCTAATACATTCTTTTTTGCTTTCTAGGGGCGTTTTGCAATGGCTGAATGTGATAGAAGGAGATGCAGCAGTCATCCCATGATTCACTGAACAAGACAGTTAGTAACAGCATTGAAAGGGACAAACAGCCAAAAATGCTTGCTTCGAATGAACTCTGGAGAAATGATTATTACAATAAAGCCTCAGGTGCTGTACTTTTGACCTTATGCCAACAGTTGAAACCTGCTGTGAAATGGCTTGGCATTTCCTTAAACCTCAAGTGGGACTGTTAACAATAGACTGAAGTACAGGTTTTCCTATTTATAAGAAGGAACATGACGAGGATTGGAAATGAGAAGTAAAAATTTACTGTTGACTTACATCAACACTACCAAGCTTTGGATCGCAAAAATACTCCGTAGTCTTTATTTTTCTCCCAAATCCATCTTTTTGAAACCTTCTCCCTTAAAAAAAACAGATTAATTTTATTGATCACTGAACTGATGTTCTTCTTTGACTTAAGACACAGCCAATTCCCTTCTCAGTAAGAAGAGAGCATCAGTGGGCCACTTGGAGCAAAAAATTAAAAAATAGGACCTTTCTGTAATGGAAAAATAATGATTACTTTTATGTTATGTATAAGAAAGTCATGAAACTTCTTGGCAAAAAATAAAAATTAAAAAAATTAAAGTCAGCTATTCAATGGGAGGATTATGCTCCAGGCAGATCCCTGCCATATATAATAAAATATTAAAATAATACTGGTGTGCCACTGATTATACACAGAACACTTTCAAAGGGCCTTCAAGCACTTTATAAATCATATGAGCGTGATCCCTTCAGTCCTCTCATAATCAAACCTCTAGGCCCAAATCATCCCCCAACACAGACCTGTGAGAAAGAGAAACTTTGCAAGGACAGGAAGTGCTCTCTTCCACAACACAGCTCCTTTTCTCACAGCACCATCCAACTCCCACCAAATTAATCAAGGGGTGGTAGAGTTTAGGACCGGCCACATTCATTAGCATTGTTCCTTCAGAATTCACAATGGGACTCAGTGCTGGTTCTCATTCAGTTCACTCCTCCGGGTTACCTCTGCAGACACAGTAGCTATGCCTACACTTAAGAAGTTAGTTCAAATTAACTTAGTTTGAATGAATTAATTCAAACTAATTATAGTTAATTAGAACTAAGTTAATTCAAATAAACATGGCACCACTAGAAACCCAAATCAAACTAGCATGTCCATGGACAGGACTTGCTAGCTCCACTTAGGAAGGGGGCACCATGGAGAGTGTGGCAACATGGCAACCAAGAAGGGCCATGCCCCCACCCAATACATAGAAAGAGGAAGGCACCCTGGGACGAAGAAGGTCAAACCACACGAATCTGAACTAACAGGTAGTTTGATTTAATGTGGTTCCATTGGGTTAATTCGAACTAATAAGTTTGAATTAACCATTACTTTGAAGTTAAGTAAGGTTTTATAACTTCAAAGTAAGCATTCATTATTTCAAGCTAAGGAATTCCTTATTTCAAAGTAATGAAAGCCAATGTAGCCATGCATTAATTTAGTTTGAATTAATCCTCATTAATTCAAACTAAATTGTAAGTGTAAACATACCCAGTGAGCATAACACCACCAACTGCTACTTGGATCCTCATGAAACCATGCACTGGAGTGAGGAGGGGCAGCAGAGACTGCTCACGACAATCTGTCACCTAAGGCAAAACTTCAGTGTGCCAACCCCTCTGCTCATGAATCTGAAAGAGTAGCATTGTGATCTGGTGCATTGGGTCAAAGGCTATTCAAATTTGGCCTGGCCACCTTTGCATCATGAAGAGGCTTCCCAGCAATCTGCCACCCTAGGAAACTCTTAGTTTGCCTATAGCTAAAGCAGCACCCACAGGGCAATATAAAGAGACTTCTATGCATTTTAATATTTCCTTATACGAAGATCTCAGCACAGTTGCCAGACCACACACTCTTGCCCCCTCTGTGCCCTCTATTTTACCACAGAAATTCAGTCTATTTGACCTTGTGTAGTTTCCTGACCTCTTTTCACATCTTTTACAAGTTTGTTCTCAAGAGATGAAGTCTGAAGTGTTCCTGCAGGATGACTGTTGGGCCTAGCTACACACACTAATCTCTTCATTCACGATTGAAATGTGGCCACCTCTTGCGTGAAACACATCAGTAATTTAATTATGCATACTGTATTTACAACACAGTTTAGGATGGGAAAGAAAAAGTCATTTATTCAAATAAAACTGCAAGCAGAATTTGGATTGGCAGACTGACAAACTGAAATTTGGTCACTACAGGAGGCTCTCTTTCAAAAAGGGCTTTCAGAAACCTGAATGTCTGCTAGATAGTCCTTCAAGGAGTGTTTTCAAAAAGTTTCATGGCAAAATATTTTGTTCTTTAAGTTTTTATATGTATACTTTATGTAAATATTAAATTGAATCTATGCAGTGAGTCTATGTATATGGGACCAAGATCCAAAGGGTCAGCCATGTTAGTCTAGTTCAGTAAATAATTCTTCAAAGCATCTGACAAAGTGGGATCTTCTCCCATGAAAGTTCATGCAATAAGTATATTTGTTAGTCTTTAAGTGCCAAAGGACTCCTTGTTTATATACATGCAGACTTTTCATGCAGTATATTAGTGAAGAGCAAAGAAAGCATTGTTAGGATATTCCTTGTATTTATATTCCAAATATTTTGGTCACTGAAATTAACACAAATGCAGTGAAATAATTAAGCATGAGCTGGCTTTGTGACTTTCATCAGATTTAGAGATTGATTACAAATAACAATTACATTCAGGAAACCAAACAGCTCAAAGACAATGCATGAACAGAAGAACAAGCTAAGTTGAATAAATGTAGCACATAAAACTTACTTTAATCTCTGCTACCAACAATTTTTCTCTCTATCTCTCTCTAAAGTCAAAATATTTATGAAACACACACACACACACACACACACACACACACACACACACACACAAGTTCAGCACTAATGGTTCACTGCATCCACATTAGCCATGCAGAACTGGATTAAGTTTTGTCCTATTTCCATACTAGCACAATCCTAAAATCACTGCAGTTCTTTTTCCCTATGGTTACCTAGCTTAGAATTCCTGGCTCAAGCCCCAGAAGCAAGGCATTTTTGCAAAGCCAGCAGTGCACTGTGAGCAAGCAGTGGGTGTACCAGTTGAACCGTTTCATTGTGTCCTCATTCACATTGGTGCTTAAACTGTTCATTAAACTTGCTGAAAAGTAGCCTGTTCTCACCGGCTATTGAGCCAGTATAAAACAATGAGGGGTATTTGTTGTGCATACGTACCATGTATGTAATAAATATTCTAGGAGTTATAACCACATGAACTCATCTAGAGCAGACCAGGTAAAAGGGTTACAGACTAAATCCCTGTCTAAAGTAAGAAAATTGTTCCTGATATCTGTAGCAAAACCCTTATAACACCACTGCAAAATGGGATTTACACTAGTACAGTCTGAGCTGAACACATACCAAAGAAAAGCGGGCCATGGTAAGCCCCTCCTTACATCAGCAGGCTAATGCAACTATATCATCGTTATCAAGACCAGGAAAAATTTCCTTAATATGAACAGGTTGGTGGGGTCTAATTCCATCCTTCCTATTCAGGGCTTGAGACAATACTCATGGCTATTAATTGAAAGACTCCTGTTGATGTCAGTGAACTTTGAATAAGTTCTTCATTGAGACCTCCTGTCACTCCTCCCTGCCCCCCACAAGAGGCACTTGGTAGGATCAGACATTAGGGCATCAGGGAAACAATGATATTTTTTTTCTGTACTATGCTCTCTTCTATGCCCATTTATTGTTCTTTCATTCATTGATTTCTTTTCTGCAATTTATCACAAAAATACCATCCTATCTATGCCTGGCTTTCTATCATCCACTCATTTCACACTGTTGGCCGTCAAATGTCTTACTGTTTCTTTCACACCTACCTTCTCATTCCAGTGCTTTTAGCTGTTAAATTCATTTTGTGTTCTACTGTTAGGGTTATTCATATGGCTGGTATTGATAAGTGGACAAAAAGACTTCCTGAGATATTGAACATGTAATTTTTTACTCCAGACGAGAAACTAGCAGCCCCAGATGTGTTGTTTTGTATCCATTTTACTAAATAAATCTTGGCATCAGTATGCATGCAAAACTGAGCTTTTCCTTTCTGCACATGACTGGATCTTTTCAGGTTCTGAATAGCGTAAGACTGGGTGTTTTCTAGATACAAGATGCGATGCATCATTACTATGCTAAATATACACTCACATAAGATAATAAAGATAATCGGAAAAACAGAACTCTTCTTAACAGGACCATTACTAGAACTGTTTGAAATTCCAAGTTTCAACTATGCTTGTACATGGAAATCGCATGAACAATTGGGGATAAAAGTCAGAATTTTTTCTTTTTTGCAGATCTGACTTTGATTCACGTTTCTGCTTCTGGATACTTGATGGCAGCTCAGCAATTAGCTGGCAATTAAATTGGGTTTATAGATGTTTTAGGTAGCACAAGCAGCACAAAACAATGTGCACATACCAATAAACCCACGCATAGGTTTCTGAAAGTCTTTTTGACAGTCTTCCAGAGAAGAGAATTCTCTGAACAGATGAATCCATGTGTTCTCTAGGCATAGATCCAAGTAGCAAGCTTCTCATCTGGGTTCCTAGACCACTCCAGAGCTCAAGAGTGTGGCTTGGGCAGATCTTTAATTCTTACTGACATAGATACATAGAATATTAGGGTGTGAATGGACCTCATGAGATCATCTAACCCCCTGCTAAAAACAGGACTGCTCCCACTAATCATCCCAGCCAAAGTTTTGTCTAAACAGCCTTAAAAGTTTCCAAAGATCTCCTGCGTAACCCATTCCAGTACTTCAGTGGAAACAGAACAGGGACCATTGATCATGGAAATCATAAACAAGTAACAGATCTGTGGCAAAGTTGCTACTCCCAACATATCCCTTCCTGGTTGGCTGTGGTGCTGCAGCAACTTTTGCTTCATTTTCCCTTTACAGTCCTTTGATTGTCTCCAGTTGTAAGTGTGCCCTGGCCTGCCAAACAAACCACTTTCCAGAGTCCTTCACTATAGTCCAAATGTAAAATAAATAAAACCCAACCTTCAGCCTGCTGGGTTCAGCTGGTCACCTCTTCTGTACAAGTGTGCCTCATCCACTACAGCTTATCCCCCCCTCAGGCTCCTGTGTTTTCAACATAGTGCTGCCTAGGGACTGCTCCCCTCACTCAGGGGTTCAGCCATATTACAGTTTCACAGATTGTGGTCTCCAGGTATACTTCCAGCTCACCTCTAGAGAAGTCAATGTGCTCTACTCTGCATTTTCCTTCTCAGCCTTCTTTCAAGAAGAAAGAGCTGTCTTTTTTGGTCCACTACAGTCCCCCAGCCTAAACTGGGCTCATCTAGCTCTTTATAGAAACAAGACCTCTTTTCCCCTAGCTAAGCTTTTATTTTACCTGGGCCTGGCCTATCTTCCAGATGCAAGCAGGCAAGTTAACAGGATCCTCAGTCCCATACCAATACACAAGGGGCACGTCTACATGGCTCTTTTATTTTGAAATAACACTCGTTATTTCAAAATAAAAAAAATTGGTCTACATGACGTTTCCTTATTTTGAAAGGACGAGGTCCGTCCTTTCAAAATAAGGATCATCCTTTCGAAAAAGTAAAACCTCCCCCCCTCAAAACGGCCGTTATTTCAAAATGGATATTTTGAAATAACGCCTTTAGACCAGTTGTTTCGAAACAACACCATTGTTTCGAAACAACTGTTTGAACAGCAGTCCGATTGGCGTTATTTCAAAATATCCGTTTCGAAATAACAACCGTTGCAATCCCGTGGTTTTCCCTATTTCAAAAGGGGCCCTTTCGAAATAAGGGTTTTATTTCAAAATCAGTCCTTTCGAAAGGACTGATTTCAAAATAAACCTGTCTGTGTAGACGTGCCCAAGTGGAATGAACACTCTATTAAAAGACCAAAAACATTGTGCAAGTCTATACTATGAGCCTAAGTGCTCATTTAACAAACCCTTGCATGAATTGTCAGCAGGGCTTGAGCCCAGCACCTTGAACACTATAGCACAGACCTCTACCGCTAGAGCTAAAGGACAAACTCCAGTCAGTAGTAGCGTTAGTGGGTTATTAGCCACAAGAGCACTACTCACTTTATTAATGTTACCCATTCTCCCACTGAAGTCAAATGACTTCCACTTACCATTTGCACAAAAGTTTAAACATTGCTAATGAGATACTATATCTTTTAAAGCCATCAATATATGTTTACTGATAATATTTCCAAAATGAAAAAATGAACATTATGGCATAATTTAAAATTAGCCTTTGCAGTCACGGCAGATATATATCATTTTTCATTGAATTCTCTTGGTTCACATTTTATTTTAAGGCAAATTGGTAGCAACTGAAATGTTTTAAACAACACATTTTTTCTTGTAAATCTGTTAAGAAAAAAGGAAGGCATAAATATTCATTTTTACAGCTCCACCATAAAGCAATGCAATAAATGGAGTATATATATACTGAACCATCATATGGAAATATAAAAAAATATTCCTGTGGTCAAATATATATTATTTGCAGACATGATTTTTTAAAAATAATCAGGCTGATGTTTCCCTCTTATGACAGGCACATTATATTTATGAGAAACCAGTGACCTTTTAGGTGCATGTATGTCCTAAATTACTGTTGGGAATTTTGGCACCAATTAATTATGGGGAGAGTCTACACTCATTCCCTATTGATTTCGGTGACAATTATGCATACAGAGAGCTTGTTCCTGCAACCATGACACAGACAAAACTCCTACTGAAGTCAATGAGAGTTTCCCAGGAGTCAGGGATACAAGATCATAGCATCCAGTAGTTGGAGGACTGTGCCCATCACATTAGCATAGATCATTTTTAGAATGATTTTCGATTATATTTCAGTATTTCTCATTTCCGAATGAAGCCTAAAGGAATAATTCTTCCCTCTCGTCCAAAATGTTCAATCTGGGAAAGAATTTTAAGTAGGTAGGGAGTCTTATTTTTCCTGCTGCTACAGGGCATTTCATAAATTCTAAAATACTAAGTCAATGGTCAGATCTGTGGAGCCCTCTATATTTATGGAATATGTTGAGATTAATAGCATATTACAATAATCTGTTGTCCTTTGTGAAGAAAGCTGCGCTGCTGTTCCTGGAAAGAAATAATTGGTACGTAGCTTACCAAGTGAACGTGTGAACTTAATGGAGCGTAAAGAGGGTGGTATTTTGCATGAAGGAGGCATATTATCCATTTAAACAGCTTTCAGTCTTGTACATAAATTAGGTCTTAGGCAAGCCTCAGAACGAAGAAGAAAAAAAAAACACATGGCAATGAATGAACTTGTTCACATAATCCTAATAAGGAAACACACATAAATGTGGAAGAGAAACAACAAAAATTTTCCTTACACACATATAGCTAAATATGGGACAAAACCAGAGTGCCTTTTCCTTATTATTGCAGCTATTTAATGTCCTTTATTATGAAATGTATATATTGTAATTGTTTTACAGGATGCCTATCATA
Source organism: Podocnemis expansa (assembly GCA_007922195.1). Taxonomy (NCBI): domain Eukaryota; kingdom Metazoa; phylum Chordata; order Testudines; family Podocnemididae; genus Podocnemis; species Podocnemis expansa. Next base: position 1,725,092 of record ML681995.1, on the reverse strand, counting down.
AATAAATTGGATATATTCCAAGTGAGATACTTCCAGTGTATGCTTATAGGCCATCTAGGTATGCTTAGCAGAAAGGCATATAGACCTTTATAAAAATGTTTTGTATTTTTTTTATAAAGAGGGACTTGGGCGTTATATTGGACTTGATTGACTTGATGCTACAAATCAGGATGACATAATATTTACTAGGCAGAAAATATTGGAATAATTTTCATCTATGCAAATGTCACTGTCTTTCTTTTTGTTATTTCACCTTGCCCTTTGTTCACTATTGGAGCCCCTTGTAGAATCAACTATTCTAAAGCAACGTGACCATATTTTTCCAGATCTCATCCAGGCACTTTCAATATGCATCAGGAACTCATTGCCTTGGCTCATGTTTAGGGTGACATTTCTGCCTTCATATGGTAAAGCTGTGAGTGATGTTAAGACCAAATGAAGAACCATAAAAGGAGGGCAGGACAACTGTGCTGCTATGTAATCTGCACCACTCCTTATAATACTCCAAAATGAGTTTTAGGTGCCTCAGGCATGCCCACATCGGTTGAATAGGCCATAAATGTAGAGTACTACAGGGCACATGAGCAGTGCTTGCCTAGTGTTTGCCATACTTAGAAAAGTGTTCACAAATGACACTGTTTTGCCAGGAGATTTCTGTACTTGTTCATTATGCGCTCTCTGCAGGCCATTCTAGACTGCATGTCTCATGAGACACTATGTAGGCAATGTTTCGATGAGCATCAGCCACAACATAATGTTTATTAGAGTTGACCAAGAAATGGAACTTCCATCTTATCTCTTGGAACACTCTGATATTCCAACATTAATGCCTTCACCAGGCCTACTGCATGCCTCGTGTCCCCAGTCTCCTTTGTGTGCCTGGCTCCCCAGCAAGACTACATCTCCTATAATTCACCACAGTAGCTCAGGCAGGAGAATGCACAAAAGAGTTCCAATCTCAGCTGGAACTTTTAGCCACTTTTGTAATACAAGTAATAGAAACACAAGCCTAATCAAATGTTCAGGTCTTCTGTACATATTACTGATATGTCCAGTATCTGCTAAATTGTTTAACTTGGCTAATTATATTAATGAAATTAACCAATTTAACAGTGCTTCTGGTGAGAAGGATGTTGGTTATGTGGACTTCAGAGAGGTAGGATTACTGTGGCTGCTATTTGTAACTTAGTCACATCCCTTTAACATAATTAGTTGTACAAACTAAGAAATCTAATCATGAATATGAGATAAAAAGGGGAAAAATGAAATAGAAGGAGCTATCCTCTTTGACAATTTACCAGCTGGAGAATGAGCAGCTAGATAGCCATGTGCTGAATAAGATACCAACACCTCTTCCAAGTGTCTCAAAAAGTGGGATTTTCGCCCATGAAAGCTCATGTAATAAATAAATTTGTTAGTCTTTAAAAGTGCCACAGGACCCTTGTTTGTTTCAACAAATAAAGGTCATTGTGAATGAAAATAATATATTGGTAGTTGTGTTATATAGATGAATTTCTGCTAGTATTTTCTGTTATTCAATAACTGTTTAAATGTCAGTGATTAAATGGAGGCACTCTTACCTCTGAGTCCATGCTGAGCCAGGGCCTCAGCAAAATGCCAGGGACACTGTGGAAGATGCAGTGTATTGAAGCAGATAAAATCTGAGGTTCCACTGGTCTCTAAACCACCTCTGAAAGAGGCAGGAGTGGATTACTGAGCATGAGAGTAACTGAGCAAGGCAAAACTGGAAACATTTTAAGTGAAACCACTGTAATTTTCTCCTTTATTTTGTCAATTGGATTTGCGTTTCAGTTGTTTCATAATATACTATTAAATATAACTGTACATTTTGCAAACATAACATTTTAGTAATACAAGCTTTCCCCAAGAATCCAATATTAAATCTTTGTTGAGAATTGGGCAGACACCAACACTACATTGTGCAAATTATTAAGTATGTGATTTAGCGTGATGCAGATTTAGCAAGGTTGCAGTGTGTGGGCAGATACAGTACATAAGATAAATACCCAGAATAGAAAAAATTAACGTGTAGCTTTATTATGGAGGTCTCCCTGTTCTGGTATTTGTAACATAATAGTTTTATATGGTTATGTTAACTTAAAATGATTTGGGATTTATTTTTTAACCTGAGTGTTGCAGTTATGAGAAACAGAATGCATTATTTGGGCAACTTGAGTATGAAAAGCACAGCATGAACTGAGAAGAGGTCTTAGAAGAAAACTCTTTAATGATACTTGGAATCAACAGTTCAGTAACCCTTCATTCGCTTACAGAGGGAATGGGAATTCAGATTGTTTCCAATCGCATGAGTTGTTGAGCACCTTTGTAAATCAGACTGCTCATTTAAGTGGCTAACTTATTTAAGTACCTGAATTTCAAAAGTTTGGTCATAAAACATTCAGGTTTTGGAGCTGAGCAGCACTGAAGAAGGTTCAGGAATCGCAGAACTCTAACTGGAAGGACCCAGACCTAAATGGATTCAAAATTTAAAAGGTGAAAGACAAAAGTGTTATGGAGCTACACTGATTTACAATAGCTGGCATTTGACAGACACTGGGTGAGAGAAACTGATAAAACACTAAAGACTTGAGTTGCTTTCAGAGCTTTTCCAGGAAGTTGGGTAAATAGAATTGCAGGCCTTTATAGCATCAACCTGGAGAATGGTGGGTTACTCACCAGTAACTGTCCTTCTTCGAGATGGGCTGCTCGGATACATTCAGTAATAGGTTCTCCATTCTGGAGCGCTGGATTAGTCGGAACACTTTTGTCCTAGTCTGTCAGGAAAGGGTAGGTGGCCACTGCCCCCCCACACTACCCAGTTGCTATATATATGGCTGCCTCCCGACCCCTTCCCAGTTCTTAGGAGTCACCAACTCCAGATGTGGGGATGGAGGGGAGGGACCTAAATGGATCTGAGCAGCACATCTCGAAGAAGGACAGTTACTGGTGAGTAACCCACCGTTCTTCTTCGAGCGCTGCTCAGATGCATTCAGTAATAGGTGACTACCAGCCGTGCTGATGGATGGTGGGTGGAGTTGGCTCTTCTGCCTATAGCACAGCAAAACCACCCCAGATGGGAAGAAGCCCAGTGAATGAGGTTCTAACAGGAGCCAAAAGACTAACTAGGCTCTTGGCCTGATGATGGAGACCAACAACCGTGGGGCCAACCCAAAGCAGGGGGTAGGTCCAATCCAACCACGGCAAAGCATGTGTAGGCCAAACAGACTAACGTCACCTTAAATCAGAGTTGAAGCCACACAACAAGACTAACGCAGAGAAATGCATTTAGTTGCTCTACCTGAAGGTATAACATAAGGTATGAGGGCCAGAGGGTAAATAATTGGCCATAGGGACCTCCAGCGTGAACTCACAAGAGAGGCACCGGAAGCCAAAGGGTTAGGGGCTAGCCATGATGGTTGTGCCTATGCAGATAACCATAAAAAGGGATGAACGTTATCCCTTGAACTGACCACGACGAGGCCTGAAGGTACATGCCCAAAGAGTGTAAGAACTAGAGTATGTAGCAAGCATAAGGAAACAAAGACTACCGAGTTCAGTCAAGAAGGGTCTACAGAAAGTTACTTCATGCTGGTGAAATGAGAAAGGAAACCAGTGGTGGTGCGATTAGCAACACATGGCATATCGGACCAGGTTTCCCTAGGTTAGGAGCATGCAGCGCAAGCTTCCAGCCGTGTAGAGTATACGAACCCAGAGGGTTACCAATGGAAGGGCACTTCAGACCACTAAGCACCTATGAGGCAGCATGATGGCCTTAGGAAGTGCTATTGACTTTGGTATCTATGGCTGTGTTCACACACAGGGATTATTTCGATACAAGTTGTGTCGAAACAAACTTGTATCGAAATAATGCCTCATTTCGAAATAACTTAATCCGAATTAACAAAAAGTTATTTCGAAATAAGGAAAAAGGCAAGAAATGAAATAGCATGTTCACACTGTGAACATGCTATTTTGCTTCCACGGGGGGCTGCAGGCACCAGCGGGCTTCAGTGCTACCCAGCACTGAACCCCACCGGTGCCTGAAAAAGGCAGGCTGCAGGCCCCCTGGGGCTTCAGTGCTACCCAGCGCTGAACGCCGTGGGTGCCTGCAGAGCAGGGCTGCAGGCTCCAGCGGCATTCAATGCTGGGCAGCACTGCTCCCCAACTGCTTAAAGCCCGGTCTGCCCCCAAACCCGCTGCAGTTATGGCAGGTTTGCGGGCAGACCAGGCTTTAAGCTGGCGGGGAGCAGCGCTGGGCAGCGCTGAACGCTGCCGGAGCCTGCAGCCCCGGTCTGCAGGCACCCGCGCTGTTCAGCGCTGGGCAGTGCTGAACGCTGCCAGAGCCTGCAGCCCCCCTTTGCAGGCTCTGGCCAGGGTGCTGAGGGTTCCCTGGCCAGGGTGCTGAGGGGGCACCCCTTGAACTGTTGTTTCGGAACACCTTGTTCCGAAACAACATGTTCGCACAGCGTTGTTTCAAAACAACCATTGTGAAACAACGTTGTTTCGCCTAGCAACTAGGTTTAACTTGTTTCGAAACAACGCTGTGCTGTTGTTTCGAAATAAGAGTGCTGTGTGAACACACCCTGTGAGTACCTTGGTATGCGTAAAGACTCACAGAGAGGGCCGTCCTCTTGAGCTGATATTCTCTTCAGGATTCCAACACCCGGCAGACTGCCTGGAGAACAAGGAGGATGGGAGAAAGGGAGGGCGGGGCAATGGAATGCAATGCCACTGCTTGGTCACTTACTCAAGATGGCCAAAGGGCTTATGGAGTTAGAATTATCATGGTTGAGATCTTCATGTGCCCGGGGCACTGCCAGAAATGATATTGTTCCAACTATGCTGCATCTAAGTGTGCGCCGGAGATAAGGACTCATTAAGAAAGGACTACCTTTCTAAATGATATGGGTTATGGGAGGTGGGGAATGGTCTCCTCCCCGACCACCTGGGAAGAAATACTACTCCCAGAGTGTCAACTGCGGTGTTGCAGGAGTACCCTGGATTTTAGAGAAACCAACAAGGGTGGTTTACCTCTATCAAGCGATCTTATCCAGGGTGGCAACCCACATGGGGGGCACAGACCTCTGGATTTCTGGGCACATCAGAAATTGGGTTTTCTTCTCTTCTTTTCTCTTTGTTTTTTTAACCTGGGCTCAGTCAAGTGAGCACAGGAAGTGCAACAGCCTTGGTAATTGCCATCAGTGAGGGTGTCGTGTGGAGATAACCCAGCGGTTTTTGGCCTCAAGTCCCCCAAGGAAGGTGTAACAAGTTCACCAGACGCCCAGGTAGCAATGCCCCAAGCCAAGATATGAATGATTGTTTTAGTGAGGTGGCTCAGGGTAACTCATTTACGAACACTCCGGTAGGGGAACAGCCATGCACTGAACGCAGTGTTGCACATGGAGCTTGTCAGCGAGCTGACGCCGTGGTTAGCTAGACGTAGCACGGGAGGCGTAAGATGGGTTCCATTCCACTGCTGTTCACCTGCTTGGGGAAGAGACATTGTCTCCTCTCCTATGAGCTGTACAATCTGGCAGATTCCAGGTCGGGTATACATAAGTTGTTACTTCAGGGGTAGAAAAAGAGAGAGAGATAGAGAGGGTTTCACCACCTCTTCCTTGGTAGGGTGGGCCCTGGATAAGGACTCCCAATCCAGGATGTCCTGATAGAATGAGAGTGTCCCAAAGAAGGGGAAGGGGTTGTTGTTTACCATTGGCTTTCTTTTTTTTTTCTTTTCTCCCACATGGGGGGGGGTATTAGGGCAGGCAGAGTTGGACAGCTCTGCCTTGGCCTTCCCTGAGGCATAGAACCCCCCTGTGGTAAGAGTATGAATATCGTAATTCCACCTGGCAGGTGGGGTGGTGGAGGCTCTTCCTTACCGTAGAGATGTCTGAGGGCCCAATGAGGCCGACTTAACCCAGCGTATTGACTGGTATGTTAGAGAGGGGACGTGTCCAAGGTGTCCCTCCCCATCCTGGAAACGAGAATAGATCCTACCTGATGTAGGACAGGCGGGTAGGCGGGGACGGTTCGATGCGTCCGGATGGGCACATGTGTCTGTGCATACCGGGAGTATCTGCAGTCGTGGCTGGAGCTACTATGTGATGCGCTTCTCACCTTTGGCAAGGATAGCCTTGACGCTTATGAGAACTGAAGGGGAGGAGGGGGGGCTTTCTTGTTCCGTTTCTCCAATAAGAGCCCAAAGATTAGCAACAGCTAAGAATTGTTTGGGTGCTGGGCCTCAGTGTGGATGTCTTGATGGCTGAGAGGGATTTAGGTTACATGGCCAGTGTCTCCTTTGAGACCGGAGGGCAGGGCCACGGGCTGACTTGCCCCTGTTCACAATACTGACACAGGGCTGGCCCCAGTAAGCTCCCCGTTTCCTCACTAAAGGAAGGAAGGAAGGGGCATCAGCTGCCTTCTCCGATGGAAAACTGAGGCCATGGTCATGTCCCACATGTTGTGGGAATGAGGGTGGCAGTCAATGAGGATAGGCACCTTCCCTGCAGGTGAGGGAAGGGAGGAAGGCTCCAAAACACCCTAGAATTGAACTTAGGGCGGTGAGGAGGGATTGAGTCCCTGCCCCAGGGTCATCTGAAGAAAAAGAAGAAAGGGGGGGTATTGCCGCCGCATATAGATTTTGTGGGGGGAGGAAAAGGCCCCGATGGAAGGAGGCCGAGGTATTTGACCTCTCCCCTAGGGTCCGACGCGGTACCCACCATGGTTAGGGTCTCAGGGGGAAACAAGACATCACCCCCAAAAGGCAGGTCAAGGACCGCCTGCTGAGCAGCAGGGGGCACCCTGGCTTCCCTAAGCCAGGCCATTCAGCGGATAGTCACAGCCGAGGCCATGGTGTGGGCAGCTGTATCCACCACGTCTTGGGCTGAGAGGAGGAGGTCCTGAGAAATTATTCTTCCCTCCTCTAGGAATGCGTCATACTCCTCTTTGGCCTCTGGTGGGAGCAAATGTCTGAATTTTGTGACTGACTCCCACACATCCAGCAAGTATCTGCTGGTTAGGGCCTGATTATTTGCAACCCAAAGTTGGAAGGCTGAGGAGGAGTAAAGCTTATGCCTCAGAAGATCCAGTTCCCTGGCTTTCCTATAAGCAGGGAGAGGGTCACTAGAAGGCTCACCAGGGCCTAGCGCCATTCGCACCACATCCCTGGGGGGGACTGGGTGGTCAGCGAGGGAGGGGAAATCTGACTTAGCAACCTTATACTTTAGGCTCACTGTGTCCAACACTGGGGCAGTAGAGCTTGGGTTCTGACACCAGGAGGATGTTAGGTCCCAAACACTAGGGTGGAGCAGGACCGTCAGCGGCTCTGCCGAGGCAAAGCCCGGCCCGAACAGAGTGTCTGAGGGAGGGTCAGAGGGCCGAACCTCCATCCCTAAGTGGGCCGTGGCACGGCGCAACAAATCAAAGTGCGCCGATGGGTTGCCTGTATACGAGCCCAGTTCCGGGGACAGAGCGGTACCAGGTGTCCACCGCAGAGGAGAAGGGGTTTTGTGGGGGGAACATTCTTGGGGGTGGAAGCGGAAGGGCGACTGTGCCAAGGTGTGGCACCGGGGTTGCTTAGAGCCCCTCCATGGACCTTCCTCCAGGCTTGAGGCAGAAGGATTTCTCGATTCTAAGGGTGGTACCGGCAACGGCAAAGTGATATGTTGCCATGGGGATGGCACTATGGTACTGGGGCCCAATAGAGTGGAAGATGGAGGGCTTTGTGGTGAGGGAGAGCGGCAAAGCCCACAATGGACCCAAGCCTTGGATATAAAGGCTGGTTTGCCCCTTCTAACCGGTGTCGGGGAAGGTGGTGTGGGCAGCAGGAGAAGTGCCTGAGTGGCCTCCACTGCCTCCGGAGCCATCGGTATCGGGAGCGACTCTGAACGGGCCCAAGGTAAGTCTTTACCCAGGGAGAGAGGGTTGTCTGGTTGAGACACTGCCTGCCCCATTGGTACCGGGCAATACTGAGCCTGCACTGCTGGAGGTGACTACGGTTGGTGCTGGGGTGAGCCCTGCACTGACAGTACCGGGCTATGGCGGGCCTGCAGTGCTGGAGATGATAGTGATCAGTGCCAGGGACAACCCTGTACTGGCGGTACTGGACTATGCCGGGGTTGCGGTGCCAGGGGTGACCTCGAGCGGTGTGGAGGCCGAGATGCCACGTCGGTGCCCAGGTACCAGGGTCGGTACTGTGGTTGTTCTTCAGCGGCCACTAGCAGCACAGTGCTGTGCTGGCTCTGGTGCCAAGCTAGGTCTTGGCGCCGGATGGGAGCCCGAAGCCTCGGGTGGAGAGTGCCAAGCCTGTTCAGAGGCTATGGCACGGCACCTTTGTTCCCTCTCCTTAATTGTCCGAGGTTTAAAGGACAAACATAGGGAACAGGCTGAGACAAGGTGGTCTTTGCTTAGGCAATGAAGGCACTTCCTGTGGGAATCGTCCCAGGGGAAGGCCTTGCCGCACTCGGAGCAGGGTTTGAACCCTGGCATGTTAGGCAATCTGCGATGTTCCAGCCTGACAAAGGAAGACTCCTGTGGTGGAACTACGTCCACAAAAAGATGCTCCCAGTTGGGCGAAAAGCTCATAGAAGAAGGACAGGCTGCTTGCGTTTGCAAGGAGTGGGTGTTCCAGATCCGACGCGCAAGGCAGAAGAAATGAAACTGGGGAGGGGTCGGGAGACAGCCATATATATAGCCACGGGGAGGGGGGCAGTGGCTGCCTACCCTTTCCTGACAGGCTAGGACAAAAGTTTTCCGACCAATCCGGCACTCCAGCACGGAGACACCTATTACTGAATGCATCCGAGCAGTGCTCGAAGAAGAACTGGGTTATATCCAGCAAAACCTGTTCCATTGCAAAGAATTGTGTATTGAATTAAAACTTTAAAAGTGACTTTAAGACAAAAGCCAGAAAGATTTAGTTTTGATCTAGTTAAACTACAAGCTGAGCTACAAGACTTTGTGATAATTTTTTTTTCAGGTATAAACATTTTGTAAAATTAATCGCTCATCATCCTGATTTCAATTTGAGTCAACATAAAATACATAGAGAAACATTTAGATGGGGGTTAAAGTGGGCTGGAAAGCGGCGGAATGTCATTCTGGGGCCCACTATTTTTAGGGGCTCAGCTTTCCAGGCCTCCTAAAAATAGAAAAAGGAGCCTAAACGCTGTGTTCTGGGGCCCACCATTTAAAAACAGCAGGCCCAGAATGTAATGTTCCAGTTGCATTTTCTATTTTTAGGGGCCCAAACACTGGGCCCCTAAAAATAGCAGGCCCCAGAACACCATTCTGCAGGGTTCCAGCAGACAGGGGGAGAGCAGACGGGGGCATGCCTGGCTCCCCTGTGTGTGTGCAGACTGCGTTTTGAGGCAGAAGCCTTCAAGTGCAGCCTGCAGGCTGTGTTGTCTCCCAGCCCAGAGTGCAGCTGCCAGTAAGTACTGTGCAGCCCAGCTCATGCTGGCGGGGGCAGCATATTGGGGGTGCCTGAGCTGGGGGTGGGTATTGGGGGCTGGGGGTGGATTTTGGGGGTGGGTGTTGGAGCTGGGGGTGGATTTTGGGGCAGGAGAATGGATATTGGGGGCAGTAGGTGGGGTGGAGGTAAGGCATTTGGGGGCAGGATCTCAAGTGGGGACTCGAGTGAGGGGTGCAGGGTAGGTGGGTGGGGGGCTGGCATTTGGGGGGCAGGAGCTGGGGTGCGGGAGGTGGTCCAGATGTACAGGAGGGGGACCCATCTGAATAGGAGGGTTCCGGGGCCCATCAAATTATACTTTAACCCTTGCATTTAGAGATCTATTAAACAAACTCATTTATATCTCCATACTGTAGAGGCATTTACCTATATTCAGGTGAAATTGCTGGGGACAGAAAGCCAATGGGGTTGAGGTGTAGCTGCTGTATCATTTTCAAATTTAAATATAATAAAATATAGATAATTAAAATGAATTTTATAATAACAGTATTAATATTTTCTGATAAAAATCATATGCACAGTGGCAGCAAAGGTGATTCTCATGCACACTAAGACTGAAGGATCAGGGGAAACCAATTAAAGAAGTGAACAGATGCATGCATGCTAAATCATCAAAATCCATCCATGCAGAGAAACAGCAGGATATAGAGGAAATGGAGCCTTGTGAATAAGCCTGGGAATGGGTGGCAAGAGACCTGGGTTCTGTCCACAGTCTACCACTGACATATCATATGACCTTACATAAGCCACTTTGCTTCTCTATTCCCCTTCCCACTCTTTGTCTGTCTTGCCTATTTAGAATGTAAACTCTTTGGAGAAGAGATTGAGCTAGCAGACAGTAAGAAAGAATGGCTATGTCCACATACAGGGAGTTAAATGGATTTAACTGGAAATGATTTAAGTTAAATTGATATAACAATCACTGCATCAATTTAACTAGAATTGGTTTAACAGGTCCCTACAAAAAATAAAACAAATCGAACTAAAATATCCGGGGCAGGACTTGCTAGGTTGCTTTAGGAGAGGGGGACCACAGGAGGTGTGGTAACATGGCCGCTTGGCAGGGCCACATGGCCACCCAGTCCCCTTCCTGGTTCTCCCCAGAAAAGCCAGTGGCAGGGGAAAAAAAGCCCCCACTGGCTCTGGGCTCCTGGAGCCCAGTGGCAGAAAAGACAACCCCCCTTCCAGAGCAGACAGGTGTGGGGATATGGGACCCCGTGCTCCTGGCTCCTTCTGCTGCTGGCTGCTGCATGGGGAATGGAGTCCCCCGCATCTGGGTCCCCCTGCCACTGCTGGGTGTGTGGGGAATGGAGCCCCATGCACCCAGCAGTGGCTGGGGAGCCAGGTATGCGACACTCCATTCCCCACACGCACAGCACTGGCAGGGAATGCCAGACATGCGGGACCACACGGCCAGCCAGCAGCAGGGAGATGCCGGGAATAGCTGGCTCCATTCCCCGTTCCCAGCAGCTGTGGGGGATCCCAGCACGTGGGACTCCATTCTCCATGCTCCCAGCAGCTGCGGGAGGAGCCAGGCACGCAGGGCTCCAGCCCCCACATGCCCCAGCTAGCAGCAGGGTATGAGAGGCACACGGGACTCCCGGCCCCCACCGCTCAGTAGCTGTGGTGGGAAGCCGGGTGCGCTGGGCTCCTTGCCTCTGCCGCTGGGCCAGGTGTAGGGGAAGCTGGGTGCAGGGGACTGCCTACACCCACCTCCTGGCAGCTGCGGGGAAGCCAGATGTGGGGGACTGCTTGCCCCCGCTGCCCAACTAGGTGTGGGGAAGCCGGGTGCAGGGGACTGCCTGCCCCCGCCAGCTGGCAGCAGTGGGGAAGCTGGGCACGGGGGACTGCCTGCCCCCACCTCCTGGCAACTGCAGGGTGCATGGGGCTCCATTCCCCACGTGCCCGGCCAGTGGTGCAGGAGCCAGGCTTGTGGGGATCCCTGCCTCCTCCAGCCAGCCAGTAGCAGGGGATGTAGGGTGCCCAGCAATCCCACCACCACCGCCCTGCAAGTGAGAAGGGATGCCAGGTGCCCCGGGCTCCATTCCCTCCCCTGCTCCCCCCCCCCGGGTCCTGATTCCCTCCCTGGCCAACGTGCTGAGGGGACAGGTCTTTCTTCCAGGGTGCCATGCACCCTGGGAGGAAGCTCAAAGCTGTTCAAGCAAAACAATATTGTTCTGAAACAGCGCATCTGAATGGCATTGTTTTGAAACAACCGTTTTGCTTCAATGGCTGTTTCGATTTCCTACTAGGTTTTAACCTTTCGATTCAAGTTTTGTTGTTTTGATATGACAGAGCTTGTCATATCGAAACAACAAAACATCATGTGGAGCTAATATTTTTTAAAGTGAAACAGCCAGCACTGTTTTGCTTTAAAACCTACATGTGGACATACCCAATGTGTCTTACAGGACGGATTTCCCCAACCTCAGCTGGGGCATTACATCAACATATATAATCAATAATAGAATACATGTTGGAGAGAGACTGAGTTGCTCCAAACATGGAGCTCTGCACAAATCATCCCTTTCCCTGTATTACTACTAAGAATGATGCCTGGGTTTTGCTGGTCCTTCAAAAATTATGCAGCCTGTCAGTTGGCATATACACTTGAAGAAGGCAGCAGTTATGCAAACTTCTCCAACAGCTGGATTCCAAACTGAACATAGGCTTTGGGCAGAATGACTAATATGACATTCTCTTTCTTTTGTTTAAGAAAATCATAGGATATCTAATTAGAACAGTCTATACAACAAAATACACATGGTACATGAACACATTTCCTGCAGAGCATACATCACATTCTTATATTAAATGCAATAACCTGTCAGATAGCGGTTGATCACTCATCAGATTTTCTTCAACACATCTAGCAGATTGAGGGTGTGTGTGTGAAGGGGGTATTTTGCATTTTTATAGCATCTTCCCTTGAAGGATCTCAGAACACTTCATGAACACCAATTGATGTATCCTAGTGACAACAATGTACCAGACTAGTATTTTTCTCCCCCTTTTAATGACAAGGAGACTAAGGGACAGCAAGATTTAGTTTCTTACTGGAAATCACACAAATTTTGTGAAGGAGATGAGAAATATAATTTAGAGACCAAATTCAGGAGTGAGTCTAGGGTGAATGTAAGGTATAATTTACATCACCTTCTAGAACCGTGTATACTTCACAGCATGTTAGACTCCTTCTAAATTCAGGCCCATTTAGCAGTATACACTGTGTCTTATTCCTTCCCCAAACCTCATTAGCCACTGCCTCTGAATTCCTCACACTGAATTTGAAGGCTTGTCTACACTGGGAGTGGGACTGTAATCCAATTTTAGGCTGTTGAATTAAAGAAGGAGAAGGCGAGTGATCACAGCAAGTTACTTGCTTGTGGTCTCACATCTCCACTGTTCACCTTACTTCCTGAATTACACTGTGGGTATGAGGAACAGGTGCCTGTGGAGAGATGGTCATCCTCCACTCACTCCCTGTCCCCTCTTCTCTAAAGGAAGGGAAATAAAGGCAGGAAAATTTTTCATTGCTGTTTCTCTGCCACAGGCACAACAGAGAGGCACAGTGCTGCATGCATAGAGAGGAATTAAGCAAAAATTTTCTAGGGCTGCAGGCAGGGGAGGAGCTATGTTGCTATGGGCTATGTTCACACACGGGGTTATTTTGATACAAGTTGTTTCGATATAAGTTGTATCGAAATAACGCCTTATTTCAAAATAAGTTAATTCAAATTAACATTTTGTTAATTCAAATTAAGGAAAAAAGCAGGAATCGAAATATCATGTTCAGACAACAGTTATTTTGAAACGAGTCACCGTTGTTTCAAAACAACATGTTCAGATGGCATTGTTTCGAAACAATCTTTTCGAAACAATGTTGTTTCATCCCCACATGGGGTTTAAGTTGTTTTGAAACAACACTGTTGTTTTGAAACAACGGAACCCGTTGTTTTGAAACAATGGTGTGTCGTGTGAACATGGCCTTTCTTATTTTGAAACAACCTCTGTTGTTTCGAAATAAGACTGCTGTGTGAACACACCCCATATGGTGTAAAAGACAGGAAAAAAACAGAAAAACTGCTTTCTGGCTACAGGGAGCTAAATTTGAATTGTAGATTTCAACCTCAGTGCTACAGTGTTGGTGTTAGCAGGTTGAATTACAGCTCCTTTTTTTTTCAAATTTACTGCTCCGACAGTGGAGACACAGGCTTCAGAAGTTCAAGCATTATATTGAACTTCGCTGTCAGTGTACAGCATGGCACAGTCTGTGACAAAAAAACTTAAGGTTTTAATCTTTCCCTCCCATTCTGTAAGTGTTCCATTTTCTAGCATCTGCCAAAGTGAGACTTCACCTATGAAAGCTCATGCAACAAATAAATTTGTTAGTGTTTAAGAATGGCACAGGACTCCTTGCTTGAAGTACAAATGATTCTAATAGGATCTGGAATTTTAAAACACCACACTTTTCCTGTGGATTTTTTTTTCCACACAAAATGGAAATTTTCAATTGCAAAATTCTGAAATTTTGCTGAAACTTTTGTTTTCCCCAGGGAAAAAATCCAAATGACAGGTCCCAGGATATCTGCTTGGAAGGTGGGGGTCATTTTCACTTTCTGCCTGCAGGGAGAAAATGAAATTGACAGGCACCTTGAAGGCAAGCAGATGAAGGAGCCAGAGATGGACATCCTGTGGAAGGCAGAAGCCTGAGCTGAACAGCTCTCTGCCTGTCTTTCTTGCAAGGAGCAGGTAAAATTGACAAAAGTTTTCCAGGCAGGCAGCTGGTGTGCTGTGAACTTCCTGAAATGGATTTTTTCCTACATGGTTCTGCATGACTGATGGGGAATAGATTCCATAGGGTATAGCTTTGGACACACTGCAGTCAGCTTTTACCATTTAGCCAGTCTGAGAAAAAAGTCCACACTGTACTGAACTTCTTTTTGCACCTCCTGTCCCAAAGAAAATAAAAAACAAGACCTTCAAGCCAAATTCACAATTTCTCATGGCTCAAAAGCATCAAACTGGAGGTCTACAGTAAGTGAGTATGTCATAAGCAGAATATGGGGACTAATCGGACAATCTGATTCCTCCCTGGGCTTTGGATCAGAAGCCCCATTTTCCAAGTGTTCATTTTGTTGTGTGTGTTTTAATACTAAGTAATTCCAAATAACTTCATTGTCTACAGATCTGGGTACAAATCAAACTGGAATTGGATATTGGACCCATCAATGCTAAGACATTTATATGTGCATCAGTTCCATTGGTTCTTCACAAACCTTCACCCCAGTTGTACTGCAGTTTTCACTGAAGCTCCTGCATAAAGGCAAAGGATATTTTAACAAATCAAAGTCCCTATCTTTTTTCTCTCGCACTGAGCAGTACCTTAGTCCAAGCAACAAAACTACTCAACATGAGCGATAGTGACAGAATCAGGCCTCAAACATTTCAGACTGATGCCAGTGGGTTCAGTCTTTCAGCTCTTAGTCATACAGTTAAAGTCAGCAACATCAGACCTATTAACTAAGCAGCTCCAAGTAAAGTGCTTGAAAAAACCTTTGGGGGTTAAAACCTAAAACGCTAAATGAAGAGAGATCACCTGATATGTTTATTTTGGTTTGGAGCACAGAGAGGGTGCTGTTTAAAATAGGTAACAAAATTTTCCCCTTCATTTTATACAAATGACAAATTAGTTAAACCCCTGAGGACAAAAATGTACCATTTAGAACAGAGAACAAATAAGTAGGGCTTGGGTTTTTTTGCGGGTGGTGGGGTTGTGGTGGGTGGGAATAGGAGCATGTTATCTCAGAATTACAGTCCAATTGAGCTTACTATATCAAATGCTCAAAAAAGAAGACATAGCAATTAGGTTGGATTTTCTTCTAGGTGGGTAGAAAAGTCTATTAAACTTTGTTAATTCTGCAAATACCAGGTTACATGTTTTTGGTACAGACGTTCATGACCTGACATTATATGAACCATCCTGCATCCTTCAGATGAAGAGATTTATAACAAAAATTGCTGTTTTGCCTTTTAGCTTCTGCAGCATCATCGTTCTGTCTGCAATCTATTTATTTCCTTTCCTGCCCTTTTCATTTTCTTTGGCTGAAAACAAAATATTTTGTGTGGTGCACACAAAACAATTCTTATTTTATTGAGAAGAAGGCTTCAGAGCAGATGGCTTTTGCCGTTCATGTACATTTAGATGTATTGTTTTAGTATTCTGACTCAAACCAGTGTTTACCTTCCTGCATGGGATTTTCATTGTAATTTACTGTATGCCACACAAATAGGATATGCTTTGTAAAAGGCTGGAACAGGAAAAAAAAATCCAATCTATTTCTCTTAGTAGAAGGTATTGATACACAACAGATGAGCACCCTAACTGCAGTTTTGTACAGTTTGCTCATGACCAGTTCATAATATATTAGAGGGATTACAAAGAGAAAATAAATAACTAAAAAAAACCCTTATCACACATTTTATAGTAATGTGGACATCATGTTGTATTTCTTGTGAATGTAGATGGGCCAATTCAAGAGTAGTAGAGACAAACCACTCAAGTCTTCTGCCAAGAAAGTATTATGTATGCTATAAGATATTTTATGTTTTCATATCTGAACATTTGCATTGTCAGCAAATTTACAAGGCCAGACTCCCCCCCCACACCCCCAGTTACATGTGGACAGCCAAATAACCTTGATCACATTTTAACCTGGTCCTTGAAATGATACAGCTTTCGTATAATTACCTGTCAGTGAAATATGGTACTGATTTGTCTTTTTTTGAAAAAAAAATATTTTATCTAACATCTTCTAAGTTCCCTCAGCAAATTGAATTAAATATTGCTGTGACACAATTTCAAAGTGATGAGATGTTAATTTTTATAACATCCTCTCTTTTATTCAAATATATGGAAGTAGGATTTGTTTGCTGGGCAAGGGGCTTGTGACATGGAAAAATCTCTGGCATTAATCTGTGGTTTAAGGAATAAGTTTTTTTCTCCAATACAGTTCAGTGAGACACTGAATGCACTACAGACATACTTAAAAGAGAATATAGCCAGAAGCTATTACAATGTCATGCATTGGTGCACTTGTTTGCCTATGGAATATTTTTCTGCATGCTCAATGGTGCATATTAAGTTAACAACCACAATTTATTATTTAATGGATTGTGTGATTAATTGAATATATCACATTGTAATCACTCCTAAGACTTCTCAAGACTAATGTAATCAGAGATATTATGTGCACTTCCCCGTATTTACTTTCTTCTTTGTTTCAATTATTATTTCAGTCAAGATGAGCTGAAAGGGTTCAGTGCCCAATACCACAATCCCTATTTATGTAAATAATCCCTTACAGTCACAAATAATCCTACAACTCCAGATCAGTGGTCTTCAGCAAACTCCAGGTGCACGGTCTTCAAACCAGATGGCTTTGAGACACCCATAAACCATAGCTGTTACCTGACACATCTCAGAGCCAGTGAGTGTCACTATTTAACAATCTGGGGTTTCATTACCAACTCAAAATTCAGTCTAGGTTTTTAAAATAACCTTTCCAGTGTATCACATATCTAGGCACTTACAAAGCCAGCATCATTCTGATGTATGAACACTTTACAGATACTTGCAGGTTTTATTGTCACTTTAACTGAGCCACACTGTAGATTATGGGATGTGCACAGTCATGCCTTCTTCATTTCTCATGAACTCTCCAACCTGTATTCAATATTCATTAAATATGCCATGTTACTTTATTCAAGTAGGGCTAGATTCTGCCCTTCCTGATAGCCCCATACCCAGCAAGGAGCCCAGCTCATTTCCATGGGGGTGCTCCCTAGAATACAGTGCTGCACAATATGAGTAACGGGTGGCAGTTTGGGTGGATAGTTAAGGATGTTCTCTCTCACTCTTAGAGAAATCACAAACCTCTCCTCTTTGCTGGAGTCAGTTTATGAAACAGGAGAGACAGCAGATCATCCAGTCTCCCAGATTCTGCTCCAGGAACCTGGACTGCAGTGGTTGGTTAGCTGTTTTATATTGAACCAGCCAGTGCAAAATAGTAGCTAGGCTTCTCTCTCTGAAAATTTGGGAGCCCAGACCCCAACCCTTTATGGATAGCTGCCTGATTTGTCCCGGATGTTGATTCTAGGAGAAGGAAAGCTTTCTAGTTTCATTCCTCCCTCCCGCACATTACTTATAGTTTGCATTAACAGTTTGAAGAGTTCTGAGGACACTTTTAAGGAAATATGTAAGTGAATTTTGCTAACAAGATCATGTCAGATATATTTATCAGATCAGCCCAGGTACTGTTCTGCTGGCTAGCTATCTAGGGCCAGATTCTGATTTTACTTTAAGTAAACTCTCTCTGTTTCCCCTGAAGTCATTGGTTTGTTATTCAAGATTTATGTTAATGTAACATCAGTGAGAGAACAATATTCTGAGATCATATAGGTCAGAGTAGCTCCACTAAAATCAACTGTGTTTTCTAATTTGCACTATCTGAGAATTGGGTCCAAGGGCTGGAGCATTAGATATGAGTGTCACGCAATCCCTTGAACTAGCGGTGGTTGTGATGTAACTGTCTTGGACATTCTAGGGTATCTAGTAGACTGATAATTGCCATTTCTCTGAAGGAAAAAAATAAGTTTTAAAAGGTCATTTAAAACTTATCTCAGTGTCGAACATCCCCCACGGCCTGGCTAGCGGGGGCATTCAGCACACATTTCTGAGCTTAATTCAATTTTCATTTCAGTTATGTAGTTCACCTTTAAAACAACTGACTTGAATATAGAAATTTATTGGCAGCTTTCAGGCTTGATTCTCCTCCCCAAGCATAATGGGCGAATGATAGTGATTGCAAGAGCATTTCCAACAGAGCCAAAGGGGCTTGTTTGCCAAAGTTTGGATCTTTGTCAAGCAACGACATTACAGCCTTGAAAAGCGAATTGCCCAGGCCTGTCTTACAGTTCGTGGAGAAAGATTAGCTATGATTCATATTTCTGATTACATGCTTTCAGTTTGCTATTATTAATGACTTTATTCAGGACCAAAGGGGTGGGAGAGACATAGTATTTCCTGCGATTTGGAAAAAAATCATGCCAAAAATGGCTTCAAATTGGCTGACACCCTGGGCCAAGCCTATGAATTAAAGCCAGCAGCACATCCTCATTTCCCATCTAATGTAAATGATCCTGGTGTGATTGCATCACTAAGTGTTTGACTAGCTCTAATTGTTTCCTGTACTTCCAGGGCTCATATTTTTTAAAATCCCAGTTGTCAATTTACTGATGCAACCACACTAATGTTAAGCTTTTTGTCTAGTCATCACTGGCCACATTAAGGAGTTTGCTTTATTCTCCTGTGGACACCAAAGGATTGCCTTACAGCCCCTCTTCCTCCCTCCAACCCCAAGATCCTTAATTAGCCCAAGCCTGAAAAAATAAGGCCTCTCTATCTTTCTCCAAGATATCTCACAGCACTGTGTGTGACTGTGTTTCTAGGATGAAATGGCATCACCACAGAACATCACAAAAACAAGAGCTAGGTTTTGTGTTAATGATAGTTCTGATTTAGATAAATGTGAGTAAAACAAAAGAAGTAATGCTGAAGGAGGGGCAAGAATTCCACTTGATTTGAATTCAGAGGTTCTGAGCAGTTCAAGAAGCTAATAAAGAAACTGGAAAGAAATACAATTTGCAGCAATTTTGGAGATGGAGGGAAAAAAACAACTTTACAAATAGCTCTGGGTTTATATCTAGCCAACCAAGTAGGAAGGCAGAGGCAGATAATAATGTGATTACTTTGGTAATGATATGCATTAGATACATTATGGGAAACAATAATACTCCCTACTGAATGCAGTCAATCCAGTTATTGATTTTTCTTAATGGTAAAAGCGCTACTCCAAAACCGAAAAGAGATATCCTTTATTTATTTTTCCTCCCTCCCGAGCCCCGTCTCCCCAGACCCTTTGATGCTGAATAGTATACAGAGATAATGGAGTAATGTATATCTAATCTGACACCTACTGGGCCAGGCTAATGTTTCAGATAAAAATTGCTTGGATCACTGCCGTCGTCGAAAACAAAACAGAAAGACGAACAAAAAGAAAAGCGCCAAACTTTTGCTTTTGTTTTTAGAGGGTTTTTTTTTAAGCTTTCTTGTTGTCTAAGCATATATTTTCTCGAATCTGCTTTGCTACATACTGCAAGAAAAAGAAGTTGGGCTTGTCTGATGGGCTGATCTAATGTCCTTTTTCTTCTGCCCCAAAGTCCTGACTGTCCCTCTCCCACAATATTTAATATGTTTAGGTTTTCAATAAGCTGACAAAACACACCTTAACCAAAGTTCTTTCTTCAGTTTTCATCTAGCCTGCTATTCAATACTGAGAAACACACTTGCCTGTCACAATCTGACCAGCCAATGGAATAACTGCAGCAAACTGAAGCTTTGGTCTTGATTCATTACTTGCCATCATGATTAAAAAAAAAAAGTCTGATTTCTTTATCTGTTCTATCTATTGCAGAAAGTAGTCACTGTCAGCTGAATAATTAAATAAAAAGAACAGAGCTAAGTCAAAAGGCCCTTGTATGACTGATCTGATACATCAGTAAAATCAAACGAAGTATTTGTACCAACCATGAGGGCAATGCTGGATTTTTGTTCTCATTCATTCAAGTTTCATTTTCTGAGTGTAAAGAGGAATAAAAGAGTACTACTTCTGTTTGCTAGCACTCAGGCAATTTCATTTAAACCTTCTCCAAAGGATTGGAGACAGCGTGTCCAAAGTGACAAACTGCTGATCGGCCATAGTAGCTTGGTCATCTCAATACATTCCTGTGTTTTAACCAATGGAAACTATACAGTATGTGCATTACTATTGCATCTTTCCATGTGTGGCACTGAAGGGTCATTATGCAGACATAAGAAAGCCAGTTTAACTAGTACCTATGGTGACAGTTTAAGTGATAATCATCAAGTATTGAAAATGAAACTTTTCCTTAAATTGCAGGCCTTTGTTTATTTAACTTGTTTATTAATGTGTGCATAGCCTAAAGCTAATTTGATTAACTGAATAACTGGTCTGGTTTACAAATAAAAACCAAAACAAAAACAAAAACAAAAAAACCCACCAAAAAACAAACAAGCAAGCAAACAAAAAGAATTATTTATTCAGTTTGTCGAACTGGCTTTAGGCCCAGCTAGGATTATTGCTTCCAAATTAAAATAAGTATTATTATAATAAAGTATAATCCACTTAAAATAAACAATCGTTTGTCCTCAAACAGCACAGCTCTAAGGAAATAACTAACAGTGAAATCAGCTCACAGTATATAGCTTCCAAGTTAGGTGTGTACAATTAGGAACTTTACTAATTGCTCTGGGTTTACATCGAGCCAGCTAAGCAGAAAGGCAGAGGCAGATAACGATGTGATTATTTCAATAATAATATGCATTCGATCTATTATGGAAAACAATAATACTTCTTTAGTAAATAGTCTAATTTTCAGAGATGCTTTGAGCCCCCACAATTTCTATTGGCTCATTTTTTTCGATACCTTACTATGGATTTTGGACCCCAACTTTATATACCCAATTTGAAAACAGTGGCCAAAAGTATATTCTTCTATTTTCTTCTCTAGTTTGCTCATATACTCTCAACAGGAAGACTCACCACAAGGAGGGCTGGTTAGGGCTCTCATTAAAGACCATTCATAATGTTTTTAAATCAGCCAGAGAGACTGCTGCAAAACACACTATCCCTGCAGTACTCTTAGGCTATCCTCCAGGAGATCACATCTGGGAACCAGAGGTGATACCATCAAGAACTGCTAAATGTGATGCAAACATATCTCAAGATGTACAAAATACATGCAAAGCAGTCATTTTCAAACCATGGTCCACAGAGTGCAGCTGGACTACAAGGCTCAGTGTCCTCTTCATTGCTTCCAGCTTCTTTCACTGGTAGCCAGAGGTCTTCACTGCAAAGAAAAGCCTCATCATATGCAAAAGTAACTGGAAACAAGCAAGCAGACTTACCCCCATTAGGGGCCATGGTTAGAAAAGAAGAGGAAAGGAAGTTGGTACTGCATTTAGACATCACAGCTGTGGTCCAGCACACCAAAGCTGCTGGGAGCTGACTGGGACTTCCAGTGGAAAAGGAAGGTTGAGAGGAAGAAAGGAGCAAGAAAGCAGGGAATCATGTTCAGGGGACATGGGGTAGAGAAGGGAACAGAACAGACGGAAGAGAGAAGTGAAAAGAAGAGCAAAAGAAGGCAGGATGATTAATTTGCTCTAAAACAACAAAAGCCCTATCACAACAAAGACAATTAAAAATGCACATCCGCTTTTTTAAAATAGCCCTGTGTGTAAGCAATTACTTTATAGGGATGCTATGCACTCATAATGGAGGGGTTCCCACATCCTTTTCCCAAAGCCTTTTTCCGAGCCCTCTAGCTCAAATCCATGTTTCTTCTGTATTGGAAGAACAGTTTGTTACTGTTGTTTGTTCCTGTGCCACTGTTGTCATTTGCAAGAATAGATATAGGGTCCCACTGAGAGTTGGGGGGACTCCTCCTTTAGGCCTGTCACTTGATTTAGTCATCCAAAGACTATGGAAACCTATTAAAACAGCACCTTTAAAAGGAACTTACAAGTGCTCTGCTCCATGCAGCAATTTGGCCACAAAAGAAAAATCTGTGACACAGCAGGGAATTGAGCTCCAATTTTCCAAATCACAGGGACCAGCATTCTAACCACTGGGGCATCCTTTCTCTCAAGAGAAGTTCTTGAGAGAGTCTTAGAAAGTTCAACTGATGTCATATGATGAACTAAACCAGTAAGGGTGACTGGAATTAGGCACATAAATACCTTTGTGAATCCCACCCTAAATGTTGTGATGCTGGTTTCACTCTGATCCCACCCCTTGTTGTCAATCGGAGCATCATCGTTGAATGCTAGCCCTTTCACAAGTGCTCATCATCCATTTATCCAGAGACTCAACTAGAATTTTGAAGGCTTAGCACCAGTGAAAATCAGACTGTATGTTTGTAATCTTGGGAGTTAAGAAATGCAAGTTCTTCATTTGTACTGCTAATCACTATACATATCTGATGCTGTATATAGACTAAATAATAATAGGGTACCAAATTCTCATTCCTATATACTCAAGCTGAATAGTAACTTACTCTGAGTAGTCCCACTCAATTCACTGATCCATTGCATGGGTGTCAGTGTCAGCAAGAGAATCAGATCTGATCTACTGTTTGTAAGAATCAAAGCTGGTCATTAGTTATCACTTCCGTTTTACTGGATGATCAGTGCCTCCCCCCCCCCAATTTAGGAATTCTCGGAAATTCTGGTATGAAGAAAGTAAAGGGGTTCTCCCTGGCATATACTCAAATTTCACTAACAGATTTCCATAGGCTGTTGTTTTGTATGTTTCTGCAGTATGACTCATACTTAAAAAAATGCACATACTTCTTCTGAATGATTAATGATTGAGAATATATTATTGAACACATAAGAAAATCTTTCTCTCCTTTATAATCCATTTCATTTTCACTGACATTCAAATGAATAGGTAAGACACCTCCATTTGCAACATCACAAAATGTTTGCTAGACATCATGTAAATATCACTCTAGGAGTAAACAAGAAAAACATGCATCACCAATGTAAAATCTTTCCTTACATGGATTAAGCATTTTCAGGGGGAAAGAGGCTGGGGAATGGAACAAGCAGAGCATAGCACAGGGTGAGGGTGGGGGAGATGGCTAGCATCAAAAATTTCTGTAAGAAGTAGAATATTGTAGGATACTTCTGATTTAAACATATTTATTGTTATTTAAAAGTATCATTTCTGGTTCTCTTTTTAACTGCTCTTTGCTTAACAGCTCTGCTAGCTTTATGATGTAACTAAAGCTCCAAGCTAAATGGAGATCATTCTGCTGTGACTAACTTACATCTTAATACAGCTCTCTCATTTTTCACATCCTCAGCTAAAAATGAACAGGGAGCAGTATCAAAAGATGTTTGTGTTAATCTGGATTAGAATAGAACCGTGGCATTTTCAATGATCAAAAGTACATTTTCCAGAGGTTCTGGAAACATGTGGAAATCCTTAATTCTGCATTTACTTCAGAATCACTACAGCTTCCTCAGCTTTACACACATTATCACACACATTATTTTCTTTGTTTTGGATAACTGGAAAGCCACTATGTTACTGCTCATTACTTTGTAACAATAGGGCTAGAGAGGGAAAAACAGATTTTTAAATTTCTCGCTGTTGCACAACAGTAGAAATCCTAGATGGAGTTTAAGTTTGCTTCATCATATTCTGAATGAGCTATAAGAGTGATTTTTTTTCATCTTCAGAGTGATATCAGAATCCAGTTCAAACAATGCGAAGTAGTAAAGTCATGTGTGCCTTAAAAAAATCCCCAACCAACCAACCAACCAACCAACCAACCAACCAACCAAAAAACAAAACAAAACAAAAAACTAGACAGACTATAAAGTACATTCAAGAGCTAAAACTCTTTGATGTGTTCTGTGGAGAGAGATCACCACACAAAAACCATTTTAAGAAAAGAAAGAAATGCTGCCCTCCCCCAACACTGAAACCTGTTCCCACTTTATATACTTATATTCTCCTTTACATTTTACTTGTTTGTTCTTGGCAGGGAAGGAGGGGATGGAGTAGGTCTGTGATGGAACAAGACCCCTTCACTGATGAACAAGCCAAGGAGAGACCCTGGCTTAGTCTATACTGACGGCAGCTATTTCACCACTAACAATTTGCCCTTCCACAAGTGGATGGCGGAGACTATGAACTCGCCACACTGCTCCCAGAAGTTGGCCCTGAAAGTCCTGGGGGTCAGGGGCCATAGAGAGAGGCTGACTGCTTGTGGTTGGTTTTTCCCTAATGCAAAATGGCAGCTTAAAAAGTCACCACCAGCTACACAAGGAATTTTACATTCCTTGCGTAACTGGCAGTCAACTGCCACCGAAAAAGCCCCAAATGTAGACTAAGGCTCACTGGCTGGGGATTTAACTAAACAGCTTGATGCAATTCTGTCAATCACTTTCCTGCAGCTATATATGGAGAGCAAGTGGAGGTTTAGGAACTGATTTAGCAGTGCCTGTTGTCAGGGCCATCCCTAGGGTAGGCCGACCAGGGTGGCTGCCCAGGGCCCTGTGCTTTGGGGGACCCTGCGTGGCCACACTGCTGCCCCCCCCCCATGCTGGGGACCGGGCAAGTTGCCTAAAGGGCCACCCAGTGCAGTGCTGCCAGTCTGGCCACCCACCGTCCCCGCCACGTGCATTGCTCTGGGCTCCGTGCCAGAGCAGCGGGGAGGGGGTGGGAGGCAGCACGGAGCTGGTATCACTGCCTACCCTGTCCCAGCCATGCTGCCTCCCACCCTCTCCCCGCTTCTCCAGGACAGAGCCCAGAGCAGCACACCTGCTGGGGTGGGGTGGGGTGGGGGGGCGGACTGGCAGCACTGCACCGGGCTGCCCTTTTGGCCGCTAACCTGGTCCCCAGCATTGGGGGGGCAGCGCAGGGGTCTGCCCCTCCCCTGGGCCAGCCAGCCCCGCCCCCAATCTCAAGGAGGTGGGGGGCCGCAGAGGACGATTTGCCTGGCCCCGCACCCACCCTAGGGATGGCCTTGCCTGTTGTTACCTTAAGTATCCAGTTACCCCTAAATACAGCAGGTGTAAAACCGTAGTCAACTGAGCTGGTAAAATTTTACTGCTCCTTTTCACCCAGAGTGCTAGGCACTGGAGAATCAGAGCCATGGAGGAGCAACCAGGAGCAGAAATAAACTCTAAAAACTGGATTTGCATTATACTCAACAACCCCATCCAGCCTCTCAAATATCCTGGAGAAACTGAGACTGGAGCACATTCTTACCTCAGAGAAATGCTTCCTTTATTCTGGGCCTGTTAGGATTCAAGGGAAGCTAACCACTCTAGAAACAGCAGTTAGAAAAGACCTGCACCTGCACAACACCTTGCCCAGGGCCTCACACAGCACAACAGAGTGGAGGAAATGTAGTCCTGAAGTCTCCCATTGTAAGGAATGGGCGCTGGAAATACAAAGTCAACTGCTGTGTTTCTTCATTTTACTTTTCTTCTGCTTCAGTCTCTCTATGGCTGTGCCTACACTAGGAAAGTTAGTTTGAATTAACAAAGTCAAACTAGTAAATTCAGCCTTAGTTCAAACTAAACCCAACCTTAGTAAATTGAATTAACAAAATGCAATTCAATTTAAGCATTAAGTTGCATTAGTGTACTTTGTTAATCTGACTAACTTCCCTAATTTGAATGTATTTAGTTCAAGTTAAGGCTTAATCCTGGTCTACACTGCCCTAAATTCAAACTAAGAATTGAACTAAGCACTTACTTCAAACTAAAAGCAGGTGTTACTAATTTGAAATAAGCTTTCATTAGTTTGAATTAAGGAATTCCTTAATTTGAACTAGTGAAAGTCTATGGTGGATGTGGACTAAATTTGTTCGAATTAAGGCAGGGATCTCAAACATGCAGGCCATGGGCCGTATGCAGCCCGTAAACTATTTCCTGAGGCCCACAATGACACTATCATTACTGATATTTGCAATATTGTTGTATGAAAAGGTTTCAGTGGCGCAGCCCTCAGGCTAACATATTGGTCCTCATGTGGCCCTCTGTGAATCCTCATGCAGCCCTTGTGGAGATTTGAGTTTGAGACCCCTGAATTTAGGCTCCTTAATTTGAACTAAACTTGCCAGTGTAGATGCACCCTATGGGTGGATAGTGTTGCTTTTGGCTAGGAAGCAAAAAGGAAAGATGATTTTAATGATTAAAAAAAAAACTTACTCCAAATATAAAACATGTGGGAAGCAACATGAAAAGATAGAGGGGAAGATCTAATGTGGGTGCATCCTATATCTCATAATACTGGTGTCCCAATCCTGGGCAAAACAGTTCAAGTTCAATGATTTTGCAAACCAGGCGTGGCCAAACTGCGGTTCATGAGCCGCATGTGGCTCTTCAAAGAAAAAGTGCGTCTCACGGGCAGGGAGCTGCTTCAGGCTGGGGGAGTTAAAATCTCTGGCCTGTCAGGCAGCTCAGCAGCCAGTAGCTCAGAGGAGAGGTGGGGAGGAGGAGCGAGCCGGCAGCAGAGACCTCAGAGGATGGGTGAGGGTTGGGGAGGAGGGAGCAGGGAGCCAGCAGCGGACAGCTGGGGGTGGAAGGCAGGGGCTCTGAGCAGCAGTCAGTAGCTATGGGGAGGGTGAGGGAGCAGGGAGCCAGCAGCTGCGGGAAGTGATGGGGGTCTGAGGTCTAAGGACAGAAAGGAGCTTCTGGGAATGGAGACAATGAAGGAAGTGACTGAGAGGATCAGGGAGGAGACAAGCTGTAAAGGACTTAAAGACTAACAAATTATGGTTAATTATTTTCTGTTTCATAGATTTCAGTGTGGGTTTTATTTTGCTTGGCTTCATTTATTTTTGTGTGCTTTGTATTTTTTTATTTTCTTTTGGTCTGGTTGGTTTGGGTGGGTTTGTTTTATTTGTTTGTTTTGTATTTCCTTATACTACATGCGATGACAGTCTCAGGCCTGTCCGCAGCACTTTACAAACTTAGGGGCACCTCATGTACTCCCTTTACAAGTATGGAAGTCAGGAAAACAGGTTACAAAGTCTTCTGTTGTAGCAGAGGGAGAAGGAATAAGCCAATGAAGAATCCTATTTCTTCTTGCCAACTCTACAGAAACCTTTAGATCGAGTTCTGGACAGTTAAGCAAGGAGTTTTGTGAAACCTTTAAAGACTAACACATTTATTTATCACATTTCTCCCATGAAAGATCATGCAATAAATAAATGTGTTAGTCTTTACTAGTGCTGTTTTCTTTTCATTTGAAAAAGAACCCCAGAACTGATGACTCAAAACTTCAAGAAAGTTCAGATTCAGTTATGAACTCTCCTACTGGGCTTGTCTCTTCATATTTTCTAAGATGTTTTTTAGCAAAGCACACATATAGACATGTTTATTTTGCATTCTGAACTTGACCCTAAGGTTAATTCTGACTGCCCCACACATCTAACATTCAGGAAAAGTACAGAAAACTCCACCGAAAATACCACATTAAAAAAATGCGCACACACAGAGATAGCTTCATAATAAGGAAAAATCGATAGAATGCTAATGGGAAATGAGAAGCCTTCCCCTGAGGAAGGTAGAGTAAGCTTTAAGGTGAGCCAGGTGATCTGCGCAGGGTGAGGGGGCAGATATGCTGGCTGCACTTTAAAAGGGTTTTGACTGTGAGCTGCTAGTAATTTCCCAAGTGTGGAAATATTACACTGCTAGTACTAACAGAAATTATATTCCACTTTGATGAACTAATTCTTGAATTGTATAGCAGAATGGCAGAACAAACACAAAAGACTGAAACTGGCAGCAGCCAAGCAGCTTGCTCATGAGGCTTCTGGCCTCCTATCTTTTGGGCACATTCTATACATTTTGAAAGGCCAGCAAACAGATTCCATTTTGAGACTTTCTGTACTGCAAATCCTAATTCCTCATGAATGGTCATGGCTGAATATGAAGCTCTGCTTAAGATTCATCCTATATAATATAAACAAATGCTCCATATACTTTAAAGCATAAAAGCAGCAGCATGGCATACAATTGATCTACTCCAAATACTATTCAAGTTCTTATGGTAGGCAGGATTTTATAAACCTGTTATTATGCTTTCTCCCCTCTTCATTGGATTTGTTTCAGTGCTTTGTTACTCCACACATTTATACTGAAATGCTATCAAGATGAGCTAATTGATTCTGCACACTAATCAGAGGAATTGGGAAACCAAAGGGGAATTGTAATTGTGTGTGCACACCTTTACAGTAGTGTGCATGTCCTACACCTATTCTCCTATACAAGGGTTCTCCTGCCAACAAACTGCAGTTTGTTGTGTCTATAGAAAGGTTATTTGTCAACTTTGAAGGCCCCTTGCACCAGCCAGCAGGAATACCACTGATATCATTTCAAAACAATAATTGATTTCTATTGACAATTAGACTTTAATGGGCTCTGTTCATACAACCAGCAAGTTATGACGTTTTAAAAGATAGTCTCAAACCCTCAAACAGGATTTCCAGCCAGGGTGTTAAATGAGCTAGTAAAATTGGCTCCCTTGTTCAAAAATAAATATAACAATGTTCAGTGTGAAAGTATCCTTAAGTAACAGCAGTAGCTGTTGACCAAACAAACCTGTCTGTACTAGAATTTGTGCCAGCTTGAGTTACACAAAAGCCAATCAGTTTAGTACTGAGGTCAGTTTTAAACCTTCTTTTAAAAAGGACTCTTCACTTTAATCTTCATGCAACATTTTTGGGCTTTTTTCATTTTTGTACAAGGAGGAATTCAAAACCAGTTACTTCTCTCCTTGGCTAGGATAGCAAGCTTTTGCAATCCAAACTACTGAACGTATTTATTTTTAGAAAATAAAAATATTTTTTGAACTGTCCTCACAACAAGTTACATGTCAATAGGAGCAATAAGTGACAATTCCTAGCTCTTATGTAGCACTTGTCCAGGGCCAGCTTGACCCATAAGCAAATGAGGCCCTGGCTCAGGGAGGCTTACTTACGGGAGGCTGCAGCGCCACCAGGGGTGGGGTGGGCTGGCCCAAAAGCCGGACCCTGTGCTCCTGCCCCTCCTTGAACCAGTCACTCTGCCCCCGGAGGCGGAGCAGGTCAGCCTATAGGGCAGTCTCCTCTCTCTTGCCCCGCCTCTGGGCCTGCCCTCCCCAGTAGAGGGAGGAGCAGTCAGCCCACAGGTAGGGCAAAAGAGCAGAGCCTGGCCTCTGGGCTGGCTCACTCCACCCTGAACTGGCTGTTCCTTACCTTGGAGACAGGGTAAGCTGGCTTGGAGTGGAGGCCAGGTTCTGCCCCCTATGCAATGGGGGGACATAAAATTGAAAGCTGGCTTGGGGTGCCAAAGCCCTTTGAGCCAGCCCTGCACTTGTCATCAGTAGATCTCATAGCACTTTACACAGGGGATCAGTATAACTATTCCAATTCTACTGATGGGGAAACTGAGGCACAGTGTAGCTGTAGCTTGCTTGAGGTCATCCAACAGACCAGTGGTGGTGTCAGGAATAGAATGTAGGTCCTTGGATCCCATTCCAGTGTTTATTCACTAATGTATTTGCAAAACTTTTTCCTTTCTGTCTGAACTATTCTTCCTTAAAGGTCTTATTTTAATAGTTTAAAATACTGTTTTTTCTTTTTCTCTTTTCTTTCTGCTTACTTATCTGTGTAGTAGTTGTTGGCATTTGCTGACTTTTTAATATCTTTTACTGTCTATGAGTCTTGTCATCATCAGAGTGCCTTACAAACATCACTCAATTAGCCCTAAAACCCCACTGTGAAATAAGGCTTGTTCAGAATTTAGACAGACAGATTTATACCACACCTCTTTTGTGCTTCAGCTTTCTTCATTAGGGTTTTCAATAGTGAGATACTACTTTAGCCTTATGACCAAGTGTTGTAGCCTGTAAATGGTTATCAGATCTGAATG
This sequence comes from Podocnemis expansa, assembly GCA_007922195.1. NCBI lineage: Eukaryota > Metazoa > Chordata > Testudines > Podocnemididae > Podocnemis > Podocnemis expansa. The sequence continues at coordinate 1,695,021 of ML681995.1, read as the reverse complement.
ATGATATGACTTATGTGAGTAGCATATACATAAAAGGGGAAGCAGTGTCAAAGGAAAATAGGAAGTGTATATTCTTTCCTTTCTGGCTTGCTACAGCAGGGAGAGCTTATGGAGGTATTGCTGTCTGTTTTTCTTTAAATTGGCTTTCATTTTGTGGAGAACAAAATGAGTCCTGCATAATACAGTGACACTGGCAGACCAGGTGCCCGCTCACGCCAAAGGCTTAGGGCCTCACTGAACACTGAAAAATGAATGGCTGAAAACCAGTCTGGCTCATCCTTAGGTTACTATAGTTCAAACAGTTGTTAGTGTTATAATAACGTGCTTAGAGGGGTGTCAAACTCACAGCAGGCAAGGCAGATCAGGATCAAATTTTTTTTGGTTATGATCAGAAAATAGACTGCAAAATGACCCTTTCTTGCTCTGAACAGAGGGGGGGAAAGGGTTGGGGAACCCAGAGGCCACATCGCCCATGACCAGGGGTTAAAGTAAGCCAGAATGTGCCAGAACAGTGTTCTAGGGACCACTATTTTTAGGTGGTCAGCATTCTGGGCCCTCTAAACATAGAAAATGGAGCCAGAAGCTGTGTTTAGGGGCCCAACATTTAAAAATAGTGGGCACTGGAATGCAGCATTTTGGTTCCATTTTCTGTTTTTAGGGGCTTGCTCAATGCTGAGCCCCTAAGAATAGTAGGCCCCAGAATGCCATTCCAGCATGTTCCAGCAGGGCAAGAAGCTGCATCAGGCTGGGAGATTTTAAATCTCCCACCCTGAGCCTGCTCTGACTGAGCATCCTGACAGTTTCTGAGGATGCTCAGTCACAGCGGGCTCCAGGTGGGAGCCTCAACCCGGGCTGGGGCTGCTGCATATGGTGGCCAGGTAATGGAGCTCTGAGTGGGATGTTTTGGGGATAGGCAAGCCAGCCCAGTGGGAAAAGGGCCTGGGGGCGAGGGTCGGCCCAGTGCAGCAGGGGAAGATGGTGTGGTACAGTGGGGTGTTGGGGAAGAGTTAGGGGACCAGCAGTGTGATGGGGACTGGGGGCAGTAGCTGAGGTGGGGACAGATGTTTGGGGGGCAGTAGCTGGGGTGGGTGAAGGGGACCCAGACATGTGGAAAGGGGGCCCAGAAATTTAGGAGGGTTCTGGGGCCTGCCAAATTATACTTTATCCCCTGCGCGCAACAGGTGTCCTGCCTTGCAATGTGTTCCCCCCACACTGAATGAGTTTGACACCCCTTGTTAGACTACAGAATACTTGTAGGACACTGCATGTATTTATCCTTCTTATAACATCTGTATCCTATGGTATACAGGTATATTGAGTGTTTGCCTTGTAAGTCTCTATCATTGTATAACTCACCAAAGAGGAAAAGCATTAACTAAGGCAAAATGCTTGTCCTGTGCACAAGACAGCCCACTGAAGGCAAATGTGGCATTATGTAGCATCAAAAGACGACAATCTTATTGATTGCATTCCTCGCTCCCTCAGGAAGGGGAGGCGAGCACATGAACTCATCCCATCAGCTTGGATTCTGGGGTGCAGGTGATAAAAATCCCTGATGACGAAACTAGAACTTTGTGCTGTGTGGACTCTGAGGGGCAACGAGTCCTGTACAAAAGTCAAACAATCCCCCACTGCTTGGCATGGATCAACCCAATAGCACAAACAGAGCTGCTTATTCTAGAAGTTATATTACCTTCTAAAGTTTAGGACTATGCCTCATTTGTGGGTATACATTTCCAGTTTCAGCCTGTAAATAACTCTCAGTTTTTCCTTAGTTAATAAACCTTTAGTTAGTTTGTTACAGGACTGACTGTTAAGCTTTGCCTTTGGTTTGAGAGCTGAATACAGCTGACCTGGGGTAGATGGCTGGTTCTTTGGGAATGTGCTTTTTGGTGTGAAGTGACTATCTGTCAGATAGCCCTGCTTTCCTGACTAGCAAAAAAGACTGGATTGCCTAAGGGGACTGTCTATGACACCATGGTAAGATTGTTCTAGTGCATTAGGAGTTCATTCTTCATACCAGATTGGTGAAATCTAATTATAAAATACACAGCCAGTTTGGGGTTTCTGCTCTGCTGTTTGACAGTGTGCCCTTAGGCACTCCAGACAGCATGAGAAACAAACTTATGCCCATGAAAGCTCACGTGTTAAATCATGGCCAGATTAACTGGTCCTGGGTCCCTGGCGGGGGGGCAAGGCTGGGCCCAGAAAGTGGTCTCGCTCCGGCCAGTGGGCCACAAGCCCTGGAGAGCTGCACTGCAGTGCCAGCCACCAAGCCGGAGCAGAGTAGGCCATGGCCAGCCCCCAACCCCAGGTGGAGTGAGCCCCGTTCTGCCCCACCCCTGGGAGTGGACTAGCCAGCCCGGGGCCCGACGGGAGCACAGAGCCAGCCTGGCGTCTGCTTCCAGGCCCCCACCCTGCCCCTCCACACAGCACCAGCAGGGCAAGTGTGCTCAAAGCACTGAGCAGGGCAGGGGGTGCCAAATTTTCAGAGAGGTTTTAGTGGCTGGAGCCCAGGGTCCTCCCTTTGGCTAGGGCCCAAGGCTTAAGTGCCTCTTTGATAATCCAGGCCTGGTTAAATCACTTCGTTAGTCTTTAAAAGTGCCACAAGACTCCTTGTTTGTTTTGCTGAAAAAGACTGTCCTTGGAGCTTTATTCCCCTTTCCTGGCTGTTGAAACTGGTTTACAAAGTGTGAATTTCTGTAAAGATTATAGGCATGTCTACACTTGCAGCTGGTGGTGTAAATTTAAGGTTGAGGAGTTATACCCATGCTACTTCAGATTGAGCCAATGAGAGGCAAATAATGTGGAGCCAGTATGGGGGCAGAACTTGGGGGGGGGTGTCACAGAGGAGCTAGCACCGTGCAGTGAAAACAGCATGGGGCAGATAACTCAGACGAACCCAAGAGGGCACAAGCAGGACCCAGAACATCTGCTGTGGAGCCTGGAATCAGGCTGTAAAGCAAGGATCAGAACCAGAAGGGGTGGAGTGGCCACTTCAACACTTTGGAGTTGTCCTAATAGGAGGAACTAAGATGCAGACAGGTTAAAAGGGGCCTGGGGACAGATACGCTAGGACTTTACTTCCCAGCCTAGAGCAAGCTCCCTCACCCCTCCCAAACTAGTCTCAGTATCTCCCCTCAAAAACCCTCCATCCCGCTTTCTCTAAGAACTTCTGTCCATCCCCACAGTAGCCATGGCAGTGCAAGGGATGGGAGGGATTACCTCTTGGCTCCTGCACAGCCCTCTTTTTAGCACACCAGTTATCATGCATGCTAGAGTCCCAGAAATACATAAATACCTAACTGTCCTTTAATTGCCTAAATCTCAGAATTACAATCCACTTGCACTCACATAAAACCCCATACAGCTACCCCTGAATCCTATAGGTGCCCTAAAACACTTAGGCTATGTCTACACCTAAAATCTTAGATCAGACTTGGCTAGTCTGAACTAAGTTGTTCGAAACTTAGTTTAAACAAAGTGGGTTTTTTTAGTTTGAACTAGCCATACTTTTTCTAGTTTGAACTAAAAAAGTGTGGTTAGTTTGACCTAACTGCCATTTTGAACTTATTGAGTTCAAACTAACATGTCTATATTATGCTAGTTCAAACTAAATATGCAAATTAGTTCAAACTAAGCAGTTAGTTCAAACTAACCAGCCAAACTAACTAGTTCGAACTAAGTTTTGCTTAAAAATTTCTAAGTTCAAACTAGGCAAAGCCTAGGGTAGACAGGGTTCAAATTAGTCCAGATCAAGGCTCCTTAATTCAAACTAATTTGCTAGTGTAGACATAGCCTTGGTGCCTAAATTCTGCAGTAAAAATTCCCTAGGTGCCTGTGTGCATATGCTCTGCAATCCCATGCCAGGCAGCTGGATGCCCAAATCCTGGAACAATGCACAAACCAGGAGAAGATAGGCATTGTTCTACCCCCATCACATGGAGGTCCCAATCCAGTAAGTGTGCTCAGACCTTGCCTACCAGATCAGACCTCTATGGGTATGCTTCTACAAATAGCCTAGGGAGGGTGAGAGGCAAAAGAAGACCCTCCCTTATAATAGCCAACCCAGTATTTAGGGCACTCACCCTGGGCTATGAGAGAGCCTGGTTGAAGTCCTCTGCAGCAGAGGAGGAGGGGGTATTTGAACTAGAGTCTGTCACCACTAGGCTATGCTGACATGGCTTTACCTCAGTCTTTCCAGATGAAGCTGTGGCTAATACATTAAAGAAGTCATTGGAGAAGCGGGAATGAATCCTGGGTCTCTTCTGTAAGCATTCAAACCAGCCAACCGCAGAGATGTTCACTGGTTGACTGGCTCTCTTCCTCTGGTCCAGTGAGGTTTCTATTATGTATCCATAATGCAACAGCTTCAACAGGAGAGACTGAGGGAGGCCAATGTCAGATGAATTGTATCCCTGGCTTTGCTAACTACAAGTTTCCCTTTTTAACAGTTGTTCCTTTGATTAATTTTCTAAACTCATTAAACAGTCTTGATTTCCTTATTGCTTAAAATTGTAGCCTGAAATCCATTGTCTGTTCTTCTCTGAGTGCATCAGGGATTAGCATGCATAACTTCTACTAGCATTAACAGTGGCTGCCTGTGTAAATCCCCTGTGTACCAGTGAAAGAAATGACCCTATAGTGTCGGCTTGTTGAACAGATGAGGGGATTGTGCCTGAATTGTTCCCACTCAGCATGAGTGATACTCTTTCTTTTTGTCATTGTTGTTTTTTCAGTCTGGGCTAATCAATGAGAATGAGAACAGAACATTGACTTCTGACAGACACAGAATAGCCAGATCTATGGCTCTCTGACAGCTTTCTATACTGTGTTTTCTAATGGTTCTCAGGACGGATTGGGTAAGCGGAGTTTATTCTTTCAGCAAACATTATGCTTCTTGTTTGTACATGATCTAGTTAGCTAGTGCTGTTTTTCCAAAGAGTCCTGGTAGACCCCAAATCTGAACTACAGGTTTGGTTTGATTTAAAATCTGATTGCAAAGGCTGTGTGGTTCTCAACAAGTATTAGGTTTTTCATAAACAATTGACTATCTGTTTTTATATATAGCAGTCCAGTCACAGCACCCTTGTTCTACGTGCCATGCGAACACCAAAAAAACAGCATATTGATACATGATTAATTGCCACTCAAAAACAACACTCAGGTAACAATCCACTGTGAACAATGAGAAAATATATTTGGACGCAATCCTGCAAATACTTTGTCAAGTGCTTAGTCTTCTGTATGTAAGTAAAGCATGAATAAATTACTCACATGCAGAAAGTCAAACAGAAGCTTATGTGTCTGCAAGATTGGGTCCTTTGCTTCTGTTGGATTATAAGAAATAGAAAGGAGGATGTGATTCAGGCAGATCAGTTGCTAACTCAGGCCAAAGCTTGTAGACCTCACTGAACACTGACAAATGCATGGCTAAAAACCAGTATAGCTCTCCTGTGCCTTAGTATTGTTAAAATAGATATTAGTGTTTTAAGAATATGTTTTGACTTTATACAATGCTTATAGGAGGTTCTCTGTATTAATCTTCCTTCTAATATGTTTATCCCATGTAAAAATGTAATATTTAAAATGTTTGCTTATAGTCAGGAGAGATGCATTATCAAGTGTGAAATACTAGTTTACCACTAGAGGTGTTGTCTTCTATCCAACACAAGAAGACCTGCAGACAGCAGATGAACTATTGCGGAACATGAGTGGACTAGAGACTTATTGATTACTTTCCCCTTACACCGATGAAGTAGAGATGTGCACAGACCCTTGGGCTTGAGCTCTGGAGGAAGAGGATAAAAATTCCTGTTAAGAAAACTTTTTCTTACTCTGCTGCTTGGAGTTTGAGAGAGCAATATTTCTAAGCATTAGCAAGGGATCCTCAAGCTGCTTAATCTGAGTTAGCCCTAAACAGGGCCATCCCTGGCGGGGTGCAGTGGGCTGTCCCAGGTGCCAGGCTCCGTGTTCTTGCCCCTCCCCTGGGCTGGCCACTCCACCTCTTGGTCCAGGGCAAGCAAGCCCAGAGGCTGGGCTCCACTTCCCTGCCCTGCCCCTGGACCGGCTGTTCCAATTTGGGGGCAGGTCAGGATAACCTCTAAGCTTGGCCCCATGCTCCCACCCCTCACCTGTTTGCCACCAAAGGCAGCAGGGCTGGGGCAAGGAGTAGCATGGCAGTGGGGGGCTCATGAAACCACAGGGCCCATAATGGTCACCCTGCTCATCTCCCCCTCCAAGCATGGGCCTGGCCCTAAAGGAGATAGAGAACTCACATATTTCAGCATGTCTATTACCTTTTAAACCTAAGACTGCAGTCTATTTGTGTGTATCTTTATTGGCTTTAACCATGTAAAGAACTTTCTTGTTTCTTTTTCTTACATTAATAAACCTTTAGTTAGTTTATTACACAGTTGGTTACAAGAGTTGTCTTTGGTGAGAGTGCTAACAGTTCACCTGGGTAAGTGACTAGTCCTTTGGGGTTGGGAGTAACCTGAATATTTTTGTGAGGATCTATGGCAAAGGCACTTTGCCTAGGCGGCAGACAGTCCCGTTGGCCCTCTTAAGACTCTTGGTGCTTTAGGAATTCACACTTTTTACCTGGTTGGTGAAATCTAATTATAGAATGCACAACCACTTTGGGATTTCTACCCCGCTTTTTGACCAACTTCCCTGAGGTTGGCATGCATACTTGTTCAGAGAACTAAGCACATGCCTAAGTGTTGGCAAGATCAGGGCATCAGTTTCCACCAGATTATATGAAATAGAAAGGAGGGTTTGTTTTAAACTATTTAATTTGGAAAATAGCCTTGGTCATAGAGGATTAATATTTCAATGTAAGACATGTGATCTCTCAGATTTACAAAGACACAGCTACTTCTAACAAACAAAAACCAAAAAACAAACAAGCAAATAAAAAAATATGCCACTTGAGAGAAACAACCCAATTTCTTTAAAGGACAAATAAACCATTGCATATTTTGTCATTTTTGCCATTGTCACATTTCCTCCCCCTTTAATTCATCCCACAAAACCCTACAACAGCTGCTGTAGGTGCAAGCTGAGGGGACAGGCAGAGTCTAAAACAATCTACCATTTAACTCCTACCCCTTAGTTATGAATCAGTAAGCAAGTACTGCATGGTGCTCTAAAAGCCTTAAACATTTTCCTTCATTGTTGCATTTCTCCTTTAGTAGCAATTGCTCCCAGGACCAAGGACACTGAGTTCCAGAAAACAATCTCACCAAGAGACTGAAAATCCCCAGCTGGGACTTGAACTTGTGGCACCAAAGGACAGGGGGAAAAATTCACTGAAGCAGTACTAGCATCTTGCATCACTAAAATAGGAGCTGCAGCTCTTCTGTAATTAACTCAGTGTTGGCTGATTTCTTGTTTGCCTTTCAACAGAAGGGGCTCTTACTAGCTTGAAAAATGAAAGGCCTTCTCATTTACACATGAAAAACTATCCTCCTCTGTAACTCAACAAGACAGACTGTGGCGCTGTATATATACAGTGCATTTAGGGGCTTACATCTTTGCACACATGCTGTGCTCCTACAGGCCCCCACTAGTTTGAATCCTATAGAGCAGCAGACTTCTCAGTCACATCTGATTTTGTTTTTTTTATCGTCTGAAATAGTGCATTTAACTGAGCTTCCAATCTGAAAGCTGCCAACTGATCAGCTCCTGAGCTGAGATTTGGAAGTTGTAGCTTGGTTTAAGCACCGCAGGGGCCAGAGCTAGCCTTCATCAATGAAAAATGTAAGATCAAGGTGTTGTTTCTATGACACTGCTTTTAAGAGACAAAGCATTTTGTGAATTACTATATAAAGAGATTTATGTTGTTGATGGGCTTTTCATAATGGGCTTCTTGTATAGCCTAGCTGATAAAAGGACAGTAACTATTTCCCAGTTAATAGAGTTATTAACTAAAGCCAAATTGGTTCAGTAATCTGAAAGCAGTGGGGAGTAGCTCTGAAATGCTTTGCTCGCCCACATGGAGGAGCATCAGGAGATTCACCTGCATAGCCTAAAGAAAACCATGAGACATCAGTAATACTCTCCATGCAGAGCCAGATTCTCAGCTGGTACAACTGGCATAGCTTCAGTAACTTCAGTGGTCCTACTGGTTTGCACCATCTAACAGCCTGTCCTGAAATAGATTTAATATTCTCTCCCCTCTGAGAATAGCTGCAGAGCACATGCTCCCTTCTTTGCAAAAATCCCCCCAAACATCCTTCTAGACACTGACCGGAACCCCAAACAATGCGTGTTCATTTCCTTTCCCCTAGATAAAATGTAACAAAGTATTTTCAATGTTTTTACTCCTGTTTTAAACCTTTTTTTTTTGTCATGAGAGGAGGAGAGGAGCAGAAGGCAAGGGTGAATAGGAGCTGTCATCATTCAAATTTTAAACACTAAATAGATTGAAGAGTAAAAACAATAACTGAACCAGGTCTAGAAACAAGTTCCAATGCAATGTCTTGATTTTACATTTCATGCGCAGGTCTATGTTGTGCACTAATCCTTACAAGGGTGCACAATATGAGATAAAGGAGTAAGGCATCCACCCCACTTGTGCAGTCACAATAAGAGCAATGGGAATAGCAGCCCTTGCACTTGGAGCACAGTTTCCAGAGGGAACAGGAGAGGGAAGCAGTATGCAAAGCTGAGGCTGGATTCCTTTTTGTGCTGGCAAGTTCTGTTGGCCAGCTACACAAGAAGAAAATGTAGTTTGTGTCTCCTCAGTGCAGCAGGAATTTCTGGCTGGAGTGAGGAATGCCTGTAATGCTTTTCCTCAAGCTGTGCAGCTCCACCATCCCTTGCTGCAAGCCAACTGGTATTAGAACCATCTAGCTCAGTACAGTTATATACCCAGTAATTTCTATCAAACTGTACAGTTCTTACGTGGCTCTCTGAGCAATGTAAAACAACAGGAGTATTTTTAAAATGAGGCAGCATAAGGAGATTTTTTCAGAGGATTGTAACTGAGCAGGATTTTTCAGGAAACATGCTCTTAGCTTGAGGACTACTTTAACCAGGGATATTTGATACAGTACTAAATATGCATGGCTCTGAGAAAAGGAGCTTCTTTGTGTAGTAGGTAATCTCAAGTGCTGACTGAGAGTTTGTCATCAGCAATGCAGTACAGTTTACATTTGTTCTGAACATTACAGTCCCATGTTTGATTCCTTTGCAGGTTGTTCACTAAATCCTCTATCTATTTGTTCAGATTTAGATACTTATGACTCTGACACTTCACGCTTTGATACCAGAGCTTGGAGCTGTGTAATGGTAAAGTTGAGAAGTTCTGCTTGAAATACTTTTTCAGTAGCTCTTCCCCCTTCTTTTCTTTTACTGCAAAAAGGAGGGGAAAGAACATTAAATTTGTTCTTTCCCCCTCTTTCCACCCTCATTTTATTTTACATAAACACAGTAAAAAGAAAAAGGCACCCAGCAAAAAGGATGCTTTAGTGCAAAGAGCCCTTAAAATGTTCACTTCTAATATATGTATGTATGTATATAAGGAAATTACAGCACTAGCAGAAAGGGTCAAGTGAGGAAAGCTAGGAGAGGACTTGGGAAGAGCCAGCGTAGCGCAAGGTAAAGAGGGGGAATGAGTAGGAGCAGTTAGAGGGATAAGTCTAGAAAGGCAGGCAGGAAAGGTAGGTAGGCAGGAGACTTGTGTGACTGAAGTGTTGTAATGCACCTGGAAAACATTTTAGATCGTTTCTTCCTGATGTGTTGCCAATACTTGTTCTAGTCTTTCTGTTCTGGCTGCAAGTTGAGAAATACCAGAAATCTGGAGCCTGATTCAAAACCCATAGAAGTCAATGATGATCATTCTGATCAGATTCTGAGAATGATTCCTCCTATTAGATTCTTAGCTCAGCTCTGAAGACCAAAAGAGTGATCATTTCAATAAAGTTAGCAAAAGCAACTGACACTTGCCTGTTTCAAAACCTTTCAAGGCTTGCCCATCGCTTGTCTGGGTAACTCAGGAGGCGTGAGCTTTTCACCTGTGGGTTCCCCTGTTAAAATACAGTGATAAAAAGCTTGTACCATCTGATTGTAGCATGGTAAACTGTGAAATGAGTTGGTGGATAGGTGACTACATTGCAGAAGAATAAAAATGTCACCATAAGTAGCTCCCTTGTTATGTAAGAAGAAAGGACACCAGTTGAATGGACGTAGAGATTGATTTGTCTGATTGCTCCATGAGGTCCCTCCAGATCACTTAGAAGACATGTTGGAGGAGAGCATGGGAAAGTTTGTGCTACTTGTGTCACACAGAACCTGAAGACTGTTGTCTGCCTCCAGAGTGTAAGTCTCTCAACTCTCTCAAGCACCAAATTCTGTCAAAGCCATTTTGAAAATCTAAAATACTAGAAACCAGAACTCAAACTCAGGCCAAAACCACTCCAAGGTATAATAAGGTGAATTCAGCTTTGACTCATAACCATCCATGCTTTTAATTATTTTTCACTTTCACCAATACTGGAAGTGCCAATATTCTACAATGCCTTTTGGGGGGAGAGGGGGTGTGAGGTTGGTTGTTTGGTTTTGTGTGGGTCTTTTGTCTTAAATGGCAATAGATCTGTCCTACATGAAAGTAGAAAACACAGGTTATTTCACGAGTTCTGCAGTCTGGTTTCCAGATCCAAGATATCCTTTAGACATGCTTGGATATAAACTTTGGAAATGCCTCAGTATTTGGGCATTATTATCCAAATGGAACTTCATCTAATGAGCATTGGTGAGCCCATGTCTGGAGTACTGTGTCCAGTTTTGGGCACCTCGGCAGGATGTGGACAAATTGGAGAGGTCCAGTGGGGACAATGAAAATGATTAGGGACTGGGTCACATGACTGATGAGGAGAAGCTGAGGGAGCTAGGCTTTTTTAGTCTGCAGAAGAGAACAGTGAGGGGGGATTGATTTGATAGCAGCTTTCAAGTATGTAAATAGATGTTCCAGAGAGGGTGGCACTAGGCTGTTCTGAGGGTGCCAAATGACAGAAAAAGGAAAACTGGTCTCAAGTTGCAGTGGGGGAAATTCGAGTTTGATATTCAAACAGTCTTTTCTCTAGGATGATGGTGAAGCATGGGAAGTTGGTGAAATCTTCATCCTTAGAGCTCCATCTTTTAAGGCCTACTTTTATAAAGCCCTGGCAAGGATGATTTATTTTAACTGCTGTTTGTCCTGCTTTGAGAAGAGAGTGGACTAAATGACGTCCTGAGGTCCCTTCCAAACCTAGTATTGTATGCGTAACCCTTCTGCCAGGGCAGGCTGGCAGAACAAGGGCTGGGTTCTATACCTCGGGGTTTCCCAGCAACATAACACCACCAACTGGCTTGAGCTCCCACCCAGATTGCTGGGAAATCCTGCACTGTCCCCTGGGCACCCCAAAGGGGTAAGGCTTCCCCACTTGCAAGCACAAGTTTGAGTGTAGTAAACAGAACTTCTAATAGTAGTAAAACAGTGTAAAAAGGCCAAATAACAGAAATCAACGCTGATCTAGCAAATCAGTATAGAGCAAACTTCCCAACAACCCACACCGCATAACAGAACATACAAGACTTAATGGCAAAACCAGCACTGATCTGGGGAATCAGTGCTAATCAGGCTTCCAACATGATCCTACGTATCATAACAGCAAAGGTAAACTCACTAGCAAAATTGCACCAATCTGGAGAATCAGTGCTAACTAGGCTCCCAAACAACCCTAGGGTACCTAGGGAGTGTTTTTCATGCCAGCTGTCTGCCAACACCACCTACTGGTCACCCACGCCGCCCAGCTCACTGCTGGCCACTCTTACCATCTGCTGGCCCCACCTGCTGTCTGCCAGCTCTGCCCACTAGTCACTCGCACTGCCCAGCTCACCGCTGGCCACTCTCACCATCCACTGGCTCCACCCACTAGCTGCCAGCTCCACCCACTGGTCACTCACACCACCCAGCTTGCTGTTGGCCACGCTCACCATCTGCTGGCTCCACCCACTGGTCACTCAAACCACCCAGCTTGCTGCTGGCTGCTTTCATTGTCCACCAGCTCATCACTGCTCCTCTTCAGCTCAGAAGGAGAGGAGGTTCCCTCCCTCTAGTGATTTCAGCTCTTAAACCTTAAGTAGCTACAAATAGCTATTTTCCTAACAAAGAACATGGCTCCAAGAAACCCAGCCAGATCTATAATTCAACAGTGAGGGATAGGAAAGATGGAATACCTCAAACATTGTACTCCCCAAAAAAAGAAGAGCTGTACAAAACCCCACCTCTCTCTTAAACTTTTCAGGCCGAAATAGCCAGTGGCCTCTCGTACAGGTCCCTTTTTAACTAAGGGTAGCTTTTACCCCTTAACTAACCCAAATATATTTGGAACAAGCAGAGAACAGCAATTCACAAAAGGACAGTATTTCATATTTCCCCTTAGTAAAATTACAGATATTGATAGATTTGTGAGCGGACTAACCCCAAATACCACTACCCACTATGGCCTGCATCCAGTATGCTAATCAGCTAATTGTGCTCTTTGTATCCATGCTCATATGGGACCCATGCAGATTAGTTGCCCCTCTCCTTCAGAAGCTGTTAAATACAGCTTCTATGCCTGCCTTACATATGAGGCAATTAATTTTCAGAACTTTGGCTAGCAAGTCAATTCTTCTGATACTAAATGGGTTATTTGCTTCTGTAGCAAACTTCTCTCTTACACTCATCCATGTACCCTTTGGCTCAATGTGGAAGTTTAGCTTTAAGTATTTAATTGGTCTTTTCCATTTTGTTTTTCTGTATTGTACTGCATTTCCATTGTTTCACTCCAGACAGGAACAAATTATTCTGCCAAAAGAATAAACTATATCTTTAATGAAGTTTTTGGACTGTAAGCATGATTGATTTTAAACTAATCCACCTTCTTGTAAAGACTTTATTCTTTTACTAGCACCACAGCATTTGACATCATAATGGCTCAATCGTACCTCATGTATAAGTGATCACTGGTGGCTTCAGAAACACCAGTGGCAGCATACAAATTAATGGGAAGACTATTGCATTTTTCCAGGTAGTTAGGGCAGGAAATGGTTCACCTCCATAGCAATAAAACTATTTGTAAATATTAGTTTAATTTTTCATAAACTTAATAGAATCTCAACAATGTCAGCTTTCTCAGTCAATTTTATTATCTTGGATTTTTTTTTAATCGGTAAGAAAAAAACAAATTGTAAAGTTTTAAAGAAACAGATTTTTGAATCCTGACTTCTGCTTTTAAGGAGCTTAGCCAGTGGACATACCTGGCATCACAGTGCATCTCATACGTATATACATGCTTATACTCACGAATCAGATACTCTAACCCAAGGGTCTCAAGCTCAAATCACTACAAGGGCCGCATGAGGACTAGTACATTAGCCACTGGAACCTTTTCATACAGCAATATTGCAAATATCAGTAACAATAGTGTCATCAAGGGCTGCATGGAACCCATAGGCCATGTGTTTGAGACCTCTGAATGACCTATAGACCCCTCCAGCTTCCAGAAAGGCCAATGGAAGTCTGTCTACTGACTTCATCTAGAGCTGAATCAAACACTTAGTTACCTCCTAGAAATGTGCAAGCTGAAAATCAGGCACTTAGAAGTAATTTTGTGTGATGTTCCTGCTCTTAAAATATAATTTCAAAATTTCAGTTCCAATTATTTCGTCTGTCTCTCTCTGTTTCAACCCACATTTCTCTCTCTCTCTTTCTGCCTGAGATTTAACAAGAGTTAATTATTGTCTAAGGAGTGTTTGACAGGTGATTACTTAACTACATCAAAAGTTACCAACCTGAACCTATCAATAGGGCCATCCCTAGGGGGGTGCAAGACCCTGGGCAAATTGCCTTCTGAGGGGCCCCCCACACCTCCCTGGCACTGGGGGGGGGGGGCTGGCCAGCCCAGGGAAGGGGCAGGCCTCTGCACTGCCCCCCCATGCCAGGGACCGGGCAAGCAGCCAAAAGGGCGGTCCAGTTCATCGTGGCCAGTCCATCCCCACACACACACACATCAGGCCACGTGCGCTGCTCTGGGCTCTGTGCTGGAGCAGCAGGGAGGGGACGGGAGGCAGGATGGCCAGGGTGAAGAGGGGGCAGCGATACCGACTCCGCCCTGCCTCCCACCCCCTTCCCCCTCTTCCGGCACAGAGCCCAGAGCAGCATACATGGCCGGGGGGGAGCGGACTGGCAGCACTGAACTGGGCCACTCTTTTGGGCAGCTTGCCTGGTCCCTGGCCTGGGAGGGGAGGGGGCCCTGAAACACAGGACCCTGGGCAGCTGCCCCGATCACCCTACCCTAAGGGTGGACGTGCCTATCAATGCAATATTTTTACCTGTACTTTATAGTTTAGTGAAAGCTCCTCTTCCCAGCCTATGTCCACTACCTAGTTCTTTAGAACATTGTCCAGCTGAGATTCCAGCTTCAATCAAAGAAAGGGATAAATAATCACAAAAGAAAATAAAGGCATTGACCGTAATTGCTCCCACTGATAACTGCACCATCAACCAAAGTACTTTTACATTACTTCTTTTGCTGCTGGTGGCTCCTGAAGATCTCTCTGGCATTCCTGCAAAATACCCACATGAAAAGAGTAGCAGCACTGACAAAGGTTTAAATTTTTGGATGGTTCTGGGAGGGTTTCCTATTTTGGATGCCTAACTTCAAACACATGAAAGGGACCTGATCTTCAGTGAGTGTTGAGCACCCACCTTTTGAAAATCAGGCTTCCTTGTGGTACCTTAGAGTCAACACCCAAAACCAGACATACTCATAAGCAAAAATCAGCTCTGAAAATTAAGATTGGAGTTCCCTTCTCCTCTATTGGATGGAATATTAAAGGTCCAAGATCCCTTGTAAATTATCAAAATAACAAAAGATGTTCTGAGTGGCCACCCACCCACAGCAAATTCCAGCAAAATCAATGACTACATAGTTAGAGTTGCTGTCAGACTAATCAAAGGCAGCACCTTCCTTGGTGTCGCTTCAGGTCTAAACTAATTTTCCTGATTCTTTGCTTCACACAGTCAGGTAGGTGAGGAACCATGCTTTCCATTCTTTAGGCCCTGCAGCTGGTCCACCATCCTACATATGGGTGAAGTTTACTGAAGGCATGGAGACGTGACGCCTTCCCTGATTGGCTGTGGTGGCCCCACCTCTTTCCCTGATACCTGGCCTCTGTGCTGGGAAGACAAAAGCTTTTATGCTCTATGCAGGTTGGTTCTTTCTGCTGCCCAGGAAGCTACCTGCATGGAGCATATAAACTCAGCATACCATGCCCTTAGACAGTGTATCTATGTCTATGTCTAACTGGAACTTTTTAGTTAAAACTAAAAAAATGTGGTTAGTTTGAACTAACTGCTTAGTTCGAACTAGCACAGCTACATTGTGCTAGTTGGAACTAAAATTTGAACTAAGTTCAAACTAAGCATTAGTTTGAACTAAAACATTTTTTAGTTCAAACTAGGCAAAGCCTAGTGTAGACAGGAATCAAATTAGTCCAGATTAAGCCTCTTTAATCTGAACTAATTTGCTAGTGTAGACATACCCTGTGAGAGTAACATCAGCCTTCTTATAAAACAAAGGAAAAGTCTTCTCCAATCAAGTTGCAATTTCACTACCTAGCTGAAAAACAAAAGAGGAGTCTTGTCTCATTTTAAAGACTAACAAATTTATTTTTGTTAGTCTTTAAAGTGCCAAAAAACTCCTCTTTTGTTTTGGTGAACTAGACTAACACATTCAAAAACAGAGCTAATACTTGCCTGTCTCAGAGTATTGTGCAGCTTACTTCATTGTTTTTGCTTAGGTGCCTTGCTAAGTGTTTGCACAATTAACCAGATGCATCTGACGAAGTGGGATTTTCTCTCATGAAAGCTCATGCGATAAATAAATTTGTTTGTCTTTCAAGTGCCATCACATTCTTTGTTTCACAATTAACCTTTCATTCATATCCGGGATCACAGGAGACTGGGATTTTATGGGACACCTGCTCCCACTGATGCTGTCTGCTCCCCTCCCTCCTACTGCCCAAAATTCCTGTCCCACTCCCAAGCTTCCTGATGGGGGGGTCTATTTAATGTACCTCCTCCCCAACATTTGGGTCTGTCACTGGTCCAGTCATCCAGGAAGAGAGGTACAGGATAGTGAGTGAGTCATCCTACAGCAGCCATAATCCCACAGTGACCCGGTTTCTTCCTTCGGAGGGGCACACGGGCAGCTGCCTCTCATACAGGGAAGTGAGTGGGGAGGATTGGTAGGGATGAGGGAAGGAGAGGAGAGAAGAGGAGGAAGTCAGCCAGACACCCATGCAGCAACTCATGCAGCTTACCTTCCCTAGCAGCATTTTCAAAATATGCCTATGAGAGAGCTTTCTCCCTAGTACTTTAAAGGCAAAAGCTGAAATGCTTCAATGATGATCATAGCATTGTGACTTCCTACTGTAATCACACATAGGTATTTTCTTATCACAAGAGCATATTTCATGCAGCAGTAGATAGTCATTTTTAAAAATTTCTTTACTGACAATTCATTTTAAATGTAAACTTTTTATAACTACTTTTCATAAATTCATTGATTCCAACACCAAAAGAGATCACCATGATAATCTAATCTGATTTCCTGCACAATCCAAGCCATAGAACTTCTTAAAAATAATTCCTAGAGCATATCATTTAAAAGAAAAATCCAGTCTTGATTTAAAAACTGTCAACAATGGAGAATCCACTATGACCTTTGATAAATTTTTATGATGATTAATGACTCTCACTATTAGAAGTGTATGCCTGATTTCCAGTTTGACTTTGTCTAGTTTCAACTTTGAGTCACTGCATTATATTATACCTTTCACTGCTAGATTGAAGAATTCATTATTAAATATTTTTTCCAGTGCAATTACTCATAAACTGTAATCACATCATCATTCACTCCCCTTTTGATAACATTTTTGTTTTCTGATATTTTTTCTAAATATCAAAAAGGAACACTTTGCAAACAGTTCAGAAAATATTGTTAACAAAAATTCTGATTTCAAAAGTAGACATTTTTAGCAAAAAATAAAAAAAAAAACCCTTTTCATTCAAAAAACTTCAACCAGCTCTATCAAAACTGTAATTTACAGGAGTTCTGTAAAATGCACTTGCTCCTCCACCACAAAATGGATCAGGCGCATTCTCTGCCCCAAAGAGTTTACAATCCAAGGCGTGAGCCTGCTGCTGACAGTGCTTTCCAGACTGCTGCCTCTCCACACAGTCCCATTCTTTTCAGTGAGGGGTACAAGGGTACATTAGTCTAGTTGCTTGCTATCAATCACAGGAATAAACCCTAAATAAATATTGATACTATTTTGGGTCTCATTTCCTTTCTCCTCATCCCCAACATGCACTTAAAATCTCCATTCTGAGATGGCAGGAATGGAGGCTTTTTACAAATACGCACTCTAGATCCCAAAACAATAAAAATATGGGCTGATATGGTTTTTTGTCTGTTATGATCTACACTTTCCAAGATGCTTTTTTTGACTGACCAATCCACCCGGAAACTTCTGGGCAAAGAAGAAAAAAAAAAGTTCCTTCCACCCTTCCTCCCCACCAAAGGAGGGGAAAAACAAAGAAACAAAACAAAACAAAACAAAACAAAAAACTAAACCCCCCCCCCAGCAACTTGACACCTTCCATTGAAAAATGACAATACTTGTCAAAGGAGAATTGTATTAACTTATTTGTTTAAAAGATTTTGCTTTTCTCTTTAATGAAACCAGAGTGATATATCAACTTAGAACTAGATTTTGCCACAATTCACATCAAATAGTACAGTACTTTGTGAGCCAGCCCACTGATTTCAACCAGGCTATGCTCAGTGTAAGGTACCACTCAATGTAAGGACTGCAGACATGGCATGAGAGGGAACAAAGACACACGGTAACATAGAGAGAATGAAAGAGAGGATACTAATGACCTTGAGCAAATGCATTCATTTTTCCTTCTCTCTGTGCTGTTTAAATCCAAACCAATCTTGATAGTGTCATGGGCAAAATTCAGTTTGGACAATCAGGAAAAAAATGTTTCTGTGGAGACTGGCAGGGACAGATGCTTTATTCTAAGCCAGTTTCTAGTTCTAAGCATCAAAAATTAGAAAAGTTAAGTACACAGCAGTCACTGACTTCAAATTAGTGGTAATGAATGCAGATTTCCATGAAGATTCTATGAGTTAGTAATTAGTTTTATTGCAATTGGAAATGGTGAAATAAACTCCGTCTCCACTGTCCCATATATGTAATTGATGAGTTAATTTGTCTTCAGTACTCTCACTGTTCTAATATTTCTCCATCGATGCCATGAAAATTAATAGGATACAAAATGTATAAAATTATACCCACCTAGAAACCACTGTACTGTACCAGTGAGGCATATTTATTTCATCTGCCGATAGTTCAGGGTCACCATCTTTTCTTTTTCCCCCCTTCTTTTTCTGTGTGACATTTTCAGACTTGACATTCTGTGACATTTTCAGTTTAATATTGCTAATACTCTGGCTGCAGAATTAAAAGTACACCCAGAGGAAGGGTTGAATTCAGGCACATCAGCAGAGGATTACGGGGGCTCTTTTCCTAACAAATATTTACATGTAAACAGCTCTCACATTAAAAGGCTTGGCTGAACTTTTTGCTGTTGTTGCTGCTGTCAGAGATTCCATTGTGATTCCCATTGTCTGTGAAGCCTGTGATTTGCTAGGGTTCTTCTAAGATTCAACCAGGAGATAGTCAACTAGAATAAAAGAAACTGCTGTTCAGAGCCATACCACAGTTGTATCTGGGGAGAGACAGCTTTCATAGAAAGGGAAAGGAATGGCCTTCATAGAATCACTTTTGCTATCTACCTTGCATGCATACAGAAAGATGAACATGCTTTTTTCTTTCTAGCTGGCTATTGTAGAAAGATATCATACATTGTTCTCAAAGAAGTCTGTATGATTCCTATTAACTGCTGTGTTGCCTACATTGCTTATCCAATATCTGCGGTTCATGAGATTTTTGTCTGTTTGAACAGTTGTGATGTTTGATTTATTTAAAAACTAGCAGAAATACCTGGTGTTGCCTGGCGAAAATATAGTAAAAGGTGTGATGAATGTAGAGTGGGGACCCGTTTACGCATGGGTGTCGGGGGACAAGCCCCTGGTGACCACGTGTAAACTGGTCCACGTGTAAATGGGACCAGAAGGCCTTCCCCAGGGCATCGGCCGAGGCCCCACTCCCTGGCCGCAAGCCATGCCCCCGGTCCCGCTTCTCTGCTGGGGTCCAAGCCGGCCTCAAGCGCCTTTTGCTGCCAGCCTGGCCCCAGACCCCCAGCCGAGGACATGGCAGGGAGCGGTGGTGGCGGCCGCTTCCAGCCCCATTCTAAGTCCGGCTGCCTGCGGCTGTGGCTGCTGCTCCCTGCTGTGTCCCCAGCCCGGGATCCAGGGCCAGGCTGGCAGCAGCAGGCACCTGAGGCCGGCTTGGACCCCAGCAGAGAAGCGGGACCGGGGAGCGGGGCCTGGGCTGGTGCCTGGCGCCCGTCTCTGGGGCAGGAACACTCCTGGTCCCGTTTATGCAACGTGCGTTAACGGGACCCACACGTTACTGTGGAGCCTTTGGGGGACATCTGGTTACAGTGCGTTAACCGGTTCTGTGTGCAATCCGGTCGCACGGTAATGGGTCACCACTGTACTATATCAATTACATCAACTTATCATATTGTATTGGAAATACTTTTGTCTTATATATTACTTTAAGAAATGAACGCCCAAAACTGTAACAAAATGCACATCTGTTCACTTGCATGAATTGAACATTACCAAGTATATTTCACATGGAAATAGAGCTACCTATTTAGATCATTGGGGGTATCAATTTCATAATTATATTCATCCAATTCCTCCCATTAAAAGAATAGTATTTTCCACAGGAATCATGATGTTTTCAGCCTGTATTGTGGGTAAGATTTTTTCACATCATAGCCTATCATTACCCAAGCCAGTTTTTTGATATATTGATTACAGTATCCATTTTTGTGTGATAAAATAAAAGAAAGTTGAGAGAAGCCTAGTGGACAACACATGAACTACTTAGTTCATAGCCAGAGGGAAAGGATCTTGTAGTTGCAGTTTATGTGACATGCTTAACAGAAGAGTCCAGCAAATGCCTATTATCAGGCACTACTAAAAGCTAATTATCTGTAGGCCAAATTTGGGCTCCAGGGGAACTGATTTTGAGATATAACCAATCCAGTTATTTATGTTAGGAAATCAGTAGTATCTGTTCAAAATTTTGTGTTTCTAGACCTTACCATTTTAGAGATCTTTCTGGACAAACAAACTTCTAGAAATATTTATAAGATAAAAACCTGTGGTGTAGAGTACTCCCAGTGAAATACAGTGTGCATTAACCCCACAGAGCTGGAAAGCAGGGTTGTGTATACAGGGAGTGGTGAATGAAGAGTGTTTACAATTGTTAATGCTGCTCTCCTAAAGATTTGGGGCATGATTCCACACAACGGAAATTATGTCTTGGACTTCCAATGAGAGGAGGAACAGGCACTTCAGTGATCCATGAGACTACTTGCATCAGGGCTTTAAAAATTATGCTAGCCTTGTTTGGTCCCATCTACAGCAACAGGCCAGAATATATTAAAGAAATTTAGTAAATGCATTGATTGACCCATATTTAAACAATATTCTCAAAGCTTAAACATAGATGTACCTTTTAAAAAGTATAGGTGATTGAAAATTTCACATCAAAAGTTTTTTTTTTCCTGTAGAAAATGGCTTTTTCATTAAATAAAAAAAGCCACAGAAAAATTTCCATTTTCATCTAACTGCAGCTATTTATTGATAAACTGAATACCAATTTTGGGGAGGGGAGAGGATTAATTTTTTGATGAAAACTCAAAAAAGAGTTTGATGCAAATGAAAATGTTTTCATTGAGATGGCTCCTAGAGAAAAAACCTAGCTCTAGCAGACAGAGATCAAGAAAACAATTCAGGACCTTTGCAAGCCTGTTCCAACTTTAGAGCAGAATATGCGATGGGATTGGAACTACTTGGTAAAAGATCACTCTCGAATTAAGGCAAATTAGTTGGACCTTAATGGAGGAAGAGACGTAGCAAGCAGTTTGTTAGCATTAAGAGGACTGAAGGGGGAGCCAGCATAACATGGGAGTGACCCCCACCCTCTTTCTGTCATTACTAGCTGCCTCCAAACAAGGTTGGACTCAGATTGCCTAATGATATATACAATAAATAGGGGACAACAGG
Source organism: Podocnemis expansa (assembly GCA_007922195.1). Taxonomy (NCBI): domain Eukaryota; kingdom Metazoa; phylum Chordata; order Testudines; family Podocnemididae; genus Podocnemis; species Podocnemis expansa. Next base: position 1,673,707 of record ML681995.1, on the reverse strand, counting down.
AGACAAATGTAGGTCTTCAGATAGGCACAGCCCTCTGGCACATTAACTGAAATTCATTTCTACCCACACACTGAAGTACTGCAGCTTTCCTTTGGTCATTTCTTTTAGGGAAGAGATCTGGAGACGAAGCAATCCTTTAAAGTGAAGGGATAAAGCTTCAACAACAATAAGAATGTCATAGTTATTTATTTATACTTACTTAGATTTATTAAAAGCACCTAAGCAAGATTCAGGCACATGTATAAATATTAAAAATTGCAAATCAAATGGTTGTCTCCCTCCTCACCCGTCAGGATGCCTGACAAGAGAGACCATTTAGTATCACAAATGGCCCATTTAACCATTAAGAACATGCCCATAAATAATAATACCCCACAACTTGCCATCCCAAATCCCCTGGCATACACCTATTTGAGACAAAAGCTGAGCCTGGCTGTTCAGAAAAATGCAGGTTGTCCCTATCTAACCAATCAAGGTTCTGTCACTGTCTGACTTTGCTCCAGCACACAGTAAGTGACAGAAGCCAGGAACACATCCCTTATTTCCCAGGCCTAGTCATGGAGCCATGCTGCCTCCCCATTTTATGGGAGACAACTGGGGACATGCCCAGCATTTGCAAGCTTGAGCTTAGCATTGCTAATACATCTATATAAATATCACCCATAAAGCCCATTGATATTTTCTTTGGCAGCACAGTAGTTTTAATAATTATACAGTGTACACTGGAAAAGGAGAAGTCTAAACCACTCCCATTTTCCCATGATTTTACTGAGCATTCAACTGTAAATAGCTGTTTTTCCCCTCAGCATCTGTCTGCTGTCCTTGCCATATTTTTCTTTTGTAAATGTAATCTTCTGTCAGCAGACACAGCTCCATCTCCTTTCATTAATCTCCAACTTCCCTTGTAGCTCTATTTTAAATATAACAAAGATCATACCTGTTACAAAACTGATTTCTTAAATGTAGGGCTAATTTTATGCCTGCCTTTTCACAGTGCTGAGATGTACAAGTATAATTTCAAGTGTACAGCTAAAAAAATATCCAATGGAAAGAGGCTGAGTGGCTTAGTGGATAAATCTCTTTGCATGGTTGTAAGCTCTGGGCTAACAACTAGTGTAGCCATAACTAGTTATTGAGTTCCTTCCACCCCATTAAAATGTCTACTCATTACCATAGCAGGCATTCAACCCACAATGACATGATCAATAGTTGAAGTTCATCTGTTCAAAAGACAACTGAATCAGGACAAGCTGAACTCAGCATGTCTGAACTGTGTCATTCTCTGCCTACCTTCCATTTTGCTCCCCCTTCCTGAAGTTGCATAAGAAGAAATCCCACTTCATTGGTCATGTCTACACGACAGGCTTAAATCGACTTAAAGAGACTTAAGTTGACTTAAGAAACTCCCTGGCCACGTTTGGAGTTCATTCAGTCAACTTAAGCACCTCCTTAAGTCGACTTAACTCCTGCCCTTAAGGTTGACTGTATAAAGTTGATTTCCAAAGGGATCGCCGTGTTAGTCTAGTCCAGCAAAAAAACCAAGAAGTCGTGTGGCACTTTAAGACTAACAGATTTATTTTTCGCATGAGTTTTCGTGGGAGAAAATCCCACTTTGTCAGATGCTTCGAAGATGGGTGAACTTACAGAATGGAATGAAAATAAATGCAAGGGAATGTAAAACATAGGATCAGGTCATACAGTAACAGCAAGTCAGAGCAGTTGTTAGGTTCAAACCATGGGAAGCCTGAAGTCAGATTACCTTTCGTAATGGGAAAAGAACCCATAGACTCGATTAAGTCTTGCTTTCACAGCATTTAGCTTGCATATTAATTCGAGTTCAGCTGTTTCTCTTTGAAGTCTTGATGTCACAGCTACATCTCTGATGATGGTCATTAACAAATCATTTATCGAGTGATTAGAAAGATGGAAGTGCTCAGCAACTGGTTTCTTTGTTTTGTGATTTCTGATATCAGCTCTGTGTTCATTTATTCTTTTGCACAGCGATTGTCCTGTTTGTGTTAACGACCATCATCAGAGATGTGGCTGGGACATCAAGACTTCAAAGAGAAACAGCTGAACTCGAATTAATATGCAAGCTAAATTCTGTGAAAGCAGGACTCAATCGAGACTATGGGTTCTTTTCCCATTACAAAAGGTAATTTGACTTCAGGCTTTCCATGGTTTGAACCTAACAACTGCTTTGATTTGCTGTTACTGTATGACCTGATCCTATGTTTTACACCTCCTTGCATTTATTTTCATTCAATTCTGTAAGTTCACCCATCTTCGAAGCATCTGATGAAGTGGGATTTTCTCCCACAAAAGCTCATGCGAAAAATAAATCTGTTAGTCTTAAAGTGCCACACGACTCCTTGTTTTGTTTTTTTGTATAAAGTTCACTTAAGCCAGGGGACACATTTAAAGTAAACTTTATGAAGTCAACTTAATGCAATGTGGCCTCACTAAGTCAACTTAATAAGGTCTACTTAAAGTTGACTTTAAGTAGACCGTATTAAGTTGACTTAACTGAGCCCTGTATTGTAGACATAGTCACTCTCTGTCTGATTAGACACTTGAGTAAACTTGCCCAACTAGCCAATATATTGAGTGTAACAAAGATCCAGCAGGATAAAAAATAAATATTCAAATTTTTAAAATATTCCATTTTACTGTGTTCTTGCCCTTTTTCATTTGTTATTCACAAATACTTGTGCAAATGGCCTATTTTACAGTGCTTGGCTAATTCATATGAATACTTGTATTTGAGTGGGAAATATCTATTTGTGCATGAACAACAATACTGAAAATTCAATTTTTTTTCATCATTCCCTTTTTTCCTGTTTCAAATGTCTGCCATCCAGTTAGGAAACTAAAAATAATAGGTTGTGATTGTTTTGACTATTCTTAGTTACATAAAACAGTGTTCAAACAAACCACAGGTTGAGAATTGTTCCAGAAAACTGATGAACAGTTGCAAATAACAAATACATGAATAGAAATTAGAATTAGTTTGCAAACAACTTGTAAACAAAAAAAACCCAAACAATTTTGTCATCATTTATTTGTAATAAATAGTTCAACTAGCTCTATGGATAGAGAAGTGTGAGAGTCTGAATAATGAAAACAAAATGAATATCATGTTAGTTGGAATGTTTTTCTAAGTGGTTCTTCTGAAACCACTATTTCAGAGAAGTTCATGTCCTAACCTGCAAAAAAATATTCCTGTGCCATTAGGACTGTCCCTGCAAATAAAGTATGCAAGCACACAAACAAACACTTGGGCATCATTGCCATTTGCATAAGTAAAATGTACTGATTACTGGGGACCTTGCCTTTAGGAAAAGAAGAAATCACTAGAAAATATCCAGAGAGACAAAGAAATGGTTTTTGTTGTTTACTGGGAATCCAAACCTTAAAACGAAATCCAGTGAAAGGACCGAAGGTCAGACTAAAAATAAATGATAGTTCTTTTCTAGTCTCTGGCCACCATCTAAATTCCAACCATTAGTAATGCCAAAATAAGATTCCACACACAGTATGTTGCACACTGTATACAAAGCTTTGCACAGTGTGTATAGATCTTTGCACAGATCTTAAAAAAGAGTAATACTTCTCCCTTCTTGTGAGCTGTAACCAGTGGTGAATTAGTGAACAATGCCAATATTTAAGCTGTCATAATTAGGTTTCAGCACTGACTCCTGATTAGTACCCATTTATATCTTTAGTGCTAGATTTAAAGTGTGTTTGCACTTGACATGAATTCAGTTGAAGACCAAACAGTGATCCTCATGGTACAGAGCGGCAAGCACGTCCAGGTGAGATGTGGGAATCTTCCTCTTTCTGAGCCAGTAATAGCTTTGTTCAACCCCTGCACCTCAGCCACTTTTTGCTTATCTCAAAGCCCTCACATTTCATCTCATCTGAATCTTGGCAGATTTTGCATAAAATTATTTTGGAATGCTCCTTTCAAACCCAGCATCAGAGAAATATCCATAACAAACTGAAGCATACCGTAATTTGACATGTTTCAGGGCTTGTACTTATGCAAGGTCAGAACTGAGCAGGTATGGGAATTGAATTGTCACCCGTACAGATGGCTCTTCCTCCAGGTTTCAGCAGCAATGTCTTTGGCATTAAGAGAGTTTTCGTTGCAGTTGTCTCAATGCATCTGGCCTGTGAACACAAACAGAGAAAAATCTCCCAAAAGACACACAGCCATTGCTGCCTGTCTCAATCTTCATGAGCACAGATAAACTAGAAAAATAAGAACATTAAAAAAAATGAGAAGTAAGCAAAATATTAAAATTCAGAAAATAAAACAAAACAGGAAAGCCAGGAGTGACAAGTAAGCAAACACTTAGCTTATGACAATTGTCCTAAGCACCTTAGGCAAGAGGAAGGACATGTGACTTTCATTTTGAAACCGTTTGTTTTCAGAAACAATGGTGGAAGAGAGTGAACTCCTTCATCCATTTAACAACTAAAAACATGCTCTAGTCTTTACAGATACCCTATCAAGGGTTAAAGTTAATCAGTAGCATAGAGCAAACTGAGGGCTGAATATAACCCCTATCTATGAGTGTCTTAGGAGAGCTATTTTTCTTTTAGCACATGCTATTTGCTTGTGCCCTCCCCCTTTTGGGGGGGGAGGAGTCAAAGCAATGATGCATTGCGCTGCAATTCATCCATAATAGGCAGTGAAAGTAGAGAGGAAAAGTAACATAGTAAAATACATTAAAATGTACATTTCTGAAAGCTCAGTTTCTTAGGCATTGATGGTTTCAGTTTTAACAGAAAGACAACAAATTTGTAAACAAAGTGATTCCTAAGGAAATGCTATACCTAATCTGCATGCAAAAAGTTTTGTTTGTCAAAACTATCTTATTTCCCCTGAAGAAGAAATGGATTATTTTGCTACAAATATTGGTGTTTCTAAGATATACTGGTAGCATTTATGAAATGGAGTGATCGATTCAACTGCTTGGCACATATGTTGTTTAGCTCAATGGTACTGCATTGGCATAATGAACAAAGCAGGTTTGTCAAAGTGCAGAAGAAACAAGACTTCTCAGGTATCTGTCAGAAGTAGATGTGATCTGCCCAGGATGGGACTGCACACTGCGTATTGGGTTTTATCCCATGTCTACTTGTCATTACTGTCCATTTCGGAGCTGGTGACAGCTTGTTACATAGCAGGATGCTGTCTTTACTGGCTGCCCTTTTTTTGAGGGGAAAGCACAGGTTGTTTTGTTTTGGATTTTTGTTTAAGTTTTTTTTCATAGCTTTTTGATGAAAGTCTGATCCTTTCTGGTAATCTGAGGCAATTCATTTCTTAATTTCTTTGAAAAATTTCTTGCACTTCCATCAATGAAATGCCCAATTGCACATTCAGCCAGGGCAAAAACAATGGCTTAACTGGACCCCAGAAATATTCCTAACACAGGGGCAAGCTTAAGGCTGCATGGCTAGTGCATGGTGCCACACAGTCTGTGGTTTTCAACCAGTATGCCGTAGCACACTGGTGTGCCATGAGAACTGTCCAAGTGTGCCGTGAAATTTTGTACAAAAGTAATAAAAATCAACATAAAACAAACATTGCTTCATCTTAAGCAATATTCTATTCAACCAAAATTACAACTCATAAAACTTGTGAAAATTAATTATCAGGTTAAAAGCGAGGTATCAGCTTTTTGATTCTAAAACATGTACATTCTACATGCAGGTGACCAAAGAATAAAACTAGGTGATGTGTTTTTTTATGGTGGGTTTGAAACATTAATACATTGGATCCTTCTTTACCTTGTTGTATGCACTATGTTGCAAAGCTCTCTTGTAAGGCCATAACTGTAGTAAATGTAAGTAAATGTGACATTAATGAGCAATCCATTCAGCTGAAAAAGGTGGTGTGCCTTGCACTTCTTTGTGCCGTGTTAATGAAAAGTTTGGGAACCACTGCTCTACGCAGCCGTGGGGAGTAGTCAGAACCCAGCAAAGGCACATGAAGGGCATTGGCTAAGGCGGTTTCTGAACTGTGGAACAGCCCATTGGTAACTGTTTGCAGCTGCAGTAAGTTAGAGCAGTTTCTAGCACTCTTGTAACAGAAGGGGCTGTGCTGATTCCGATCACAGCCCTGAAACTTGGGTGTGAATCCACCTTTCCCCTTTCTGGGAAGCTGCAGCCCAGAATCTGGCCCAGAATGTCCACTCTACACTGCCAGCAGTGGTCTTTATTTTACTATGGCTGGGAGTCAAAGTACTACTTTATTGTGCTGTAATAGCACAATTACTACTTAATAAGGAACTCTTGCTGGGAAGCATATAGTTTTGCGCACATCTAAATACCTGTAAACCAGTGTTTAGCTCTTTGATACTGTGAAACTACTTGATGCTTATATTTTGATACTGCAGATTGGTAATATTCACATCTCTGACATTCTGCATGTCAGGCCTTAGCACATCGATCAAATCATTTCCTAAGTGCAGAAAGTGAGTGTCACAAAATTTTTGGACAAAACCTCATATGAGACAAGTGAGTGCAATGATTTTGAATTGACTGATTTTAGCAAAAAATAACTGGAAAACAATGAAAGATAAAATAAATTACTGCTGACATCAATACTTTTGTTCCAATTTATCAAATGTAAAAAATAAAACTCAAAGTTCCTACTTTAAGAGAGACAGTATCAAGACATCATTTAAACTTGAATGAATAACAAAATGATGTTGCGAACATTTAATGGATAGGTCTGATTATATTTGTATGCTTTTTGGTTTGTGTTCCTATGATCATTTGTACATGTGGTTTTGTTTACACAAATGTCCTGGAAATGCTGTGTTTTTCATGTTAATATTCTTATCTAGATACTGTCTTGTAACAGAAGTAGCATGCATGACAGATTTCATCCTAAGCCCTTGTTTGCAGAAACTTTCACTGGGTGGGGTTTTCAAAAGCACGTAAGTGATTAAGATGGGACAGCTGCCCTTAAGTCACGTAGGCAGTTTTGGAAATCCATCTCACTGCAGCAGCTAAGCACCTCAAAAATATTAGTGAATGCATATCTAGACTTCTCTATGGGTGGAGAACTGTCACCCGGCTGGTTTTACACTTGGAGAGCTGAGGCACAGAGAGAGAGACTAAGTGACTTATCTAAGGTCACACAAAAGATCTGGAAATAGCTAGTCATTGAACTGATATTTCCCGAGTTCTACTGTAGTATCTTAATAATAAAATCACTCCTCTGGCATTTACTGACATACAGTACTAGGGCTTTGTCCATGCTAGCCATTTATCTTTAGAGTATCCCATAATTACTACCCACTGTGCACTCTGTTGCTAATAACAACAGTAACATTGCTAACCATAAATACTTTTAGCACCATGTCATCTAGACTTGCTCTGAGAACGTTAGACAATATGATAGTAAAAACAATGGTGAATGCCAGATCTTTGTGTATATTAAAGGTATTAGTGATGGAACTGAAGTGGAGTGAACAATGGGAATCATGCAAGGAAAAAGGGATAATTTAGACATAACCTTACTGGATTTTTAATGTTTTCTTAACATTTTTGTACCAAATAAAGTTCCAGTTATCCAGTCAGTTAGAAGAAACACCAAGAACAATAAAGTCAAAGTAAATAACTCATGAACAGCCCATAAGGTCAAAGAGACAGACATGAGCAGTTTGTTAAGAATTCACACATCCAGGGCCTGAATCAAAGCCTGCTGAAGTCAGTGGAAGATGCCATTGATTTCCATAGCTTTGGATCAAGCCAAATGGATCAAGTTTGTAGGTGGCATAAATCAGCATCGCTCTACTGACTTCAGTAGAGCAGGACCAATTTGTACGAGCAGAGAATCTGACCCAACGAATGCACATGGAGAAATCAAAATCTGTTTGCTGACAATTTGTAAACAAGAAAACAGAGCCTCATGAACCATCCACCATTGTGTGTGGTCATGCATTAATAACTGAGCTTCTCAAAGTGGAGTTCAAAAAGCATGCAATCCATCACTGCAGAGTTTCGTCAGCCCACATTCAGCTTCATTCTCTTTCACATTTCAACATGGAACTGAAGCATTCAGGTGCATCAGTATAGGAGCTCTGGAAGATTTAAATGGAACTGAAGGAGAGGGTGACAAAAGGGAAGCTGTCTCAGCAGGTCTCTGTGATAAGTACAAGAAATGGCCCAGGATAAGCAGCCAGGAGATCTGGGTTCTATATTTGCTATGAAAGCCTCAGATGGAAGGGTCTATATTATTAAAAAATTAACGACAAGTGACAGAAATAGAGCAAAGGAAAACCCATTTTGTATCACTCTTCCCATCTGTCTGTTTTCAGATAGCAGACTGAAGATAGGTACTACAGTCGGGTGGAGAAAGGCAATTCTGTTCAGTAGAGAATTTCAGTATTTCTAAGGTTGGTGTCATTCCAAATGGGAACCTAAACTCCACAGTTCTGAAATTCTCTGCCAAAAGGAATTGAGCCTCAGCTCCATAGGAGTCTGCCTGATGAGCTGCACTGCAACCATTAACACTGACCCCAGCACTATTTGGCAAGTGGACTACCAAGGAGCTGGGTGGGCAAGCCAGCAGTTAAACCATGAAGGTTTGTGACAGAACCTGACAGTCAGGGCTCTGCCTCCCCTCTGTCTGTGTTGTGCTGGAAGTAACTGAAATTGAACCATTTTCATGTCAATGAATCAACAAATTCTTTTGGAGAAAAAAAAAATTGTGCCTGCATTTTTCCAAGCAGCTCTAACAAACAGTTCCACTCTGTCTCTATAGACCAGGAAAGAGACCACTGACAAAAGGTCTACCAGTCACAGAGATCTTAGGTGCAGAAAGCAGTTCTGACATCTCTCCCACCAGGGACAGAAGCCCCAGAAATCAGGGGAACTGCCTAGAAAAGATGGGGTGGGTGGCCAGGGATGTGCTGATTCTGCACATTTCCACAGCCGCCTGCAGCTGAAAGGATCATTGAATCATAGATGACCAGGTTAGGAAGAGATCTCTGGAGGTATCTAATCTAACATCCTGCCTGATGCATTACCAACCCCAGCTACTAAAGGATACTAAAGAGCTGCTAGTGGAATTTAAAGTTGCTTCCCCAGCAGAAATCCTAATGGACATCCGTGGAATGAACTGTGCCTGCCCTCCCTAGTGGTCATGAAAACCAGAAAACCTGACTGATATGAGGCAATTATATTTTTATTATTATAATTACATTTCTCTGCATCAACAAGAGTGAGTCCAGTACCTTACCTGTTTTGTTCTGTCGCTATATCAATCACTGATGCTCAGTGAAGAGGACATGTTTGTATCCACTTTTAGATTCTCTTTTCTGCCACTTTCTCTGAGAGTGAGCCAAAAATGCATTTCTCTGGCCATGATAAAAACATTACCTCTCCTCCTAGAGTTGTTAGGTTTTATGCCCCTAGTGTTCGATCTGGCTATCTACATTTCAAGGAAGAGACATGGCATCTGATAACTGGTCAGGTAAAGTAATTCCAGGACGTCTGCATCTGGTGTTTTTCAGTCAAGCACTGAAGGTACAAAAAGCATAAGCAGAACAAGACTCCACGTGTTCTCCCATCTGCTTTTAACCCAGCATTATCAAAAACCTGTTTTTAGTGAGGTCCAAAGCATATTTTTTGAAAACAAAATAAAAAAAAAAAAGAGACAATCAGTTTAAAAATAGCACTGCAAGGAAGTTCATGTAGAATATTAATAACAAAGTATAACCCATAAGTAAACACAGCACAGTACAAAGGTAGATTAAGAAACAGTTCCTACCTTGAAAAAAGAAACATACTCTAAAAGCCAGATTTTGAAGATGATGGGTGCTGAGCCTTTGCGAAAATCTGGCCCTAAATTAGACAGGACACAGGACAACAATTCAGTTAAGCAAGACACTAGAACAGAATCTGGTTTTACCCAAAGGTATCCCAAGATGTTTTACAACATAATTTCAATTGACTGCTGGAGGTGTAGTGTCTGTTTAAGAAGGGTAGCTATTATAAACTGTAGTTACAGACATTAGAACTTACTAAAATGAAATAGGAAAACCTAGGGCTAACCTGCTTCTTGCCAGATAGTGCCTTCAGATCTTTAACTTTCATTTATACATCACAAACAGGAGAAAAAGAGTCTTGATGAAAATTGATGAAAATCCCATTGAAGCAACATTACCTATGTGATGGGAGTCCCCAACTACAGTTAAGTATTGAGTATGGCCCTAAATCCAGAAAATTGTTGTGAAGAGATTTAAAAATATTGTGGGCCTGCTGTGAACAATATTTATTTATTTTGATGTATACATTTGGATTGTGCCATTTTTTCAAAGATACAAGACTCAGTTTCTGCCTTGCTTGGGGTTCTGGCTTCTTCTGCTTGAAATGGATCCTGAAAGTGATATGATATAAACAAAATGTGTTGTGTGTAAGCCTGCTTTCATGGTATAATTAGATATAATATCAAAGAATAGATTTTTCCAAGACAAAACAGCCAGCTCTTTCTCCAATTAGTTTACACCTTGGGCTTCATCTCTAAAATCACATATACTCATTGTCATATTGACTCATCTACCATTTACTAGCACCAGAAAGGGACTAATTATTTATTTATTCATGAAGTTTTTTCAGGTTTACATAACATGTAAATATCAGACACAAAATAATCATTACAAGAGTGAACTTTTGAGAGAAACATTGCACAGTAATATAATCAAGAGATCTCTTTAGTCAGCATGGTGTTAGAATATTACAGATTGTGCATATTTACACTAGGGATTTTTTTTTTTTTTTTTAAAAAGACCTTAGTTTCTTCTTCTAAGTTATAGAGTGCAGCCAAGATATCGGTCTGAAGTAAGGGTTTCACACAATGCCAAAAAATTACATTGACCGGTTGCTTTCTGGCTTCCACCAGTGGCTGCTGGAGTCTGATCATGCAGATTTGCAACAACACAGACAGATCGTTCCACTGCATGGCCCATGTCCATTGTGTGAAGGTGCTTTCCTGGATAAGTTACTGTGGTAACTGTAAGAAGTGGGTAAATGCATTTGTATAAATGGAACTGAAACAGGAGCAATCTCAGACCTGTATAGGTTTGGTTTTACCTACAGATGTGCAACACAAAACCTGAAACCTGGCAAAAATAATCCTCTGTTTTGTTGCAAACCCCAATATTTTGTTTAGGTTCCTTAAAAAACATTTGAACTTGCCTCTGTTTTGAACAAATCAGAGCTGAGTAACCATTTCTGTTATAAAGCATTAACTTGCCTGTGTGTATGGTGCCTGCAAATCATGATCGTCTGGCATTGGATGTGCTGGTAACCACCCGTAACTGCGAACTAGCAAATGCACTTGTCTCTAGTATTACTTGGTCCTCTCATTTCACTCATTATCTGTCTTATTCACTTATTATATGTTGTTTAAACTCTAGATTATGAACTTTCCAGAGTTAGATTGGACTGATTTATTTGTACAATGACTAAAACAACAGGGTTCTAATTTTTATTTCTCTCTTTAGGTGCTTCTGCACTAAAAATAAGAAATATGAATGCAGGGGAGATTCAGTGGTGATTTTGTATAGTTTAAACCCAGTAGAAAGCTAAAATCAGTGGTATCAACTCCTTCCTTCTTATCCCAAATACAAAGAGAAACTCAGAGGCTATGTCCACACTTAGGCAGTTAAATCAATTTATGTTAAATTGATTTAATAAAATCACTATAAACTCATTAAATTGATTTAAGTTAAATCAGTTTAACATGGTCCCTCTAGAAACTCAAATCGAACTAGCCTGTCCATGGACAGGACTTGCTAGTTTGATTTAGGAGAGGGGCACCATGGGAGGTGTGGCAAGATGGCCACGCACCCCACCCAATATAGAGAAAAAGGACAGCACCCTGGGAAGGAGAAGGGCAAAAGTGTTAAATCGAAATAACAGTTAAATCGAAATAACATATCCACACAGCCTTATTTCAAAATAACAGTTTTGATTTAATCGTTATTTGGATATAATACTAGGTTTTATTATATCTAAATGACTTTCCTTATTGTGAGATGAGGGAGCTCCTTATCTTGATATAAGGAAACAGTGTGGACCTGCAATCTTTTAAATCAAAATAATCTGTATTATTTCAATTTAAAGACTGTTTGTGGACATACCCAGAGTGTACAAAAGCACATAGATTCCTGACTTTGTTTCAAACTATTCCTGGATGGTGCTGAGCACCTAAAACTCCAGTGTAAGTCTAACTGGAAGTCAAACATTCAGTACCTCGCAAGATCAGCTCTAAGGTTAGGGCAAAACTATAAACTGGAAACATTTTGCATAATTCTTGATAAACCACTATATTGGGCAAACTTTCACCCAAACACCAACCTCTGCCCTAGGTACAGAGAACTCAAGTACAGCAAACATCTAGTGTGTGTCCACATGTAGGTTTAAAGTGAAACAACTCTCGTTATTTCACTTAAAAAAAATTTAGTCCACATGACGTTTCGTTGTTTCAATATGATGAGATCTGTCATATCGAAACAACAAAAGTTAGATCGATATAATGAGACCTGGCAGGGAATCGAAATGACCTTTAAATCAAGACAGTCATTCCGAAACGTCATTGGGACGTGTTGTTTCAAAACAACATTGTCTCGATTCAAGGGGTTGACCTTTCTCCCAAGGTGCATGGTACCCTGGAAGGAAGACCCACTTCCTCAGCACCCTGGCCAGGGATGGGGGATGCAGGATGGTCAGGGGCAGGGATGGCAGGACTCAGGGCATTCCCCATCCTTGCAGGGTGGCAGCAGGGGAAGCAGAAATCACGGGGCACCCTGCTACCCCTGCCACTGGGGGGGGCAGCGGGGGATGAGATCGCGAGGCACTCCAAATCCCCCTCCGCTGACTGGGTGGTGGAAGCAGACATCTCAGGGCACCCCACTACCCCCACCACTGGGCCAGGCTGTGGGGGCTGAGATTGCAGGATGCCCTACTACCCCCGCCACCCAGCCAGTGGTGGGGGTAGTGGGGCACCCCACAATCTCAGCCCCTGCCACCCAGCCAGCGGTGAGGGTAGTGTGGTGCCCCGTGATCTCTGCCCCTGCCTCCTGGCCAGCAGTGGGGATTCAGGGCACCTCACGATCTCTGCCCCTGCCACCCAGCCAGGGCACCCCCCCATCTCTGCCCTGGGGGCTTTTTTTCCTCTGCCACTGGTTCTGCATGTTGCCACACCTCCCATGGTGCCCCCTCCTGAACTGAAAAAGCAAGTCCTGTTCCCGGACTTGCTATTTCGATTTGGTGTTTTTGCTTAAATCGATTCAAGTTGAATCGATTTAATGATTTTTATTTCAAATTAGCTTAAATTGATTTAAGTTAAAGTGATTTAAGCAGATACATGTGGACATCGCCCTAGACTAGTGGTTCAGTAAGATGGCTGTCGTATCATATTGCAAATGTCATAGTATCACATTGCTATATTAACAAAAACTGAATTCACAGAAGATTGCAACTGCCTGCTATAAAATGGGCATTTAGGTGCAATTCACATTCTTTCCTGAACTGTGCATCCGGCCCTAATCCGGAACCAGGACAGGATCACATGTTTACTATGTTTGTTCACTGATGTCTGACAAAGTCAAGTCAGAGCTAGTCTGTCCATTTGACAGATATAAAGGCCATCAAAATTAAACTGATGTATGTGGGTTTCAAGAAGTTAGACTCCAGTTTACCTTTTACTAAACTCTATATGTTATGTTGCAGAGGCTGGTCAGGGCTGAAAGTTAACAGCTGAAAAGTTGATGGCTTCTTAAATTTTGCCTGTAGTAATGGTTAAATTTCTAAGCAGGGCATTCTGTATAACAGATGAGCTCAGGCCACACTGGGTGCTGGGGAGAAAAAAAAATACCCTTGGATACCCTTATACCAACTTGAAAATGAAAAAGATGCTTTTGAAGAACTATAAAGGAGGATTGTGGCTGGCCAATATATCCTGGACATTTGATCAACAGGTTTATTATGATTTGACATTCAAAAAAGCTGTTGCGTTTTAAGGGGTCTTGGTGCGCAGCTCAGTGGTCCTGGCAGAAACGGCTCTTGGCAAGGGTAGGCAGAGACATCACACATTTGGAATTTTTCCCTCCACTGATGGCAATAACCATTTGGGGTCAGCAACTGGCAAACAACAGAGTTTTGTTCAACTCTGACAATCTGGCTCCAGTGGCAATTGCTCATAAACAGTCAGCATGCTCCAGTTCTTAATGCGTCTGCTGAGGCTCTTTTGGTTGTACTGTCAGCTAGGTAATATCCAGTTTCATGCCAGGCATATTTCTGGGAAGGTGAATGGCTCGCTTTCAACTCTGAGCTCAGAAATGTGGCCTTGAATGCTAATTTTTGAATTTCTTCATCAAGTCTGGAAACTGATGTGCCCTCCCACAGGATCCCCTTTTCTCCTGAAGCAGTCAGTGGCCCCAAACACATTATGGCTTTATGGTATGGTTTTATCAACATCGCTAACATTCAAAATTCAGGAATGTTTAAGAATCACACAGTATGGCTTTTCTCTTCTGAACAGCTGTTACAGTTTCTGCTGGCTTGGAATGACAGAGGGGTGGGCACTTAACACACTATGTTAGGCTGGATGCACACCTTTATTTGCTCTATTTTAGGATTCCAGTTTCCTAGCACTTTTTTCATTTATAAATATGCTTGTGAAAGGGGCATGTTGTATGCCACTCAAGTGAAAATATGGATATCTACAGCCAAGGCTTGTATTAATCTTTCCTAGTACAATGTTTGTTTTGCTCAAGGACATTATGTTGTTGGGTTTCTTTTGTGCTTTCGAACCATCTGAGGAAATGGGATTCTCTCCCACAAAAGCTCATGCAATTAATAAATTTGCTAGTCTTTAAGTGTCACAGGATTCCTTGTTTGTTTTAGTAGTGAGAGTTCAGTTGTGAATCAAAGTGAGACAGCCTAAATCAGCCTGAAGAGGCAGATACTTGCTATGGATTCCATCAGGGATGTCTGTCAATACTGCAGGGAAGGGCCTGTCTATAGGTACCTGCCCAAATTAACAATATATATTACTTCAACTTACAGTGAAGATCTATTGCTTACCATCTCCCACTTGTATTTCTCTTTTAAAGAAAGAGATTTGTTTTCAGTGGTATTGGAGAATGACATGAAAATTACCTTATGGAATTCCTTGAGCATTAGTTACAACATACCTTAGTAAGTAATGAAATATGTATTGTTATGTTTGTGGGGCACTTATAGCTATACAACTTCCATGACATATTTATATATTTTTTAACTAACTTTCATTCTGTTCTCTAGGACTGACAAAGAAACCACTGGAATTTCCAGTTAACCCTAGCTGTGACCATTCTTGGGTGACCCAGAGAGCCATGTTTTAATGGCTTCAAGTGGGCATTTTTCTACCTACCATAAGACTAGGAGAAAATAGTAAGAGACAAGTGTGTTGGGACTATTTATAATGGCTTATCAATCTCATTATGATGTGCAAGTTCCCCTAGCCACTTAAATTAACCAAAAATAACTAAATAGTATGAATTTACAGGCAGACCTGCAACTTTTACCACCAATCAAAGGGAAGCCTGTTGCCTGGCTAATGATCATGATGGTTCTTCCTGGTCTTACAGTCTATGAACAGGTGATTTTCTGAAACCATGCTGGTAGGCTGCGCCCTGCCCCTAATTGCTGAGATAAATGTGATGAGCAACCAAACAAATCAGTGGCAATAGAAAAAACAATTAAAAAAAAGAAAAAGAAGAAAAGGTTAGGGAAAGATGTGGCATCTTTTCCTACCTTTCTGAACATTTTGATGTTAGAGTAAATTAGTGACTTTCATTAACTGTGATGATGTACAGCCTGTTGAAACTGAAAGGGATTCCCAAGTCTTAAATTGGATTGTAATTGACAAACAAGAAGACTTCTTTTATTCTGAGTGGAAACTGGCATATCAAAAGGGGACTCTTTTTTGTAGCACTAGAGTATAATAATACTCTGCATAATGAGCAGAGGCTGTACCCTCTTACACAGAAGTGATGTGTTGCATACTCACACGTATGCTGCCAATGGGGGTTTCAGATTATTTGTCATCATGGAACATTTTTACTGGCAACATTTTGTCTCATTGTTTCTTTATTATTGTACAGCGACTTGTTGGTGACATTTTGCTGTGGTAATATTTCTGGCACCATTTTTATATGATCCATGTACAATGTGATTGCAGTAGAAGTTAGGAGCCTAAATACCTTCACAGATCTACACTACAGTCAAAGCAAACACATAGATCTATCAGTAGTGGTACTAGATCTAGAGGTCTAAATTAATATGTTGAGAGACACTTAGTGAATTGCCTAATATTGCAGACAAAGTCTGGCAGAGCTGGCAATTTATCCCAAATACTCCCTAGTTACAATACACATCCTGAGCCGCAAGACCATCCCGATTTCACATAGTATCCAATGCAGTGCATTTATCCCCATGTGCATGGAATACCACAACCATGCCAGAAGCTGTTATCTCTCATCAAGGTAATTAGGCATTCTAAACCTGAACCAATAAAATTCATCTTTGGAGTGAAGTGGCTGTACATAAAAAGTCCCCCCAATTTCAACGGGTTCCAAATGGAGCTTTCCACATAGAACTGGAAAAAAATCTTTCAGACTGGTGAAACTATTACAGGACATCCCCTATAGATGATTGCACCAGTATAAGTTAATTTTAAAAGGGATAGCCGTGTTAGTCTAGTCCAGTGAAGAAACAACAAGGAGTTGTGTGGCACTTTAAGACTAACAGATTTATTTTTTGCATGAGCTTTCGTGGGAGAAGATCCCACTTCCTCAGATGATTCAAAGATGGGTGAACTTACAGAAAGGAATGAAACTAAATGCAAGGGGGTGTAAAACATAGGATCAGGTCATAAAGTAACAGCAAATCAGAGCTGTTACTTTATGACCTGATCCTATGTTTTACACCCCCTTGCATTTAGTTTCATTCCTTTCTGTAAGTTCACCCATCTTTGAAGCATCTGAGGAAGTGGGATCTTCTCCCACGAAAGCTCATGCAAAAAATAAATCTGTTAGTCTTAAAGTGCCACACAACTCCTTGTTGTTTTTCCAGTATAAGTTAGGCATTTTAAGGAGATATGTACCCAGAGAGTATAATTGACATGCTGTTGCAATTTATGGGCAGTCTTTAAAGGCATTGAGGGGATGCCAGAGGATTCAAATGGGATGTGGTAAATGTGAACAGACCAATGATTTTGGGTGCTTACACTTATGGTCATTGTGAGGTGCTGTAAATAAGTCGGAAGTAACTAGAAGAGGTGTTTATACTAAACTAATCCCAATCCTATTTTAAAAAATTAGGTCCTTTCCCTAGATGTATAAGATCCTTTCTAGTGCTGGTGGCTGCTGGGCCATATACCCTGCATCAGTCACTGCTGTGGTCCTACTAAAGTGGTTGTTGGTAGAATCAGTTTATGTCTAGGAATAAATAATAAAATACAAGTAAATAATATTATTTCTAGTGAAATGTAAATTCCATATCCTAATATGATGATGAATCCAATCCACTTTAAAAAAAACAGTGTTTCTGTTATAGTCTATGTAATATTGCATTCTATGTACATAATATCCAATTTTTATATCTTTCTCACACTGTGACACTTACTGTGACTTTGATACATCTGTAGCCTTTTTGAACCCAGTTCTTCCCACTATCTCAGTCTTGTGTTTTGAAGCAGTGAGGCTGATTTATTCCTTGCCATCTCAAAACAACCTTCTGCACATTAGGTTTACCTTCTAATATATAGCTAATATATAATATACCTAGTAATATATGGCTAGTCTTTTGCTAGGAATAAAAACCACAATAATACATTTTATAGTTGATGTAACCCCATCCTAAAGGCTCATGGTACTTTATCAGCATCTCAGAAAGTGAAATACATTGGGGAAAAAAAATTAAAAACTAAAATTCTTATAAATTTATTTTAATTCAATTTAAATCTAAAAGAATAGCACACATAATCTACTCAGTGCTCTAAGATCAAAGTCTTTGTGAAACTAAAAGCCTTAGAAACCTGTCCCGTGGCCCTCACAGGATCCCAGAGCTCAGGCTCTAGCCTGGTGAGCCAGAGTCAGCTGTCTTAGCCAGTAGCAGGATTCTTATTCCTGTGTAGACATACCCTTATTCTCAGTTTTTAGAGGGAAGCAGCATACATCCCACATGCTATAAAAGTAAGAACAGTATACTATAATGCACAATGATAGTCCCAGACCCAGTAACTTCCAATGATGCTGTTGAACAGCCATGTGTCTTTACTATAGAATACCGCAGGGCAGTGTTTCTTAACTTTTGCAGACTACTGTATCCCTTTTAGGAGTGCAATGGGCCTTGTGTATCCCCAAGTTCTCTTCCCTTGAGAACTACTAGCTTAATGTCAGACATAAAACAGAAGTGTAACAGCACACTATTACAAGAAGATTGCATACTTTCTCATTATTGCCAATTGCATAATAATTGTATGATAAAAATGAATCATTGTCTATATGATGTTTGAGTTTGTACTAATTTTTCTAGTACTTTTCATGTAGCGTCTTTTAAAACTAGGCAACTATCTAGATGAGTTACATACCCCTGGAAGAGCCCGACGTACCTCCAGGCAGGGGCATCACTGCCCCGGAAAAAGGTATGGATGCTGGGCCCAGGCCCTGCCACTGGCTGCACTGGCCCCACCCTGACCCCTGGCAGCCCAGCCCAGCCGCAGTTGGGGTTGGGGCCAGATCCCAACTCCAGATGGCAGGCCCAAGCTGTCCCCAGCCCCGACCCTAAGCAGCAGCCCTGAGCCACTGCTGGCCCTGGCCATAAGCACCCTCCCCAGCCCACTCATGGGACTGAGCTGCTGCTGCTCCAGCCCCAAGCCAGCTCACCATGGTGCCACCAGGCCCTGGGTGCCGAGCTGGCCTGCTGCACCTCCACCAGGCCCTAGGGCCAGACACTGCCCCCGGCCGCCCTCACCACCAATGCTGCCTACCTGAGAAAGGAGGGAAACTAAATTTTTCTCTTCTTCTGTAGGGTGCACCCCATCTGAGTCCCAAGCTCCAGAATGCGGGGGAGCTCAGGGCAGACGCAGGCTCTCTGCACCCCCGATAGTGGAGCTGAGGACACTGGCTGGGACACCAGGGGCCTGTGCCCCCACCCCTCCCGTGCCCAATTACATTTACCCCTGGTTGAGACTCACCACTGCCTAGTTTTAGTTGTTGCTTTTGGTGCTTTGATTTTACATGTGATACATGGGGCAGCGATTCTGTCTGGATCTCAGGCTTCCACTCTGTTAAGTGCATTCTACTGTAAAAATCAAATTGTAAACTCAGTCTCTGTCTGTGCAGGCAGCCCATAAAATGATCTCAGCAGGAGGCAGGCAGGCACAATCCCCTCTGGCCACCCCAACAATCAAGCTGCTGAATTCTGTGCTGGCTTCAAGCAATGGATCAGTCTCCCAGGTAGCCAGCAATACAGAGGACAGCTGTAGTAATCCAACCTTGATGTCAAAAAGGCATGCATTACAGATGTCAGTTTATATTAGAGCTATGCTTAGAGTCCAAATTGTACTAGCCCTCTGAGAAGGCTCTGAAAATGTGCAGGAAAGTGCTGTTCTCCCATTTTCAGCATAATTTGGGTTTCTCTGGGTTCGGCCTCAGCCAATTCTGAGTCATGTTAATATGGATTTCTGTGGTACAGGTCACACCATGCTATCACCCCTTTCCAACAATCATGAGGATGATACACAGTACAACTAGATATCATTACAGCAGTGTAATTCCCAATTCACAGGTTTCACCAAAGGCAACATAGAAACTAAAAGCACATAAGCCAGTGCAAACTGCACATATAATCCCAGGATTATATGGCTGAGAATTCACCATGGCTAAAGCTGACTTTACCAGATCTTCAGCATTCAGCTGGATCATCAGCTGCTGCAAATTGGTGCAGCTCCATTTAAATCAATGGAGCTACATCAGTTTACAAAGAGCTGAGGCTCTGACTGTCCAGTGAATTTAATGCTTGTGAAAGCTGTAGGAATGGCACCCAGGACCCTAAAGTCCTCGGTTTATCTGCAGAAGTACAAATACAGGGAGGGAAAAAAGCTTCTCCACACCCTATAGTAATGAGCTTCTGCTGATATGTTGGGTTTGTTGCTTGGGCTGACAAGATAATACATTCTACTAGTCCATTCAGTTTGCTACTTCTATGCTTCCACTGTCAAAATGGGCACTAATTATGGCAGTTTTATGTTATGGACACCTGTTTATTATGACCTGAATTTGCACATCCACCACTGAAGACTCATCAGGCCAAAATGACTTTTAGTCAGCATTCTCCCATTCTGGTTATAAACCAGCAATCTCCCAATGAGAGGCTTTGGATCCCATTATCAATTCCCTAAGCACAAGGGGAGGGAAGGAAGGCCATTATAAATCCCCTGAGCCCACAGACAAAGTTATTCAACCGAAAATACAAGAGCATCCAAATCTTCCTAGAAAGGAAATACAACAAATAGTGGCCTGTTTGCAAAATTTTCCAGAGCTCTAATGAAGTCAGAAGCATGACAATGGTTTCTGTTTTCTCACTAAATTTTATATTAGTGATGAATATGACAATAGTTTTTGTCTCTGGCTATTGAAGAATACCAAAGATGAGAAAAATGTGATTATTTTAGTTTGAAATATTATTTTGTATGTATATTTTAAGTGCATGTATTTTAATGCTCTTTGTGTGTATATACAATTGTAGCTTTAATTGAAAAAGCATACATAACTTCAGCGCCTCTATTAACTTGTTCACCCCGTAGAAATTGTTCCTGTCGATATTTTAATTTCACTGAGACTGAAAGGGGGAAAATGTGGCATTCTAAGCAGATGGTTGTCACAGACTGCATACCACAATTAAGAATTAGTATACAAGTTTATGCAGCTTAATACACTATCAACAATTCCTGCATATAAATGCTGAATGAAATTGGCCTTGGAGAATACTTTAGCAAGATAATTCATTTTTGTTATTTTTCTGTCTCTCATATACTCGCTTTTAACATTTCTAACTATGAAATAAATAGACTATCTGGTGGCAGATGCAGAATCTGTCTTCAGTGTTGTGGCACCTGTGCAAAGTTCCCTGAAATTCTGCAATTTAACTAACTGAGGACATGGTAAGTAACCTCTGCCATGCAGAGTATAGGGCAGAGCAGTGACTCTCAACCTTTTATGGGTCATGACACAATTGGTAGCATTTTGCTACCCTACAACTAGCTCTCCATGACACACTTACTGCTGAGTGGTAAACAAGTAATGTGTCCTGACACAGTGGTTCAGAACCGCTGGTGCAGAGTACCAAAAAACTAGCACAGAATGTGAGAAAAACTAAAAGGCTCCATGATATAACCTTTAAATCTATTTATGATTCAGCTTTTCTAGTTGCTTTCTGAACGCTGGGAACTATTGCTTAAATACAGAAAGAAGAAATACAGTAAAATACTAGTTGATCAAATATGCAAGGAATCTATGACTCAGAACTGGATGTTTCACTCATTGCTAAGACTTGGTCAATTACTTCCTTCATAGAGAGGTAAGGAGGCCCTGGTAAAAAGCCAGGATTCGTGTGCTGTTTGGGATCTCCTGTTCAAATATGTGAACAACAGTACTATCTGCAACATGCTTTGCCAGCCAAACACCCACCCAGCTGAAAAACTTACATCTGCCATTTACCATCTCTCTCTGTCTCCACCTACTGCCTCTGTCTATGTTTCTTGGTTCCTCCAATGAGCGATTTTCAACCACTGAATTAACTTTCTTATTCTTTCTTTAGGATTTGTATTATAACAACACCTAAAGACCTCATCCAGCCCTGGGGTCTTATTGTGCTAGGAACTGTATATACCAAGGGTGACCAAAATTATGGAACTCAAGAGCCACACAAGTCAATTATTAAATCTTCGAGAGCCATACTGAGGCATATAACCACATAATTTTACCTACCCCAAAATGACTAAGCTTAAAATTCTTTGCACACTTTAATTTTATCATGAAAACAGGGCAAATAGTGATCCTACTAATGTCAGATTCTAATAATTACTTAAGGTTACTGTGAAAACTAGGCCTACATAGTAAAAACTTAGCTGTCCTGGCTGTAAAACTACAGGTTAGTGGCAAGTTTTCTAAAATCTGGGCAGTAACTTGTCAATGCAGTAGGTAAAAGCTCTCTCAGGTGCTGATCTCTAAGTATTGCACAATATTTTGATTTCACAAATTTCATTGCGGAATACAATGCTTCTCAGCAGTATGCTGTGCCAAAAATTGAAAGTAATCTACAACCAGTTTTAAACTTTTCTCCTTTGTATTTTCATTTCTTAGTATTCCAGGTCATGTTTTAGAATGATAAAACACAATTTTAACAAAGGAATAGCTGGATTAGGGCCTATGAGGAAATCTAAACATGCTACACTTCCCCCCATCTCCATTGCAACTTCCCTGCTATGTCTTAGCATGATGATGCTTGTCGCTCTCCCTTACTTTGCTGCACTTCTGCCCCCTCCACTGTCCCCGACCATGCCATGGCTTCCCCTGCCAGACCTGACCACGCTGCCACGACTTCCGCCACCGGCCCCGACCACACTGCTGTGGCTTTCCCCACCGGCTTTGACCACGCTGCCCCGGCTCCCTTCATTAGCCCCGACTATGCTGCTGCAGCTCCCTCCCAGCTCTGACCTTGCCATGGCTTCCCCCACTGGCCCTGACCACACTGCTGCAGCTTCCCCGCCAGCCCCGACCACACCGCCGCTTCTCTGTTGTCCCCGACCATGTCGCCCTTTCCTGCCATGCTCTTCCACAAGCCGCACTTTTTCTTTGAAGAGCCACATGCGGCTCACGAGCCGCAGTTTGGCCAAGCCTGTTACGTACACATATTGAGTAAGACAAAAGCTAGTGTGGTTTAGCTGATAGGTACTGAGCTGATAGTCAGACACATGGTTTCTATTTGGACTCCGCCATTGACGTGTTGTGTGGCTTTGGGCACTTTTCCTCCAAATCTTTGTGTGTCTTCTTCATATAGATTGGAAACTCTTTGGGGGCAAAGCATCTCTTTCTGGGTATGTCTACACTGGAGCTCTGTTAAGTCAACTTCAAGAGAGTCCACATTCTAAACTCTGGTGGACTGCCCACACCCACACTGGCAGCTACTAGGTTGACTTAATGCTTAAGTCGATTTTATTAAGTCCACTTAAGCCAGTGTAGATGGGGCATATCCCTTAACGTGACTTAATAAGGTTGACAAACATTAAGACCTTAAGCGTTGGTGTTATTAAATCAACTTAAGGAAGCACGTAAGTCAACTTAATAAACTCCCAATGTGGACAGAGTTTTCCTTAGGTTGACTTAAGGAAGGTTAAGTCAACCTAAGCTTCCACTGTAGACATACCCTCTTTGCACAGCACCCATGGAACTCTGATCTTGACTCCTGTCTCTAAGTGCTACTGTAATACATAACAGTCCCTACTCTGAAGAACTTGCAATCTAAACAGAGAGGATAGACAAAAGAAGGCATTAAAGCATACAACCTATAAGCAAAAGATTGAAAATTGAAACACAGAGACATTAAGTAGCATGCTTGCCATCTCCCAAGAAGTCTCTGGCAGAGCCAAAAAGGACTCTCTGGTCTACTGAGTACCTGTCTAATGCCCTAACTAAAAGGCTTTTCTTGCTTCCTAAAAACTCATTCCTTCCATGCAGCCTAAAAACCCTGATGTATATAAATTGAAGAACTTCTTCCCCCATCATGACGACTGTAAATGCAAGCCATCCTACTTCCTTGCATCAGTTACAAAATATATCCCTTCTGACAGCAAGTACTTCAATTAATTGCCTGAGCTGTGGCTAAATCTGAGAAACCCTGGGTTTCTGCAGATATTGCTTTAACACTATTAGTTTAAACACTGGGACCAGACCCATTTGCACCCTCAAGACTGAAGGGGGAGAGCAATAAGTTTCTTAAAGTTAACTTTAACTCTACACATTATCCCCTCCTCCACCAAAACAAAGTCACATCTCAAGCACAGGACTAGATTAAGGGGCTTCAAGGCCCCAGGCTTCCCACTTTTGTCCGTTGCATGGGAAAGCCTCCAGTGGTGACCCTCAAAAGTTCAGAGAAATGTCAGGCCATTGTACTGGGGCCCCTAGGAGACCAGTCACACCAGCTTGAGCCATAGGAACCCTGGCGTGGTAGCCAGACATTGCTCCAGGCCCTGGAGGGCTTCATCAGAGGCTGCCCCATGAGCTGGCCAGCCCCACCCCCATAGCACAATGGAAATACACTGACTCGCCCCTCCCTCCAGGGGCAGACCAGCCATCCTGGGAGCAGGGCAGGAGCTCCATGGCTTGGCCAGATCAGCAGGGCCTTTAGGGACTGCAGCCACGGGTCACCCTTCAGGCCTGGGCCCAGGGCTGCAGCCCCTAAAACCCCTGCATTGATCTGACACTGGCCAAGCACAGTAGAAGATCCAGCCTGCTGTCTTCTGGAAAGGTAATTTCCCAAATGATGGAACACCATGGATGACTGGTGGATTTCAGAGGGGGCCCCTTGACACCATGATGGCATACTTGAACATCTGTTGGGGTGTCCCAGCAAAATGTAACATTTCATATTTGTAGGTCCCCAGCATACACTGTGATGGGCAAATAAATATCTGTGTCATAGAATACAGTAGAGCCATTGGGGCATACACTGAAGTGCCTGCTACTAAACAGTTGGTAGAAAGAACATGTATAGCTTGATATCTACTAATTCTCCCAGTCACACATCACATTGTGGCTTCAGTCTACAAACTATGGTACTTCTGGTTGTGTGACTTTTTTATTCTGTTTCTTTGGTTAGGCAATCCACTCCTAATACAACCTAGCTAGCTGGAATTTGTTTAGGTAACTAATGGATAATTGTTAGTGATCATTAACAGAAAGCAAGAAATGAAATATTTCAAGCCTTACACATCTCTTATTTGAAGGGAAGAGGACAGCAATGACACTACTTTCCTTTCTATAAAGTCAGAGACTGCTGACTTGTCAGTGGTAAATATTCACACAATAGGAACCTTTCAAATAACAAGGGAATGGCGTCACTTTGCTTTCAGGGATATGTCAAAGAATCGAGACAAGAGCAAAGCAAAACGCATTAGTACTAAGTATTATGTTTGTGTCAAAATGAAAAACACTTTATGTTGATGCACCACAGGTATCTTTCAGTCTCAGTCCATCATATTTAATTGTGGCTGATTTACCTGGTTTAAACATTTTGGCTGACTCTTGATGAGCCTTTCTAGGGAATTCACTTAATTCATTTATTTTATAGGTGCTTCTGCTTTAGCAAATATGAAGATTGTCATCTGGGTAGAAAATATTTTAAATTTATAACCACAGAACTTTCAAAATTCCACCTGAGATGAAGGGCAGTATCTGTGCTGTGGGGTGGTTTGCAATGACTACTGCCAAATTCCTGTACAAAGACACTGCTCTGCAAATTCATTCTATGGTTCCAACATGTGTTTGAAATATAAAGATATGAGTTAAAAAACTTTTTTTTTTTTTTAAGTAAAAACAAACAATAAAGAATGGCCTTTGGTCAAAAATAATAGGCGATTTTTGCAAAACAAAGGCAGCCTTATAAAAATTGTTCTTTTTATTTAATTGTGCCTTTTCGTAATATTTGCTTTCAAAAAGGTATTGAAAGAATTATTGAAGACATCAAAATGGTTACCAACATTTTTCACTTATCACAGATAGTTTTTGGAGAACAAAAATTTTTAATAATTCTTTCAATGCAGTTTTCAGTAAAACACAAAATCACTTTTTTAAAAATAAAATGGATCATTTTTCAAAGCTATAATAGTCAAGGTTCTCATAAAATTAGGTGATGTGAAGAGTGACTGGAGCCGCATCTCCTGCAGGGTGCTTCTGAGGGCCTCGTCTGAGCTCAGCTTCAGCCTGGGCATGCCTAGCACAGCAGGGACAGTCTTCAGCTCCTTGTCTATGTCGTGAACAAACTCCGAGGTGAGGCTCTCCTCAATCAGGGTCATGTTCTGGGTCAGGAAGAACTTGGCTCTGACACCTCCTGTGAGTGGCAGCTGGGCAATCTGCTCAGTAGCCAAGTCCTGAGATCTGCTAGGGGAGGCAAGGAGCCCTAGCCACAGGAGAACGGTCAGAGTCTGCATGGTGGAACCTTGGACTTCTCGGCCAGTGCTGTCCTGTGTTACCACTCTTGATGAGCAGATTGCCCAGTTGCCACACACAGGAGGTGTCAGTGCCATGTTCTTCCTGCCCCAGAATGTGTCTCATAAAACTAGTTTGCCATTTTTCAATTAACTAATAATAAACAACAAATGACACCCACTGCAAATGACTGGATGATAATAAGGTGCTCTTAGTGATTCTCTTTTATATTTTATCATTCCTGTATCTATTGTTTCTCCTGAAAAAAACAGTCTGTGGATAGCGCGCTCTATCAGGAGCAGCCTGATAAGGATGCACAGCAGCTCAGAGAAAGTCCATGCTTACCACCATGCTAACTTGTGTGCAAAATGTAGTAATAAAATACATAGTTGTCACATCTAATAAACAGGTGTGATGTATAGACACTGTCTGCAAATTATTTCATATCTTGGAATATAAGCAATATGGTCACCTATGCTGTGAGTCAAATTTTAGGTTGCATTTGGAAAGACCTGAACTGCCAGTGCAAAGCTGCCTTAAAGCCAGATTACTCTGCAACTGGAAGTTTTTCCACTGTAAGTGGGTCCCATTCAGGATATAGGCTAGGCTTAATAGTCTACCCTACTAACACTTTTCTGTAACCAGAGCAGAGAAAAATCATTTATGTATCAAGAAAATAATAATAATAAGTAGAGCCCTGCACGGATACAAATATGTGGATCCGTATCCGACCTGCATCCACAAGAAATGGTCCGCGGATATCCATGTTGTATCTGCAGATGTGGATATAATGTGGATATCCGCATATTTGCAGGGCTCTAGCTCTGTGCAGATAAAAATATGTGGATCCGTATCCAATCTGCATCTGCAAGAAATGGTCCGTGGACATCCGTGTTGTATCCACGGATTTGCAAGGCTCTAATAATAAGCAATACACAAATGCAACCTCTTTGGCCCTTGAATCTGCAGCAACTGAACCATAATAGAGCAGGTCAGCATTTTTCTTCAGAATGATTTCCTGATGGAAAATGAGGTTTCTGCAAAAACTTCAATTTTCTTAGGGAAAATTTCAGTTTTGCCAAAAATGTTACAATTTTCCATCAGGGAAATATTTCATTTTGGGTTGGTTGAACTTTAACTGGAATATTTTGGTTTGTTGAACTGACCTGAAATGCTCACTGTTAAGACAGTTCCACATTCAGCTTCTTGTGAGACAGAAATTCTGACTGTCACTCAGTTTGGATCCAAACCATCAATAGCAACAGGAAAACTGTAAGCTAGAAGTACCATGGCACTGAGAAACCAGTTATCTAAAGTATTTCACAGGCTCTCAGAACCATTCATCTACCAAAAAGCAAATATACACACTGTAGCAGCAGAATATGTTTTTATAGACTTCCAATCACTAAGCTAATTGCTTAATCAGAGCACTTTTGCTAACAGCCACATACCATTTCCCTCAGATGTGCATAATTCAGAGCATTCTAATGTATATCATGATAATGATAAATGAGTAATGTAATAATTAAAATAAATAGTAATAAGGAGATAAAGTAATTAAGAGCTGCTAATTGATAGATGCCTCCTCTCACCCATAAATATCATGTAATTGAGGAACCTCTTAATATTGCTAGCCAGTCCCAAAATCTGAGATTCCTTGCTTAGTTCAAACAAGGAGTCTGGTAGCACTTTTAAAGACTAAAATTTATTTATTGCATGAGCTTTCGTGGGAGGGAATCCCACTTAGTCAGACGCTTGTAGATGGGGAATTTACATAAATTTCATCTGTAGTGTTTAACACTCAGATTAAATCTGGCTTGGAGGCTTTGTCTGACAGGGCTGAATTTAAAGTGTGCTATTGCCACTGACTGCTCCCTGAGTGATGATCTCAAAAAGGCTGATAAATGGCAAGAGAATCATCAGTCAGAAACCAGCAAGTCTCCTGCTCAATGTCTGTCTGCTTCAGCTTCCTTCGCCTCGCTTTACTTACTTAACCTGTGTACTGATTCTGAAGTTTCTCACAACACACTGTAAAATATAATTTCTATCAGACCTCCTGACCTGATTACTTATTTGCATCACAGCAATATCTGAAGTTACTGAAGAAATGTAGTAAAGGGACAGTCCCTGGCCTAAAGAGTTACACACTAAGTAGACAAGACAAACAAAGGGTGGGAGACAAGTATGCCCATTCACAAATGGGAAACTGAGTCACAGAGATTTAAGGTCTCAGTTCAGCAGCATACTTGAGTGTGCCTAATTATAAGCATTCAAGGAGTGCCATTGACTCCAATGGAACTGCTTACATGCTTAAGGTTAGAGATATGCTTACGCAGTTTACTTAAACAGTGCTTATGTGACACACCAAAGATCACTTGGAAATTCTGTGGCAGAGCAGAAACTGAATCTGGGGTGCCAGACCGGTCCTATAACCACAAAAACATCCTTCTTCTTTTCATTAGCAGGCTAAGTGGCTTCAAAGTGCATAATGCAGTAAATGTACAATGAATTTCCCCTAGCTTCAGGGACAGGTGGTACAAAACTTTGGAGAACATCCCTTCCCTTACATCCTATTCATGTGGGGAAGAGAAATCTGCAAGTAGAATCCCTATGGAAAAGATCTTCTCCCCACCCACCCCCACCAGACAGCAGGCTAATGGACAAGATAAGATGAACCTCCTTTTGCTACCTGGTACTAAACCACTCTTCAATCCAGCAGAGAAAGGCATAATAAAAAGTAATATCTGGAAGCTAAAGCCAAATTAAAATGAGAGATAAGGCACTATTTATCAGTGAGGGTGATTAACTATTTGTACAAACTAGTAATGGAAGTGATGGATTCCCTATGTCTGGATGTCTTCAAAACAAGACTGGATGTCTTAGTCAAACACAAGATACCAAGGTCAGTACCTGGGGAAGTGGATGAAAGCCAATGGCTAGGGCTGCACAAGAGGTCAGACCAGATGATCTAATGGTCCTTTCTGACTTTACGGTCTATGAAGTTGCTTCCCACACAGCAAGCAGCCTTGATGATGTGATTAGATTATGATGAACGGATTATGCACAGTGCACTGTGATCCATTTCAAAGCCTTTAATACAGAAGTTAATCCATTTTCTGACAATGTATGTTTTCAGTTTATTGGATGAAGGGTGTGCCTTAAATCCATCTCTGTTATGCTTACTTAACATGGAATCCACTGCTTGATTCCTGATTTACAAAGCGGTTGTGATTACATGAACTTTACGTCCTATTCTTATTTCCCATGCATGACTCATTTACTACAGCTTCAGAAAACACCATGAAATTACTTTTGCAGGGAAGAAACATCTTGAACATTAGCAGTTGGCTACAGTATTAGCAATAAGGAAATAAGGCTTATCAAACATCTGATCCACATCTTGAATGTTAGCAGTTGGCTACAATATTAGCAATAAGCAAAAAAGGTTTATAAAACCTCTGATCCACCTAATAACCTAAAAAGTATGAGTAATACTTGGTACCTGAATTAGAAATGCCAGTAAAATTACAGTTTAGTGTAGGAGCCAGTATTATCTCATCAGCATTCAGTACTGCTGCTGTGGTACAGTGCTGACAAAAAGCCAAAAACAATGCATGAGAAGGCATGAAGAGAAGTCATAAAATATGTTGTTAATTGAAATGGGAAGGGGAAAGGAGAAGGGCAACACTGAAGATATGGCCCGAGGCTCTTTGTTATGAGATACCCTTTCCAGTGAAGTACAGTATGTCTCCATCAGCTGCTTTGACTCACATAGTTTCAGTGTTTAGAGTTGATTGTACAAATATGCATGCAGAAAGATCTGAGCAGCACATATGGCATATAGCTACTGACACATCTACCAGTTTTAAATGGAGTCATGTTGATTATGCAGTCATAAAATGTTTTCTAATTTGGCAGAGAGAGACTATTTCTAGTGGCCTGATCCTGTAAGGTGCTGGGAGCTAATGCTGCTCAGCAACTCATCATCACATCTGATGCAAAGCCTTCTGAAATCAGCAGGGAGTGGCGACATCTTTTCACTGATCTCTGTGGGCTCTGAATCAGGCCTTAAATCTCTTGTTGATTCCTATTTTCACCCCACCCACTTCAATTACTAATAACAGTGGTATGTGGCATGCCCTGTAAAAAAAAAAATTAGCAATGGAAAATACTGTGCAGACTGCATTTTGCTCCCAGATACACCATTCCAGTGTCATCATTCTCCCTACAGTTGCATGATAAATGCAAGAACAGAAATAAGCCCCAATATAGCCAGATTGTATACCCCTGGCCTGTGGTACTCATATGTGTGGCTGATCACCAGTTGGAGAAAAGAGTATTAGATCTGGCCCCATGTAACTAGGAATATCTGGCAGAGAGTGACTTCCTCTTCTGTTTAGTACTAAGCCCTGGTCTACACTAATAGTGAAGTTTCACATAATGCAGCCTACCTCCACCTACTGCAGCCTGTGTCTCCACTGTCAGAGCAGCAAATCTTGAAAAAAAAAAAAATGAAGCTGTAATTTGACTTGCTTATGCCACCCCTGCCAGTGGTATAGCACTGACATAGAAGTCTACAATTTCAATTTAGCTCTGTGTAGCCAGAGAGTAGCTCTAATCTTGTTTGTCTGGTTTCTGTAGTGTCTGTTTTTCCATAACAACATAGCTCCTCCCCTCCTTGCAGCCCAGAAAAGTCTTCTGTTAATTCCTCTCTCTGCATGCAGCACTGTGACTCTCTGTTGTGCCTGCAGCACAGAAAGAGTACTGTGTGTAGTCATGTAAGCACTGGGGACTCAAGACCCCAACTAAGCAATTTGTTGTGATCACTCACCTTCACTTTTTGTAATTTGACAGCCTAAATTAGAAGTAGTATCCTACCTCCAGTGTAGATGAGCCCCTAGGCACTAATAACCTGAATGACTAGTTTTGGGATTTTGGGGAGGACAAGTGATATAATACCTAGAACACATTTTGAATAAAAAAGTGGATGTCTGGCACATGTGTAACATGACAAATGAAGCCACTTTTCACAAACTTCACTGAAAAGTTACTAGCTTAAATGTTATATTTTACTGAAATGTGCATATCCTGTTACTCGCTGCCCTCTTTTTTCCCCTCTCTTTATTTTTCTTCAATATAGTCCCTACATTTTTGAAAACATCTTACTATTACTTGGCAATTGTTTAAAAATGCGCATATGTACAAGTAAAAATATCAGATCTCTACTCTTATGTATAGAGGAGCAGACAGTAAATGGTGATTTCTGTATAGACCAGGTGTGGCCAAACTGTGGCTCATGAGCCACATGCAGCCCTTCAAAGAAAAAGTGCAGCTCGTAGAACAGCACGGCAGGGAAGAGCAACATGGTCAGGGACAGCAGAGAAGCGGTGGTGTGGTTGGGGCTGGCGGGGAAGCTGCGGCAGCGTGGTCAGGGCCGGTAGGGGAAGCTGCGACAAGGTCAGAGCTGGGAGGGAACTGTGGCAGCATGGTCAGAGCCAGCAGGGAGCTGTGGCAGCATGGTCGGGGCTGGCGAGGGCAGCATGGTTAGAGCTGGCAGGGAAGCCATGACAGTGTGGCTGGGGCCAGTGGGGAAAGCTGCAGCAGCATCATCGGGGCCAGTGGGGGAAGCCATGGCAGTGTGGTTGGGGTCGGCGGAGGAAGGCACAGAATGGTCAGGAACAGTGGGGGGCAGAAGTGCAGCATGGTAGGGGAGAGCGGAGAAGTAGCATCAAGCTGAGACATAGCAGCAAAGTGGCAACTGGGGTGGGAGGAAGCACGGCATGTTTAGATTTTCTCATAGGCCCTAATCCAGCTATTCCTTTGTTAAAATTGTGTTTTATCATTCTTAAACATGACCTGGAATACTAAGAAATGAAAATACAAAGGAGAAAAGTTTAAAACCGGTTGTAGATTACTTTCAATTTTTGGCACAGCATACTGCTGAGAAGCATTGCATTCCGCAATGAAATTTGTGAAATCAAAATATTGTGCAATACTTAGAGATCAGCACCTGAGAGAGCTTTTACCTACTGCATTGACAAGTTACTGCCCAGATTTTAGAAAGCTCGCCACTAACCTGCAGTGTTTTACAGCCAGGAACAGCTAAGTTTTTATTGTGTGGGCCTAGTTTTCATGGTAACCTTAAGTAATTATTAGAATCTGACATTAGCAGGATCACTATTTGCCCTGTTTTTATGATAAAATTAAAGTGTGCAATGAATTTTAAGCTTAGTCATTTTGGGGTAGGTAAAAGTATGTGGTTATATGCCTCAGTGCAGCTCTCAAAGATTTAATAATTGACTTGTGTGGCTCTTGAGTTCCATAAGTTTGGCCACCCCTGGATATGGAACAAATTTTCTTGTACGTAGGTGCACACACCTAACTCAGCTTTTATCCTGATATGAAACTTCAAACAAATATAGTTTTTTTTTTAAATACATATTTTTAAAGGACACTAAGCAGAAGGCCTGCTAAACACAGTCACTTGCCCAAGAATAGTGATAAATAATGCTGTAGTAGTGCCTACAAAAACCTAACTTACATCAGGGCCTCATCACACTGCTTGCTGTACTTAAACTTGTTTGTCTTCTCACCTCTTCTCTCTGTGAAATTTAGCCCTGTGCTGAGTCTCAGAACAATATCAATGCAGCATTTAAGTTGCACTTCCACTCTTTTGTGAAGGGGTACACGATGCTTAGCCTTGCATCAGCTCTCTGCATTGCTAAATTTTGTTGTGTCCCCCCCCCCCCCAGTACGATGACGGATTTGCACCATAGCTGTTGCAATATTGTAGTGGTACTGAATAGCTCACATATGGCATTGCCACTGAATTTTTAAATTAAAGAAACTAACCACAATTAGTTTTTCTTCCCCTTTCTTTGGATTATTGTTCCATGCCTTTATAGACTTACTTTAGCAAGCTGTAAAGACATATGCTGGGAAAATTTACTGCCAGCTCACAGAGAACACAAAGTAGACTAGTTGGTGACTGCCAGGCTGTGGGATACACATACATAGACCTCACCTCAAAGCCAGAAAAGTCCACTGATCTGAGTAGAAGGATGTCAGCCTTGCCATTCTCCTTACAGAAGTAAGCATGTAAAGTTTTTCTTGTTTTCTAGTTTGTGTGTTACTCAGTTTGCTTCTCCCTTGGTTTTTGAAATGTATGAGTTGTAGCAGGCAGAGTGTTTTTTTCCACCCAGTGTCACGAGCACAATGTTGCCTGTCTCTACAAAGTCAGACATTCTGAAATGGCTGCCAAGATGTCCAAGAAGTCAAACACAGCACAGTGACAGCTAAAAATGAGCATACTTTCTCTCTCTCTCTCTCTCTCTCTCTCCCCCCTTTATTTATTTAGTGCACTCTACGAGTATGATGCTTTGCCAGGTGACAGACCTGGATTTTAGACTCTTTTCAAAAAAAGGAGAAAACTTTATCAAGAAACTTGTGATCATTTGTAGAACTGATCAACAATTTCCACCCCCTCCCCACCTTTCAGTAAAACTTTTGTATGTCAAAAAATGCCATTTCATCTGAACCAAAATGTTTTGTATAAATGTATGAGTTTCAGCATTTAATTTTTGTCAAAGCTTTCACGGACAGAAAGACATGTATGCATTCTGAAACTCCAAACTGTTAGTGTGCTAACACACATGGGTAAAGAAGACACAGGTTCAAGTCCCTGGTCTTCTTGATTCACAGGCACTTTCAGTATGGTCTCCCACTTCACAGGTAAGTGCCCTAATCAATAGAATATTCTGATGTGTAGGGGTGGGGGAGTTGAAAAAAAAAAAGATTCTGAAGGTCTCTTTTCTACTCTGCATACAAATATAAACAAATTTTGAAACTTCAAAAGTGCTCACAAAATAGAATTATTTTTTCCAGAAAATATTACTTATTTTAAGCCCTAATTCTGTGGTGCAGCTAGAGCACTTAGGTGAAACTAGAGAAAGAGTAAAAATGATTTTCATAGGGGCAAACTGGACTCCAAACAAAGCAATCCAAACACAGCTCTAGTAAAAGCACCACCTTACAAACAGCAGTAGTAGAAGGGGGTTGAAGTAAGAGTTTGTCTACACAAGAGAGTTAGTGCAAATTTAGCCAGGGTGTAAGTTTAAAGCAGACTAGCTACTTTGTACTAACTCTGCATGTGGACACTCCCGCTTTACACTAACAGTGCCGTTGTGAGCTTTAGCTTGATACACTTCAAAAATGTGTTAAGCAAGTGGCTCCCAACCTGTGGCCCATGAGCCACTTTTGGCCTGCAGGTTTTTCAAAGTGGCCTGCCACTGCATCCCACTGGCTAATGACCCAGTCAGACCAGGTCACCACAGGGCTACAAGACCACTGTGGGTTCCTTGCAGGCATCTAGGGGATGGGATAGCAGTATTCCCCTCCCCCTGGCTGTAACAGGGACACAGCAAAGCACTCCCCTTGGGTCCTTACTCACTGAGGTCTCTGCTGGTGCCAGAGGAAGGGGAGCACTGTAATCCCATCCCATCTCTGCAGAAGGGAACTACTGCCTATGGACCAAGGCGATCTGCAAGATGCTATAAGACACTTGTTTTTCCCTGATGCAGCCACAGGGATAGGAGGTCAGCAAGGTGGGGCAAAAGTAAAGGCTACTAGTGGAGACTAGGGACTCTTCAGGATTGTAAAAGTGATATCTCCAGCCCTTGAGCCAAAAAGGTTGTAAACAAGACACACAAAGGCACTCTTCATGTGGGCTGTCATGGGGCCACTCACCAAATGCAGCACCTCCTCCTGGCAGCTCTGTGGTTTAGCTCTTGCAGGAGCTGCTCTTCTCTGTCAGTGCCTTTACTTGTCATCTTTCATTCTGTCACCCCTTCTGCTCCTGGAGCTTCAGCTTGGTCACTATGGTCCTACCCTTTCAGGGAATTTGAAGTTCTTCTAGACCATGTGTCATCTCCAAAGCTTTGTGCTTCTACCTAGTGGCTGGCAAGGAGCCCAGGCTTCTCCTCTACCCTGGGTTCTAGGCCAGGAGCCATTAAAAAAAAAAGCAGCCAAGTCCTACTCCTTGCTGCTATATCCCTGAGTTTCTTCCTACCTATTTGATTTCCCCCTCTTTCTGGGTTTGCCAGTCTAAGTATCTTCCTCCTATGGAGTGATCATAGACTACTTTCTTGCAGCCCCTCTGCTGCTCACAGCTTTTGAGCTTTATACAGGCCTCTCCTGGTTCTGGCCAGCTGAACCCATTTCCAGTCAATGGTCTGCTCACTGTCTCCTTCAGGTGCAGCCTGAAGTCAATTGGCCTGTATAGACACTTTAACACCTTCAGGCCTTGTGTGGGGTTGGCACCACATTTACATGGCATAAGAGTGTCCATATGGGGAGACTGTGGAGTTGCTAATATGAAGTAGGTGCTATGGGATTTTTCACAGTCTGGGCAAGCTCTAAGAGGGGGCACTGTATTCTTTTAAAAGCCCCTTGCTCTTCCATGTCCGTTGTTTTGATTTAGAAGTTGTCATGTCTGAACGTTGTTTCGTTATTTTGAAATGACAAGCCCCATGATTTCGAACTAACAAAGCTTATTCCAAAATAGTAAAACCTAGGCTGAAATTGAAATAACCATTATTTTGAAATGGTTGTTTCAAAATAACGCCGTTTGGATGTGTTATTTCAAAATAACTATTATGTTGATTTAACACTTTTGCCCTTCTCCTTCCCAGGGTGCCTTCCTTTTTTCTATATATTGGCTGGCAACATGGCCCTGCCAGGGGGCCATGTTGCCACATGTCCCATGCTGCTCCTCTCCTGATTCGAAATAGCAAGACCTGTGTCTGAACTTGCTATTTCAATTTGAAGTTTTTGCTTATTTTGATTTAAGTTAATTAAAGATAATGATTTTATTTTGAATTAACTTATTTTGAATTAACTTTTATTTCAAAATAAGTGTCTATGTATGGACATAGCCTCATACATTAAGAGCTCCTCCTCCAGTTTTAATGTACTTTAACCACTGAGAAAAATGCTATATGCAATAAACCAGACTGTTTTTGTCCATCCACAATGAAAACATAGTGTGGGGTTTCATACTATTAAAGTACAAATTCCATCACTGAAATGTACAGTCCAGGACTCCTTGCTTATATTATAACATGTTTCCATTATAATAGAATTGCTAGCAAAGCATATTTAGATGGAATTAACTGGCTTGTAATTACAGTCCATGGAAACTGAGCAAGAGCTTAGGTAGAGATTGACAACACAGTATTAGATGGGTTAGAATTTATAACTGCATAATTAGTGGGAAACTCGCAACATACCGGGGCTGGTCTACAGTAGAAACTTGTATCAGCTCAGCTGCATCCATGCAGCTGCATCGCTGTAGCTCTTTTGGTGAAGATCCTCTAAGCTGACAAGAGAAAGCAATCCCATCAGTTTACTAACACCTCCAACAGGCAGCAGCTTTGTCAGCAGCAGAAACTCTCCCACTTATACAGCATTGGCTGCACCAGCGTTTAGGTGGGGATAACTCCATTGCTCAGAAGCATGGTGTATTCATACCTTTCAGTTAGGTAGTTATACCAAAGGAATTCTATAGTTAGACCAGGGATAAGTATGCACGTGTACAATGCTCATGTAGGTTACTTAGGCTAAATCTGAGCTATGAGGCTGGGATTCAGATTTGGCTCTAAACTCAAACATACCCAAAGTTTGGAAGGTTTCAGATTTAGTCCTTCATAGAGGCAGGTCTGTGGCAGATAAGAGTATACACCTAATTCCAGTCTTCTGGTTGGTTTCCTTTGTAGTTACTTATATAGGGCCAAGTACTAAGTAGTGATGACCACCTGCAGCTGCCTTCAAGAGAAGCTGCCGTTGACCTCAACTGGTGTTACAAGTACCCAGAACCCCTTAGGATTTAGTGCCAAATTGAGCAAAGCATTTGAAGATATGCTTCAGATTGCAAAATTGCTTGCAATGACTTTACCTGAGTCTAGTGAAAACATATTACATACTTTCATTCTCCAGTCACCACTGAATAGTCTGTCCCCTGTGCAAACCAGCTCTGCTTCTCATAGGTTAGGAGTCTGCAACCTGTGGCTCTGGAGCCAAATGCAGTGCTTCAGCTACCCCTTTGTGGCTTTGCCTCCTTCCCATTGCTGGCCACAGGGGGATTCTCCAGGTGGACCACTCCTGGCTCTGGGCCTCCCCACCACTGGGAGACCCTGTCGACTGCCTGCACCTGGTTTTGGGCTCTCCCCCATCCCCACCAGGAGACCCAGCAGCAGGCACCCTGTCTCAGCTCCACACCCACCAGAAGGCTACAACCATTGCAGCTCTCAAAACACTTGGTTATTGAAGGAATTTTTTAAAAATGGCTCTTCTTACCTTTTGGGTTGTCGACCCCTGCCAAAAAGGTCAGAAAGGACTAACATGATCATCTAGTCTGAACTCCTGCACTGTGCAGGTCATAGAACGTCACCTAGTTCCCGCTTCCTAATAGGACCTTAACCTATGACTAAGTTGTTAAAGTCCTCAAATCATGATATAAGGACTTTTAGTTAAAGAGAATCCACCAGCAATTGAGTCATGCCCCATGCTACAGAGGAAGGAAAAAAAGAAAATCTCAGAGATTGTGCCTATATAACCTGGGGGGAAATTCCTTCCCAATCCCAATATGGTGATCAGTTAAACCCTGAGCATGTGGGCAAGACTCAAAAGTCAGAAACCTGAGAAAGAATTCTCCGTAATATCTCAGAACCCACCCCATCAATCATCCCTCCAGTATACCTACCATCAGGAGTAAACAATCAGTCAAGTGTCAAACTAGGTTGCCCCATTATACCATCTCCCCCATGAATTTACCGAGCTTCTGCACATACTCTTGATGTACACACCATGAAAGCAGGTAGTCTGAGCACTTAACACTAAGAAAAATTAAATAGAAAAAAGAAGGGAGAACAAATGGTTGTAAGACAAAGAAACAAAAGCCAGAAAATTGAAAGCAGATGCTCATGCTTCTTCCTCAACCTTTTTATTATTTTTGGAGTGCTATGAGACAATGGTGAAAATTTCAACTTAAAATAATTGGGTAGTCACTCCCTCCCCCCCAAGTGGGTGTCTTTTTGTTTGTTTCAATTGCTTTTTTTTTTTTTTTGATGGAGGGATAATCTTGTGAAATTTGGTTGTGTACATTGAAATTTTCTCTAGTTTGATCCAAACCTATATTAGTCGATGCAGCAAAATAATACAGAGACAGGAGAGAAATTAGTCAGTTCATCATAATGCAATACATGTAAAAAAGGTTTCATTCCAAAATAAAGGACACAACATTAAACACGCTCTCTAAATATCAGAAATAAGGACCAATATTGGAAGGCACTGAGGGTACACAGCACATGGCAGAGTGGAGTTCTTAACATGTTCAGCAATTGGAAATGGCCTTTAGGACTTGGCTGTCATCCTTGTGATAAAGGGCCTAACTCATGAGAAAAATGTTTGTCCCATTTCTGAGTCTCATGCATGATTTACACAGCAAAAGTGCAAGTACAGTTTTCTGCACTATTTCCTCTTAAATTATATCATAAATCATAAATTACACTACATTGACATTCATCAATCCCTGTTTTCCTCTGAGCATAAAAGTGGTCACCTCACTACACTCATATGCATCTGTGGGATGCGCAACTCTAAAAGTGGAAGGGAGAGCAGGGGAGTGGAACTGTGAATAAAGAGGAATTAGTAGAGCATGTGTGTGGGAGATGGATTCGTAAAATGAGCCATCTCCTGGGTGTGCAATTAAAGAGCTTCATCCTGGCTTATCCTCAACACTACTACAGGAAGACAAATGAGGAATCCTGTGACATCTTAAAGATTAATAAATTTACTTGGGCATAAGCTTTCATGGGGTAGAACCCACTTCGTCAGAACCCTGAAGTGGAAAGTTATATACATGCAAAGAAGGGTGAGTCATATTATCAGGTGGAAGCTCAATATTAATTAGGTCAATTTAAATAGTGTTGATGTGGCCCATTCACAACAGCTGATGAGACGGGGTAAATGTTTAAAGAAGGAAAATTATTTTTATAGTGAGTTAGCCACTCCCAGTCCCCACTTAGACACAAATGGACACAAATCAGACATCAAGAATGGTAATATTAAAAAGCCTGTAGGAGACCACTTCACTTTCCCTAGATTCTCAGTAACAGACTTCAAAGTTAGTGTACTTCAGGGGGGGGGGTTGAGGGGGGTTCGGCATGAAACTGCAGAGCTGGAATTCATATGCAAATATCACACTCTCTGACTCAGTCTGAATAGGAACTGGGAGTGGCTGTTGTTCTTTGCATGTGTATATTTCACTACCAAAGTTTCCATTTCATGCATCTGATGAAGTGGGTTATAGCACATGAAAGCTTGTTATTCTTTAAGGTGCCATAGTCCTTGTTCGTTTTACAGGCTAACATGGCTACCGCTCTGGCACAACTACAGGACTTACTCTGAGATCCTGTTCACAATCAGCTGCCTTGCTACAAGGATATTAGATTACATCGCGGTGGTGCATGTTTTTTTGACAAACTACAACACATGCAAAATTTGCCAGTTTCTTTTACAGAGTTAAGTAAAGATGCCCATAGGCAAGCAGGAAATTTAATCAAATGACTGCATTTCCAGATAATACTCATTCGTTCATTTCAACCAATAGTGACTAAAGAAAAACCAGAGAACACAATTTATTTAGACTTTTAAAGGCTATGTCATAAAGTCCCTCTCTCAGGAGGGTGACTATACTTAAGTGGCATGTGAAATGATTCCTTGCTGTGAAGTGCCCTGGGTCTTTGGGCTGAAAGGCACTATCATATATAATTGTGTATTTATTATTATTTATTAAAGGTACTTGATAAGAATGGGCTGCAAAGAAAAGTCACAAGTAGAAATAAATGGTCAAGTCACAACAAGAGAAGAGGTTAAGCTGCTGCCGTTCAGATCACTGGCTCACAGTTGTTCGGTTATGAACTCAAACGTGGGATGAATGATGGGCAGTGCTTTTTGACCCTCAATAGATTCAGATGAGTAGATGTACCCGAACTTTGACTGCTTCTCCACAACTTTTCCAAGCTTTGCTATTTCTTGTGTTTGCAAAACTGAGCTGGAAATATAATTAAGACCAGTCTTCTTGGTGGTATTTTGGCACTCCTTTTCTCTTCGCAATAGGAACCAGAAAGGGCAGCAACGTACAAAAATGGAAGGAAAACCTTTGAAGCCACACAAAGAGATTCATTTTCAGGATGAGTGAACCTTCGTCTTCGACTCAGTGCTCATTTTATCTGAACTGATTCTCCTTGTCATAGTATCAAGAAGATAAACTTCCTGGGTCAAAATGAAGGGAAAAAAAGCTGTGGTCTCCTTTCATATCACACTTGCCTTCCTTAGCAGTTGTTGATTTTCACCCCCCTTCCCTCCTTTTCAAGTTGTTGCCACCTGTATTTCTTCCCTCTGTAGCAGTCCCTGCCATTTTCACTTTTCCCCCCCTCCCCTGGAAGTTCCATCTGTTTGCAGGAAGTTCCACCTATGTCTTCTTTAGTAGCTGCTGCCACCTACACCATCTTCCTGTCGTGGTTCCCATTGGTCTAATGTCAGTGATTAGGCAACATATCTTAATTATGGCTCTCATTTAAAACAACAAGCAACTACAAAACCTCCATGCAGTTAAGATATGTAGCCTCGAGTTCCTGTCACAGTCACAATGGTCTTCAGATTCCCATTGATTTCACCACCCATTTCTCCCTATAGAACTTGCATGCTGTTCAGGGCAAGGTATACCTCCAACTAGATATTTGTCCAGTGCCCAGAGCAATGGGGATCTGCTCCTGACTGGGACCTAACAATATTAATGTAATAAAAATACACTACCTATTAATAATGAATGTCAAAAGGTATCACTCTAACCCAGTCTGTCTTGTTGCTGCCATACATAAAGGTCTCTCATATAGCACCTCAAATCTGAGTAAACGTGTTCAAACCTACATATCTGCCTTCCTCCCCTCCACCAAACAGTCCTGAGCCTGCAACCAGCTCTTCTGAAAAGCTTTCAATTTTCATTTTTCCTCTCTCACACTCCAACTTGGTACAAAAGAACAGTAAACTTCCATTTTCTGAAAATATGTATCAGTTTAGCAAGTCACTATGAACTTTCCTATTTTCCCTGTTCTTTGTCAGAATTATGAGCTGGTACTGGTACAGTAAATTGGCAGATGAGAGTCTGTTGAGAACCACAAGTCATGCCGCAGAGATGCTTTAAAAAGCATGCTTTCTTCTATTGTCCCAGGTAATGATAATTCTGCCAGACCTAGAATTGATAACAGGCTGGTTTAATGATATTTTTTTATCAACAACTTGAGGGATTAGGAG
Organism: Podocnemis expansa; assembly: GCA_007922195.1. Lineage (NCBI taxonomy): Eukaryota > Metazoa > Chordata > Testudines > Podocnemididae > Podocnemis > Podocnemis expansa. The sequence goes on along the minus strand of ML681995.1, from coordinate 1,632,053 downwards.
GTTTGCACACAGATTTCATTGGCAACCAAGAGACAGATTTCTAGTTTCTAAACTTATTCTGAATTGACAACTAATGAGTAATTTTCTTTCAGAGGTCTTTTATACTTGAGTATAGCCAGTGAAAAATCCACCACAAAGGGATCATGCATTTGTTTGCTACTTTCAACATCATGCTCCATTTTTTAATCTAAAAGATCATAACAGCCTTATTAATTTAGCTATAGAAAAGTATCTTTCTCCTACTTGTCTTAAGCCACTTCCTCCAATCATATCCCCTCTCTATTTCAATGTTTCTTAGAAGGTAGATGAAAACATTTTTTCATAGCATTTTTGTTACTTGATACAGAGAACTCTGAAGTGGCACCAATTTAAATCAATGGCATAGCTCCCATCAACTTCAGTCAGGCTTAACTGAAACAGTAAGAATGATATTTGATACTCAGAGAGTGAAAGACCAAGATAAAGGACCCATCTTGCTCTCTTCCCAGCACTACATTTTGTATATGCATAGATTTTAAGTCCAGAAGAGATCATTATAATACTCTAGTCTCACCTCCTACATAACAGAGGGAATAGAATTTCACTCCTTTCTGAATTGAGTCATACATCTTGGTTGATCTACACATACCTTTTAGAAAAAAAGTCAACCTTGATTTAAATAAAAACAGCACAGAGTTACATAAATAAGAGCACAGCCATGGCTGAGTGGTGCTAGTGGTCCTCTGGATGAGAAAAAAAAAATGCTTCACAGTTACTGTAATTTGGTTTTAGTTTCAGGGCACACATATGAATGACACTTTTCCTCTACACATATATAAAGACAATTTTTAAAAAGGGAATGAGGTACCACAGGAATGAGGGATACAAAGAATTAGAGTTCATTTTTGTTGTATGGATGAACACAGATGGGTGGCTAATTTTCTCTCAATTTAATATTCAGTGAGCAAAAGAAGAACCTAATGGTTTGTTGTTCCACATATTTATTTACTGAGGCCCTGTTTCATAGATGGTGAAGGCAGCATAAAGTCAAAGGAATATACCTCAGATCTGAACTTGGTTGTAACTCTATCCTGCCTTCCTCATATCTATGGAATTTAGGCTGTTTGTAATGGAGGCCTTACTCCAGCAAAGCACTTCTGAATGTTTAACTCTGAGCATGTAAGTAATCCTCTTGACTTCACTGGACTACTCACAGGATTAAATTAGAGCAGGGGTCTTCAAACTTTTTTCCTCAGGACCAAGTTGAAAAAAATCATTTATGCCCACAACCCAATAATTATATCTTTGAGCAATGCATTCCAGTCTTTTAGAGATGGCAGCAGAGGTTGCCGCGACCTAGTACCTGAGCGGCCACGACCCAACAGTGGGTCCCAACCCTAAGTTTGAAAACCAATGAACTAGAGTATATGACCAAGTGCCTTACTGGACTGACATCTAGATTTGTGAGATGTGTCAGCTTACAGGTTCTTTGCTGGCTCACTGAATGGCTATGTCTACACCTAAAACCTTATTTAGGACTTGCTTAGTCCGAACTGAGTAGTTCAAAGTTCAAACTAACTTCTTAGTTCAAACTAGCTGCGCTTTTTTTAGTTCGAACTAACTTTTTAGTTAACTAAAAAAGTTCAGCTAGTTCAAACTAAAATTTAGTTCGAACTAAGAAAAACATGCTTAGTTCAAACTAATCACTAGTTCAAACTAGCAAGTTTACATTGGGCTAGTTCGAGCTAGCTATGCAAGTAAGTTCAAACTAACCAGCCGAGCTAACTAGTTCGAATTAAGCTTTGCTTAGTTTGAACTAAAAAATTTTAATTCAGACTAGGCAAAGCCTAGTGTAGACAGGGTTCAAATTAGTTTGAATTAAGGCTCCTTAATTCAAACTAATTTGCTACTGTAGACATAGCCTATGTTACTCTGAAAGGCATACTCTCTGGGGGTCTTTCACGGGCTTGGAGGCCAATTCCTGATAGCAGTCCTGGGCAAAGTAACAGGCTATGCGGATTTAAAACCACTTCAGCATCATTCCCCAAAATGACACTGTAGTCTATTGCTTCCTGTGCTACATTAATTGAAGAAGAAAAGAATTAGAAAGGTGCCCTGCTCATTCCTTCACTTTCAGAATAACTTGTGTCTTTTTCACTTGTTTTTGCTTTTATCAGTGAGAGTTATATATCTATATCTATCGCTTTCTATAGCAGAAACAGAAGTATTTTATTGATCCTACCCCTTAGGTAGTAGATGTATTTTTCATAAAGGCATAATTTATCTTTTATTGTTAGGAGAAAAAATGATTTGTTAAACATAGTCACTTTCCTGCAGAAATTAGATGTCAGATTGTGTCATGATTTATATTCCATACAACCCCAGCAAATCCAAAAGGCTGCTTGCTTTGTAATTAAGAGCAGAATCTGGTCCTATGTGCAGTATTGTATGATGCTGGAGGGGCCAATAGACAAGATCTTGTTATTAGTTATATTTTTTAGAAGGTTGAGGTAGATAAGAAGATACAGTATTTAGAGAAGAGCACAATGATTTCCTCAGTATACATGAATAAAAATAGTTCCTTTTCCTCTCCTGAAAAAAGCTCCTAGCTGACTCTGAGCAGAATCTTTCACTTGTAATAACTTGATTCGCAGTGGTCTATAATTGAATTTTTGGGTGATAAAGAATTAAGGATGCGGTCCTTTCATTTGGGCATCCCTCATCCTGCCTGAAGTGATGACAGGAGTAGAACCTAAATATATACACTAGAGATGAACCTGAGCTTAGATTACTTTAAGTGGTTTACACCAGGGATGAATAATAGGTCCGTTGTAATTAAAAACACATCAAGAACCCAATAATGCACAAATTCACAATGCAAAGATTTTGGGACATACACAGAGAGCACACAAAATGACTACTTATGTGTTTAGTAAATTAATCAAGAGGGCTATTAAATTGATGCTATTAAATCTGAGTGATTCCATCTCCATTTCCTTTCTGAGCTTCCAAGCAGTGTTAATCAAAATCAAAAACACCTGCCCACCAGCTACAAAGGAAAGAAAAAATGAATCCAAATATCAATCCCCCAAAATGTCTTCTTTCCATAATTAATGCAAACAAAAATATGTTTAAATCTTCCTCAAGTGTAAAATAAATCAACAGCATGCTTGCAGCTCTCAAATGAATTCTTGAATCAATTTCACAACTAAAAGAGAAAAGCAAAGTTCAGCTCAGCATGATGCATATTTTAACAGCAACTAGTATCATCTTTATATCTCGTACAGAACCTTTCTGTAAACTTAAAAGTCAAAAGGAAAAGAAATAATCAATTCCATTATCCCAGTGGATAAAAGAGCCCATTTCATAATTGTAGTGGTATTTATAACAAGAGATCTTCTAATCAAACACTTCTTCCCTTCAGAAAACAGGTAAAATCGTTTTTCAAGTAAGAAAACGCTTTTCCTTTAGCAATTAAAACAAACTTAAACCAGGAAAATGTCTGTGATTTTGTAGCATTTGTACATTTTAAGGCTAGAAGGACCCATTAAGAACATTTAATCTGAGGCCATGGCATTTCACCTCATAATCTCTGTAGTGTACTGAGCCCAATAACATGTGTAATGGAAGTTTTTCCCATTAGCATCAACGGGTTTTTGATCTGGCTCCAAGTAGTTAAGAGTTTTTGATGATACATAAAAAAGATGGGCCAAACATTTTCTTGATCATTCACGGAGGCCCTCTTGGAGCAAGGTACTTAAGCATATGCTTGATTTTTAGTATGAACACACTCCCATTTGTGACCTGCAAAGGTCAGTGTCTACAGGGCTACTTCCATGTTTGACATTAAGTATGCATTAGGTATATTGATGACCTCTGAATTAGGTACGTCAGGCAGAGGAGAGGGCAAACAGAAGAATCTGTCTCTCATGGAGAATAGGTATTTGGCTTTCTGCCTCTGCTTCCAAACAGCATGACTGTCCTTCCCAGAAGTACACCCTCTGATGGATGTGATGTCAGCAGTATTGAAAGACCAAGCTTTTGACATTATTTTTAGCCTTCAGAGAAGAGGCACCTCGAAGAATGACATTGTGCTGACACTGTTTGGCATACATGGAGTTATGTGTCTGGTTATTTTATCTGTTTAGGCAGCTGCACATTCTGGTGGGCATAGCAAGTATTTCAATTCATTTCCAGGCCCTCTATAAAGTCTTTTATCTGCTGGAAATTCCCTTCTGAGTGCACTATACCACTCTGTCTGTCTCTGCTCTCCATGAACAGTGCAGAAAATCCTAGGAGAAAATGGAAGCAGAGATAAAAGGGGTGAGAAAGAGACAAGCTGTTCTTTAAAAAAAATGCAATATTTACAGGTCCAGATGGCAATTAGTTTCCATGAACTTAAAAGCTAACAGCACTTGGTTTCAGCCAATAGTAACTGCCTCCATATCACTCCAAACAGAGAGCTAGTGGTGAAATCTCTGGACTGTCTCATTAAGAAGGCTTTATTAAAGAACTGCAAAAACAATTTGCATGACTTAATCTTCTGGATCTGGGTGAGGCTCTAATCAATTATAGCTATTAGCTGTGGATGCATAATATAATGAGGAACCTAATACATTCACTAAGTAGTAAGGTGGATCACTACTGTTTGCATCTCAGACAAACAAAAGTTTTTTATAGAATACCTACAGCATATGTATTTGAGAGAGACAGATGAGTCTATAGGAAAATAAATGGCCTTGTTAGGGTCCAAATAGAAAAACAAAGACTTCAATATGACTATGTGCAAGATTAAGAGATTTGGAGTTTCAAAGGGATAGCTGTGTTAATCTTTGTCAGCAAATGAACAAGGAGTTCTGTAAAACAAACAAGGAGTCCTGTGGTACTTCTAAAGACTAACAAAATTATTTATCACATGAGCTTCCATGGGAGAAAATCCAGGGTTTCAGACACTTTGAAGACTAAGTGGAATTTTCTCCCATGAAAGCTCATGTGATAAATAAATATGTTAGTCTTTAGAAGTGCCACCTGAACTAGACTAAAGTGGCATTTTTAAAGACTGACAAAATTATGTATCACATGAGCTTTTGTGGGTATAATTTGGAGTGTATTCTCTACATCCTTATAGTTTCCTAAGAATGCAGGGTGTCAAGATAATATGAAAGGTTTAAAGATACCTAAATTTATATGAGTATTCTGTGGAGAGAAGAAGACACAGATGTACAGGTTGGGCACATGAAGGCAATATTGGGAGAAGTGATTAGTGATTTGTGGGGCAGCAAGTTTGGGTTATGCAGCAAGCAGGTCCTTAGCACTTTCTGAAAATTAGGCCCCTTTATGGTACCTAAAAGAAGAGTTATTCAAAACCAATGATCACTTTTGAAAAGCTGAGATGACATACCTGAGATAAAGGCAGACAAAGAAAGCTACAAGTACAAATGCAGATATCAATATGCTCTATGAAATTTGGTGAAATATCTGAGAAGTGGACTGATTTTAATTCTGGAAATCTGGAAACACAAAATGTTTCATACCATCTGTGAAGCTGGACAATAATGCTAAGTGAGTTTAGTTCTGGAAGAAAGAGTCAGAAGTTAGGTCTGAAAATGTGAGCCAACACAACAGGAATACTTGTCTCTTTGTCCTTTAGTTCTTGCTTTAAAATAAAAACAAAGTAAGGTAAAAAAACACATCCTGGGGGACCAGATTTTACAGGAGTGGTTTTCATTCTTGGAGGAAGGGTGTGGGCTTTGAAGTTGAGTGCGAATAATTTCAAGACAGCTAAGCATGGAGGCTGAGACAGGCTAGCTGCACTATGGCTGGTTCTGTTTCCAGGAGCTCTGGCTTGATTCACAGACAATTTTAATTAAAAAATCCTTAACTTCATACATCTGTCACTGAAGTTAGAATATATATAGAATTTGGTCAGTCAATTTTTTTTTTGACATGCCACTAGCAATGGCATCTGGAATATGGTGGTCTCATTGCCCAGATGCTGCTCAATTCCTGATACAAGCTCAGTCTAAGGCAATGATACTCACCCACTGTGTTACCACACAATGATAAGTGTGTCACAGAAAGCCAGGGAGATGGCTGGATTGGGCCTGTGGAAGTGGGCTAGTGTGTCCTGTAGAGTCACAATATGCCAGCAAGTATGTCATGACCCACAAAATGATAAGAACCATTAATCTAAGGCTTCAAAATAAAAGCAACAGCTTCTTAGGGAATGGATGGCTAATGGACTTGGGGGCATCACTGGCACTGGGCTCACGGAGCTCAAGCCCTGAGTCTCAGTGCTCAAGCCCCCAGTCCGCTCTTGGCCACTCATGATGGTGGCTGCAGCAGCAGTGCATGAACCCAGTGCACCACGGCTCATGTCTTTTCCCAGGCCAGTGGCGCTCCTGATGGACATAGTCACAGGAAAGGACCCCAAAGGCTAAAATTTCTACGTCAACTAGGTTGAATCCAGCATAGGTTGTTAGTTATTGAAAGAAAGCTGTCCAAGAGACTACCAGTTCAGATGCCCACATTACATAAAATTCTTCTATTAGTAACACCCTTGAGTGGAGAAGAAAAAAAGTTAATGAAAAAGGAGACAGATCTCATTTGAAAATGGGGTGCATGCAAGTCAGATCTGAGGCATATCAGCACAATAATACAGGAGAAGCTTTCATTGCCTCTGCCCACACTATACTTGTTCTATGAGCAGAGGATTGCAGTTTCCAAGGTTTTTATATTGGTCTCTTTAAAAAACACTGAAGTCTACTATTATTTCAAAGAAATCAGCAGATTTCCAGATTGTCCACCTGTCTGGTTCATAATCACAGCTGGTCAAACTTTCAGTGGTATTGATTAAAATTTTAGCCCCTTTCTTTTCAGCAAATTGTTCACAAATTGACCCAGGTTTTTTTCATATGTATTTCTTTTTAAAAAATCCATTGAATGATAACAATGAATAATTTTCAGCACCTGGATCATTTGTGAACAGTTTGCTTCAACAATTTGAAGTATTAAAAAAGCAGCAAATTGAAAACTGATTAAAGGGAATAATTTTTTCAACACATAATTAGACTATGAAATTTAGTACCACAGGATTTTATCAAGACCAAAAATATACCAAGATTCAATGAGGCATTGAATACTCATGTGGATATCAAGAATTCCAGAGCTATAATAGTTAATGGCTAAAAAAAAAAAGTTGTGTAAGGCATATTTAATCTCATGCGTCAAGAGTAAAAGTTTATATACAGCCATTAAGGGATGAGACCTTCATGAGGGCAGATTATCCCACATCTGCATATTGTGAGATTTTGTTCACATTTCTCAAAAGTTTTCTAGTGCTGGCCTCTGTCAAAGAATATTGGACGATATTGCTCAGTGATCTGAACCAACAATTCAATTGGTATTTGTGTGGAATGCCTAATTACTTAAGCTGTATGTTATTTTTTCTTCTCTGTGATCTAATGACAAAGGTTGTAAACATGAGCACAACTTACAAAGAGTGAATAATGAACATCCCATATGAATTTTTGGACGAATAATAATCTGTACTAAAATTCACAAACATACACACAAATACCCAGCATTTGTCCAATTACTAATGAATAATAAATAATAAGACTCCATGAATCACAGCAAAGTGGACTTGGTGTATTTATTTTGAAAAAATATTCCCTAGCCATTTTTTAGTAGTCTACAAATTCCATTCTTAGTTTGTTGTTAAGCCACGGTCTATTACCTACTTTTCTTTTTCTCTTTTCCTTGGTACTTAAGATTGAGTTTATTATTTTTTTTTCGTCACTGCAGATGAGCAGAAAACTAAAGTGTGAATTTTATGGATGTTGGAAACAATCCTGTTCTGCCTTTTTTTTCTTACAAAAGATGACTTTGTGTCATAGAATAACTGTGTTGCTTTCTCCTTTCTCTGACAGTCCAAAGAAAGAGTAATGCATACAAATCATTTTACTGTTTAAAAGTTTTGAATAAAACATGCTAACCTTGTCATACTAAGTGACAGACAGAAATGTCACCATTGTTTGCCTGCGACAAATAATCCATATACTTCATGTATAATTCATCTGATCTTTAAGAATGTTTAACAATATTGAATTTAGATAAATTTCAATGTTATGGCGCATCAAGCTCCCTTTATCAATTTACACATGTGCCTCATCAATTTAAGTCTTCATCTATATCACTGTATCTCTATATTAACCCTGACAGGTTTGGAGGTTGTTCTTATTTTACAGCATACCAATACCTGTATTGTTCAAATTATATCATTCGGTATCCTCCTTATGACCCTACCCCCCTCTAGCCTCCTGAACTCAGGAACCTAGAGTAAACCAGAGCTGTAAATCCATCATGGTGGCAATAGCCGCAGGAATAGGCATCTTGTAGTAGTTTGGCACAGAGCCTTTGGACTCTAAACAGGGATTGAGGAACTAGTCCAGATAAGATTTCAATCCCTTCCAAAATAGGATTTCAATCCCTTCCAAAACCTCTCTGTCAATCAAACCTAAAAGAGGACAAATTTGAAAATGAAAGTACATGGTGGTAAGGGAGATGAAAAAATTTACTTTTTTTTTTAACACTCTCTTTCGCTCTCTCTCTCACTTCTGATAGGAATCTTCAGTCTCTAAAATGAAAAGGAATGGTCTCATAGCCTTTGGCAGTCCCTCACTTTTCACAAAGGCAGCAGATTTGCACTGCCCAATTTATGGCTTCTGTCAGTACCAGGTCAATGCAGACCCTGCTCAGATGGTTGTGATCAGATAGGATCAACAGGAGATATTACATAGCAATGGTGTGGTGTAAAATTTTTCTAATCCATTTCTAAAGCAATGTACTTGTGAGCTAACTGGAAAAAATGTTTAACTCTGTCAAAAAGGGACACATGATAAAGGTAAAGAACCACAGAGCATATTACATTATTCTAGTGCAGAACCAGGAGTTTTATTAGGATATGGCAAGTGTTCTCAGTGTAAGGATTCTGAAGCAGTATCAAAGGCTGTCTACACTGGCAAATTAGTCCGGACTAAGGAGGCCTACTCTGGACTAATTTAGACTATGGCCACATGAGGCTTTGCCTAGTTCGAACTAAGAAATTTCTTAGTTCGAATTAGGGAATACCTAGTTAGAGTTAGTTAGTACCAAGATTAGTTTGGACTTCCATGCTTAGTTCTAACTTGAATGCAGAATTATTCAGAAAGAACCTAATGTCTCTCTCTTGGCATAATGTTGCCTTTCTTCCTCACTAGAGCCAACAGCCCATGTCACCTTTCCAAACTATTTACTAGACGTGCCTCTGGTTGAGCAGATATTGCATGGCTGCAAATATGACTATCTAAGGAGCACTGCATATTTTGGGTAGAGTGTCTGCAGTGGAAACAGAACTATTCTTATGTATTTGTAACAGTGTAAACTAGTTAAAGAGTAGTGCAATTCAGCTTAATAGATGCCATCTCAAAGACAAACAGCAAATAAAATTTTCAAAGGGCTAGCCATGTTAGTCTAGTTCAGCAAAACAAATATGGAATCTGGTGGCACTTTTAGAGACTAACATTTATTTATTGAAAACTCATGTGATAAATAAATTTGTTAGACTTTAAAAGTGCCACTAGACTCCTAGCATATAAAAGATAATTTTACCTTAACAGCCTTTCTCCCACTCCTCCCCAATTCTGCCAATTCTGTTTCACAGTCCTCACAAATGGACATATTTTTAGCCAAACTGTAGTGAAACTTTTACTATTCTTGTCATCACATCAAATTGAAAAGGGAAGCACTGCTGGCTAGTAATTAAACCAAGATGCCAGGAGTCAGGATTTCTGGCTCTGCCACAGTCCCCTAGAAGCCAGATCATGTCCATTAGGCACAGCCCAGTGAAAGAAATGTCAATTCATGCTGCTCAACACTAGAAGGCCTCTCAGAAAGGCAGATTTCCTTCCAGGCAAGCACATGGAGAATGCCAGCTGAGTATACTTCTCTACGGTTCCCTCAATCACTGATCCTGTTCTGCAGCCATTGTGGACTGGCAATAGTGATACGCATCCCCAAGAAATTGTAAGAGGACCATACTCAACATTCTTCTAGGCTCGAGATTGCAGTTCTTGGTCCATACCTCAGGTAATACAAAAGGAGATGGGGAAGCCTTTCTCTGTGTAAGACCAGGCACAATCTGGCCTTGAGTGATCTTGAACAACTTGCTTTAATCTTCTGTTCCTCAGTTTACCCCATCCAAGACAACAGTATTATCATCATAGCACTTATTGCTGTCTTAACTAAAATTTGTAAAGGACTTTGAAATTCTGGCTAAAGGCAATAATCATAAAGAATTACTATCAGGTAAGAAAAACAAGACTGATTAAGTTAAAACTTGTATTATGTTACATACTAGTACTGCCTGACCCTGGACATGTTATAGAATGAATGTATTTCCAAACAAACATTGCTACCAGAACTTGTCATTTTATAACATGCCATGAATTACAACTTGTGGAATTGTTCACACAGATGGTAAGGGGTGAGGGAAAATCAAGTACAACTTTGCATTCTTTTAGATATGGATTTAAAATTCTGGAGAAAAATATCCCAAAGGTCGTATTACTACTTATTTTGTCTTTTAACTGTTTGTGATTTATGCAGGTTATCCTATTTTATTAAAAGAAATGTTTCACTAGTCCAAAAGTGACAAACTTTTCTGCAACAGAACAACAAAAAGCTAATCCATTCATCTAGGAATGCACTGTTAGTTATGTCAACAAATCATGCACTGACATATTCAAAATCCAAAGCTCATCAAAGTCAGTGAGAACCTTTCTATTAACTTCAATGGGCTGTGGAGTAGTCTCTTTCTGGCCATATTCTCTAATATATTCACTTAAAATTTATTCTTTGCATAAATAGTCATGCAAGGAAACATATTCACTAGGGCTATGTCCACACCTAAAACTTAGTGTGGACTTGTTTAGTCCAGACTAAGTAGTTTGAAGTTAGTTCAAACTAACTGCATTTTAGTTTAAACTAACTTCTTAGTTTGAACTAGCCACACGTTTTTTAGTTCAAACTAACCTTTTAGTTTGAATTTAAAAAGTGTGGCTAGTTCAAACTAAAAATTCATTTGAACTAAAAAAAAACATGCTTCGTTTGAACTAACTAACAGCTAGTTTGAACATATTTAGTTGAACTAGCATGTCTGCATTGGGCTAGTTTGAACTAAATATGTAAATAAGTTTGAACTAAGCAGTTAGTTCAAACTGCCCAGCTGAACTAACTAGTTTGAACCAAGCTTTGCTTTCTTTTTGGGTTCAAACTAGGCAAAGCCTAGTGTAGACAGGGTTCAAATTAGTTTGAATTAAGGCTCCTTACTTTGAACAAATTTGCTAGTGTAGACATAGTCTAGAATTATGAAGGAAAACAAACACTGGAGGCACAATTGAACAAAATACAAGGTTTTTTCCGTTTATACTCATGAAAATATTACCAGACATACAACTGAGTTACTGACTCAGCTGTAGTTTTCAGTGCTTCTTAAAGTGCAAAGCTTTCAAATATTTCTTTCCACATAAGCGTCATCAAAATGTTTGGTGCTGACTAAAATAAAGAGAAAAGTGGAAGACTTACTTTTCCAGAATAATATTTAGCAGCATACATGCACTGTGGGAGGAATATTTAAAGCATACCCTTCAACACTTCACAGCCTTGTATGTTTTCAGGAACATATCTTTCTAGAGCATGAATTAGCCTTTGCAATATTTATAGGTTTTTGAGACATCTTATATTTCCAGCTTTACACTATATCACACGTATCGGTATCTAGGTTCCTATAGCAGAGCTCACTGTCATAACAGTGGAACATTCACCATAGATAAATTTTCCTTATTTCTCCACTTGCTCCTGCTCAAACAGCAATTCCAGCCTTAATGGGAAGAGTAGGGCCTCTTTGACCAATACTCCCTACTGAGGTCAAGCTGATGGAGGATGGTCAAAAAAACATAAGGAGTGGGAAGAGCCCTAGCTCTACATCTCCTGCTTTACCAGTCACAATAAACAGCAAGGCAAACCAGGGGGGAAAAACTGCTTCAAGAAAAGGGGTGAATGTACCCACTCCCCAGAGCAAGGATGGAAGGGTCACTCAGAAGTGTATCTGAGTCACGGTAAAACAAACAAGGAGTCTTGTGGCACTTTTAAAGACTAAAATTGATTTATTTCATGCATTTTCATAGGATCATGCAGCTTGCATATTATCCTTCACTCCATACAGCACCTTAAATCACAATATAGCCCCAATATGAGTTAGGAATTGGAACCTGGGTACCATATAAACAATTCCCTCAATTATTGAGCCTTTTAATAAGAGGCTTCATAGAAGGGGAAGCCTATTTTTGTTATATATGTAAATATAAATGCCCACTGCTCAAAAGTTGTCCAGCTTCTGAGCCCTTTAAGCAAATGGCTGCGCTTGGGCATCTTTGATAAGATTTAGCTCTTTATATTAAGGCATTATCAAAATATTAAACCTAGTCTGTCAGGGTCACATTCTTGAAGGGAAACAGAACTGAAAGAACTACTGCCCTTTACTTGCTCAAATGACACCTGAAAATTCCTCATTGTACTTGTGTGATTCTGAGTCTGATTAATTTTTAATTCTCTAATTTCTTAAAGGGCAAATGTTAAAACTGTTCCCCTCCCCCCGTTTTCTCCACAATGCACAAAATGCAGATAATGTCAAGATCATTGATCAAATAGCCATTATTACACAAGGGTATGACTTCTACTTCTGGTTCAAATCTAAATCACTGAGTGTTGAATAAATAACATTTGGATAATAGAATACTTAACATCCACTCTTTTATAGATGTAGATTGGCATTACAAATTAATAATTATCATCACGATAATGTTGGTGTATACAGCTAAGAGGACCCAGTTTAATGTATAATTATAATGTACGTGTGTGGGGGTACACCTAGACAAACACGTGAACTGGTTTGCAACACTTCAAAAACTACATTTTATATTAATTTGATTTTTTTTCTCTCATCTTTATAACTTATTTTCCTGGGGACTTCTCAGTGGTAGGTAGGATGGTAATGCTCTGCACTGCATTCAGGTCCAATTGTCTTTCTCCTCCTAGCTACCAACAAGAAATGAGAACTACAGAGCCAGAATACTTTGTGCAGAAGTTTTCTACATTTCTAATCCTTACTTAGGTTGACTTTTTCCTTACATAATCACAATGGCTATGTCTACACTACAGGGCTTGGTTAAGCCGGCTTAATAAAGTCTGCTTAAAGTAGACTTTATTAAGCCGGCTTAGCATGTCCACACTCAAAATGCCAGGTGACTGCCCCCATCCACACTGCCAGCTGCTAGGTTGCCCTAGGAGTGGTGCATTGTGGGTATCTGGCCCACAGTGCATAACAACAGAGGTGCTCCTCTCTTCCGGCCACTCCTTTACGATAGGAAGTGAGTGACCACACCACCCTCCATACTGTGTGTGGCAACAGGGAGCCCATGGAGGCCAGGGAGCCTGATGTAGCCCAGTGATGTGCCAGTGCAGCACTTCACACCCTCCCTGCATTGCCCAGGCTCCTCTGGGTCTGGAATAGGTGCTGCAGGGCAACTGCCAGCGCAGGGGCAGGGTGCAGCAGTAGTTAAGACTTAAACACCAGGAAACAGTACATGGAGGAAGGTGAAGTCAAATCACTTGTTATAAATGGGGAAAATATCCATAGTCAGAATTTAATCCTGCTTTCACACAATCTAATCTAAAAGAAATAGCAACTTTCTTTTTCTTTCTTTCTTTCCATGTGCTATTTCCCAGTGTTTGAATCTTAACAACTGCTTTGATTTGTTGTTAGACTGTGACCTGATTCTCTCTCTCACACTCCCCTGCATTTATTTCCTACCATTCTGTAAATTCCCCCATCTTCAAACTGTCTAATGAAGTGGCATTTTTCTCCCACGAAAGCTCATCCAATAAATAAATTTGTTAGTCTTAAACAGTGCCTCTGGACTCTTTGTTTGTTTTACAACAATACGGGGGGGGGGGCCTTTGAGAAGGGGAGACACACAGGGTTGTTTGGAGAGGGGGAGGGACAGGCAGGGTCAGGCTGAAAAGGGCAAGGGGGAGACAGGGGTTTGGGCAGGGAAGGGGGAAACACTGAGGATTGGGCTGAGAGGGGCAAGGGGGGAGACCCACAAGTTTGGGCAGAGAAAGGGGAGACACCGAAGATTGGGCTGAGAAGAGCAAGGGGAGACACACAGGTTTGGGCAGAGAAGGGGGTAGACACCCAGGGTCAGGCAGAGAAGGGTGGGGGGGACACAGATTTGGGCAGAGAAGGGGGAGACACTGAGGATTGGGCTGAGAAGGACAAGGGGGGGACACACACAGTTTTGGGCAGAGAAGGGGGAGGCACATAGGTTTGGGCAGAGAAGGAGTGAGACAGGCAGGCTCGGGCTGAGAATGGGGGAGACATGCAGGGCGGGCAAAGAACAGGGGAGGAGCAGGCTGAGAATGGGGGAAATGCCGGGTCGGGCTGTTATGCTTGGTCTGGCTCAGAACGGGGGAAATCAGTCAGGGAACATGGGGAGTTTGGCTGTGGTCCACAGCTGGGAACGCTCCCAGCTGTGTTGTGCCTTCTAGCAAGCCTCCATCCCCGTGTTTTCTGTGGTTGGGAGGCCAATTAAGTCAACTTAAGGCAACTTTCCCTCCACATTGCCTTAAGTCGACTTAATAAAGTCGACTTAATTGTAAAGTCGACTTTATAAGCGGAAGTAATAAAGTCGACTTTACCTGATGCTAAAGTTGACTTTATTGCCGTGCAATGTAGACAGGGCTTTGTTTAAATTGACTTAAGGGCCCTTAAGTCGACTTAAACACACATTGTAGACATACCCAATGATTTCAGCTACTCTTGTAGAACTATTTGACTAAAAAGGAGCAAGTGTAGCAGACTCTGACCTGTTAGGAGCAAATCTTAAACTTGTTGGCAGCACTAAATAGTTAAGGATTACACCCGCATGATCTAAAACAATGGTTCACAAACATTCTTTGCTGAAACACCTTTTGAACATATTTCAGGTTGTAATGACTCCCCACACTGAAAAAGGTGACTCTTTCCCCCTGCCATGCCACTCATACTAGCATGGGGCAAGGCATTTCTTGTTGGTAAGGGGAAGGGGGGATCATCAGAACCAGATGGATGGGGGCTTAATGCTTGCAGTCCTGCTTACTAACCCTGCAACCCCCTGAGGGGTCTCAACCCCTGCTTTCAGAACTCCTGGTCTAAACTTTTGTTACTGACTGTCAGAGCAAACTTAATAGTCAGTGCATCTACAGTTACCCCTTTAGTACCAAGTCTTGTTTCCTAGGTATCTAAGAAACTGGAGGTTTGACAGTAGCGATGGTAAGAGGAATAGTTTGTAAAAACTACAAATTCATTTGATAAAGCAAATTAGCGAATGTCTTCACTGCCAAAAAAGGGGGGGGGGTAGGAGCTGAGGTAATTGTTACCCCGCATTAACTCACCTCTTGCTATGAAATTTTAGGGGAGACAAGATTCAGGACTTAGGTAAGGTTAACAGACGCTATACTCCCATGAAAGTTTGTTCTCACTAGTGACATTGCAGTAAAAACAAAAGAGTTTTGCCTCCACTAAAGTTTAAAAGTACAATAGCTTGAATAACTGGACTTTATAACAAGCCCGGAAGTTTAACAAATCCAGGCTCTGTCAAACAAAATTCTAGTTAAAGGGGCCTTTCTGAAAACATCCTCGGCTTTTTTTGCTGTAAATGGTGTTATCCTTGTGCATGAGGAGAATCAGGCATCTTGGTACCAAAGTTCTGTCTTGCTAACTCAAATGCCTTAGCTGATCTCAGATGTTTTTGGGTCACAGGAGGAGAGAAGCACAGTGTTTTGTAAAGTTTTTTGTAAATATACCCTCACTTTGTTTAGTTTAGTGATCTTTTTAGAGGTTCTCCCAGTAATATGTGGAGTATGCAAACAACTTAATTAGATTTAAGAGAGAACTGGACAAATTTATGAATGCAGCTGTAGGATGGAGTTTCTTGATGATGGGGAGCACGGCTCAGCACTCCTCGGTTTTACTTCTGATTCATGTCCAATGTTACGAAAGCTCAGACTTTAAGGTTTCAGATGGCCACCAACGGGAGTCAGGAAGGGATTACCACCACCTCCCAATGTATTCTGAGAAGCTTTGTTTGTTTGTTTGTTTGTTTGTTTGTTTTTTACATATCTTTTCTCTGAAGCATGCTGGATGGCAATGGCTGGAGACAGAATGCTGGCGGGATGAGCATCCTGTCTCTCGGATTTTTGGGAAACTTCTTCTTGCTCCCATGCTCAGGGTCTGATTGGCATGGGGTTGGGAAGGAATCTTCTCCCAGGTCAGACTGGCAGTGATTGTGGTGGTTTTTCCTCTTCCCCCACAGAATGTAATGCCAGAATTATCTGGTTAGATCTCATATAATCACTTCCTTGCCATTACAGAGGCCCTTGGCAATGGTGCTCCCCAATCCTTCCCATTTTCTGTAGCACGTAACAATCTAGTCTCTGATAGACTGTAATACTTGAGGCTTGTTTTGGTTGTTAGGTAGCATGCAGTGCTGGCTGTTGCTGGTGGGTTAGTGCATCTACTGATCCCTTCTGGCCTTAAATTCTATGACTCCAGGGTCCCATAGGTACCCCAAAGCTCCCAGTGGAGTAAGTGGGAGGTTGAGATGCACAAGGAATATAGGATCAGCCCTCTTATGACAGTGATTGCTTATGGTACTCTGATAAAACTGCCCAGCAACAGAATCCTCCCTCATAGTTTCTCAGTGCATTTGTTATAACAAAAAAAACAGCATGGTTTGAGAAGACTGGAAAACAACCAGAAAAAAAGGCCAGCCTGTGACCTGGTAACAACAGTCTTAAATCCTCCATTCTCAGAGGCTTATTCAAGGGACCATTTAAAGGGTTTTGCATACACCTTTTATAGCCTGACTGAGCTTTTAGTTTCCAACTCTTCCTGGTTACTTCATACTGTGTGAGATCTAAGCAGGTAGTGAATGCCTCTGCTTGCTGGAAAACTAACAGGGCCTCTGGGACCCCTCACATTCACCAGAACTTGAAATACTGAAACATAGTGGAGATAATGTCAGAGTAACAATCCACCTTGCTGTGCCACAGTTTGACATTTTTGATCAGCATTGCTCACTGGCACAACAGGGTAATCAGGAAGGAAAAGAGGTAGCTACGTAGGCAGCAGGGGAGAAAAAGAAACTGCTCAAAGTCCAGCTACAAAGGGTGAAGTGCAGCATGTGTCTAAAGGCGTGAGGCTCACAGGTGAACTGCACAGGGCTGGGGTGGTGTCTTTTTGCTTCTTTGGGACATATTTTCAAAAGGCCTGCTTGGTTAATACCTTAGAACTATTAGGCTTTCAAGTCTTGGCTTCACTGTTTTTCCTGGTAGACTCCTCAGAGAGCCAGGAAACAGAAGGTTTTGCAAACCTCGGCTAAAGAGCATAGTGTTTGAATCTTTCACAAAATCCTTTTCTCTCAAATTGTTTCTTAGATGTTGGGGTTAAACAACAGGAATGAGAATTGTAAACAGCAGTAGTATAAATCCCTTCCTCAATTGCTCATGTTTCACTTCTTATCATTTGTGATGTCACTATCCACATGTCCATAATTCTTTTACTTAAAACAGGTTAAACAAGAACTGAATATCTAACACAAACATTCAAGAATCAAAAATGGATTTAGAAAAAACACCTGGTGGAGAAAAAAAGGGGACAGACACAATTTTTCCTCCCTTTGCAGGTCATCTTTAAATTGATTTATAATGATTTTCACATTATTAAGCATGCAAACTTATTAGAAAGTTAAAATTCTTCAAACACTAAGAAAAAAGGTAAGTCAGTGCTGTCAGACTCCATCTGGCTTCAGTGAGTTTGACACATTCCCTCCAGACTTGCTAAGTTCATAGTCTTCCAGACTGTTCCAAAGGTGTGCCGTAGGGCATGAAGGAGACGAGAGCTGTCATCAATCTATTGATACCGGTCATTCATCAAAAGTAAAATCATCAAAAGTTCATGGGCTGTACTTCTAGATGGAAGCATTAATTGAATGGACATGTTATGCATTAGGTCTGAAACTTATAGTTAATATGAATATAGTAAGGTGGAAAAGAAACTGGTTAAAGGGGAGGCTACAGCAGGTCATACTGAAGGGCAAACTGTCATGGAGGGAAGTTACTGGTAGAGACCCTCAGGGATCGGTCTTGGGACCAATCTTATTTAACCTTTTTGCTACTGACCTTGGCACAAAAAGTGGGAATGTACTAATTAAGTTTGAAGATGACACTAAGTTGGGAGGTATTGACAATACAGAGAAGGATCAGGATATCATACAGAAAGATCTGGATGACCTTGTAAACTGAAGTATAAGAAATAGAATGAAATTTAGTAATGGGAAATGCAATGTCATGCATCAAGGGACAAATAACAAGAATTTTTCCTATAAGTGGGGGAAACATCAGTTAGAAGGAATCGAGAAGAAGTACTTGAGGGTACTGGTTGATCACATGATGACTATGAGCCGCCACCGTGATGTGGCTGTGAAAGAGATAAAGGTATTTCAAGTAGAAATAGGTAGAAGTTAGTGCCGCTATACAAGGCACTGGTGAGACCCCCATCTGCATGCAGTTCTGGTCCCCCATGTTTAAAAAGAATGAATTCAAATTGGAACAGGTGTAGAGAAGGGCTATAAGGATGGTCCATGGAGTGGAAAACCTGCCTTATGAGAGGAGACTCAAGGAGCTTGGCTTGCTTAGCCTAACCAAAAAAAGGTTGAGGGGTGATATGATTGCTCTCTGTAAATACATGAATGATGAATATCAGGGAGGGAGAGGAATTATTTGAGTACAACACTGCTGTGGACAAAAGAACAAATGGATACAAACTGTCCATCAGGAAATTAAGGCTTGAAATTAGATGCAGGTTTCTAAAGGAATAAAGGAGGAATAAAATTCTGGAATAGCCTTCCAAGGAGAGTTGGGGGGGTGGGGTCAAAAAACATAACTGCCTTCAAAACTGAGTTTGTTAAGTTTATGAAGGGGATGGTATGATGGGATGGCCTACTTGGGAAATTCACTGATCTTTGATCTTTGACTACTGGTGGCGGATATGCCAGTGGCCTAAGAAGGGAGGGTAGATGGGGTGGGTTCTGAGTTATCATGGAGAATTCTTTCCTGAGTGAGTGACTGGTGACACTTGCCCACATACTCAGGGTTTAACTGATCACCATAATTGGGGTCAGGAAGGAATCTTTCCCCAGGGCTGATTGGCTAGGGCTCTGGGGGGGTTTCGCCTTTCTTAGTAGAATGGGGCATGGCTCAACTGCTGGTGAATTCTCTGTATCTGAAAGCCCTTAAATAATGATCTGAGGACTTTAATAACTCAGTCATAAGTTAGAGGCTTATTGCTGGAGTCATTGGGTGAGATTTTGAGGCCTGCAGGAGGTCAGACTAAATGATCATACTGGTCCCTTCTGATCTTAGAGTCTACAGCTATGTCTACATCATTTTCAGTTTGGACTTGCTAGTCCAAACTTAAGAAGTCTGGGGTTAGTCCAAACTAACCCTGGGCTAGTTCGAACTAACCCCGGACTTCTTGGTTCAAACTAGCCGCAAAATCTAGTTCAAAGTAACGTTTTAGTTTGAACTAACACACATGGCTAGTTTGAAATAATGGCTTATTTCAAACTTTTAAAGTTCAAACCAAGCCTTAGTTCGCGTATTGCATATGCGTAATTTGAAATAAAGTTTAAACTAAGCAAGTAAGTCCATACTAGTGCCAGGTCTTACTAGTTCAGACTAAGCTTTGTGTAGGTCAAACTAAGAAATTTCTTAGTTAGGACTAGGCAAAGCCTAGTATACCCATTGGCTAAATTAGTTCAGACTAAGCTTCCTTAGTCCAGATTAATTTGCCAATGTAGACATAGCCTATGAGAATCCTGGCCAGCAGATCATTGAGTCCAAGTATACCCCAGCTTTAGATTTATTCTTGTACCTGCTTCTAAATGATCATACAAATACCCATCCATACCTATGCAAACCTAGACTCCTTTCAGGAGAGTGAAGAATCCAATTTATAGATTAATGTAACTAATATCTAGAAGTTCAGTAGAGGATGAATAACTTGTTCCTTTCACTGTGGGTGTGCAGATAATCTGCCAGTCCTCCTGAGACCAGTTCTGCCTGAAGTCCACATTTCATTTAATCATTAAGCAACTGGTACACTTGTGCCAAATTTGTCAAATATCTACTTATAGGGAAAGAGAGAGAAGCTTAAATAGGCAACCTGTTTTTTTTTAAAATCTGCTGAGGGACCCAACCCTTTTGCAAAGATGAAATACATATAGCATGTTGAAGCTAAAAGGCACTGACTGAAAGAGTCTTGAGAGAAACTGAATTCTCCTGGCAGCTCCTAAAAGACTTTAAGTCTAGAATCCTGGAACTTCTGAGGGAAAAGTATCCATTAAAATGATTATGCACACTTTAATTTGTGCAAGAGAGGAGGAAATATTTTTTTAATAAAGGAGTTAAAAACTAAAAAGCATCATTCTCACCTATATTAAGGGCTAGGTCTATATACAAGCTTTCATTCAATTAACTAAATTGGTTCCCTAAATTTGAATTCCTTATTTTGTTGTAAACCTTCATGTGATACTTATTATGGAATAAATATGGCTAAAGTCATGTTAGGCTAATTAGTAACAAACTGACCTTACACTAAATTGACCTAGCTCCTTTCATTCCAAGATATCAATACATAAACTTGCATCAAAGGAGTAAAGTGATTTTAATTCACACCTTCTTTTGCTTCACAGCAAACATATATGTTGATCAGTTCTAAGGGTCCCATATACTTCTCCTAGGGTGCTCTTTGGGCCCAAACTCTAGGTGGGTGCATAGTGACATGAAGGCATAAGAACCTTTCCAACTGTTTTGCACAGACCAGGTAATAGCCAAGATAGAATTGTGCCCCCTACAAAATGAAACTCATCATGAACATATAATTAGCAAAATTAACTGCCACCAGTCAAAAGCAGAAAAAAAAGCACCATTATGAGCCAGATTTTCAAAGTAAGACATAGCACTTGCCTACCTCTCAAAGTTAGACACTGACTATATGCAATGACAAATACCTGACATGCACATACACAGGTACATTTTCATGTACCATTAGAAAATGCCCAGTGTCTTATACCTCAGGCCTGAAAACACCATGTCCAGAAGCTGGAAACATGGAAGGCTGAACAGTCACAATTTCCTACCAATTAGAACAAAACCTCTAGCTAGTTAAAAAATCCTAGATTTGAATGTTCAAAAAATAGGTTCAAATTTAGAAGAGACCAAAAGTCATTACTTTATCCCAGGTGTTCAGTGTTTAGTGAGGAATGAGTTTTTTTCTCATACAAGCTTCTAGTGAGCAAGTATTCATGATGACAGAGCAAATCATATAACTGCCCAACTGGAAGTCTTCTTCTGAAGCCAAAGGAAACAGGCCAAAGAAAGAATGAGCATGGAGCCTGAATGCCCTCTCAATTCTAGAGGCACCCCCTGTTCTTCAGTGATAAAGCCCACTGGTGGGATGGTATGGGATAATCTCCACTTCTGTTTCCAACTCTAATACATTTTTGGGAGTAAACAAAACACTTAGGTCTCTATGGCTGGCTGTCTAGCACTATTCACCAACACTGTTTTCAGGAAATAGCTGATGATACATAGAACATGCTGAAATATGAGTTTAGTAATGGGAGTGAAGGCTTAGTAAATGGATAGCCCTTCATTTGGTATTTTATATGATGAGTTTCTTGAATGTTTGGGCAAGAATGAGACACTAGAAAACTGCATTGAAAGCTACATGTGGTTTTCACAGGAACTTCTGAGTTTAGTTGAGATTAGAATGATCCTGGAAAGGTGCAAAAACACATTCAAGAGCATGATCTGCATTCCTTACTCATTTGAGTAGTCTTGTTTACTTCAGTGGAACCACTCACGTGACTACTGCTAAGGAAGGCAGCATCAGGCCCAATCTATCTCAAATTCACTTTCTTCTTCAAGCCAGCTGTATGTATGTACAAGGTGTGAGTACTAATTACCAGGAGATTTCACTATCTAGTTTTTTTTTTCCAGGAGCACAAAATAATATTTCTTTTGCTTTATTCCTGGATTTGGTAGGGAAGGGGGAACACAAACTAGAAACTAAGAATTATCTTTCAGAGCAAGTGACTTCTCTGACAAAATATCCTTAAGGACACAATAGGTGAAATAAATTAAAACAAACTTTGAACCACTACAGCACTTGCTGTATGTCAAACCTTTCCCAGTTCCAAGCAGCCAGTTGAAACATTTGTGACATCTTCCATCAAGTTTATATAGATATTTCTCTTTTGGAGCAAGCACAAGCTATAATGCTACAGCCATATTTTCTTAAAGAAATTATTTTTTTAAATGTTTCTTTCCCTTACTGAAACTGATAAGAAAGGATGAGTATAACACCTGGTGCCCTCCTCCCTGGAGTAATTCTTATCTCCTTTAGGCAAAGGCTAAAGGTTGCTGTGCTGCAAGCTAGATGATAATAAACTTTACAGAAGGGTAGGGAATTCTAAATAAGGGTTATTTCTTCTCCATACTCACTGCTGGCTGGTAGAGACACCTTCTCCACTGTCATCAATAACTAGGATGACAAATCCCCAAATACATAAATTTCCTGTTTGGTACTGTTTAGAAGAGGGGAACAGCAACTACAGGTTCTTAGAATCACTTTTATAAATCATTCATTCCCCCCCCAACATACATGATTTATAAATAAAACAGGAAATATATGTTTATAAAATACCCTACTAAGCTTGCAATGGGCAGCATTTTGGTTCTGCAAGGCTTGATCCCACAAACCCTTATACACGTAACATGTATAAGTTAGTGGTATCAGTGTGCTGATTCACATTAGGGTAAGTGATTTTAGGACTGGGCCTATAATTATCAGCTGGGCTGACACTGCTTTGGGCAAGATTTGTGAACTGTCTTTAAATCACACACACACACACACTCACACACACACACACACACACAAAATCTTAGTTTGGACATGCTTAGTCCAAACTAAGTAGTTGGAAGTTACTTCAAACTAAATGTGTTTTTTTAGCTTGAAGTAAAAAAAATCGGCAAGTTGAAAGTAAAAGTTAGTTCAAACTAAAAAACTGTGTTTAGTTCGAACTAACCACTAGTTCAAACTTATTGGGTTCTAACTACTGTGTCTCCATTGGGCTACTTCAGACTAAAAATGCAAATGAGCTCAAACTAAGCAGTTAGTTCAGACTAACCAGCTGAACTAACTAGTTCAAACTGACCTTTGATTAATTTGAACTAAAATTTTTTTTTTTAGTTCAAACTAGCCAAAGGCTAGTGGAGACAGGGTTCAAATTAGTCCGGACTAAGCTTGCTTAGTTTACACTAATTTACTAGTGTTGACATGTCCATAGAGCCTGCAATATCTGTTCCAGGCTTATTGAGTGAAACACCATTTACATGGAAAACCATTTATAATATTCTGAAATATTTGTTTTTGCTATATATAGGTGTGAAAGCAATACTCCTGAAATGTCCGCCTAATAAATGGTGTGTAAACAGTATAATGGAAGGAAGAAAGGGATTGGAATGAATTTGCAAATTAACCCAAGATGCTTGTCCTGTCATTGACTACACTTTGAATTCATGAGAGGTGGTAGTGAGATAATGTCATTAGAGATAAGTACAACTCAGAATGTTTCTTGCAGATTAAGAAGTTTTATCAGAATGAGAAAACCTAACCGCCATACAGTGTGCATACACTTTAGAAATGTGCCTTAATCTTACAGCAAGGAAACAGGATTTCCTAAACTATTTCCTGGAAGTGCTCCTAGGTGGATTGATGTTTTCTCCATTCAGTTTCATGTACTCCTACATATTTCCATCCATACATGATTCACTGTCTTGTACTATCCTGTCTTACATTATCAATATGTAAAAATGTGTATGAAATTGGTATGCTATAACCTTGATTTTTCACAGCAGATATAGTATGAATTGGTTTCTTTTTCAAACTCACTCGTGGGTTGTTCTGATAGCTATTCAGTCACAGTTCCAATAGGGATGCACAACAAAGGGAAAGAACTGTATTCCTCCAAAGAAAGAAAAAAACACAACAAAACAAAACACAAAACTAAGAACTGAAAGATGAGTACAAAGCAAAACCTAGATTCAAAGTGCAAGGGATAAGATTTTCCCAGCACAACATACGATTCCAAAAAAATTTTGAATCTCACCAGGTAAGAATCAAGACTTTCAGTAGATGTAAGGAAAAAAAGACGTGTCTTATAGTTCTGAAATATACTGCTTAATCTGGAGTGGTGGATGTTCATATACCTATCTTGGGATTCTGACTGGACTTCGACAGAGTGAGCAAATCATGAGTAGATTACCAGCACCTTTTCTATACTCAGTTTGACCTTTGATACAAAGAAAAGAAACAACTCATTTGTGATAATGTTCATTACATTGTGCATCTAATCTGTTTCTCTAGAAACTGATTCTACATGTGGATCGGGCATTAAAAGTGTGAACAGAACATTTATGTATGATTTATTGTCAGCTCCCTCATCCAAACAACTCATGAGGGGGGAAATTTCATCCATTTGTGAGGAAATGGGCCAAAACAACTAAACACAGATTGCTATTACAAGTAGATTCAGTAGAATTCTCACCCTCCTGAAGCCCTCATTTCATTTCATTTCATTTCATTTCTGACATCGAATTCACCAAAGAAATGAGCAACAGTACACTAAAATCTTGCATCTAGGAATGACTAGGAGCAAGAGAAAGGTCACTAAAAACCTCCAGGAATTTTTTTCAGTCCAGTCTGTCTATTTGTGATCCTAAAAGAAAAATGGCAGAATTTGTTTGATGTTTGTAAGCATGTCAGATCTCCAAGGGTCAAGAAAGTAACACACAGTTCTGTTTTGTTAGCTCTTCTACAGAAGTCCTTTCCAGTATCTATCAATCAATATGTTGCTCATCTCTGTATCTCTGTCTGCACAACCTGCAGATAGTTCTGGAAATCAACATCATACACAAAGTATCTTACCATTTTGCTGTTCCAGAAAGTATCAATAGTGGCAGCTAGGGGTCTTGAGTAGCAGAATATTCATTTCAACTAGCAATAATGAGAATTTTATTTATAAAGTAATCCCTCATAAAACAACTTGGAATGCTAAACAATCTAAAACAATTACTCATCCATTCATTAATTAGAAAGAACACACAACTGCAACAAAATTAAAAATAAGGTAGGTGAATAAAAATAAATAGACAATACTAAGAGAAGTAGTAATTTAAAACCACCTCTAGAAAAAAATATGAATTAGATGTTTTGTTTTAAAAGGGGAGCGAGATATAATTTACTTTGCTTTATTCATTTGTGATTCACAGTACCATATAGTCATCTGTTGCACTTAAGTCCCACTGAGGTCAATGTAACTGAGAGTGGAATTTGACAACTGCACCAACATGAGTCCTAATATAATAGAAATACCATTTCAGAAATTGCTAAATTTCAATAATTTACATAACACTGAGAAAAACAAAATAATTAAAGAAGCCTGCCTATTACTAAGACACTGTTTACGTAGATGAAAAATGGGGGATTATGTCAGGATATCATTAACAATTTATTCTGTTGCCTTTTACAGATTGCCTCCTTGAAGTTAATGCAAGATTCCCATTGACTTCAAGGGGGCCGGGATTTCAGTCTAGTTATTTATCTTTCTTTGTGTTAGGTATCTACTTACTTTGAAAAATCCAGCAATTCCACTACTTTACTGAACTGTTCTTTGTTGCTTTTGTAATCTCATTATTTTCAACTAGATTAAATTAGATGAGAACATATTAGATTAGATACAGATTTCTTTGTTTTGTCTTTATAGGTACATTGTATACAGTATAAAAGTGTTGGTTCCTTTATTAGTATATATACTTATGTGACTGTTGAATGCCCTTTTAAAAAATGTATTGTACTTAAACATAAATTAAAGCCAAGGTTGGTTTTTTTTTGTTTTGTTTTGTTTTGTTTTTTTGTTAAACGAAGCCCTACATTCAGATCCTAAATTTATATTTACACATCTGTCTGGTTTTCTAAGGTCTCATTAAGCAGATCACATTTAAATTGATGGCATTTTTGCGGCTATAACAAATTAGAATTTGGCATTATAAATCTCTTCTCAGCTAAATTTGCTCAAAGATATGATCATTCTTTCCTGTGTGGTTAGCTGATTGGTAATTGTATTGTTAGCTCACTGGTAATTGTAATTAGCTGATTGGTAATTGTATTGTTGACTCAAAGTTGTATAGAAAGTCCTACTGAGCAAAATCAGTTCTTGGTGCATGTTCCTCAACAGGAACTGCTGAGTTGTCTGACCGTTTGGGAAAATCAGGCAGGTTCATAAACAGGGATTTAGTAGACTTTAAAGTCTTATTTATTTTTTCAAATTTTGGCCCAGACATTTGTATGGTGGTGGTACCAAATTTTTACTGTAATAAATCTTCAGTTACACAAAACATTTTCTTTGGAAAACACTGAAAGGTAGCAATGTGGATGGAGAATTGTGATTTTCATACTGAATAAAAGGAGAACTGATATCAAAATAGGTTGCTTCGCTGACTTTGCAATCAATTATATTTCCCTTTGTATAAGTTGCAGTGCCAGACTCAGATCTGATAATAAACAGACAACTCCACTACAGTAATTTCCAACAACTATATTGTGTTTCAGTGCTGCTAATAGCATCTGCGGCAGCAGCAGAATTTGCATACTTATGAAAAAAATTGCACAAAGGATACATCTCATCACTGCTCAGTAATGATATTGTGATGAACCTAATTACCAATTGTATGACAGTACTATAAAAAGGGCATGTATCAAGCCAAAGAATACGTTGTCTCCCCAGAAAATCCTGACCTTGACAAGTCACCTGTATGCATTATAGAGCCATGAGAAAATAGGTAGGTGGGAAGTTCAAATTTAATTGATTGACATTTTTGCAAATATTTCTGTGAAGGCCTGTGGAATCACCACTGTGTAATCACTGTAATTCCAAGCCGAGGCCTGCTTGGCTCAGCAGTTTTAATACACAGATCAATTTTGCATTACCTCCTTCTGTCTGTGAGTGCTCATAGAGGGAGGTCATAAAACATTTATAGGCCTAAGAATGCAAATTGCAGCAAAGAGTGAATCTTCAGTCTGTGGACCCTTGAAAGAGATTTGTCGGAAGAGGTTGTGGTGAGCATTTGCTCTGCCTCAGACCCTATAAAAATTTCATTTTCATTTTCTTTACAGCACTTACCTTTTTATTAATATTTGGGATTTTAATATATAATGACAAATGCCATAGGTATTTTAAAATTAATGGTTATTGTTTATCGTTCATCTTCACTATAATACAAAGGGAAAAATCTAAAAAAGATTCCATTTCCACTGCTGTTGATAAAATCTAGGAAAATTAATTAAATCTGAAGAAAATAAGAAGCTCCATACTGATGAAACAGCAGCACAATGGCATCATATAGTACAACAGCTGGCCTCTCACAGACTGAATATGAAAGAATGCAGAGTTACCGACTTTAATACTAGTGGTTTCCATGCACCTTGAAATTTAAATCAAGAGGCCTTATAAATATTCAGCTTCATACCTCATGCCTTGACCTTTTAAAATCCAAATCTCTTTGCAATATAGCACAGCATGATCACTAAGGCCCAGTTCAGCAGCCCTTCCTTCTTCAGTGCCACACATCAACACAGGCTTAAATTTAAGCATGCGCCTAGCCCTATTGGGACTTAAAGCATATGTTTTAAGTACTTTGCTGAACTGGAGCCAAAACAAGGGATTTTGCCTGCAAAGTGCAGAGCTAAGTGCTTCTTCTGTAATGCTCAGTGAGAGCTGAAGGATACTGAACACTTTGTACTTGGGACTCAGTGCTTTATAAGACAATGTTCCAGTCCTGCCACAATCAACCAATCAGTATATACAATACAGGGGTTGGAGGATCTGGATTATGCAAGGCATCTGTAATGGATATGATCATAGAAGTCTGGAGCTCCCTTAACATGCAAGTCTTCAATGACTTTTGGAAGCCTGCGAAATATAACAATAGCCGTAAATGTTGTGTCTTCTTGAATGAGATTTTTAGCAGCATGCCTATCCTCTCCCTGAGCTAATGTAAAAAGTGGGACTCTCATCACCCATGAAAGATGGTGCATTTGAATTAATAAGTAAAAAAATGTGAGAGAATGCAGGCATGCATGTGCACTACTGCTCATTATTAAAAAGTCAACATTTACCTTTGGTGGCATCTCAGAAATTGCAGTTGTTTCTCATGCTGAACATAACTATGGTCTCTCAAACACTACTGTGTTTCATGAATGGAGAAATGTAGGGAGCAGAGATGGCATCAGACTACCAGGTATAGACACTAATGACGAATGAATACAAGGAATCAGCTTCAAATGCTGCACAAAGCCCAATCCTAGGCAGAGGCCTGATTTACATAGCTACTTCTGACCAAGAATCAAAAGGTCTGTCTTGCTTAATAACAACCTCCCCCCTCCACCTCCCACTAGGCTATTGCAGTGTGTTAGTTCAAAGACCAAAACAGTAGTTTTTGGATATGATGAGGATCATGTGAAATAATATTAGAAAGGAATCCTGTACATACACAGTGAGATGCTTTTTAGATACATTTGCAGAGTTACAGTTGCAAAGAAATATCCTGGCTCATCAACTGCTAGCTGTTCCTCCTAATTCTGTTCACATGAAGCAAACCCTGCACTCCAATAATGTAGTTGTATTGCACACTGCAGAAGAAAGAAAGAATCAACCATCTAGCATTTAGTGAGAATGACATTTATTAAGCTCTGAAAGTCTCATTTGAACATTTTTGAATGTCTTATTCTGATTTTACAATATTTACTTTTAGGTAGTTTCTATGTTGAAATTACATTTATATATTTTGCTTTTTTATGCTACTGAAACATGAATATAATACATAGAGACCTGATTTGTTTCCATAGCCACCCAGTAAGATTTAAGACCTTCACCCATGACTTAAGCTGGTCTTTGTAATGAGAGATGACGACTTTCACATCTAGATAGGTAGATAGGAAAAATGGTGGTTAAAGCACAGGTCTAGGAATCAGGAGATATGAATTCTAATCTCATATCCAGGAATGATTTTTTGTTTTCCCCTGAATCTCAGAGTCTCCTGTCTCAGCCATGCAATGAAAGTAATACCTACGATAGACAGAAGTTCTGTGGTTGAATTCACTGAAGTTTGTAGGACTAGTTGAGATCCTTGGATAGAACGTACTGTATGAAACACAAAGATTAATTTGCCTCTTTAAAAAGGATTTGTATATGGAGTTTGCTTATTTCACAATTCATGGAACATGTTGCCATTCACATCTTTGTCCAAATAATTTGCACACTTTATTCTTCTACTATATAGAAAAATACATTCAAAGAATAAGTTTGCAACATCAAGAATTCAAACATTAGGAAATATCAAAATTGAAGTTGACTATTCAGATTTGTCAGTAGGATTAGACACTTTAAATCCACAGCACAGGCATCTGCTTCTTGAGCTAATGGAGTGAGTGATGGGGTGTAGGTTGTCTTCTTCTATTTACACCAGCACCTGGAAGGAGAAGAACTTACGCTATTAGCTTTCATAGTTCTGTTGACAGCAGAATACTACTGAGACTTAGGGCACATCTAAACATACAGTGACAAATTTGCTCAGGCAATCGTGAAGTTGATTCCTGAAAACCACCCCTCAAGTGGAGTAACTCTGAGTCCAAGGGAGAACATTTTCCTTTGACTCAGCGCAGTGGACATGCTGCAGTAAGCAGCGTTAGGCAGTTGAAGGGAGATACACAAGTTACTTCAAAATGTTAATGGGTTATAGATTGTTGTAATAAGCCACAAAATCCAATGCCTCTAGTCAGTCCATGATTTTAGGAACTAGCAATGGTATCGGTTTAAACTCCCAGGCCTGTCTTTTGAAAGTGTTGCAAAGGTTTCCTTTGAGGATAAGGATAGATAGCCAGATGTAGAGTGAACGGTCTGTGAAGAGAGTTCATCCATACATAATATGGTATTTTTATCTTTTCTCATTTTCCTGTCTGAGTTCATTTGAGAGCTAAGTGATTGTCTGGTTTCACCCACATAATTGTTATTCGGGCATTTAGTGCACTTGATCTGGTACACCACATGTTGTGATATGTATGTGTATGATTTATGGAGCTTGAAGGGGGTACTGTGTGAAGTGTTGATAATGTCCCAATGCAGCTATGGCTGCAGATTTTTGTATCTGTTGTTCCGACAGGGTCTGTGTGTGTCATGGTCCATGGGGAACTTACTTCAGATGATGAACTTGGAGAGACTAGGAATGGGGGATCTGAAGGCCTGAAGTGAGGTTTCAGGAAAGACTTTTTTCAGAATGGAGTTCTCAATGAGTACAGACTGTAGTAGTTTGTTGATGCCCCATATGGATCCCAATGTGGCCAAGATAGTTGACAGGCAGGGGTGGACATTCGGAGAAGATTTTTTTTCTTTACTGAAGAAGGTTCCCTGGGGGTATGTGTGTAACCTATTTCATGATACCATATACTTCTCATATAGAGTGTCTTAGTTTAATGACATCAGTTTTGAGTGTGTTAAGGTATATATCCTACACTTTCTCCTTGGAGCATATTTAATGCAATTTGAGTGTCTGGTTGTAGGTAACAGATTTCTTGGTGTGTCTGAGGTGATTCCTGAATCTATAAGGTGATCTGTGGTTTTTTTGTATAGAGTATTCTGTAGGGTTCCATTGTTGAAGCTAATTGTGATGTCTAGGAAGTTGATGCTGGTGTAGGTGTGTTCTGGACAGTTTTTAATGGATGGGTGGTGATTGTTGATGTGGTGGCAATTTAGCTGAGAGTTAAAGTCATCAATGCAGATCATTAAAATACTGCTCTATCTCAGGTATATCATTCATTTTGTGGTGTATTTCTCCAGCTATACTTCTTCAAGGTGCCATATTGTGGAACCAGCCTGGTACTGAGGGTTGTTCCCCGGACTTGGACATAGTGTTTGTCGTTGAATGTAAAATTGTTATGGTTGGGGATGAAATGGATCAGTCTGGTGATGTACTGGAGGGATATCTGAGGATTGGCCATTGTCTTGTAAATATTTGAAACAGGCCGCTACAGTGGCGGACTATCACTGTGAGGTCTGTCAGTGAATAGGGAAGTCAAATTCATGATGGCAAGGATGGTGTTCTGAGGGAAAATCTCTTAATGCTTTGGAGTCTGTGAAGGAAGTTAATTGTGCCCAGGCCCTTTGTGTGGTGAATAGTCTTTTAGGACGATTTCCAGGTATCTTGAGTAATAATCTTGTTCCCAGTAATAATATGGCTAGTAATAATGTTGTGGCTAGATAGGATGGATATGCCTGGCTTCCCTTCTTTTGTGTATATTTGGAAGCATGTAGAAAGTACTTAAATTTGTGGGAGATTAGTTTGTAGAGTTTCTCTTGGAATATTTTGGGAAAGGATTTGGTAACATTCTTAAATTCCTGAGTAAATTGTGCTGTGGGGTTTGTTAATGTGACTACAATGGTATCCCCTTTGTCTGCTGATCTGATCACTATCCTGTAGCAAGATATTAGGTACCATATAGCTGTCCTCTCAGCAGTGAAGAAATCACGGTGGATGTGATATTTGTTGAGGATTTCAGTCAGTCAATTTTTTTCCTGAAGCAAGCAATGTAATCATCAAGTGTGTAGTTTCATTCACAGTGTCCAGTCAGATTATTATTTTCGTCTTTTATGATTGTTAGTAGGGGCATGGTAACTGTGGGTGGTGTCATCACTGTTGTGACAATTCCTTGAGATAGACAGATTTGGTAGAAGAATGTTGTTTGTTCCCCGCATATTAGTCTGGTATCAGGTTTTGTGGCAGAACAGATAATATATGATGATATATTTGTCATTAAAGCCTATGGACACATGTTGGTGGTCTTGCAAAAGAAAGATTACAGATTTACCTTCTTCCCACAACATAGGTTACTCCTGATGACCATTCATATTGCAGGCCTATGAAACCAGCTACAGCTATCAGGATGACATTGTTAGAGGGAAAATAAATTAGTCATCTGAAGTTCAAGCTGAATAGTACTGGTAACTATTAATGGCAAACATAAAAATCTAACCTCTCATGATTGTAACTAATGACTGCAATGAATGCTGCAGCTATGGGAAAAAAAGGTCAAAAGACTACTTAGCATGTATGAAGGGAACAGTGACTCAAAGCAGATAGAAGTATTTTCAAGATTACAGTTTCACTGGTCTCTGCTCAAATACGCATTCTAACAAGAATACTGTTCAGAAGCTAATTCATATTATGTGCAAATCTTGTCTTTTTCCCAAATGACATGAGTCTGATCCTGTATCCCTTATAACTGCAAATGACCATAGTTGTGTCTTGGCAGCAGTTTTAATGAATAAAAATGTACATGTTCCAGTATACTTGGGATATATGATGTGCCATACCAGATCAGATTAATGTTTCATTTAAGCAGATATTCTGTTTTTGACAGTAGATTCTGTATCCAGACCTATAATGCAGCAGGCTAACTATGTAATTCTATACCATGTGAGAGGATATTTCTTTTTTATTCAAATTTTCAGTGGAAATACAATATATTATGGTAGCATTTATCATTTGTACCTAGGTGAACAGGAGAACACATTTGGCTCTTTTTACAATTTTATTGTATAATTTATACTCATATAAACTACTAACCAAAATGACAAAACTCAAAACAAATTAACTATGGTATAGCTACCAGTCCTATGGTCCTCACTCAGAAAACCAGCACCCAGGCAGCATGAAGAAAAAGGAAGAAGAGCCTGACTCAGATGCAGAGGGTGAGGAATAAGGGTGAGAAGAATAAGATATTCAGGGTGTTTGGTATAATAAAGCCCTCAGAGGGCCAGGTAGTCAATTGGAGAGTATACCTATACTGACTTTCAGTGGGAAGCCTTTCAGTACAGCTCCTCAACCAAGGATGGGATTAGCATCACCTTGTATTTGCAGGGTATAAGAGAGGAGTGAGACCAGAACATGGTTCGTGCTCACCTGCAGCAATAGCTGGTGGTAGGAGAGAGCAGGGCCTCTGGCTCCACTAGGCTGTAGCTTAGGACCATGTGCAAGTCAAGAGTGTCTGGCATCCCAGAATATCCTCTTCCTATCTGTCTCCCCTCACAATTCCAAGTCCAATATAAGGTAAGAAAGGCAAAGTCAACTAAACCTTCAGCCCCAACCCAGCTCAGCATGCAGCTTCTGCCTCATGGGCTGTGTTCACACACACAGGGTTATTTCGAAACAAGTTGTGTCGAAACAACTTGTTTCGAAATAACATCTTATTTCGAAACAACATTCTTCGAATTAGCAAAATGTTATTTCGAAATAAGA
>ML681995.1:1564850-1598059 GCA_007922195.1 Podocnemis expansa | reverse complement strand
GGTGCCTGCAGCCCCCCTTTGCAGGCAAGGCTGAATATACTCTAAAAGATGCATAGGAAGGCACATATCTAGGACAGACAGGCAGAACACCCCCCCCCCGCTTTCTGCTTTGTTTGCAAATTGTCAGTAAATATTCCTGTGTAGCACTGTGCTTTTTCCATACCAGTGGCCCTTCTCTCTCATCCTGCCAAGGCTCCTTTAGAGTCACATCTCTGTCAGCATCTTCTAACAGAATGAAGAAAAATAAAACTACCATTTTCAATTAGTTATACAAATTTGTGTTAAATATTAAATTATTTGTATTAAGTATGTACATTATCACCTAGTTCCTCCTGACTTATTAATTTTCACATTTCAATTTAATTAACAGAATTGTGAAGTCACATATACATGCTATCAGCATTTTATGGTTCTGGAAAGAAATAATTGTGAGAGCTTTTGTTCACAGGCTTGCATTGATCTTCCTTTAAAAGCTGGAAGAACCCAGCTTACAGACCCCAAATGCGGAACCTACAATACAAACAAAGCTTAATTTGAAATATTCTTGATTCAGGTAAAATCTTAGGGAGGCACAAAAAGAGGCAGAGTAAGGGCTTTGTCCATGACAGAACATCTAGTCCTCTTGGGAGCTGAAATACTTGGTTATTTAAAGAATAAGAAATACTTGTTGCGGGATTTGTGGAGTTTTGAGGACGTTTTGATCACTGACAAATGTTCTTGATAAATATTTCCAATAAAGGTTTGGGCATAGCTGCTCAAAGCAGCCTCCAAAACTCTTCTCCTCACACCTGTGTTGGCTGCCTCCTCAGTCCCCAAAAATACAGAGAAAGAAAGACATTGCTACTCCACTCCAGGAATGAATGTTGGGATGGATGTCTCCTTTTCCTCCTTAGACTTGGGCCTACATGCAGATGGGAAGCAGGCCAGGTGAAATAATGAGGTAAAAGAGAAAAGCAGCATCCATCAAACATCTATCTCTTCAATTTTGAGGAAGTGTATCACCCAAGCAGAATACCACAGAGTTTAGCCTCAGTTGGTTTGAGGGAAAGAGAGCCAAAGAAATTGCCTGCATGAGAGAATGTTGATCCTACCAAAATTATCTTATGTGGAACTCCCTTCAAAACAGTGAAGCTTTCCCCAGGCGAGGACTGTGACTGAGACCTAATGGGAGCACAGCTCCTGAGGGAACCATATTGCCATGGGGGAACAGAGGTTTGATGAGCTTGGAAATATGTCTACACCACCAAAGATATTTCAAAATAGTTATTTCAAAATAATTATTTCAAATGTATTATTTAGAAATAGGATCTAGTGAAGATACTCTATTTCAAAATAAGACAGGAGTTCTTATTTTGAAATAGTCTTTGCTAGACTCTTTTCTTAGCAATAGGGGAAGGCAGGGTAAAGTATAGAGCCATTATTTCGAAAAAAGCCAATTCCATGGGTTGGAATGGCTTTTTTCGAAATAACTATTTTGAAAGAATTGCTCTTTTGAAATAAATGCATGCTTAGTTATTTTGAAATAGAGCTTCATTATTTCAAAATAATGAAGCACTTATTTTAAAATACCAAAATTCCTGCATGGACAGATGAAACAAAGTACTTATTTCAAAAAACCAAAATGCCCTCATGGACAGGTAGAAAGTCCCCCCCCCTTCCCCGAAATAAGCCTCTTTATTTAAAAAAAAAGTACTTTTCAGTGTAGACATACTCACTAGTATGCTAAATTCCTCTTAAGCATCTGAACAGACATGAGTTTAGGGTACCAAACTGTTTCCCCCTTACATGTGTTGGCGGGAGGGGCGAGGTTGAGGCAAGTTACCCCAAAGACGTGATTTGGAGGCACTTTCAAGAAGGTACAAAAAAAATGGCGTTCCCAGTGGAAATGGTCCCTCTCCATGGATTTCTCTGCAGAAGTGGACAATATGGTCCTACATTTCTATAAAAATTCCAGGCTGGGTTTTTCCATAGCTGCTTTGTTTATTATTTCCCCTTCTTTCTTAAATACATGGGGCTCAAAAATGCTTGCTGAGCACGTTTCCAGTTTTGCTTTAGTCATTTCCAAGGGTTCCATGCCATTGTTGAAAAGTGGGTCATCCTGAAAACCTCTATAGGAAATTATCTTTACTACTAAGAAAGGGTTAAGGAAAACCAATACTAAAATGAATCCCAGGCTTCTTATATTCAGCATAGTGAAGCCAGACTTCTGGAGCATCAAGGATTCTATTTATTAGAATATAATTATTACTACTGTACATGTAAATGCCTGAATTATTACAATACCAGAGAAAATGGAATAAAACAAGGCAAAAGCCAAGAGTCTCATATTGGACGTACTAAAAATATTTAATTAAAATACAGTAGACTCCACTTGATTGGCACGCAGCCCAGTAGAAAGAGCAACCTGCCAATTAAGCAATGATCCCCAATTATCACAGGCTCAGAGGAGTACATTGTTCCAAAAGATGTTCACTTTTATTTCATGAATTGCTTTAAAATAACCATTGTACAAAGCAGTAAAACATTTTTAAAAATTATATGAAGGTAAGATTAACAGGCTTATCTACAGTAATGGAAAAGAAAACCAGCTGGAGATGAACAAAGAACTCCCCAGAAGAAATGTGTTTAATGCCAACAGCAAATATTGCTTCACACACGCTAACTATGTTAAATAGATAGTACCAGGCCTGACATTTTTGTACAGCCGGCATACCACTTATATGAACCAGATGCACCATTTATCAATTGCTTAGAGCCACAAATATGCACTGGCACTGTTCTGTTCTCTGGAACTATTTGATGCTAGCCTGTATAATTTTAAACATTTTTAAATGTTAACTTAAAGTACACTTTTTCTGAAAGGAAAAACAAAATCTCTTCAGTTGCTAGAGGCTGCAAAACACCATTCCCATAAAAAGAACAAAAACAAACAAAAATCCCAATTTCATGAAACATTTCCATCTAGTATATATGGTTAGCTACTTCCAAAGAGAAAACTAATTCCCACTAAATATATTATATTCAGTATAATCCATTTTTTTAATTCTTAAATTTATCTATACCAGTCACCGTTGTGTTATATGACAGATAGATATTAATATTACCGCACCTGGAAGTTCAAGCTTCCTCTTTGCTATACCCATTTCTCAGAGCCCTCCAGTGATTTCTAAGGTCCAGCCTATGGTCTAGAAGCCAAAAGTTGCCCATGGGGGCTTTCAAACTGGCCCGAGACTCCCCTTCTGCTGGCTGTGGAAGGGAGTCACTGCCTAAGGATCCAGGCAGAGTGTGTTTCCAGAGTTAAAACACTGGTGGAGGCTCCTTGCTGCAGTCAAGGGATGGGAGATCAGTGCTCTTCCAGTCTTGGTGGAGAACATGGCAAAGCACTCCACCTTAATCCTTAGGTGTTAGAGTCTCTGCTGGACCCAGAGGGAGGGAAACCACTGATCTTCTCCCCCCCCCGGCTGCACAATTGAATCCTGTTTAGGTACCAAGTGAAGTGCTTGGGGCAACAGGATGCTTGTGGTTTCCTTGATGCAATGAAGGGGATGGGAG
The DNA here is from genome assembly GCA_007922195.1 of Podocnemis expansa. Classification (NCBI taxonomy): domain Eukaryota; kingdom Metazoa; phylum Chordata; order Testudines; family Podocnemididae; genus Podocnemis; species Podocnemis expansa. The sequence goes on along the minus strand of ML681995.1, from coordinate 1,594,507 downwards.
ATCAACGAGGAGACAGTGTCCTCACTGAACATCTCTCTGTCTGCAGTGGGTGGTGACCTGCTGACAATAATTGGCAGCCATTGAGGACTGTAAAAATTATATCCAAGGCCCTCAAGCTAAAAAGTTTGGCAACCACTGATCTATTCCTTCTTAACTGAAAGCTGTGCTCCCTAGCTCATCTGTCCAATAATCTCATGACACTTTATTTTATCATAACTATCTACTTTGGGTAGGCTAGGAACTTTACTCACCTTGAATAATACTTTATTTCTCAGAGTCCTACTGATTTCAGGGGGCACTATTTGAGGCTAAAGATGCTATTCAAGGCAAGCAGGACATGTATCAGTATTTGCCCTTCATTAGTCACTGGAGTTTAAATACTTTCACCATGTGCTCTCATCTTCTTTCAAGACTCACCAATCTTCTCAGCCATGGGGTCTTTCATTACTTCCATCAGCATTGTAGGCTTATGTTGTACTCCCTGTAAGTTCCTCACACTTCCTACAAACAAGCTTACCAAAACTGAACACTTCCAAATGAGAATCTATGAAGTGAAGCACAGTCTTCTCACATTTATATAACTCTTATCCTCTTGACGTAAGCCAGCATCCTATCACACATTGTTACTGGCTGCTGCTGCACTGAACCAAGAATTTAAATTCTATCCTTTTCTGCTACAGCACTAGCTAATTCAACAGCTTTTAAACTGGGTGTTACCGCTACCCCAATATATTACTTTATATTTAAACACATTCACTTTGTATTCTATCTCTGAGCCTTTCTGTAAAATAACTATACAGTATTATTTTTAAGCTACAGCAGTTTAAGCTACATCAGTTAATCACTTCCCTGTTCTTAATCTCAACACATCATGCCCATTATTTTCTAAAATATTCATTTAAAATATTACATAGTACTACTTTGGCCAGAAGAAAAAAAAACTCAGATTTGTGAAACAATGTTAAGATTTTAACCTTAGCTATTGGCCCACATCTTTCCCTGCATTCCTTATTCCCCTATGCCCAAAAACGGGGCCCTCCATGTGTTACTGCCTCAGTAACAGGCCACTGTTTTGTGCTGCACCAGGCTTATACAAGTTTGATCAGGTTGTTCTTGTAATACTTCAGCCCATCAATGGTAGAGGTATTGCAAGAGAATGCAAGAGAATGGAATAAGTTCCCATTTATGGACTGAAATACAATGGATTATAGATGAGAACAATAGATTTCAAAAGATTTCAGCTAGTGACTGAACCAAAACTGAGAGTGAGAACCCCCTGCTATTTTGGTTCTTACCTTGACTCAAAAGCACAGAATCGATAGTAATCCAACTGTGACAACTTCTATCATCGACACACTCAGAGGGGGTTCACATTGGGAATTCTACTATTTTGCCCCTGCCTATAATTTATGAAAGTAAATACACATGTGTGTGGAACTCAGGTAAATTTCCATTAACTATCTGATTTGCTAGTCCAAATGCCTGTGTACCAAGTCAAATAGGGAGTTTCGTAAACACAAAGATGTGCTCAGGACATTAACAGAGGCTGGCTGAAAAATTCATCTTAAAGTTTTCAAAGCCATCAAATAGCAGATAAAAATAAAATGATCACAGCAGAGTTTAAGAATATATTTGATATCTTACAGCCACTGCTCATTAGTGGTCAATTGAAAATTGAGTTATTTTTCTAACATGTTCAGGATTTCTTAAAATCTTCAAGTTCACATGCTATAATATTACACATCTCCCTCTATCATTAAAAAAACCCAAAGGAATAAAACACCATGTCATGCTTAGGATCCCATGGAATACTGGTAGCTGATCTTGTAGATGCAGCTATACAAGAAAACTGGCCTATGCCACATCGTGATGGGCACTGTAACCTCCTAGCAAAGCTATCTGAAGTTAATGGCACACAGCACCTCACAGAATAGGATGCTTAGACATGGACAATAGCTCTGACTATTGAGAGACACTTGATTGTTTATGATTTTACAGTGACAGCAATCAGATGGTATCCAACTCAAAGTTCACTGAAATCAAATGGCTAAGGATACCATGCTCATAGCGAACACGTAAGTGGATAATTTATGTTCATTACTGATACTTGCAGCTGTGAAGAATAAGAAGAATAAGCTCCTGTCCACACCACAAATTTTAATCCATTTTAATTTTAATCAACTTTGTAACCAGTTACTGGCATATTTCTCGCAAACCTGGTGTATGTTGCACACCACACATAGTTAAACAGACTCAGTAACCAAATTCAGTGAGCAGTCTTTTGATCATGGTAGTGGCTTTGGCTGGCACATTGTCATTTGCCTCTGCCTAGCCACAGTATAGACAAAGATACCATAACCATATGTGTGCAGCTGGTTTGGCTGGTCATTCTCATATGCACCATTGTTTGCTGACAGACATCCCAGGGTGTTTTCCCCTTATTCTCCCCTGTCAACATAGTTATGGAGAGTAGCCCAGATTTTCACAGAATGCCTCAATTCAAATATAATCAGACACCACTGTAGGTGTAGGTATGCACAGACATGGGTAAGGCGGCAGAAAAGCTACTGTGTGTACTGTGTGCAAACAGAACCATGTAACTTGCACCTGTTTACCATGGCGGCACCTCTATCAATCAGTCATGTTTAAAGGTGTAAGTCATTGCTATAAATGAATTCAAGACACACCAATCAGGGAGCCAGCAAGTAAGCTGAATTTAATCTAAACTTAAAAACATAACACATAGCAATGTCTGCTTTGGATGTGAAATGAGAACACTTGCTAGATATACTGCATTCCCAGCCACAAAGTTTTAAAAAATCATGAATCAGGTCTCACAAAAACAATCACAAAATTGGTTTAAGAATTTTAATACTTTTTTTTTAAAATAACTCATTGTGTCTTTCTATTTGTCTTCAGATTTCATGTTTTCCAGCTTCTTCTGTGTACCCATATGAAAGGGGTTGGCAGCCCAAAAGAGAAGAAGAGCCATGTTTAAAAATACCTTCAGTAACCAAGTGTTTTGAAAGCTACAAGGGTGTAGCCTCCTGGTTTGTATCAGAAGGTGCAGAGTGGGGAGCTGGGCCAGGGTGCCAGCTGCAGGATCCCCTAGTGGGAAGAGGGAGCGTGGAACCAGGAGCAGTCCCCCACAGGGTCTCTGGTGGTAAGGGGAAACCAGAGCATGGTGCAGGCTGCCCACAGGGTCCACTGGTGGCAGAATGGGGCCTTGACCCAGAGCCACAAGGGAGCAGCCAAAAAGCCACATGCAGCTCCAGAGCCACAGGTTGCAGACACCTGCCACAGGAGGTTGCCTATTAGCAAATCTCTCTAATGGTAGGAAAGGGGCCACTAGATGGGGAGAGCTCTGAGTTAGTATGGAGAATTCTTTTCAAGGGGTCTGTGTAGTGGGTTTTGCCCACATGCTCGGGTTCTAAATGATCGCTCTACTTGGAGTTGGGAAGGAATTTGTACCCAGGTCAAATTTCCAGAGACCTGGGGTGGGGGTCCTCCTTCCTTTGCAGCATGAGGCACAAGTCACTTGGTGGTTTGAACGATTGTAAATGGTGAATTCTCTGTAACTTGAAGTCTTTAAATTAGGCTTTGAGGACTTCAATAACTCAGACAGAGGTTATGGGCCTATTATAGGAGCAAGTGGATGAGGTTCTGTGGTCTGTGAAGTCCACGAGGTCAGATTAGATGATCATGATGGTCTCTGCTGGCCTTAAAGACTATCAGTCAGAAATATACTTTTGTTTAAAAAAATGAAAGCTGAGATTCTCCTGTAACTGCATAACTCCAGAGGCTAGGACCTCTAAAAACACTAATTAATTCATTTTAGTTGGCGTTGCTGAAGTTATGCTCCTTCCAAGTAAATGTGGGCATTCAAAGAGAGACATAAAGGTCAATGGCAGTTAGGGGTCACAAACTCAAATTACCACGAGGGCCCCATGAGGGCTAGTACATTAGCTAGAGGGCTGCACTACTGAAATCTTTTCATGCAATGATATTGCACATATTCATAATGATAGTGTCATTGCATGCTGCAGGAAATAACATTAGGGGCTGCATGCAGCCCACAGGCCATGAGTTTGAGACCCCTGATGTAAGTTGACTGGCAGTCTAAGATTACTCTTACTGTTCTGTTAGGTAATTTCTTGGTGGGTATTCATATGTAGTGAATACAACCCCTTCTGCCAATAGAGATGCCAAAGAACTTTATAACTATTTGGCATGTTTCATTGCAAATTTATGATATAATTTTCTTGCTCCTTTCCACTCTACGATAACATTATTTAGAATATTTATACATTTGTTTGTATGCAACATTGACTTGATTATTTTTTCCCACCATATAAGTATCTTTGAAACATCTTTATTAACACATTTTTGCTGTTTAATACATATATAGCAGTGAATGTCCCATTAATTCCTAGGCAATGTAAAGGGTTTTTTTCCAGGCTGAGATACAGAAAAAAGCAAAAGATTATGGAATGATGGGATTAATACAAATTGGTTTCAGTGCTCCAGGCCAGTTTTAAAACTCAAATTACAAAGCTAATTTCTCCTATCACTATTGAGTTGTCAGTGCATCTTAGCCCAACAGGAACAGATTTTTCCTATTGTTTTCCCTAGCAGGAAACACTCGAACTTCTAACTCTTACCCTGCTCTTTTTAAAAGGTGACCATCATCATTATCAGAGGGAATCCTCATCTCTTCCACTAGACTTGTGGCATACTTCATTAGAAACATGCATTAACAGATAGTTTGAGTGTGTTGTGTTGGTGTTAGGCCAGATCATGTCTGAATGGAAGGTTTCTAGGTAGCTGTGCAAATGACACCATTTTATAATACTGAGATTGAAGATGAGAATGCTAATAATAGATCTAAATCATTTTTGGTTGTTTTACTAGTGTTACATCTTATGTTTAACTTTTCATTATATTTTATTTTAATACAAAAACTTTTAAATGGTAAAGCTAAAACAAAAGGAAGATATTCTAGCCACAGATGATGATTTATCTCAAAGTCTATTTTGACTAGATATGCCTCAGGTGAAGTCCTCCTACAAAATTTCAGGTACCTAGCAACCAGATATCAGTAGATAGTTCAACGTCTGGCCCCATTCTCAATGTATCTTTCAATATCATTCCCAGATAGATTGCACTCAGAGGAATTAGTGCCTTTCATTGCTTGATGAACTGGGGAGAAAATAAGGCATCAATAAGTCACTATTACACAGTATATGGAAAACTTAAAGGATTGCTTAAAAACAACCAAATTTAAGGTCACATTAGCATGCCTTTATCTATCTACACAGAAGCAGATAATCTATTTCCAGTACAGGGGTTGAAAAGCAGTCCATTATTTTTCAAATATTCAGTGGCTGAATAAGATTTTATCAAAGGACTTATTTTATAAATGATAAATGTTCCCTGGTAAATCTTACTCAGCTACTGAATATTTGAAAAATAATGGACTTACTTTTTAACCCCTGTGCTAATAGAAGCATTACTGCTAATATCATATTAAACACATGCTCCATGTAAAAATTGTTTCTATTATCATCATTAATTTTCCCATCTAACATTAATTTGTGACTTATTGGTGTTCTATTGTTGTCTTCTCTTCCTCTTCTTCTCATTATTATCAGGTTGTTCATCCTCTTCCCTGTCTCTCAGATTTTCCAAATTTAGCGTGTTTTTTTTTTTTACTTCTCTATCCTTCTCTTCCTCACAAAGACTGAGCCAACTACCATTGAAGTCAAAGAACAAAACTCTTATTGACCTGCATGTGCTTTAGATCAAGACCATACTTATTACAACTTAATTATGGAAGTTTTACCAGTGCATGATCTTCAGAATCAAACCACCTGCTCCTCTCCATTCTTCCTCTTAGAGCCCTCCTTACACTCCTTAATCATCCTATTCTTTGACTACTGCCTGGTTTCATTCATGTTCACTTTAGCTCTCTTCAATTGACTCAAACTGCTTTCTCAAAAATCACATGTTTTGTCCAATGCTACAGACAAGATTCACCTTTGCCAATAATCCCTCCCTTCCTTCTTGTTCATTTTCCAAATCAAACTCTAGATTGTTGTTCACATCTTCCAGTCTCTTGACAAAGTGTTCTCTCTCCATTTCTCTCTAGTCACATATATTTTAATTCTTTTTCATTGAGCACCTGATGCTTCACTTGAAGCTTTCATGATGCCTCTAGAGACTTCCTGCCTAACGCTATATTCACATGTAAACTGTTATTTCAAAATAAGTTATTTCAAAATGAGTTATTTTGAAATAAAGTCCTTATTTTGAAATAAGTTAATTTCAATTAAGGGAAAAGCTCAAAGCGAAATAGCATGTCCAAACACAGGACTTGCTATTTCACTTTAGGAGAGAGGCACCATGGAAGCTGTGGCAATATGGCCCCCTCCCTGGGCCATGCCCCCACCCAATAAATGCTAAAATGAAGGCATCCTGGGAAGGAGAAGGGCAAAAGTATTATTTCAAAATAATGGTTTTTTCAAAATAACACATCCAAACGCTGTCATTTAGAAACAACCATTTCAAAACAATGGATATTTTGATTAGATGCGAGGTTTTACTGTTTCAAAACAACAGCCATTATTTTGAAACGACAGATCCCATTGTTTTGAAATAACGGAATGTCGTCTGGACATAAGAAATTTTATTTTGAAACAACAGCCTTTGTTTCAAAATAAAACTCTTCTCTGAACAGAGCCTAATTTTATCCACTAAACCACCATACTCTTTCAGATTCCTTCTCAAAACGTAGTACTTCAAGTATACTTATCATAATCATATAAATCAATGCAATTTAAAAACAGTCTGTGTAGTTCTCGAAGTCCATGAAGCAGTCTACAAAGTGATGCATGATGGTACCATCTTTATACTCCCCAACGACTGCTTCTGTTCTCGTTTCTTCCTATCTGCAACTGTCTTCATAGTCATCTGTAAAGTGCCGTGCAAACCACCCCATAGTGCTATACAAGTAATGAATAATAACAGTAGCTACTGTTGTTTAATCATCTCACCTCTTATTCATCTTCTCTCAGGAATAAATCTGCCAGTTTTTGTTGTTTTCATCATGTATGGGCCCCTACATTCCATTTATCATCTCTATTGCCTATGTCCTACTCACTCTGACTATACTACATATACAATCCTTTAGCAAAAAGCAAAATATAAATAACATGAGCTTTTGCTACTGAGTAGTAGTGCTTGATTCTTGAGCAGAGGTCTGGATTCTTCTCTGCCACTGTTCAATAAGACTTTTAATTCATCAGAGAAACAGAAATGACAACAAAATGGAGAAAGAACTGAGTGTCACCAGACTCCTCCATGGTCAACTCGTTAGGAACAAACTACTTTCGTAAATACTTTTGCACACATCTTGTAAGAATACAAGCAGTGATCACTTCTCCATTTAGTTTATGATGTCACAATACCTTCACTGTGTGTGTATGTAACTAATGTGATTGGATTTTCTGAACAGAAAAGGAGAAGTCTGACTGTTCCTAACCAAACCTCCGTGCTCCAGGAGCTAATGATTGGTTAGCCCAAAGAACGCTTGCTTTTTTTAAATCTGTCTCTGTGCTGCATGCAGATCCTAAGCACCCACAACATATTTATTTATTTATTTCAAATTAACCGCTAGTTTGAACTTATGTAGTTCAAACTAGCATGTCTAAATCGTGCTAGTTTGAACTAAAAATATTTTTAGTTTGAGCTAGCCAAAGGCTAGTGTAGACAAGGTTCAAATTAGTCTGGACTAAGCTTGTTTAGCCTGATCTAATTTGCTAGTGTAGACATAGCCCTAGTGTGTGAGGGCTGGGCTTATCTAACACTGACAACACCAGACCCCTCACAGAGTCCTAGAGCAGAAAGACCTTCACTGTAATTTTGTATCCCCACAACCCAAGCCTGGCAAACCTGAGTCAGCTGAAATGAGCCGGCCACAGGTGTCTGATTTCAGTGCAGATATGGGAATTTTGGAGACCTGGCTCCTTTCTCACCATGCATGAGAGCACTGGAGTGGCAATGGCTGTTTCTCTCCCCTCAGATGGTGCTGTAGCTGCCAATTGACCATAGGCTAACCACAGAGGAACTCCAACGGACAATCAAAAAGCCTGCAGGGCCTGCCCATCTGTCTGTAAGGAGGAGAGAAGAGACCTTTTTATTTTCTATATTAACTTGCATAAAACCCAAAAGGAGTTCTAAAATCTTGCATTTGCACATGGGGCAAAGAACCATTCATTCTGTTCACATCAAAAAAAGGCAGCTTTTTATTTTTGGGCAGTACTGACAACATATCAGATAAACTTGGCCCATGGCCTTACTTTAAAAAATTATAAAGTACTTAGGAATTATGTATATAGTCGGTGGTATACCCTAACAACTTATACGTTTTATGACATATGCCTAAAATTTCCCTATTTCCCACTAGCTTATTTTTACTCTCTCCTTTCTTCCATCTACATATCACTCCACTGATTCAGTCCCCGTTCACTCTTTTTGCCCCCATCCCTCACCTTGTTCTTTCTCTCATTCCAATCTTTTCAGTCATTCTCATCATCTTGCTCCACACCAAGATGCCCACACTCTCTTCTTTCCTTTTCTGCTATGGGTCATACATATATATTCTCTGTTCTCTTTTCTCCCCACACCCATCAGGTTGTTTCTGAACAGTTCGTGGGGGTCTTGGATTCCTTTCCACCTCCTTTGACCTGGACAGACTATTCTAGTGAAATAACTGTTTTGCCTTACATGCTACTAGAAGCTTCTAAGACTCAGTCAACATTACGCATGTTCTTTGGTGTAATTACATCAGTCAGGGGTGTGAAACATCCATACCCCTGAACTATGTAGTTATAATGCCCTTACCCCTGTGTAGATGCCATTATGTCAATAAGCAAGCTTCTCCTACTGACTTAGCTACTGCATCTTGCAAAGGTAAAGTAACTAATCCAGGGGTTGGCAACCTAAAAGATAAGAAGAGCTATTTTTAAAAATTCCTTCAATATTAAGTGTTTTGTGAGTTGCAATGAGTGTAGCCTCCCGGGGGGGGGGGGACTGCTGGGAGCTGGGCCAGGGAGCCTTCATAGGTTCCCTTTGTGGGGTGGGAGTGGGAGGGGGGAGCCTGGAACCAGGAGTGCCCCCCCCAAATCCCTAGGTAGCGGGGAGGCCAGACCCAGAAGCAGGCTGCCTGCAGGGTCTGTGGGTCATGGGGGGAGGGGAGGACCCAGAGCCTCAACAGGGCAGCCAAAGAGCTGCATGCAGCTCCAGAGCCACAGGTTGCACATTCCTGAGCTAAGCTGACAGGAGAGCTCTCTCCAGGTCATTTAGGGCTTCTTCATCAAAGCTCTACAGTGGTACAGCTATAAGGGAGTCACTACCTGGAAGGGATGAACTGCATTTGGGAAAGATGCTGAATCACTCCCTTCTCCTATGATCTGGGAGGAATTGCTGTTTGCTCCTCTATTCATGTGGACTCAGCTTCCCTAATAGCTTTTCTGAGCTACACTGGAGAGAGGAAGGCTTCTGGAATGCATGATCCATGCAATGACTCCTCCCCAGGGTCTGGCGTGTGTTAGCCGTTCACTCCTTGCTCATCAGATGATGTGTAGAAGTGGGAGAACAAGTTGAAAAACTGCTCCTGATGCTCAGACCAGGAGACTGGAGTATCCAGAGGATGACTAGGAGAAAGTTGACTTTGGCATTCTTTCCCTGGCCCCATTAAAACTAGGTCCAGGACAATATCCCTGTTTTTCTGCACTGATGAAAGCTTACACAAAAGTAATCTCCCAAATAAGTATTAGCATTATGAACTCGCTTCATTAGGGTGCAAGGACCACCACCGTGTCTCTTCTGCTCTGACTTACTTTAAATCAACCAGTACTTTCTGGAGGCAGAGGGTAAGTACACATAAAGAGAGAGGGAAGACGATATTTATGCTAAAAATGCAAATACTCTAAACCTTTGATGCAGGCTGATTAAAAATAAATAAATAAAAATACTTACTTTTATTTGTAGTTACCTACCAGGAGCAGAAAGATGCAAGCTAGACAGCAGTGCAGGAAGAATTGTGTGTAGAACAGTCAGATGCAAGAAGGGTGTCTCCTCTGGCACTGTAGGGACAATGAGTTTATAATTGCATCTCTAAGGTACTTTGTTGCTTTGAGATCATGGAGAAACTATGTGCTGGTGGAGGAGAAATGAATGGACAGTTGTTTGTTTAATGTAAAGTTTTGTCTTTAACTTATGTAACAAGAAAGCAAAAGATGATGGGCTAATAACTTCATCTGAAACTCTGGCATTCTTTTCATTGATAACCAGTATAATTATTTAATTATCCAAGCAAAGGAAATGTTGATGTTTTGAATGTAATAATAAATATTCAGAGTCTGATTTGGAGACTAGTTTGCCCCACTTGGTGTGGCCACGGCTCTTTCCACTTACAATAGGTATCATACTTATTGCATCTGTAGATCAGGTATGTAAAACCTCAAAGTCACATTACTACACTTGAAAATAACTTCAGGTGCAAAACTGCCTGAAATTATCATGCCTGTAATTTGGTCACAGAAAATGTACAGATGGTTCTTTAAAAACCAGATCCTAAATCTTCTTGGACTGAATATACTGAGAAATACCCATGTATCTGAGGCAGAGACTGTTCTGCAATGGATCTGTGCCCTACTAAAAAAAGAGACTTCTCTTAGATGTATATGATTTCCTTACTGGGTTCAGCACCAGGGATGATGTCCTGGGCTGAGGAGGGAATGCCAGCCAGTCAAGAGGCATCAGAGTGCAAGCCAGTCAATAGGCCAGTCAGCTAAACATCAGAATTGATACTGTATGATATTGCCTTTCTCTAACCCTTGATTCCTTGCTTTCAGACATTCAGAACAAGTAAATACTCCTAATACGTTTGAAAACAAAGCCAAATGTTTTCACATCATCATCATCCAATAAATGCCTTATGTTTCCCTTTTGCACATTTGTATTGTCCTGGCCTATGAAGATTTGTAACTTACCAAGCATTGGCTTTGGCCGATCTAAACATGTCCAGTGGTGACACTGCCCTCCTTGCAGTCTTCCCTCAAGTTCTCTAAATCTTTCTTCCATGGTTAATAGTCAAGCTTCCCTCTCTGAGACTCATTTTCACCAAGTCTAGTTCTTCTTTCTGCAGCTCTCTTTGCTGCAGGACTGATGTCCCATAAGCTCAGCAATGTGATTGTTCTCTTACACCCTATTCTTTTACACTACTTGTCATCCTGAGTCCTACCAGCATTTTCAGAAATTGTATTGCACTTTCTTTTGCCACCATGGAACACCAGGCCGAAAGAGCAGTAAGCTGGATTTAGAAACAAAGCCACAGAAGCAAGGAGACTGTAACTTCAAACTGTAAGAAACCAGTACCATGCGTGATGACATTTGTAGCACATAATATGAGGAGTCTGAGGATATATTTTCAGCAAGATGTGAAAAGGTATTAATGTTCATTTTTCAAATATTTTCATTCCAGGAAGGGGGTTGTCCCTTGCAAATACAACCCTGACTTTCAGGGATGACTTCTTTCCAGATATCACACACCATTCTAAAGCAGAAGGTCCCTTAAAAAAGCAATACAGAGTTTTACAACTTGTAAAGCAATGGGCTGTTGCCATGGAAACCTTTTTTATTGAAAAGCAGGATGCAAAGGAAATCTCTGATATTGGCTGTATTTCATGATTAGACAGGAATGAGGAATTTCCATATCAGTTCACACCAATTGTTTTTCCACTCTTGTTATTTTAATTTCAACAGTAGACAACAAGCAAATACCAAACTGGACAATTTTGCAAAAGTATCTAAGAAGCAAAATTAATGTCCTGAAGAATGAGCATTGGTCCTGGACATAAAGTCACTCTACAGAATTTTGAATGAAAGTGGAAATTAGATCACAAACATTTAGTACAATACCAAACCTCTGTCTTTACCCACGTTACAGACAATCACTTCGTTGTAGAAGAAAGATGGGTTAAGATATTTTCCCTCTATATTTTTATAGATTTTTTAAAAATATTTCTCTTCAAATATAAGCTTTCTTTTTAAAGAAAACATTATGACTAAATATTAAAAATAACTTGTTTCCATAGTCTTTAAAGGGGGCAAATTTTCCACCTATTTGCAAGAACTTCATTAAATTGACTTGAGCTCTACTGATCTATACCAACTAAGTCTCAGCCCCAGACTCTCTATTTGCCAACACTATTCAGCTGGTGCAAATTGCATCTACTGAACTTATGTACCATCAAGCCCTGGTTTTTTTGCTCCCCACAGGGAGAACTCACTGAGAGGGAAGTGTTTCTACGGCTCTTCTAGCAGAAAGTGATACCAGATAAGGACACCTAAGATTCCATCAAGCATTGCATTAAAGCACTACCAGTGAAGGTTGTGCTGGGGGGAAAAAGCTGACTGCATAACCATCTGTCACTTCAGCCATTCTTCCTCCCAACAGTTGCTCACATTTGGGGTTCCACTGGATTCTTGAGGGCACTCAGACAAATTCTTGAGGGCACTCAGCCTTCCATCAATACACAATCCCTTTGGAAGTCTTTCCATCTTCTAGGATCTTTCCCCCCAACCTATGTCCTGCCTGAATATAGTCCACTACCTGTTTCATCAGGGACAGTTTTCTAGTAGTGATCTATGAGAAAACATGAAGCACATATCCAGTTGTGCCTAATTCAAATGAAAAGGAAACTTCCTCCTGAACTAGAGAAGGAAAAAAGCTACCATATATAGTTTTGTTTACACCTAAGTACTGTCTAGCTTCAGAGCACAGGATGAAATCCTATCTCCAGTGAAGTCAGTATTTCACCCAGAATCTTCAAGTTTTATTTTAAAATGAGGAAACCAAGGTGAAAAGCCATTGAGTCATATTGCTAGATTTGTGAATTGTCTCAAAGGCTCAAAGTTTATGTACTCAGTTTTGGTGCTGAGAAAGACCATGAAAAGGAATTGACACCTTGAAGTAAAAATCTGTCTTGATGGTATCCATTTTGAATATTATCTTTCATGAATCTATTTCAACTATGTTAGCTTGCCCTTTATTTCCTCTGGATAGAACACATACTCATTTCAAATATATGTTACTGCAGGGTGTTAAATAGGTAGTGAGTATCCAAAGAAAGCAAAATATACATCTAAGGCAGGGTGTCAAACTCATTTGCTATGCTGGGCCAGATTTGACTTAAATGTACTTCAAGTTGGCCATACATATGATAAATTGAAATACCATGGCACTCTCTCAGCATTCTGGAGTGCCGTGTTTGCAAAACTGCACTCTATGATACCAAGCTCTCTGTTGGGAGAGAGTGTGGTCTCTTGGGGTATGCCTACACTTGCAATTTAGTTTGAATAAAGGAGGCTTAATGTGAACTAACTTAGTACATGTCTACACTCGGCTTTCATTAGTTCAGATTAAGGAATTCCTTAATTCAAACTAATGAAAGCTTAGTTCAAACTAATAAGACCTGCTGTTCTGTTTGAACTAAGACCTTACTACGATCCTTAGTTTGAACTGAGGATGGTGTAGACTAGGATTAACCATTAGTTTAAATTTAATAAATTCAAATTAAGGGCAGTTAGTTTGAATTAACAAAGTGGACTAATTCAACTTAATGTTAAGTTCAATTAGTCCACTTTGTTAATTCGAACTAATGAGTTCAAGTTTAGTTTGAACTTAACTTGAATTTATTAGTTCAAATTAACAAATTCAAACTAACTTTTCCTAGTGTAGACATAGCCTTGGAGTGCAGTCTCTCATACCCAGTGCTCCACGATGTTGTGAGATCAGACACTCTCATGGCATTGTAGAGTGCTGGGTATGTGAGACCACACACTCATTCTCTGTTAGGGAAGGAGCGCAGTCATGGGCTAGATAGAAGAGGGTCACAGGCTTCATATTTGACACCCCTGAAGGCATTAAAATGTTTAGTAAAATAAGTGATTCACTTTTTTGTGGAAGAAGAATGCTAATGACGGAATTGAAATATGCCATGGGTAAAATGTAAGGAATTAGATTAATTTGACATTTGATATTAGACTTGGAGAGCTACATCATCAACCAGAAAAATCAAATGTCTGAGGGCAGCAAATGTATAAATTTACTTGTTTGTTGGTTATCAGCAAATGTCACTTGACCTTTTTATAACAGCAAATTATCTGATTTCATTTCATGAGAGTGAGGTTTGGCACTTGAAAGCTCACAGCATTTGGTCATTTGTTTAAAAATATATATGTTTTATTTTATCAGGAAAAGGTCTGGCATGTTGAAATCAATAAAGTATTAGCTTAATTTAGGAATTAATATGATGAAATGCAGCTGTAATGTTTTATTTCCTTAGGATAAATAGCTCCATTAGGGTTACTGCTCTCAGACTTGCTGATAAACATATTTTGTGGGATGGTAGGAAAGGCCAAGCCTGCAAATTTCTATGCGTGAGTGTAGTGTTACCCACATGAATGAAGGACAAGATTTACAAAAGACGCTTAGATGTCTAACAGTGCAAACAGCTAACCACTGGTAATTACAAAATTGCCTAAGTAGGTTAGGTGCAAAATTCTTATTGAAAGTCAATAGGCTGTAGCTGCCTAACTCATTTAGGCACTTTGGTAAACTCCACTAGGCACTTTTTACATTTTTAGGTACTTAAGTACTTTTGTAGATCTATTCACTTGAAGTTAATGGACATCTTCATGTGAATAAAGCTTTCCAGGAGCCTATACATAAAATCCAGAAGGGTAGCCATGTTAGTCTATCTACAGCAAAAACAAGAGTCCTGTGGCACCTTACAGACTAACAAATTTCTTCAGTCATAAGTTCCATGGGCTCCAACCCACTTCATCAGATGCATGAAGTGGAAACTACAGTTGAGAGATATACATACACATGCCAGGATGAAAGAGAAGCATTACAACAGGGAGGGCAAGTGCTAGAAAAGTCAATTGAGATTCTGATTCTGAATTGACTTTGCTAGCACTTGCCCTCCCTTTCTCCTTCACCCTGGCATGTGTGTATATACCTCTCAACAAAATTTCCACTTCATTCATCTGACAAAGTGGGTTGGAACCCATGAAAGCTTATGCCTGAAGACATTTGTTAGTCTTTAGGGTGCGCAAGGACTGTTGTAGTTTTTGGTATACATAAAATGTGGACATTAATTTACCACAAAAGCACAGTCACTTCTAGAACAGAACACAGCTTCTATTTAAACAACATGTAGCAATACTGATCAACAATCAAGAACAGTAAATGCAGAAGAAAATTTTGTTCAGTATTAATTGTGTGAGACATTTAGGTGCACAGTATACAATTACTCAGAAAATAAAAATTGGCCAGGACACTGGGGCTAACAGTCCTATCTCTCACAAAATAAATGGAAAACATGGATTTTTTTAAAATTAAAAATTGGATACAACAGGAATATAAATGCAGACAGGAATTTAACATACAATACATCAATAAGGAACAACAAATGTGCAGCAAATAACTATAAAGTCAGGATAGTAACATGCCTGCCTCTCCAAAAATAGTGAAGACAGAGTGTCTTCAGACAGAAAAGTCAAAACAATAAAGGAACATATCTTAGGGCTGTTAAGACAACAGAAGTCTATGACGCACAATCTATGGATATAACAAACTGGTGAATGGGCAGCATGGTGACAGATGAAATTCATGGTAACAAACGTAAAGTACTGCACCTTGGTAAGAGTAATTTGAGCTTCTCACACACAATCTTGTGTTCTAAATTAATTGTAAACACTCTGGGGAAAGCCCTGCTTCACCACTGTGGTCAACTCAGCAAAAACATATGTTCCAAAACACAAACAATATGTACCAATATATAAGAAACAGAATAGAAAATACTGAAAATATTATAATGTTACTATATAAATCAATGATATACCTAACCTGGGACACTAGATCAAATTCTCTGCAAGTGTAATTCCACAGCAGTCACTGAAGTTACACTGGCAGAAAATTTGGCCCACTGTATTCAGTTCTAGTCATTCTGTCTCAAAGAGAGACATAGCAGAAATATGAAGAAATTGAGAATTAGGCATTCAAACACAAAAAAGATTTCCACATAAAGAGAGCCAGAAAAGAGCATGACTTGTCAGAGAGGAGACATATAAGAAAATGCTTGATAAAATAACAACATTACATAAAGAAGATAATCACATGTTCCTGTTGGCCCTGTTATAAAATAAGAATAAAAGAAGAAATTCAAGGAAATTGAATGACAAGCAAATGTGCAATGGATAAAAGGACATCCTCTTTTTTAAATACAGTACATAATTAACTTATATGATATATATAAATTATGACTACATCCACAATTATATTAGATAGGATTAAAACAATATTTTTTTAAAAAAGGACTATAAATCCTCATGCTTTAAGGATATAGACTGATATAGGAAGAAACTTCCACAACTGGACATTATTCCACAGCTGCTCACAAGATTTCACGCATCTTTCTCTGTAACATATAGCACTGCCCACAGCTGTACAGATGGTAGCAGACTAGATGAAAAATTGGTCTGATCCCATATGGTAACTCCAATGTTTCGTAAAAGACCTGATTGTAAGCTTTCATATGTAAGCCAAAAGATGGCTTACAATAAATACATACGTACATAACAATACATAAAATACAAAGGAAAAATATTCAGGTACAGAAAAAAAAAGTCATGACAGAAATAAGGCCATGGAATATAGAATATGCAAATACTGATACATGATAATACAGCAAATATCCAAGGGAGGAGGGCAACTAGACAGCTCATTATTAAGCAAAAAGATGAATAAAAGCAGAACGTATTTCATCAAAGTTACCGAGTTTATCAATCACCTTAAATGAGTCTTTCCACTACTAGCCAGGCTGAAACTCCAATCATTGACTGATGGATTGAAAGAGGATTAATTTTGGGGCCATAAAGGAAAGAATGAAGCAACCACTCCCCTTGATATTTATTAATACCTCAAAGAATTGATAAATATCCCACGGTAAAATAAAAGAGCAAAGATATCTGGAACATTCCTTTTTTTAAAGAGACAAAGCATTGCATTTCTTGAACTAAGGTAATGATGGGATATTTTTCTCAGTTTACCCTATAAGCACTATATGCAACATATTACTGATGATCCAGTAACCTATAGGTCCCAAGCTGTCCATAGACACTGGGTGCACAGAGACAATAGTAGTGGAGAACTAGCTAGTAACCTAGTCTATTCGCAGCTGCTAAATTATTGTAACAGAAGCAAAGCATAAGACATATATTTTCCTAATATTACTATTTTTTGTAAGCAAATGGAACAACAGTGCAATGGGATTCTAAATGGAAGGGAGTTCACTCACAAGATACCCTCTGTATTGAGATAAAGGCACTGTATAAAAAAATTGGGGACATTTGCCACTACTAATGAGACAGTAGTTTGCGTATTCCCAACAACGACTTCTGTCTTTACGAATAATACTTGATGTTCATTGACAATAAAATGGTCTCCTGGCAGCCTACACTCCTTCCCATGCCTTCTGTTGGCACTGAGCCCATTCACAGGTTCCTCTGCCCCTTTGCCCAACTATCAGGTCCCAAATGATGTTGGCTTTAGATGGGCAGCCTAAAAAATGATCTAAATGACAGATTACATGCAGAAACCAGCTGTTCACATATCTGCAGACCCATCAGGAAATCTTTGGTAACACATGGGTAAAAAAAATCACAGAGATATTGCTGATGTTCTATTACATTATTTTTAATCTTCACCATTGCTAATGACAGAATGATAATGGCTATCTACAGGAGAGCTGTCAAATGACCACATCCATCCATTTTATCACAAGAACTATGCTCTGGCAACTGAACCATCTGGGCCATCATAGAGCATACCATTTTGACAACAGCTACAGAAAAGGTATTTATAATGCATATTATCTTTTTTCATATAAGATTTATTTCACCTTTCTTAAAATATATTTTTATAAAATGCCCATTAAGTAAAAAAGAACATTCCAAACATATTTTATATAAGCCAGGAAAAAGGATTATATTTTAAATATAATTCCTGTAACATATAACAGTTTTATATAACAAAAGGCTTATATTTTAAACAGCAGTTCCCTTCCCCGTGTACTGTTTTAATATATATATATATACAGATATAACAATGTAGATAATAAACATAGCTGATGAGACACAATGGCCATGTTTCCTAGTAGTATGATTTAATATGTTCTTTGAGAACATTACCTTTTAATTAATTAGCCATGTATCAATAGTAATCAGAACTGACTCAATACCTAAAAATATTTCCATGCATTCAAATATAAACCCGACTAGTTGTATCCAGGATCTTCTTATTTTCTTTTTCTAAAACTATTTGAGTGCATGAATTTACTAATTGGAATATTCTGTTTAAATGAGTTAGACAATATTTGAGGAGAATAAATTTGAAATTTATAAACATTACAGAAACCTGTTTTAAGAATTAAATCCAGTCACAAAAGAGAAGCATGCAGTCACAAAAGAGAAGCATGTTTTGTAAACTGTGTACTCAACTGAAACTGGCCAGCCTCACAGTTTTAATACTGAGCATGTGCCTCAAGCTCCCTATGGCCTACAAACAAAGCTCCCTTCTACCTGAAACAAATGCCTGATTTGGAAAATTATACTAAGTCAAGATCAAGAGTCTGTCTATTTCATATTTCTAGCAGGGTCTGTCTAAACTAGGAGAGGGAAGGTCATTTTATAAATTGAATTAGCAAACATAACTCAAGACACCCCTTAACATACATTCAGCATTGGCAAGTCTCACAATTTTATTACATATCACATGGTTAGTTCTTTTCCTTATGATCCCATATCTTGCAGTTGCCAGAATCTCAGCTTTCTTTTTATTTCTTTTTTAAAAAAAATATTTGATTTTCTAGCCTTTATTGTTGCAGAAATAAGATTGAAAATATGAATCCTAAGGATTCAAAAGCCAAAAGGCACACAGAAGTCTAAGAGTATTATTTTTTAAGTCTCATGATTTTGGAGAACTGATATGATTTTTGAGTGCTGGGAATCATAATACTGACACTGTAGAGATAGATTTTTGTATTAAACCTAGTCTTGACAAATAAAGAGGAACTGACCACAGAACTAAACATTCATCGTAGCTTCAGTACAAGTGATTATGACGTGAGCACATTTATAATGTGAAAACAGAATGAAGTCCAAACCAGCAATATGTATATACATGTGGTGCTTTAGACTGGCCATTTTCACTAAGCTGACAATGATGATGAGCCAAATCATCTGAGAGAAAGTATTTACTAAGAAAAATTGGAATAATAATTGAGAATTATTCATGAAAACTTTATGAGATGCCCCAAAAGCTGCAAAGTGAAAAATAAGGTTGTTTTGGTGAATGGAAGTCATAAAATTTTTTAAAAACAATATAAACAAATAAAAGAAAAGGGAAAGTGATGTCAATTATGAATCAGAAGCAAGGAATGGTTGAAAATTAATAAGGGGCACAAAGGAACACAAGGAGCAATCTATGACTTCATTCTAATATTTTAGTCAAAATGCCATGTGACACTAAGTTAAATAAAAGAAATTTTAAAGTATATAATGAATAAAAGGAATTCTGAAAATAGTTTCGGTACAGACTAGATGGAATATTTAATACTATCAATAATAATACAGAAAGGCAAAACTGTTCAATCAAGATTACTATTACGTATTTGTAACAAAAAATGATGATGCAGACTCACTATAGGACAATCATAACACTCCATTCCACTAGTATTTCAGGAGGATGTCAAATAACAGCTACTAAAGTTAAACATTTTTAAATCAGTAGGTCCAGATTATTAGTATCCAAGAAGTTTAAAGGAGCTGGCTGAGAAGCTTATTGAGCCTTTATTGTTGATTTTCAATGCATCTTGGTATACTTGGGTATTTCTATAAGACTGGAAGAAAGCTAATGTTTGGCCAATATTTTGAAAGGGTAGACAGGATGACCCAGTAATTAGAGGTCTGTCAAGTCTGCAATTGACAGCAGGAAGATAATTGATTAGGTTATATGAGCCTTGATTAATAAAGAATTAAAAGAGGGCAGTGTAATTAATGCCAAGCAGCATGGGTTTATAGAAAATAGATTCTATCAAAATAACTTCATTTTCTTAATGAAATTCATGTTTGGATGACAAAGGTATTAGTGTTGATGTAATATACTTAGATATTTGAAAGGTATTTGACTTGATACAGCACAACATTTTGATTACAAAAACACAATGATATAGAATTAACATGCCACACATTAAAAGGATTAAAATAAACAGTAAACTGATAGGTCTCAGACTGTTACTGTAAATCACAAATCTTCACTGACAGGGTAAATTTCTATTGGGGTCCCAAAGAGAATGGGTTCTTGGCCCTTCACTGTTCAATAGTTTGTTAAGGACCTGGAAGAGAACAAAATTATCACCAATAAATTTTGAAGATGGCACACAAATTGCAGGAATGTAAATAATTAGAAGTCACCAGTCACTGATGGCAAAGTAAAGTGAATTACTTGGTAAACTGGAGACAAGCAAACAAGATGAGTTCATACAGCTAAATGTAAATATATAGGTTCAGGAACAAAGAACATAATTAGTGGTGATATTTAAAGGAGAGGGAACTCTACCATAGGAAACCGTAAGATTTGAGGGCTGGGGTAAGTAATCAGATGACCATAAACTCTTACTGCAATACTGTGGCCAAAAGGGTTAATATAATCTCTAGATGCATAAATAGGGGAATACTGAGTAGAAGAAAGATAATTTTACCTCTGTATTGAGCACAATGGCTGCTGGAATACTGCATCCAGTTCTGGGCGGAGCCAGATTAAGGGTTCCCTGGGCCCCAGGCTGCCCACCACCATGGGCCCCACTGCCCCAACCCTGACCTGGGGCTCCAGCCCCCCCACACCATGTCTGCCTAGGGTGGGTGAGCACTGGGGTGGCTCTGTGCCAGTAGTGGCACTCCACAGGGCTCCCGCCCTACCCCCAGGGGCAGACCAGCTGGCCTGAGGACCAGGCAGAACCAGCACAGAACCTGGCCCCTGGCCCACACCCCACCCAGCACCGGCAGGGGCCCCTCAATCCAACCCCCCCAGGTCCCACTACCCCTGTGCCAGCTTGTGCAGGTATGTGCAACCAGATCAAGGCATGGACTTTAGGGGCAGCAGTCCAGGGCCCCCATTTAGGCTGAGGCCTGAGGCTGCAGCCCCTATAACCCCTGCATTGATCCTGCCCTGGTTCTGGAGTCCAAATGAAGAAGACTTTGATAAAACAGAGATGGTATGGAGAAGAGTAACAAGAATGATTAAAGGAGTACAAAAGCCACCCTACAGTGACAGACTTATGGAACTCAATCTATTTAGTTTAATAAAATGGAGAGGTTATTTAATTAGAGTCTGTAAATACAAACACGGAGAATAAATGTTTTACAATGGACTCTTCAGTCTAGAAAAGAAAAGTATAATATGGTCCAATGGTTGGAAGCTGAAGCTAGACAATTTCAGACTGGAAATAAGGTGTAATTTAACAGTTAGATTCCAAAGGGGTAGTCGTGTTAGTCTAGTTGCAAAACAAACAAGGAGTCCTGTGGCACTGAAAGACTGACAAATTTATTTATCTCATGAACTTTTGTGGGTGAAAATCCCACTTCTTCAGACACTTTGAAGATGGGGGAACTTAAAAGAATGGGAGGAAATAAACGCAGGGAAGTGTAAGTCATGGGATCAGGTCACACTGTAACAGCAAATCAAAGCAGTTGTTAAGATTCAAATACTGGGCAACAGCATATAGAGGAAGATGAGGTCAAATCACCTGCTGCAATGAGGAAAAAAAATCCAAAGTCATTATTTAGCCCTGAAGAAACACAGTCAAATTTGCAAATGAATTCTGACTTTGCAGTTTCTCCTTGAAGCTTTGAGCTGTTATTCAGTTAACAGTTACAGTAATTATAACCATAAAAGCAATTTACCAAGGGTCATGTCAGTGAAACAGGGTATGGCTACACTGGCAAGTTAGTCCAGACCAAGGAGGCTGAGTCTGGACTAATTTAGTCCATGGCCACACTAGGCCTTCCCTAGTTTGAACTAAGAAATTTCTTAGTGCGAACTAAGGAAAACTTAGTTCATACTAGTTAGTACCAGCACTTAGTCCGGACTAACCACCTTAGTTTGAATGTTAGTTTGAACTAAGTTCAGCCAAGACCCAGACTAATGCTTAGTTTGAATTTAAGAAGTTCAAACTAGCCAGATAGTTCAAATTAACTGTGCATTCTAGTTTGAACTAAGCAGTAATTAGAACTAGAATGTGTGCTTAGTTCAAACTTAGAAGCATGAGGTTAGTTCGAACTAACCTTGGGTTAGTTTGAACTAAGCTTGACCTTCTTAGTTTGCCTGATGTAGACATAGCCATAAAGACAGTCAATAAATATCCTAACATCGCTAGTCTCCCAAGCACTCCTATAGTCCCACTCTGTTCCCTCACTTTTTTTTTTAATTTCTGTCTTCATGTGACTTTCTTGGGTCTGTTCCTCCTCTGATTACAGCCATTGTATTTCTCCCAGTATCAATTTTCATGGTTTCTTCATTCCTTATGGCTCTTGTATCTTATAAAATCTGTGAAGGACTACATTTAAAGGGGCAGATACATAAAGCTATCATGGTATATTGGAAACAGTGTATAAAAGCACCAATTATCATTTTAAATCTTAAGTGGCTTCCTGGTCCTGCTTGCAGACAAGGAGGCTCTGAAGGAAGCATGAAACCTGGGTCCTTAGCAGTCAGTCTGCAAAAGAACAAGTCTCATGCAAGGTGAGTTGGTTTAACTGTGCCTCTCTGCCTGAGGTTGAAGTCTGCTATGTGCCTTTGTGTTTGGCAGTTGTGTGCTAGATTTCTGAATTATAAAATAAAATAAAATAAAACTTAGCTAAATACTTGTCTTGAAAAGCTGAAATGTATGTTTTCTTTCTAACTTTGTTAATTCTGTAAATACAATGTCTGTAAATACAGGCTCCAACTCCAGAACTTTGCATTCCTGTGCACTTGTTTTGTTATTACACCTTTATTCATTGTACATCTTACATGGGCTGAAAAATCACTAACTAAAAGCCTGTTTGTTTTTGTATATATCATTTCTTGTTCTTGTCTTGCCATTTTCTGCTGAGCACCATATAACCCCCCCCACACACACACACACACCCCCCTTCACTGGTAGTTTCGTCAGATCTGTTGCCAATAAAATTCCTTTATGGGGAGCTGGAAATGGCATTTTTTTTCTCACTACAAAATTACTTTCAAACAGTTTACTTAATAAATGTCCTTTAAAAATACACAATCCATTTTTAACATATTGCAGCAGGTGACTCTCTGGTTAATGCAGCATTAAAATTGAGAAGAGAAACCAATGAAGCACCGATGAATAACCATGCTGGCCTCCTGCAAGTAAAATTCACATAGTTCTAGAGTTCCCTGATTGAACTTATGGAAGTTCAGAGCAAGAACTCACATATTTGCATTCACATGTGTGGCACTATTGCACTGACCTCCCACAGCATCCTTTCCTCAGAAATGCACTTGCAATTCAGGCATTTTTGGTCAGTGAAGAAAAATGAATTATGCTTATGGGTCACTGGTAGAAGAAAAGACTGAAGAGAGATAAAAATTAAATATGTTGGAATAAAAGGTGTCCTGAGAATGAGTCCAAAAACAGGATAGAAGACAAACATTAAGACAAAACAGCAATGTTATTTATTTTTATTTAATAAAATAGAAAAGAAAATTAACAACACAGCACTGCCGTCTGATAAATCCATTTTCTGGTTATCTCATGCTTCAAATATCTTGACTGCTTTGTTTGTCTGTTTACTGTAGATTACACAGTAAGTACCTAGGAGCAGGGTGAATGTTCTTTATAACACCTAGTACAAAGTTGCCACTACACAAACAATTAAAATAGTATTAAAAATAATGAGACTAAGACAAATAGTCTGAGAACTGCATCTATAATTTACAAAAAAGAAAAAAAAATACTGTGACTGACAAAAGTACTGAGAGCAAGACCAACACCAGGGAATGAGACAAAGCTTGGAGGAGCATAATGTCTTGGACGAAGACAAATATAGTGACAATGGCAGATACTGAGACAAATGAAATATAGAGAACAAGACAACGACAGGGAATCAGGCAGTTGATAGAAATAAGATAAATACTGTGACAAATCTGTCAGAAATACAGATAGTATCATGCTGTGTTGAAAGACAATGCTAAATTATATATGTAAATGAGACCCTATTTCAACAAAGTTGCAAGTGAAGGGAAGGAGAAGAAAAGAAATCTGAGTACAATGCCAAATACAGATCTCCATTTCAGGAGAAGCGAATCAAGCTCAGTCAGGACAGGGTCAAATGAATAACTCAATGTACACAAATGCTGAAGGAAATATTAGCATAACCAATATCATCATCAGCCTAAATGATATCATTATCTATCTACACGTATTACTGTAGAGTGGCAGGGAAGTGACACCATAGTTAAAGTAGTACCAAAGATTAATTTCAGTGGGTATGTAGAAACCTACAGTGGGTGAGGGGAGAGTATGTACACACACACACACACACACACACACACACACACACACACACACACACACACACACACACACACACAAAGATGTGCATATATTTACTGCAAGTATATACCTACTGAAATTAAATTTCTGATGTGACCTTCACTACAATGTCACTACTACTCTGTCACATTACATGTAATACATACATTCATGAACAAACACAGGCATTTACCGGAGAGGAGAATTTATACACAACACCTTAGTGAGGAAAAGAAGAGCAGTAGAAGTTGGAGTAGAGAATTGAAATCTGAGTGGCAGTAGGAAAGAATGCAGTTGTCAAGTGGGTAATATTTTTTACATTGTGAAGTGGCAGTAGTAGAGTTGTGAAATCAAAGCACACTTGAGCTATGGTTGTGGTGGAAGCCAGGAGCCTCATGATCTTGCAGAGGAGACAAAAGAAAAAAGCATATAGAGGAGAGGTCCTTGCAAATTGGGTACTATAGCAGAGGCACAGAGAGAGAGCACATAGTAAACTAATGCTATTAACTTACTCGGTTACATGTATTATGCAATAATACCACCTTTCGGTTAGTTCAAATAGGTTTACTTACTCCCCAGGAATTGCATAAATATATGATTATAATTCGAGGTAAGTTAGCTTTAAGTAAAATATGACCATGTCAGAATGTTCAGTTAAATATTCTTATAGGATAATATATGTGATAATTATCTATTGGACACTTGGGATACACCTACATTGCACTTACATATCTGCAGCATGGCCATGACTGGCCTGCATCAACTGACTTCAGGTTTTGGGGCTTAGACTATAGCTCTTAAAATTGCAATATAGATGATGGGGAATGGGCTGAAGCCTGGGTTCTGAGCCATCTGGGGCCTCCTCTTCACATGCATCTTAAGAAGACCAAATGTCTCAGCAGGAGAGCAGAAATAGTCACAGTCAGCAAGGTCTTTTCCATGTTTCTAAATAAAACTAGAAAGATAACCAGCAAAAAAAATCCCCCAGATGGGGGTCCAACCAACTCCTATGGAGGTCGAGTTCCACATTGCCATAGGCATTCTGTCTGTCTCCCAGACAACCACTTCACGCTAGAAGAGTTAACACCTGCTATTCTAACAACCACCAGAAAAGAGCCCAGCTGCCCTGGCAATAGGCTGCTAATAGAAACAGGATTCAGATATTTTTACCACCATGTAAAGGAAGCTGGTTGTTTGGGCAGGTATTCCTGGCAGCGTGATATAAATGCCTGGATTACCTTAGGGCTTGTACTGTTCTCACTCCAGTCCTGCTGCACTGTCACTAGCAGATGCTATAAGATTTGTATTTTTATCTTTTAGATGCAACCATATATCAATTTCCAGAGCACCTGTGAAAGGGAAGGGAAAGATGAGCTTATATTAACCCCTTTTTCACTGGGTATCAGGAGGGCTCTTGTTCCCTGCAATATGGCTAGAAATACCCATATATCAAAAATATATTATGTAGCTTCATATGGAACAGGAAAATCAAGATGTTTTTTAATTCTGGACCTATCTAGGCTGTATCTGGAAGCAAAGTGCTTGAGACATGGGCAATAGGAAAAAAGGTAATTCAGTTATAAGTTTAACCAAATAACTTATTTTGGCGAGTCCATCTCCATTTTACTGTTTCCCTGCTAGCCTAATTAAGCAAGTGGCTAACCGCGCAGGAGACTTCACAGCTGAGCAAAACACATCCACATTCATGGAATTTTGCAGCAGACTGTTAATGCATTCAGTAAAATGATGTCCCTTGGTACTTGTTCTCCTTGCTTGTCAGCAGTAGAGGCTTCAAACGCTTGATGGCTAGTGGCTACTATTACATCTAAGTTGACAAAACATATTTTACAACCTACATTCTTTTCTAGTTCTGCATGAACTACATTCATCACCACAATTTGGCTTAGAGGTTGTGTTATATGTGAAGCTATTCTTCAACATAAAAGAATGGTAAATGGAAAAAATGCAGACCTGCAAAACAATGGGAATAGAGAAAGACAAAGATTCTTCTGTTCTGTGGTCTAAAACTGCACCTTACTAGTAGCTTGCATTGCTTTTGAACTTTGCCACTTTTGGTCATTTGTTTCACCTTTGCTGAAGTCTCTGGAGTGTCATTAATGATGCATCAAAACTTTGTTATAACTTCACTTTGCATGTTGCACTAAAAGGGATGTAATGCACACGTGATGATAATAAATAGCAATTTTCATGGCAACTATTATTATACACTTTTTATGGATGGAGAAACTGAGGCACAGAGTGCCACGTGACTTGCCCCAAGATCATCCAGCAGGCCCATGAGGGAGCAATGAATAGAATACAGGTCTTCTATGTCCTAGTTAGGACTCCCTTCAGTAGGCCATGCTACATCCACACATTAAATCCTAATCTGATGGAAAAGACAGGAAAATTTTTTGCTTACATGCTGAATCAGTGAGAGTATCCAGAGATGCAAAAGACCTATTGTGGAACAGTGATATTACATGCTGGCATAAACTCTGCTAGTATCAACTCCCCACCTATTGCCTCATGCTGAATGCAGCATCACATACAAGCCAACTGACATGCAATGCTGAAGCCAAGTCACAGAGCAACAAAGGTAGGAAAAAACAGCAGTATTACACCAATATGTGACAATACAGACCGGGCTACTATAAATTAGCAAAAGAATCATCAATAGTCATGATGGGAACTCTTCGATTCTATACATACATTCAACAGGACAGTGAAAAGACTGGTTTTTACCTGTCCCCATTCCTACCCCAGGTTTATTTGCCAGTTGGAGGGGGAAATAGTGTTACATGCATAATAAATTTCATTCTGTATTCTTTTTGTATTCTACTCAATATTGTTTTCACAACTGTAGTATCTATGGTTCTTGTACAAATAGTACCCATTGAGACTCTGGAGGCAAACGTGCAGTTCTAGAGAAACACTCTCAAATTCCTGCACAGCAGACAAAAATTCAGAAGTTAGGCTCTGATTAGCTAACCCTATCAGTTATGAATCCCTCTCGTTTCTCGTCTTGTACTTAAACTGTGAACTCTGAAACAGGGACTGGGTTTTTGTTCTGTGTTTGTACAGCACCTAGCATAAAGGGGTCCCAATCCACACTTATGATAATCTTAATAAAATACTATGATAATCCTAATAAATAAATAAACATTAAACAACAAATTGCATAATCCTGGGATGTTAATGCAGGATTTTACTATGTTTAATAATTCTGGCAATTCCACCATGTTTTGTCAGGTAAGGAAAGAGAAAGAATATCATATTCCAGTTTGTAAACACACCCATTCTCTTTCATGCTTACACAAAAATGCATTTAGTCTTCAATTTATTTTTTGTGGACAAAAAGATTTTATGCTATTCCACTTTTGTTGACAGTATGATCTAAGTAAAATTACTTTCAGTTGACAAAAATGTAATAAAATGTATTCAGTCAACAGAATAAAGTGAGGGGGTTCATCAAAAATGCATTTCATCCCCCAAAGGCAACATGGAGCCCTTATTTATGTGTCTCTAGCTGTAATCTCCAGAAATTGGAACCAATGCACTTAAACATGAGAGGAGTCATGTTGCACTTTAGAAGCTAGACTCTTACACTGTGGTACAAAGTCATCAAATGTTGTTGGTAAGCAGGGCAGTTTGGCTCCTCACCACGAGTTCAACAAGAGACATATTTAACAAAGTTCTGTCAGCTCAGATTGTCTCTTCATGATGAATTGCCTCTTAATGATGAATGAATCTTTGTAAAAAACACAAGTTAGTAGCACTCTTTGAATTGTCAGGGGTGCATTAAGGATGCCCACAGCACTGCATTTAAAGCTTTTGTAAATAAGGTTTTGAAAACAAGTCTGAGATTGCACATTTTTAATACATTTAAGATGTGCCCATAAAAGGTGTAAATATTTTTAAAATTATAAATGTATTTTCATTCTGACACAAAGGGATGGATTTTCTGGCCCTGTGCATATTGCACCTAGCTAGCTGAAAATTCTACCTGTGACGGGGATCTCTTAGTTGGTATCAGGTCGGTGTACCCACTCATGTGCCCCCCCACCAGCTCCAGAGCAGGAGGACAGACAGGCCTGTGGGTTATGTGATGTGTGTACCAGGGACAGAAAGGACCCTGCTGAAGCCCACTGGTCTCCACAAATTCTGAGTTGGCTAATAGTCCTTTAAGGCTCTTGTCAGCAGATGTACATTACAACAGTCCCTAGAGCAATGGTTCTGCCATGGCACACCTTGCTACCTTTAATTAATTTGAGGCACATAGCTTCCAAATAAACTCATGAGTATTCATGAGGCAATGAGCCAATCCAGAGCCCTTTGATTAGTTTTCCAAAAAATTATGTGGTACATCTGCTCAGGCCTGAAGGCACACCTGTGCGTCTTCGCACACTGGTTGGGAAACACTGCCCTAGAGACAGCTCTAACCTACAAGGAGAGCCGGGCTGGAAAATTAGAGGACTGCAGTTGGTTCCCTCATGGCCCATCTTCATATTAAGCAGTTTGCAGATCTTAGGACAGAAGAGAATCCACCACAGAATAGTTAACACTCTCTTCCAGCATTACTTACCTATGTTCAGGAATCTAGGTTTCCGAGCAACAGTTGATAACATATTAGAAAATAGACTAAAGCATTTAAGTGATATTCGAAATGGCAAAAAAATAGTCTGCTTTGGCAGTGAGCTATTGTGAGGGAAACAATATCCTAAACTTTGTGGTCCCGATAGGAAAGTAAAGACAAAAATGATTTTGAATAGTCTATTTAAAAATGTAAATTACTAAGTAGAACTAGGTAGAAACTTAGTATTCCAGTGTGGTAAAAGGCCTCAGGATTTGTTTTCATTCTGTATCAGAACAGAATAGAGAACTTTGTGTGTGTGTGTGTGTGTGTGTGTGTGTGTGTGTGTGTGTGTGTGT